>CM043315.1:3173820-3911320 GCA_023736055.1 Quercus glauca
TACCAAGATAATCCTTCTCCAAAACGGATGGTTTGTAGTGTTTCCCACTCCTAGTAATATTGGTCACATTGTCCTCTATGATTCCTTTATTTAGCTCAATTATTCCTTTGGGGAGTATCCCCCACACAGCCACCGCATTCTTCAAAACCTCATCTTCTTCACCCCATATTCCTTGGACTTCCACAGTATTAACTTCCACGATCTCTATCAACTTTGAACAATCCCACTCAATCTCATCGATTTGCACCCAATTTTGATATGTAGGAGAAGCTCTATGATAATCAGGCAAAGGGTTCTTCCTAATGCTAGGCTTAATGATAATGTTGGGATTTGGGAGGGTTCCATTGTCTATGAGGTCATGTGTCTCGTGTTTAAGGTGGAAGCAATTGTCGATTTTATGGCCAAATTTCTTATGGAAGTGACAATACTCATTAAGGTTCCAAGTATGAGGTATAGGATTAGGCATAGTTGTGGGATCTAGAGGCTTGATGAATCCTTTGGAAGATAAGTTCTCATATAATTGGGCAAGGGTCATTCCTAGGTCTGAAAATTCTCAGCGGGCTTTCTTTGTAAAGTTTGGGTATGCTAAGGTTTCTTGAGACATGATGGCAATTACATTCATGGGATTAGGAGCTTTAGAAGTAGTCGTTCCTCCTCTATATGCCTTCTTGATTTAAGGTTTGCTCTCACCCTTCTCCAATTGTCCATTGTTGATGGCATCCTCTATCCCAGTTCCACAATCACACAACTCTTCAAAAGAACTAATAGGCTATGACAAGAGCCTATTATTATATGCTGAAAGCAAATTCTTGATAATCATGTTGATTTGATCTTTCTCATTTGGCCTATTAACCATCCTAGATGCCTTTCCCTTCCACCTTGTCATGTATTCGGAGAATGTTTCCCCTACTCTTTGCTTAGTGGTCTCCAAGTCTCTTAAAGTCACATCAATCATGGTATTGAAGATGAATTGATCCACAAACAACTCTACTAGCCCATTCAATACCTTAATCTTGCTAGGATCTAAACTATAGTACCATCTTGATGCACCTCCCGTGAGTAAGAAAGGAAATGCAAGCAAAGTTTGCTTCTTATCCAATCCCTTCATTTCGGCAATGCTTAGGTACCTCCTAACATGTTGCTTTGGATCTCCAGTTCTGTCAAACTTTTCCACATCGAAAATCTTGAATTTTAGAGGTAGTGCAATGGGGAGTCTTGGAGCTTATGCCCCCCATGTTGTAGAGACAATTATCCATCCTTTGGGCCTTTTCGAAAGGCTAGTTGCATTTTTTCCATCTTCTCTCTCATGGCTATGGTTTCCACCGTGAGTTTCTCAAATTATTTGTTCCTTTCATAATCAGCTGTGTCCCTTTCATCCCAATCTTCCCCTTCTTCCTCATCGAGAACCTCTACTCGTGGGTTTGGCTTCTTTAATTTGGCCTCTTCTAGCTTAGTGAGGCGAATCCCCATTTTCTTAAGGGCTTCAATTTGTTCTTCCATTGCCTTGAATATCTTTTGTGCAATTTCATCACTAATTGGAGTGGCCATTGTTGCTTGAGAAAATTCCCCTACTTGGAACTCTGCTTCTTGATGTGTGTCCTCAATCTTGACCAAATGCCTTCCATTCTTTTTTCGAGTCCAAATTGGAGTGGGGAAGTGTTTTCTTGACTTTGGTGGTGCAATTGTGCCTGAAAAGAAGTCCCATTTTTATTAAGTCCATATCCCAATTAAAAGGTTTTTTTTGGTTTTTAGGTGTCCTTAGAAAATATTTTAACTCCATTTTAATGAAAGCCCAATTACAAAAACAGTCCATTACCTCTCATGGACATCGGCTCTTGTTTCATTTGGATTTGATCCATTTACAACAAATGCTCTCACCTTTCCTTCATGGGCTTTCATTAGAATGTGATGGTGAACTAAGAATTGGTGAACTCCAGACTCATCCATAAGAGTTGTCCAAGCCAGGAAGACAAGAGTAGCTACTTAATAAAACAGTCGTCCATAGGCTTATGGGTTGTCCATAGGCTTATGTGTCGTCCATAGGATTATGGGTCATCTATGAGGATTGTATGAAGACGATCCCCAACACTTGGGAAAATTCCAGGTGAGTTTATCTACACAAACTAGTAAATTGAACCACATGTTATTATTCCAAGGCATGAGTAAGACCCCGGTTCATCACCATATCTTCCTAGTGAGTACTTAACTACCAAGGACAGTTAAGGAAGATAGGATGTGAAAGCTCGAAAATGTGTTAAAAAAATAAGAGTTGTTTAGACCCTCTAATTGAAATTAAGGCTCGATAGATTTTACACTAACTTAATACTAAGTGCAAAATAGTGTAAATGCGAACGGATAAACAAGAAGCTACTCTAATCCATATTTAAAGCAACACAGTAGTAAAAATGAAATGAACAAGAGTAGGGAAGAAGGATGTAAACACAGATAACACCGAGACGTGTTATCGAAGAGGAAACCGAAGAACTCGGCAAAAAACCTCTCCACCGCCCTCTAAGCAGAAATCGATCCACTAGACAATCAGTTGGGATACATGGGTTAGCAAGAGACCTTCCAAGCCTAATTTACCCGATGTACCTAAGCCCTCCAAGCTCCTACTCCAACAAGGCTTCTCGGAACCTTGTCTTCTCTAGCACTCCGGATCCCGCAACAAGCTCCATGTTGCATCTGCCATCCTTGGCTTCTTCCAATGCTTCCCAACAGCACCAAAACATCACTCAACACTCTCAAAGGGTGTGGTAAGTGTTTAGGCTATCAACCTCTCAATGGTATGGAAAGTGGAGAGGGAAGAGTTGAGGAAATATCACAAGCAAGTGTATAGAGAAATGTAGGTATGACAATCTCTAATTCTCAATGTGTTTGGCTAGGGTTTTCTCTCTGAAGCACTCCTCAACATTTGTGGGTAATAGGGGTATATATAGTGTAGGCACAGAAAGTGTGACTCAAACTGAACAGGCTGGCAGACCAGAATGCCTTGCGGGTGTCTAGCGGGAAGGCCTTACTCGCGAGATACTCGTGAGACATAGCTGTCTCCACCTGTCCTGACTCTTCGCATTCTAGTATATGCAAGGCACATGTGTCACTTTGCGGGAAGCTAAGTCGCGACATACCCACGAGACATCTTTAGTCTTCAAATGCTTGAGTCTTCACACTCTCTCTCTATCACACAACCCTTATAATGAAATCCCACAACAATACAGGGTATAAAAGATTGAAAACAATTACAATCAAATTTGGCACGGAATAAAAGCCAACAAAAACATAGTTGTAAATAATAACTTTACAATCTCCCCCTTTGGCTATTCCATGACAAAACCCCTAAAACAGACTCTAGATTTAAATGTGAGTTTGGGAACACAGGCAAAACTCACTCACACCTAATCTAGAAGCTGTGTAGCACTTGCATGTATATACCTGTAACCTGAAACACTCGAACACAAACAAAACTTTCATTAAGCTTATGACAAATTGAACACAAAGTACGTACATGAACAAGTAAAAAGCGATCAAGTATAAATGGGATAAATGAATAAACCATGGCTTGACCAAACAAGCAATCACTATACAAAAGTGATCACTATGCTCATTCACACAAAGAATGAACATCCGGACATGCAAGGTGATAAGCTCAATTGAAGAATATCATTTGCAAGTCCAACACTAAACCAATGCATACAAACATATATGCATCTAGGAACAATCCTACAAGGGCACATGAGTGATGTACTAAATTGAAATGCATAGCATTTAACATTAAGTACGTAAGGCACAAAGCAAGGCTACAAACAAAGAGATTGCATTGCATGGTAAAAACCATAAAAGCCTACAAATAGCATAAGTGCATGGAAACAAACCCTTAAAACTTACAAAAGCAATATGGGTACAAATGTAATGCCACAAAGCAGGTATGCCACAAAGCATAGAGATAAACACAAAACAACTGAAATTAAACTGAAGTAAAAAGCAGAGTATCAAAGCTTTAAACCAAAAGTAGTAAAAACAGCAAAGACTGTAAACATAAAGCAGTTATCAAAACTAAAAGAAACTGAATTAAACCATCTGTAAACCAATAACCAATGTATCTATGTTTCTAAGACTATGCTCCCCCTAACGCTGTGCAAGCTCTTCTTCAGCTCCCCCTCAAAATTTTCTCCCCCTTTTTGACCTAAATGGCCAAAGGGCTAGAACTGGTCGGAGTCTGAGTCTGATCCATGTGCGGAGGATAAGTTCTGAATCTGAGATGATAGCGCGGTGATCTATTCCTAGAGGTATGCAAACTGGTCTGATGTGTGCTACACGTGGGAGTCAAGCACTGTAAACATCTGATCCATTTTAGCTAGCAACTGATCAAGTTTGCTTAGACCTTGCGTTGGAGCAGAAGACGATGGCTGTGCTGACATCTCTGGAGCAGAAGTGAACCTATCAATCTCCTTCTCAGTGTCTCCTCCCTCATCTTGCACAACACGTGATTGTGGTATGGTATGCACACCAGTCTTGCAACCTCTAATGTGGGCTGTGCTCCTAGTCAGTGTATTAGCACCAATGGGATAGTCCCTCTGAACTATAGTAAGACCACTTGGGAATTTCAGCTTTGTCTTAGCGATGAATCCCATGATCAGTGAGGGAAAAGGCATTATAGTTCTTGAGTTCTACTTCGTAATGCTCTTCTTTAGAATGTGGAAGATATAACTGTAAATATCAATCTCCGTGTGAGTGAAAAGGTCGTAGAGAAATCTTGTCCTTGGAGCTGATAGTGTGGTGAGGTTGGTGACTGGATACAGGTTATGGATCATCACATAACTCAAAGTTCTCATTTCTGGAGAAAACTTAAGTGTATCCATTGATGATTTCTTTGGAACCCCTCCAAGAGTCGTTATCAGGTCCTTGATAGAACCCAATCTTTCATCATATTGAACTGGCATTGGCTGAGAGGGAGGACGTATCTCCAACAAGTCTTGAATACTGCCCCTTGTGATTACAAATTCCTTGTGCCTCACCCAGCAAATTATCTTGTCATCTTCCACATTAGCATTTGAGAAAAACTCTCTAATAATTTCTGAGTACACAGTCCCAACTGAATTCAACAACTTGGTCCAAGAGCCTCTAATTGAACTACCCGTTCCATGACAATGGTTGCTCTCTTGTAGCAGTCATTGAACTTCATATCTGCTTCTGCTAACTTGAAATGCTCAGAGTCAGTGCGTGCACATTTTGAAGATGATTTCTTCTTAGCTGCATGCTTGGTGGGAGACATCTGCACAAATTCATAAAGCAGACAAAGAAATGTGCACAAACACCAAAAACAGAACACACAAAGATAATTAGATCCATATTAGAGCAAAAACAAGTGAAATAGTTTAAAATAGAGCATAACCAACTCAAACCAGCATGCTTAATCACACAAACCATGAGAATATAGACACAATGCATGAAAACAAATGACTGTGCATGTGCTGATGCATGTGTGTGCATGTGTTGATGCATGAGGGGTGCCTAAGTGTGCCTAGTTGTGTGCCTAGTGAGTGTATCATGAGCAAAGTGTATGAAACACTTGATCAAAGACCAAATCAAGTAAAAATAAGGTTAAACATATGGAAACCCATAAATTGGAACTCACTTGAATCCAATTAAGCACAAGAATGTCACTCGGACATTTTATCAAACACCTAACATGCACAAAAGCATTCTAAGAATGAGCAATGCATGAACATGGTAAAGTTACCCTCAATACACATTAAAATGCCACAAGGGGCCAACACAGATGCACAATAATCAAATGGGACTCGGCCCAATCAAAAATTTTGAAGAATTATCACCCAATATAGGAAACCTAACCCAAATTTCGAAAATTCCCACTTTTCAAAACCCTAACAAAAAATCTGCATAATCTAAGCAAAAACCCAAAAAGAATTGTTTAGAAAACATACCTTGAAGAGAAAGATGCAGAAAAGATGCTTGGATTGAAGAGGTTTGAATGAAATAGTGATTTGGGTTGAAAGGGTTCGAAGGAGGTTATGTAAGGGAAGTTGTTATGATTTGAAAAACTGTCACATCTGCTATATAAAACTGAAAACACGCGTTTTTCGCAGGTTAGAGAGTAGCAAGACAGTTGCGAGACAGTCGCGAGACAATCGTGAAAATGGCCACTAAAGCACAAAAGCTTTCGCGAGAAGCTTCAGGTCGCGGGACAGTCGCGATACAATCGCAAAACTCTCTGTATGAATTTTGAAAAATTCCAGTTTTTTCCATACGGCATTTCGCGAGAAGTTGTTGGTCGCGAAACAGTCGCGAGAGTTTCTGTGTGACTCAAAGAAAAAATTAATTCCCTCAAGCACTTTTCGCGAGAAGTTCTAAGTCGCGAGTTTCTCGCGAAACAACCCATGAACCAGATTTTGATGAAAAACACACAAAATGCATTTTGACCAAAAATAAAAACACACGAAAGTATAAAATCACTTTAAAAAACATATAAAACACTCAAAAATCTTTTTAGGTTTGATCGACAAGTTCTTGAGCATACACATCACATTTGAACATATAAAATCACACAAATGAGATAGGCATTGATTGAATCAAAGTCTTGTGTGTTGTGTGTGAGTATCAAATGTGAAATAGTCCTTAGACCAGAGCGAAACTTCAATGATCAATTCAATTGATTCATACACAACTGATACGAAATCAAGTGAACTATCTCCATTATAGAAATGAGTATATATGACCTCCCACACATTGAATACATAACAAAGAAGCTTTTCAACTGGTTTCTGTATAAAGCAAAACAATTGATCCATTTTTGGGACAAAACATCTCTTTTTGAGACTGGTGCTTGAAATTTTTGATATTTCAATATTGATGATTAGTCTTTGGCTTTTTGAGCACCATAAAATATACATTTAAAAGAGTCGCTTTCCCTTTTTTCTAGTCAAATACTAGTGTGTGCGACAGGCTTTTGCAGCTCAATATCCCTTTTCATTTGGAGATTTACATTTGGAGAGCTCTTTTTGCAACAAAAAAAAAAAATAAAGTGGGAAGAGATATAGACACAAGTCTATGCAAGTATCAAGACCAACAAGACTATTGACCAATCATTCATGACAAGCTTGAAGATCTATTTACAACAATCACACATAGTTTTCAAGATTTCTTCCACATAGAAAAGAGTGCATACATAACAAGCCAAGATCGTAAATGCACTATGCCATTAGTACGAAGGTACTAGGCTAAACTCACATGAGATATGCACAAAACAAGTGATCAAACTTTTTGTAATTTTTCAATTTTTATGGGTTTTTGAAATTTTGAAACACACCCAAAACAGAACAAGAAAAGTACGATCAACCAAAGAACAGATAAAAACCAAAACAAGTAAAAGAAACATGCTAAAAACATTTTTCAGAGCATGATATGATGCATGAGCAAATGTCCCTAAACATTGAAAGAATTAATGCAAGGACACGTTATAATGCTTATGCATGAGTACCCTTCTTCACCCACACATCACGTGTGTTTGGGGTGATATCCTTGACAGATTGGGTACGAGAGTTGGGACTTTCAAACCTCCTGAAGAAGCTTTCCAAGCACGTGGTGAATGGGCCTAACATTTTCATGACATCCATCATTCCAGGATCACTATTTTGACTTCTTGGTTGCTCACCACCCCAAGACCTCCTGTCATCTCTTCTTCCTCGGGATCGAGGAGCGCTTGCATTGTTTAATGCTCTCAGCTTGTAACAGTTGGGTCTGGTATGCCCTTGTAGTCCGCCATGATGACAAACATAATTCGTTCTAAGACCCCGTTGTGATCTTGGAATTGATCTTCCTCTGGCTTCAATCCTTACTGCAGGTTAGTTTCTGGGCTTATTCACCACCCTTTGATCTGTTACCATCTTTTTCTTTTCAACCTTTGCCTTCTCCACAGTGGGAGTGACTACAACCGGCTCTTTGGCCTTCACAAACTTTACTTCTTTGAAGATATTCACAGCAGCTGTATTGCTTTCTCCAGTGTATCCTAGTCCGGATTTATCTGAAAATTGCTTTTGAGAGGAAATTACATCATCCAACTTCTTGATGGAGACCCTTTCTACCTTGGCATTAGCTTGAACCACCTCAAGCTCCAAGAATCTGATCTTTAAGTAAGCTTCTGTCAGCTCACCATTCAGCTTTTCTATTTCGCATTTGACCTCCTTATGTCCGACCAAGAGACTTCGGTATTCTTCCTCTGCTTTCTTCATTTTCCTCACAGCCGCCTTGGCTATTCTTGCATACTCTCCCGACTTCTCAAGGAGTAAAGAGTAATTCTCTTGAAGACCAGCTGTATCCTCATCATCATTTGCATTTGATTCTTCCACAATCCCCATGGATTCTTCATCACTGTACTCTCCAAGTTCTTGTACAAGTTGATGCAAGTCCTCGAAGGATTCACCATGTTCAACAGTTATAAAGGCGAAGTAATTTCCTTCTCCGTCACAGCTCTCTTCTGAGTCAGAGTTGGATGAATCTGTATCGCTGAGTGTTGTGGCATAAGCCTTGCCTTTTTCTCTCAGAAAATTTGGACACTCCTTCTTCAAATGTCCATGGCCATTGCACTCATAGCACACAATGCCTTGGGGTACTTGAGACTCCTTCTCTTCCTTCTTTTTATACTCATTTCTGTCTCCTTTTGATGATGAGAACTTCCCTTTACTGAACTGTCTTCCATTGTTCTTCATTCTCAGGAATTTTCTGAAGTTTTTCACAAGAAATGCAACCTCCTTCTCCACAACATCTTCTTCAGAAGAATCACCCATTCTTTTAGCGATGGTTTTAAGAGCGAGTGATTTACTCATCTTGTGCGAAGGAAGTCCCAACTCATACGTTTGGAGAGACCCTATCAACTCTTGGATTTTGATCTCATCTAAGTCTTTGCTCTCTTTTATGGCTGTAACATTTGCTCTAAAACTTTCAGGCAAGGACCTCAATATTTTTCTCACCACCTTAGTGTCTTCAATCTTCTCACCAAGATTGAGTTTAGCAATTACAATTTCATTGAGCTTCCCATAAAATGAATCAAACGGTTCATCATTACTCATCTTGAGCTCTTCAAATTTGGTGGTAAGCATCTGAAGCTTTGTGTCCTTAACTTTCTTTATACCCTCATAGGTAGTCTCCAAAATCTCCCAAGCTTCCTTGGCTACTGTCATATAAAAGATCCTGTGGAATTCATCAGGGGACACACCACAAAAGATAGCATTTAAAGCTTTACTATTAGCATTGGCTGCCGCGAGAGCTGCCTTATCCCTAGTGGATTTGGCTGCCTCTGGCTTAGTCCAGCCTACTTCAACCGCATCCCAAACGGTATCATCTATAGAGCATAGAAATGCTCTCATCCTAACTTTCTAGAAAGCATAATTGTTACCATAAAAAAACGGTGAAACATTTAGAGATTAAGACCTATCCATCTCAAAAAGGGTCAAGGATCACACTCAGGTATTTAAACCACAGTGAGTGTACCTACTCTGATACCAATTGAAAGCTCGAAAATGTGTTAAAAACACAAAAGCTGTTTAGACCTCCTAATTAAAATTACGACTCGATAGATTTTACACTAACTTAATACTAAGTGCGGAATAGTGTAAATGCGAATGGATAAACAAGAAGCTACTCTAATCCATATTTAAAGCAACACAGCAGTAAAAATGAAATGAACAAGAGTAGGGAAGAAGGATGCAAACACAGATAACACCGAGACGTGTTATCGAAGAGGAAACCGAAGAACTCGGCGAAAAACCTCTCCGCCGCCCTCCAAGCAGAAATCGATCCACTAGACAATCAGTTGGGATACATGGGTTAGTAAGAGACCCTCCAAGCCTAATCTACCCAATGTACTTAAGCCCTCCAAGCTCCTACTCCAACAAGGCTTCTCTGAACCCTGTCTTGTCTAGCACTCCAGATCCCGCAACAAGCTGCATGTTGCATCTGCCATCCTTGGCTTCTTCCAATGCTTCCCAGCAGCACCAAAACATCACTCAACACTCTCAAAGGGTGTGGTAAGTGTTTAGGCTATCAACCTCTCAATGGTATGGAAAGTGGAGAGGGAAAAGTTGAGAAAATACCATAAGCAAGTTTATAGAGAAATGTGGGTATGACATTCTCTAATTCTAAATGTGTTTAGCTAGGGTTTTCTTTCTAAAGCACTCCTCAACATTTGTGGGTAATAGTGGTATATATAGTGTAGGCACAGAAAGTGTGACTCAGGCTAAATAAGCTGGCAGAACAGAATGCCTCGCGGGTGTCTCGCGGGAAGGCCTTACCCGCAAGATACTCACGAGACACAGCTGTCTCCACCTGGCCTGACTCTTCGCATTCCAGCATGTGCAAGGCACATGTGTCACTTCGCGGGAAGCTAAGTCGCGACATACCTGCGAGACATCTTCAGTCTTCAAATGCTTGAGTCTTCACACTCTCTCTCTATCACACAACCCTTACAATGAAATCCCACAACAATACAGGGTATAAAAGATTGAAAACAATTACAATCAAATTTGGCACGGAATAAAAGCCAACAAAAACATAGTTGTAAATAATAACTTTACAGGATGAAATATGATAACTCCCATAACGGTTGTGGAAGTTATCCTTGAACCCACTGACTTCCTCAAATACAAGGGAAGTTACAAATCAAATAACCGCTCCAAAAGCTATATAAACACCCCATTCGGACTAGATGAAGGTAAGTTTTTCCAGAACTCCAAAAAAGTTAGATCTCTAGAATTTGAGAGAAAAACTAAGTTTGTCATCAGAGGGTTCTTGGCCAGTCTCCCCCGGTATCCTTTGATCCTTTGTTTTTTCCTTTCAGGATTTTCAAGCAATTGATAGATCATTAAAGCCCAGAGCATTCAGCCTACTGATTTTTTGTTCATCATCAATTGGCGCCGTCTGTGGGAAAGATCATTTTTGAGTTTTGCAGTTTCTTCCTCCAACAAAAGGCTGCACGGTTTCGGACAAGATCAAGGGCCACTAGTCCAGGCCATTAAGAGAGTAAGGATGCCTCTAGTAATCCCCACCGTGATCGTCAATCAATGCTTCTCATGCAACCATCTTCCATTCAACACGTGCAGTCCATGACAGCCGCCATGGCAGAGTTAACCCGTCAGAACCAAGAGTTTACCAAGGAGATTAATCTAAGGAGGCAACAACATGAAGGATATACTGAAGGACAAGCTCAGACTCAAGAAGATAGAGGAAATGCTGAGCCCAAAAGCCAGTCAAAGTGTACCACTTCACGAAGGGTGCCACACTTAAAGAGGGAGATGAACCTGATAAGGAAGGTCATGGATGAGATGAGGGAAAACATGAGAAGGGCAAATCCCATAGAAGATTTAGTTCATCGAACAGACTCCCCTTTCACGGCTTCCATCAACGGTCACCCCTTGCCTCCGAAGCTCAAGATGCCTTCCTTGGACTCGTATGATGGAACGCGTGATCCCTCCAATCATATTGCTACTTTCAAGACTACGATGCACCTTTAAGCAATTCTAGACGAAATTATGTGTAAAGCCTTCCCTACCACCCTCAACCACCCTCAAAGGGCTAGCGCAAGTGTGGTTCAACAAGATTCCTCATAATACAGTGAGTTCTTTCGAAGAATTTAGTAAAATTTTTGTCAATAATTTTATCAAAGGACAAAGGCACAAACATTCCTCATCTAGCCTGCTAACCATAGAACAAGGAGAGAATAAAAGCTTGCGGTCCTTCATTACTCGTTTCAAAAGGGAAGCCCTAACAGTGGATGAGATGGACGACAAGTTGTTACTGGCAGCCTTCCATAATGGAGTTAATTCTGACTTATTCATCCATAAGCTTTACAAGCAAAAGCCTCAAACCATGGCTGAACTCATCCATTCAGCCCAAAATTTTATGAATGCAGAAGAGGCAATTATAGCTAAGAAGATGAAGAAAGCTGAGAGAATAGAAGCAAATCTCTCGCGCCACTCTAAACAAGGTCCTCATCCAAAGAAGGGACGGACAGGAGAAAAGAAAGATCAAGACAACAATAAGGCAGGCTCTTCAACACAAAGTTAGCAATACATGCCCTTGAACATGCCACTTGAACAAGTGCTTATGCAAATCAAGGATGATCCTTCCTTAAAGTGGCCAGAAAAAATGAAGGGAAATCCCAATAAGCGCAATAGGAACAAGTATTGCCGTTTCCACAAAGACCATGGGCATGACACGGATGAGTGTTTCAATTTGAAGCAGCAAATAGAAAATCCTATTAGGCAGGAGAAGTTGAGAAATTTCCTTGGACGAGATCACAAAGACAAGAAGTTGAAAGGAAAGTTAAAAGAGCCGTCACGACCTCCACTTGGAGAAATAAGGGTTATCATGGGAGGTACTTCAACAGGACAGTCTTCCAAGTCAAGAAAAACATATTTCAAGGTGGTACAAAACGCCCAACTCTCGGAAGATCACCAAGGATGAGGATGGACGAGCCTACCATCATGTTCACAGACGAGAATGCTGAAAGAGTTCACCACCCGCATGATGATGTGATCGTTATCACTTTGCTCATTGTTGATTATACGACTAGAAGGGTGTTGGTGGACAATGGAAGTTCAGTAAACATCCTGTATTACACCGCCTTCCAGCAAATGAGGCTTGGACATGATCAACTTCATCCAGTATGTTCACCATTGTTGGCATTTGGAGGAATGAAAGTGCAACCCGTGGAACCGTTACATTACCTGTGGTGGTAGGATCATACCCACAGCAAATAACCAAGGAAGTGAACTTCCTTGTATTAAATTGTTCGTCTTCTTATAATGCCATCATCGGAAGACCAACCCTGAATAGCTAGAAGGCAGTGACATCTACCTACCACCTATCAGTCAAATTCTCTTCGGAGTACAGGGTAAGACAAGTGCAAGGGGATCAGTTAGTAGTAAGAGAATGTTATTTGGCTATGCTGGCTATGGACGAACAAGTTTAGACAATGAGCATTGAAGAGAGAAAAGTTGTTGCAGTACCCACCGAAATGCTGGAAGACGTCCCATTGGATGAGAATAACCTTGAAAAGTATACAAGGGTTAGAGCAAGTATAGAAAGCAAGAGGAAGCAAGACCTTATTCAGTTCCTAAAGAAGAGCATTAATGTATTTAAATGGAGTCACGAAGACATGCTAGGTATTAACCCTAGTGTCATTACCCACTGTCTAAACGTATAGCCTTCCTTTAAGCCCGTGCGTCAAAAGAAAAGAGTGTTTGCCCCTAAACAAGACAATGCCATTAAAGAAGAAGTCTAAAAGCTAACTACAGAAAAATTTATCTAGGAAGTTTATTACCCGGACTGGTTGGCTAATGTGGTGATGGTTAAGAAGGCTAATGGCAAATGGAGGATGTGCGTGGACTTCACCGATCTAAACAAGGCTTGCACTAAAGATAGCTACCCGTTGCCACGTATTGATCAGTTGGTAGACTCAACAGTGGGTCATAAGCTGCTAAGTTTCATGGATGCCTTCTTAGGTTATAACCAGATAAGGATGAACAAGGCGGGTCAAGAGAAGACATCCTTCATCACCAGTCAAGGCCTATTTTGTTACAAAGTGATGCCCTTCGGGTTGAAAAATGCGGGGGCGACTTATCAAAGGCTGGTGAACCATATGTTTCATCCACAAATTGGGCTGAATGTTGAAGTTTATGTAGATGACGTGCTGGTAAAGAGCCTGGAAGAGGATAAGCACCTGGACGACCTCCAAGAAACCTTTGACATGCTTAGACAGTACAACATGAAGCTAAATCAGAGCAAGTGTGCTTTTAGAGTCTCGTCTAGTAAGTTTCTCAGGGTTCATGGTTTCTCATAGGGGAATTGAGGCAAACCCCAATAAAATCCAGGCAATACTGAATATGGAGCCACCAAGGAACAATAAGGAAGTCTAGTCCCTCACCGGACAAATTGCTGCCCTCAACAGGTTCGTCTCCAAAGCTACAGACAAGTGCTTGCCATTCTTTAAAGTTCTTAAGAAGGCATTTGAATGGATGGACGAGTGTCAAAAGACCTTTTAAGACCCCAAGGCCTACCTTACAGCAGCTCCTCTACTAAACCTGTCTGTACCTGGTGAAGAATTATATTTGTATCTAGCAGTGTCCCTGCATGCAGTGAGTTCAACGTTGATTAGAGAAGAAGGAAAGATATAAAAGCTAGTCTACTATACAAGTCGAGCGCTGAAAGGGGTCAAAGAACGATACCCCATGATGGAAAAGCTAGCCTTTGCTTTGATTACAACTTCTAGGAAATTAAGGCATTATTTTCAGACTCATGTCATCAATGTCTTAACAGATCATCCATTAAAGAAGGCAATGAGCAAGTTGGAAGCGCAGGACAACTAATCCAATAGGCCATAGAACTTAGTGAGTTCAATGTCAGGTACCAACCAGGAAGCGTGATAAAAGCACAAGTATTGGCAGATTTCATTGCAGAGTTCACTCTAAGTCAAGGGGAACTAGACAAGCTGGACGAAGCTCATAGATGGGTCGTCCATATGGATGGATCGTCTACACTACATGCAGGAGGCATAGGAGTTGTTTTGAAATCCCCGAAAAAAGACGAGTTGAAGTACAAGGTTCATCTACAATATCCAGCAACCAACAATGAAGTGGAGTATGAAGCCCTTCTTAAAGGGCTAGAATTGGCAAAGACCTTGGGGGCAGAATCAATACTCGTCCAGGCCAACTCTTAGCTGATTATGGGTCAAGTGAACGGAACATATAAAGCTAAGGAAGAGCAGATGAAGAAATGTCTTAACAAGGCAAAACGCCTCATGAAAATATTTAAAGAAGCTAGTTTTATTCAAATCCTAAAAGATGGAAGCAAATGCCTTAGTGAAGGAAGCCTCAGCGAGTGAATCAATAGACGAGTTTGATGAAGTTTAATATATGCCAAGCATAGATCTTCCAAAGGTACAACAGATAGAAGGTGAGGAAAATTGGATGACCCCAATAGTAGCTTACCTAAAGGATGAAGGCTTCTAGAGGGAAAGGACGAGGCCAGAAAGCTAAGAATCAGATCAGCCAGGTACGTCCTTATGGACGAGGTACTATACAAAAGAGGTTTTTCTCATCCTTATCTAAGGTGTTTAGCTCCAGATGAGGCAAACTATGTGCTAAGTGAAGTTCATGAAAGAGCCATGTGGAAACCACTCAGAAGTAAGGGCATTGGTCCATAAAGTCGTCCGTGCAGGTTATTACTGGCCAACAATTCAAGCAAATGCAAAGGCTTACGTCAAGGTGTGTGACCAATGTCAACACTTTAGCAATATCCCCAGGCAGCCATCAAAGTATCTCACCTCGATGATGGCCCTGTGGCCCTTTGCACAATGGGGATTAGATATCTTAGGTCCCTTTCCACTTGGAACTAGGCAAATGAAATTTTTAGTAGTAGGGATTGACTACTTCACTAAGTGGGTGGAAGCAGAACCCCTAACAAAGATCACGCAGCAGAATATCAAGAACTTTATCTGGAAGAACATTGTATGTAGGTTTGGAGTGCCTAGAGTATTGATATCAAACAATGGACGACAATTTGATAACACACTTTTCAGGGACTTCTGTAAACACTTTGGAATTCAGAATCATTATTCCTCACCTGCCCACCAGCAAGCAAATGGTCAACCAGAAGTGGCAAACCGATCCTTTTTGAAAATCATTAAGATTTAGCTTGAGGGGGCAAAGGGAGTGTGGCCAGACGAGTTGCCAGGAGTTTTATGGGCCTATAGGATGACTGTGAGAACCCCTACAAGGGAAACTCCTTTCAATCTACCCTATGGAAGTGAAGCAGTGATACCTGCAGAAGTGCATATGGCCAACCACAGGGTGATGAAGTATGAAAATGAGGATAATGAAGAGCAACTCTGCCTTAACCTTGATCAAATAGATGAGGTAAGGATGAATGCGGAGCAAAGAACAACAAGGTATAAAAACCTTATGGCCAGACAATATGATGCAATGGTAAAACCCAGACGCTTCAACATAGGGGACCTCATCTTGAAAAGGTTTTTGGCAACTAGAAACCCAGCTCATAGGAAATTGGGACCTAATTAGGAAGGACCTTACAGGATTATCAACTGCAAAAGACAAGGATCATATTACTTGGAAGTCCTGGGCGGCAGAAAGTTGGAGCACCCTTGGAATGTTGAGCACCTAAAAAGGTATTATCAGTAAAATATCAACCTAGATAAGCATTATCTTGGACAAGATCACCCAAGATGTCACTCTAGACGAGCCAAACTTTATATTGCTTTTATGTGTGTTGTTAGCATTATATGTTATGTTTTTAACTCCTTAAGGGTGTATTAGTTTTTAGACTAACTATGGACGAAGTCATGAACTTGGATGCTCGTTTGTATTTATAATTCCCTAAAAGGCACTAGTTCTAAGCATGTGCCATACTTGTGGATGATATTTATATACTTATGGATGATATTTATATTGTGGATATGTAGTTTGGATTTTCAATATATGTGATGTATAAATCTAATCTCCATAATTTCAGCCACAAGAAGGCTAAGGCCTAAGAAGAGTACAAATCCCTGGACACAGGGATGTAACATATATAAGCTTTCCTTGAAATCAGGATAAAGCAAAGAAAAACATATTCAAGGCATATTTGTCCAAACAATAGACGAAGTAAAGCCTAAAGCGTATTATTCCAGCCCATGGACGAGGAAATACGTGCACAACAACATTCAAGGCCCATGGATAGGTAGCCAGCTAAAACAATCCAATCTTTGGACAAGTAAAAAGCTAAAAATGCCTTGCATAAAATGATTCCTATGGGCAAAAAATAGAACCAACTGCCAAGTCTGAGGACGAGTAAAGCTAGAAAAACCAGTGCCATTCATAAGACGAGTTATACTTGCAAAATTCAAAGAATGGTAAAGGATATTAAACATGAAGGAATCCTTGTCATGGACGAGCCATACTTGAAATCAATATACTGGATGATGTTAAAAAAAAAAAAAAAAAACAAACGTTCGTCCATACAACATGTTTAATGAAAGAGTAATGAAAATAAAACATTCATTCATAAAGTTTAGAAAAGGGTAGACGACCACCATCCAAAAACCCTTATAAAATAAAAATCTTGAAAGGCAATTGTTTAAAAGCTCGTCCTAAGTTATATAGATGAGTGAAATGTACTTAACATAGTTTTAAATGGTCCTAAACAATGGACCTCATAAAAAACAAAAAATAAAAATAAAAAATAAAAAATAAAAAATAAAAAGCAAACAAAAACAAAGGGAAACTAAAATTAAAATTCTCTTCACTGAAGGGGGTCATTTTCAACGTCCTAGGCAGGTTGAGTAGTAGGATCATCTTCAATATTGATATCCTCAGAGCTTGTCTGGATAAGAGAGCTTCCAGCAGCAGCAAGGTTGAGTTTGATGGAGCTAAAGTCAACTTCAGGGAAGTTTTCTATAGCGTCCATTTGAAAATCTTCAAAACCTGCTACATAATTGGTGTCCAGCAAATTAGTGAACTGTTTAGATGCTTTGAACTCCAGTATTGCATCTTCTTTTGCCTTGGTAAGAAGGGTACTCAACTTGTCATTCCTCTTTTAAAGGTGGTCAAGACAAGTATCCTTCTCAACAACATTAGCTCTCAGCTCTTCAACCAGATTTTGCAACTCATTGGCCTCTTCTTAGGCCTTAGCTGCCACCTTAGCCCAACCCTTGCAGTCATCCTTGACCTCTTGGATTCTCTTCTCAAGTAGGATCCTTGTCTTGTCCATCTCTGTGACTTGCCTAGATGCAACTATGAACTTTGACATGGCCTACACAAGTGATTAAAGAGTTCTGTTAAATAAATTTTTTTTTTTAAAAAAAGCATATATATACATGTTACTAAAACAAGACGAGGTAAAAGAGATTACCTTGAAAAGATCATGAACATTAGGATGCTCAAATTCTTTCAAGGATATGTCATAGCACGCAACCACATCCTCACCAGTTATAGCCTTTTTAAACCTCTCCCAAGCCAAGTCTTCATTCTCCAGAAGGTTCATAGGGACCCTCTAAGGAGGTTGGGACGAGGTGGGAGCAATGGTCTTGGTAGGATGGACAAGTCAACATCAACAATTGAGATGGACGGCTAGGAGGAAGGAAGATTAAGCCTAACAATCTCAAGCCTGGACGATCCGTGCTTCGTCTTCTTCCCTCGACGACTGAGAAGGTTTCCCAAGTCCAGCGTCTTGGGCAAAGTTTTTCTCTTGTCTCCAGCAGAAGGACGAGGTTGGGATTGAGCCTCAGGCCTGGCTACCCCATCCACCACCTCCTTCCCCTTATTCTCCTTCATAGTTGCCATCCCTAAGAGAAAAGCATAAAGTGTTAGTCAAAAAGTATAAGTCAAATAATACTTAGAAAATTTCTAAGTATTAAAAATAAAAATAAAAAGACTCACGTCTGCAAACAGTAAAGCTCGTGAGCAAGGGCTTCAATGGACGGCTCAGGACCAAGTCCCCACATAGCTAGACATTGAAGGGTCACCAACGAGTGGAAACTCCTATCAACATGTAGACGAGCTCTGTGGACTCGGTCACGGTGGAATTTACTTAAAGAGGGTCGTCCAATAGCTATAAAAAATAAAAAAATAAAAATAATAAAAAAAAAAAAGAGAGAGAGAGAGAGAAAATAAGGTTAGACGATTGTAAGCAAAGGATAAAAACACTTAAAACAAACAATAAAGCAAAGCATAACATACCTTCAAGATGAAGGTTGCCTAATTCTCCAATGTATGGGGCAAACGTATCCCTGTAACCAATGACTTAATTAATCTTCAGTCATTACCCCTGGCTGTAAATTGATAAAATCCTAGGGAATGATTAATCTCTGAGGGTTTATAACAGTAGAGAAACTTGTCCATAGTAAGAGGATGATCCCTTTCAAATACTTCCCTCCACAAAACTTGCATAGAGACAATCAGTCTCCATGCATTAAGGTTAAGTTGACACACTCCTAAACCTAATCTAGTGAGTAACTCTCTAGCAAAAGCGTTTAAAGGTAACCTAAGCCCCCCTAGAAATAAGCTTCATAGATGCCCATCCCAAAATGGGGTTGGCAACTCCACTCTCCACGGACGGCTAACCTAAGGTTGAGATCGTCTAGGATCTGGTACCAACTCCTAAGTGTTGTAAGCCTCCTTTTGTCTGTTTTGGAAGGAATACCTACAGCACACGGTTTCTACTTCGTCTAAAGGAGGAGAAGAAGGAATACTCGTTGAGGTGCTAGCCTTAAAAGCTGCCCTCATCTTAAGATGTTCCTAAAGAACCTCAAGAGGAACTCCAGGAACACCAGAGGTGTATTCCTCATCCGTGGTATTACCACCACTACTACTACTACTGTTGCTACTAGAGCCACTATAACTGGTGGAGTCATGGTACTCGTCTATAGCTTTATCTACACTATTACTAGACGAGAAGACAACAACTTTAGACATGTTGAAACTTGAAGGAAAACCTAAGAATGAGGATAAGGAGAGTACCTGGCTCTAGTCGGAGGAGAACTAAGGACGAGGAAACACTTCTAAACGAGGCACTAAGACAACAAGTGTCAAAGAAGAAAATCTCATAAATGTGAGGGGTAAGAGGGGGATTCTACCATTTATAGGCAGTAGAATTTGGCGTCTGAAACGACGTGACCAACCAAAAAGTGACACGTGGCATACTCCTTGAAAAAATAAATCGACGTGACTAGTCACCAATAAGATCATGACACGTGGCATACCTAACCACTAACATAAGAACACATGTCCAAAAAATAAGTGTTAGGCTATACAGTACTCTGAACGACCCTTGGACAAGGGGGCAACTGATGGTGAACTAAGAATTGGTGAACTCTAGACTCATCCATAAGAGTCATCCAGGCCAGGAAGACAAGAGTAGCTACTTAACAAAACAGTCGTCCATAGGCTTATGGCTCATCTATAAGGATTGTATCAAGACGATCCCCAACACTTGGGAAAATTCTAGGTGAGTTTATCTACACAAACTAGTAAATTGAACCACGTGTTATTATTCCAAGGCATAAGTATGACCCCGGTTCATCGCCATATCTTCCTAGTGAGTACTTAACTACCAATGACAGTTAAGGAAGACAGGATGAAATTTGATAACTCATATAGCAGTTGTGGAAGTTATCCTTGAACCCTCTGACTTCCTCAAATACAGGGGAAGTTACAAATCCAATAACCACTCCAAGAGCATACTATATAAACACCCTATTCGGACCAGATGAAGGTAAGTTTTTCCAGAACTCTAATAAAGTTAGAACTCCAAAATTTGAGAGAAAGACTAACTTTGGAATCAGAGGGTTCTTGGCCGGTCTCCCTCGGTCTCCTTTGATCTTTTGTTTTTTCCTTTTAGGATCTTCAAGCAGTTGATAGATCATTGAAGCCCGGAGCATTCAGCCTACTGATTTTTTGTGCATCATCAGAATGTACTTAGAGAATTTCAACATTTTGTCTCAAACATGGGCTTACAATATATTCATCACCTTTGAGATCTTCCCTTTTTTTACTTGAAGTTCTCATCATTTTGGGCCTAAGCATACAACAAAGAGGCCCAAGATTAGGAAGGTTCATTTTGACTTTTTTAGGATCTTGGATGCTAAGTCCATAGCATACTTGTTACCTTAGGCCCAAAGTCCTCTTTTTCAAAAGGGCTATTGGATTTGGGCTTATGATAGCAATTAGGCTATAGTCTTATGAACCTTTCAAGTTAAGACATACCTTGGGATTTAGGGATAAGCCTTTTGCATGTGAGAACTTCTTTTCTTTTATCCCATTTTTCTTAGGGTAAGCCATAACTCTAGGGTCATCCTTCCACTTTTACATCTTTTATTTATCCTTTAGAATTAGGTGAGTACAAGATATATGGCTGAACAAACAATAAATATATAAAAGGTATCCTCTTTTTGATAGGATCTAGGTGTTAGGGTTTGTGCCCTAAAATCCAATTTATTGGCATGTCATGAATAATTAAGTTGTTTAATTATATGAGACTATTTATGAACTAATGAGACATTATCTTAGTCCATGAGATGCATCGTATGTGATTTATGTGAAAAGTCACAGAAAGATATAAATCACAAGTTCTTTGTAAACTCATAGTTTTAGTTCGTAGTCGGTGATGAATTTGGACATTTCATCTGCGAAGACTATAACATATCAACTACGATGATTTGTCTTGATCATGGAAATGGAGATTTCTAGTTGGTATGTTGATATGTTTTAAGAGTTAAGACATATTGAACTGGACCGCTGTGAGATTTATTATTCTCCTAATGACTGTCAAATGAATAATAAATCTTACGACTTCTATTTACATCAACTCTAAATCCTGAGAGAATAATGGACCTGATCATGAGATGTAGGTTGCTTTGATATATCAGGAGTGAGATCTATTAGAACGGTCAAAACCTCAGTATGTTGGGCAGCCGCATTTAATGTTGATGGAACATATATTCTCAAGATGGAATTCATAATCTCTTCACGGAGATATAAAATATTCCCTTGAGATAAGTTTAATGGGTTTTGTTATTCAGAGTGTTGGGCCCAACCATTTTAGTAAGGAGTTACTAAAGTATATATTTATGGAATTGGATTTCATAAATATATGAATAACATAAAGGATTAAACCGGGTACTCAAGGATTAAGATGTAGTAATTTTCAAAGTGGCAGTCTATATTTATGACTTTGTATTACTACGAATATTTTAATGAAGGGGTTGAATGTACAATAAAGTCTTGGGAAATAATTTATTGATAAGGCCTAGAGTGCAACTATATTTATATAGTGGTATTAAATATAGTTAATGGTAACTTTGGACTTGTCAAGAGTTGACAGAAAAGCCCAAGGCCCATTGGAGCTAGTGTCTTATTGGTCCCTTTTGGTCCCACTCCAAGCCACACACTTAAGCCCAATTGGAAAGGCCCAAAAGGCAAGCCCAATTAGATAATTGGTTAGATACAAAAGGGAAAAACGTTCAGAATATTAAATGAGAGTAACATCATTGTGAAATGAAAAATATGTGAGTTTTTGTCACTCTCTAATCACCCTTTTGGTTACCGATTGAGAGACCACACATCTTGGGCATCAAGTGGAATTGGAGTGAAGATCGAAAGTCTTCCCAAGAACATTTGATCTTCAAGGTTTTGAATTTCACCACACCAAGGTACGCATCTTTTTCTTTATTCTAGTATTCATGGTTACATGTTTATCATTCATGATTGAAGTAGATCCGTTTTTTTTTTTTTTGTTGCTTCCGCTGCGTGTGTTTTTGTATGAGATACAAAAACCAGTTTATTTTCCAACAAATGGTATCAGAGCGGTCTTCAATATCATGCTTGTATAACATGTGATTGAATTTTAGAATCAAAGGAAAAACGTTTTCTTGGTGATTTAATTTTCTGCATATTTTTGTTCCAAAACCAGATGCCATGATTTATATGTATTGATATATCGGTCAAGAGTGTGAGCATTACGGTTTTGCACCGCTTGGACGTTTTGCTTCTCTTGGATATAGTAGGCTTTTTCATATAGTTGTTGCTTTTGATTCCATAACTATTTTTGATGCTTTTCACGTGTTAACACTCATTATGGATAATGATAATAAGACAATTGCATCATATCCAAAGTGTGAACTTTTGTTTTGCACAGGTTGGATATAATTGGCAGTTGTGAGTAGTTATTGAATTTCATTCAATGACTATTGATTATTGTTGTTAATGGTGTCGTGTTTTAATAGTTACTGGATGGTATTGGAATAACTGACATGTGCGTAAGTTTCTTTATTGCACCGGTTGGATATGCTTGGCATTGATTAAAACCTGGTTATTATATTGCAAGTAGCGTTTGTTGATTGGTTGAACGTACATGTATGATTATATGTTTTTGATTCTTCAATGGCAAACCTGTACTGTTGGTAATCTTGCTTTATAATTTTATGATCAAACATTATGTAAATGCTAGGTTTATGAATTTTATTCCTAATAAAATTAGGATTATGTTTTCAAAGTTTCTAGCATTATTATGGTTCTTGATTTTGATATTGAAAACCCTAATGTTTGATCTGAAAATCTTCGTTGATAAAATCAAAAGTGTTTTTGATGGAAGAACAATGAAGATGTCAAAACAGTTAGTTGTTTGTTCAAGAAAAACTATAGAAAACTGCCTTAGAAAATTTCTGGAAATTCGAGTTTCACGAGTTTCGATCGATCGAAAATCACTTTCGATCGATCGAGTGAAACAGTGATTAGACTTTTTAAGTAGATTGATTTTCGATTGATAGTCGATCGATCGAATTTGTTTTTCGATCGATCGAGAGGCAATCAAGTATCAATCGAACAAGTCAGGAGGTCAAGTTCGAATTTTTAATTATTTCGATCGATCGAGGGATACATTCGATCGATCGAAAGAAAGAAATTCAAAATTTTTTCTAAGTGTTTTCAAGTTTTTTAAGAGCAAGATAATGTGTGATTAGATTACACATGGTTCTAACTAAAAGACCTAATGAGATCAAAGATGTTAGTTAAATAGAACTCTTGGTACTAAATCATTTTATGATTAATAGTCCTTAATTTATTTTAATTAGAGGTTTTTAATGTGATTAAAATTCTAATTGAAGTTATATAGTTTCTAATGAGATTAGAATACTTTGTCTAGTAAATTAAGGATAGAGTTCTATATAACTAATTTTTTTTGATTCATTAGTGTTTAAGGAATCCTAAATAGTTTAGGACTTCCATTTTAGTTAGTGATTCTAATAAGATTAGAGTCTTCAATAAGTGCAAGGTTATTAAGAAAAACCCAAATAATGAGTGGGAGTTCTTGAAATAACCCTTTTGTTAAGTTTATTGTAATGTGAGTAGATACCTCGTCTTGACTTCGAGTCTTGCATTCCATGCGGAGGGTATTTACTTCACGGATTACAAGGTTAAACTTATTTGTGATTGCGCGAATGTTCGTTACAATATTGTGACGTGACTTAGTTACATCACATTGAAATTAAACAATTAAACACATTTAATGTGTAGGGTTAAAATTGTGATTAGATCACAATGATTTCAAAACAATCCACTAGTTTTAAAATTTCTAGTGGGAGAGAGATACAAGGGTTGCATCTCACGGCCTCCATTGTTGGTTCATAGTGGTGTGGGGTAAATATCTCGTCTTGGCCTCGAGCCTTGCGTTCCATGCGGAGGATGTTTATTTCATGGTACTACAAGATTGAATTTCCTGGTTTATAGTGGTTTGATCAAACACCTTGTCTTAGCCTCGAGCTTTGCATTCCATGCGGAGGGTGTTTTTATCATGGTACTACAAAATAAGCCTGTTAAAGGGATGAAATGTGGCTACACATGATTCTAGACAATGGTGTACACTAGACTAAGTTTAATAGTATCCTCTATGCTGAGTTCTTGCTATTATTACTTAGAGGCCAAAGGAAAAGCGGCAAATTATTTTTGTTTGGTAAGAGTTACCATGATAGCATTAATAATGAGAATAATTCTCGCCTGATCATAGTAATTGGTATTCACTCTATGCTGAGGAATATTAATTGCGGGATAAGGTTGTCGTTGCACCTAGTATAGTATGGTTTTCGGGTTCCATATTATATGATTATGGATGCAAAATGATAATGTCCTAGTATTTAAGTTCATGGTCTCAATATGAAGTTGTCATAAATTTAGTCCTCTAGCTACTATTTTAGTTGAATCACATTAACTAAGAAATAATTTTGGACATGGTGCTTAAAGGAGCTGAATTACATTTTCATGTTTTAATTCAGCATTGTCATAATTTCCTATACATGATGCATTTATGGAAGATAGCTTATGATGAGATCATAGTCTCCATTGAAATGCTAGTATGTTACTTTGGCTTCTATCTCAATTGTACTACAGCATGAGATGCTAGAGTTAGTACTAGACTTAGACTTTATATTAAGTCTAAATGAGATGTTTGGTATGAATCATATTGAGTGCTAAGAAAAGCTTAAGAAGTTCCAATTCTATGTCATTTTATGAAAATATTTTATTTTTAAAATGAATTGGAATTCTTGGATGTAGAGATTAAATGTTAATCTCATGTGGATATGATTCACAAGTCCTTGTTAGAATCATTTGATCAATTCAGATTGTTTTGAAAATAAATTCTTATTATATTATCTGAATTGATGAGTGAGTTCTATACAACGAAAGACATCCTAAAAGTTAAAGCTAGGATCAATATGATTTAATTCAAATTCTTAGCTTGAACCGAAAGGTAAGGGTGATAAGAAGAGGAATTAAAATACCAAACAATTGGACAAGTAAGTTGCCCTAGTAGTTGCCAAAAAGAAATTAGACTCAAAAGCATGACCAAAAGGAAAGTGTTTCTGATTTTGGTAAAGCTAAGCATTGTCTATGATTGTTTTCTAGATGGAAATTTACATGTTTTACTTTTTAAAGAGAAAGTTTCCATCTTTTGGTATTGTATGTTTTGGCACTTATGTCTAGATCTTATTAATCTAAGTGTTATTCAAGATTGGTGAAAGATGGGCTTTTAGAACCATTATTTTATTATATTCACAATCTATGAATTCTATTTAGAGGATAATATGATCTAGGGTTCCTTTTTGTAAAGGAACAAAGTTCCAATGACTTCTTTAAGTTAGTACATACATAAAGGAGGAATAGGGCTCTTTCAAAGTAAAGGTAGATTGTTCTAGAAGAAAAATGTCAAAATTTGTTATAGGACAACTATAAAATACATTTAGAAATGAGATGGTTGTATTAGATACATCACAAGACATTATTCTAGATATATAGCTAATACACGGGTACAATATCGTAGTGGGAGGATTGTAAATTCATACTTTTGGGATAAACTTTTGAAGTCATTCCACAAGGATATGAATTTGATCCTTGGTCCTACATAGAGGCCATAGATGATATGAATATGAATTATTGGATCAAGGTTATGTGAATAGAATTAGATTCTATTTAAAGTCTAGAACTTGTAGAGGCGCTTAATTGCATTAAGCCTATTGTTTTCAAATAGGTCTACAAGTAAATGAGATTGATAGTTTTGAAGGTGCAAACCTTCAAAGTCAAGACTATTGATGAAAAGATTTATTCAGAAAGAAATGGTTCGATTATGAAAAGATTTTTTCACTAATAGTCAAGTTTGACTCTATCTAGATTCTCTCATCCATTATATTTCATTTGAATGAAATATGGCAATGGATATCAAGAAAGCTTCTTTTAGTAGCAATCTTGAGGAAGACATCTATATGATGTAACTAGACTTGTTCATAGCAAAGAACCAGTGGTGATAAGCATGCAAGTTGCTTAAAGTCCATTTATGGACTAATGCAAGCATCTAGGTCATAAATATCATCTTTGATCAAGCAATCAAATTGTTTGAGTTTGATCAAGTATTAAAAGGCCTTAAGTGTGTAAAAGTTATATAGAATAATAAATTTCTTAATGTATATTGATGACATTCTAATCATTTAGGATGATGTAGAGTTATTGTCATCAATAGAGTTTTGGTTGTCTAATCCAGTTTGATATAAAGTACTTGGGAAAGACTAGTTACATCCTAAGAATTATAACTTTGTTAAAATTCAAAAATTAGGATGTTGGGTCTATCTCAAACTGCTTAAATAGATTAGATTTTAGCCAAGTATAGCATGTAATACTTCAAGAAAGGATTCTTTCTTTTTATGATTGAAGTTCCTTTATAAAAGGACTATAGTCCTGAGCCATATAAAAGGAAGAGCATATAAGACGGTTCCTTATATCAAAAAGATAGGAAGTCTTTATGCTATGCTAAATACTAGGCTAAATGTCTATTTTGCGGTGGGCATAGTAAGCAAATATCAAGTGAATCAAAGATCACTTCATTTAGTGGGAGTAAAGCATATACTCAAATATCTTAGGAGAATGAGGGATTATATGTTTGTCCACAAAAGTGAAGTTTTGATGGTTACTGGATGTACAAATACTGACTTGTAGTTTGATTGTGATTCATGAAGTTGGACTTCAACATATGTGTTCATCCTAGGTGGTGAAGATACACATTAAGCGTAAGTATCATCTCATTAGAGAGATATGAATACGTGAGTAGTAGTAGAAATGATAATTTATGCAATAAATCTGACTGAAACTTGTTTCCAAACCTTGCCTTAGAGTGACTTTGAATTACTCTAAAGGGAGATAAGTGTTGGATATATGATAAATTGTCTTTGAGGGCAAGTGGGAGATTGTTAGGGTTTGTGCCCTAAAATCCAATTTATTGGCATGTCATGAATAATTAAGTTGTTTAATTATATGAGACTATTTATGAACTAATGAGACATTATCTTAGTCCATGAGATGCATCGTATGTGATTTATGTGAAAAGTCACAGAAAGATATAAATCACAAGTTCTTTGTAAACTCATAGTTTTAGTTCGTAGTCGGTGATGAATTTGGACATTTCATCTGCGAAGACTATAACATATCAACTACGATGATTTGTCTTGATCATGGAAATGGAGATTTCTAGTTGGTATGTTGATATGTTTTAAGAGTTAAGACATATTGAACTGGACCGCTGTGAGATTTATTATTCTCCTAATGACTGTCAAATGAATAATAAATCTTACGACTTCTATTTACATCAACTCTAAATCCTGAGAGAATAATGGACCTGATCATGAGATGTAGGTTGCTTTGATATATCAGGAGTGAGATCTATTAGAACGGTCAAAACCTCAGTATGTTGGGCAGCCGCATTTAATGTTGATGGAACATATATTCTCAAGATGGAATTCATAATCTCTTCACGGAGATATAAAATATTCCCTTGAGATAAGTTTAATGGGTTTTGTTATTCAGAGTGTTGGGCCCAACCATTTTAGTAAGGAGTTACTAAAGTATATATTTATGGAATTGGATTTCATAAATATATGAATAACATAAAGGATTAAACCGGGTACTCAAGGATTAAGATGTAGTAATTTTCAAAGTGGCAGTCTATATTTATGACTTTGTATTACTACGAATATTTTAATGAAGGGGTTGAATGTACAATAAAGTCTTGGGAAATAATTTATTGATAAGGCCTAGAGTGCAACTATATTTATATAGTGGTATTAAATATAGTTAATGGTAACTTTGGACTTGTCAAGAGTTGACAGAAAAGCCCAAGGCCCATTGGAGCTAGTGTCTTATTGGTCCCTTTTGGTCCCACTCCAAGCCACACACTTAAGCCCAATTGGAAAGGCCCAAAAGGCAAGCCCAATTAGATAATTGGTTAGATACAAAAGGGAAAAACGTTCAGAATATTAAATGAGAGTAACATCATTGTGAAATGAAAAATATGTGAGTTTTTGTCACTCTCTAATCACCCTTTTGGTTACCGATTGAGAGACCACACATCTTGGGCATCAAGTGGAATTGGAGTGAAGATCGAAAGTCTTCCCAAGAACATTTGATCTTCAAGGTTTTGAATTTCACCACACCAAGGTACGCATCTTTTTCTTTATTCTAGTATTCATGGTTACATGTTTATCATTCATGATTGAAGTAGATCCGTTTTTTTTTTTTTTGTTGCTTCCGCTGCGTGTGTTTTTGTATGAGATACAAAAACCAGTTTATTTTCCAACACTAGGATCTCTCTAAGTGTTGGTAGGCTCTTTAAGGCTAAAGGGATAAATAAGTAGGTCACTCACAACTAGATAGGCCATAATTCCAATCGAGGGCCTAAATGGACCTTTATGGATTGGTAGCAAACCATTAACGTACTTAAAGCCCATCATAGGCAATGGCACACATTATGAGTTAATAGGATGAACTTCAAAAGACTTGGGCCCTAATGGAGCCTTCCATCTACCCACTCTTCACCAACTGAGGTTAAGGGACAAACGAACCATGTGAAGTGTGTGCAAACAAATATTGAATAAGCCTTTATTAAAGATAAGACATAGGACACATAGGAATTAAACTCACAATCCCCAGTGGAGTTGCCACTGTGGACGCAAGAAGAGGGGTCGAAATGAAGTCGCCACCTAGTTTTTGCAATGGTCTAGGAACCACATATATAGCATCCTTTAGATTTAGGACCTTTTGATCTTACTATCAAAGATATGAGTTCAGAGTTAAGGTATGGTCTTGGGAATGTGTTAGGCACCCAAAACCACCCAACCCTAAGGTTGGCTTCCCATCAATGTGTTTTATGTCTTAACCTTATTAAGGGCACACTCAATACTTGTATCTAACTCTTACATATGCTAATCCTACATCTAGCAATCAACATGGCATCAAACATCCCTAACCATACATCTATCATGCTTGCAAACAAAGCCTACCATACATTTAATCATGCATATCACTTCATCAAAAACCCTAGCATTCATCTAGCATGACATCTCCTAACATTAATCTAGCATACATCTCAACCAACCTAGCATTCATCTAATCATGGCATCCTAGCATATTCAAGGCAGTAACATGTAACATTAAAAATCAAAAGGAGAAATAAAGCCAAACGAACGCATGTCATCATCCAAGGCAACAAGATCCCAATTTTCATCAAGGCTAAGCAAGATCATATCAAATGCATAAACATTACAAATGCATGACTTACCCTTCACTTACCTTGCAGCAACTCAGCACCTATGGCATTTATGCATGAGCATGTGAATGCATGTTCATGTCATCAAAACAATAAAAATAAAATAAAGATAAACCCTAATTCTAACATATGATAGCAAACCAAGCAATTAAACATGTGAAACATAGGCATTAAAAGCATAAAAAAAAAAATTTTTAAAAAGGAAGCTAAACAAACAAACATGTGAAAGTAGAAGCAAAACAATCAAAAAAAAAAAATTAGAGTTTCTAGGCAGAGGTTTGCGCACGCAAGAACAAGCCTGCATACGCATAATGGCAAGATTATGCATACCTAGGTTCTTAAAAACATCAAAAACAGGGCAAAACCTCAAAACGAAAATTTTAACAACCTAACATGCATTTTTAAACATACAAAAACGTAAACCTAGACTAGAAAAGCATATCAAAACCTGGTATAACAAAAAACAAGACAAGCAGAAGAATTAAAAGCAGAAAATAATGGAAAAGAAAAAGAAAGGCTTAAAAGTAATACCTCCAAAAAAAGCTCTTCAAGTTTTATTAATTACCATTCCCTTTAGTTAAATCTATTCACAATTCAATAAAAAAGTGATTAGTAATTATTAAACTCAAAGATCAAGGCCAAAAAAGGGCCTAATCAAAAGAAAATTGACTTAAGGGTGTTTTGTGAGAAACTCTATTTTAATTCACTATTTATAGTGAATCATGTGTACGATGTGGGATTCATTCCAAACCTCAACATAAATGCAAAAAACTTGCCTTATATAACTTTCTAGAAATCACTATGCATGCGCAAGATCAAGCTTGCATACACATGCAGAAAGCCGAGTACATAAACCGATTCATGTGTACGCATAGTGAGGGTTTCCTTTGGTCTTATTTTTCAAAAATTAATTTATTTGCTGATTAAAAGTTATATTTTTCATTTTAACACTTCTCAAGTCAATTTAACCTGATTAGGCCCTAAACCAACCTTAGGTCTTAGAATTCAGCATCATTGGGGAACGGGAGCCAGAGTCTTAAAGGGTACAAAATGCGGTGTCTATAAATCCTATGGAAGCAAAAAATCAAGAGAGCTATGGCTAAAAGAAGGGGAAAGAAATACAAAGTTTTTCCACCTCTCTACCATTATCAAAAGAAGGTATAACAACATAGATGCGATCAAGTCTAAGAAGGGTCAGTGGGTAACCAGCTCAAATCAAATCAGACAACTCTTTTACACCTCATTTAAAAAAATGTTCATAGAGGAGGAAGTTACCTTCCCTGAGCTGTTGGACAACCTCATGCCCCATTGTATATCTGAGGAGGAAAAAACGATTTTAAGGAAGATTCCAACTCTATAAGAGATTAAGGAGACACTTTTTCAGATGTAGGACCTAAAAGCTCCTAGCCCAGACGATTTCCCAGCACTGTTCTATAAAGAATTCTAGCCCACAATTGGTGATGCAATTACTCAAGCAGTCATTTCCTTCTTTAAAAGTGGCAGTATGCCTAAGGAAGCTAATAGCTCCCTCATTGTTCTAATTCCAAAAACCTCCAACTCTTCCATAATTAACAACTTCCGACCCATAGGCCTTTGTAACGTGATTTACAAGATCATATCTAAGCTTCTAGCTGCAAAGCTAAGACCACTCTTACACAAAATTATTTCCCCATGCCAATCTATTTTCATCCTAGGGAGATGGATCGTAGAAAATCAGGTTGTGGTGCATGAGCTTCTCCATAGCTTCAAAATAAGGAAGGTCAAAACTGGTTTAATGGCTATTAAGTTTGATCTCCAAAAAGCTTATGACAGAATCAATTGGAAGTTTATCCAAGCTGTGCTCACCAACCTAGGGTTCAATAATGTCTTTATTAATTGGATTGTGGCTTGTATTTCTTTTGTCTCCTTTGAGGTGCTAGTCAATGGTGGTAAGTCAAATCAGTTCAAGCCTAGTAACGGTTTGAGGTAAGGCAACCCTCTATCTTCGTTCCCGTTTATTTTGGGGTAGGAGGTTCTTTCAAGAATGCTCGAAAAGGAGCTTTGCACCGGCAATATAAGTGGAGTTAAAGAATGTGCAAGAGGACCAGCCTTAACACATGTTATGTACGCAAACGATATCGTAATTTTCTTTAAGGAAACTAGGAATGATGCTAGATCCCTGGTCGCTTGTTTGGATAAGTATTGTATTTGGTCTGGACAAAGCATTAATAAAGCAAGCCTGGTATTTTCTTCTCAAAGCATTCTAAAGCAAGCAACATAAGAAACATAAAACAGTAGCTTAAAATGAAAGTCTCAAAAAAGACATTTATCTTGGAGCACCCTTATTCTTGACTAGGTCATCATCAAAAGATTTCAAATTCCTTTAAGAGAAGCTGGAAGCCAAATTGTTAGGGTGGAGAAGCCGATGTCTATTCTAGGCTGGTAGATGCACACTCATAAATTTAGTAGCCCAAGCCATCCCCAACTACATTTTATCCTCTCTCAATATCCTGGCCAAAAAAATTGACAAGTTAGACTCATTATCTAGGAGATTTTGGTGGAAGCTCAAAGATAAAGATGGTAGGTTTATTGCCTGGAATGCGTGGGACAAACTCTTCTATCCTAAAAGCATAATTGGCCTTGGTTTCAAAAAGGCAAAAGAGGTAGTGTCTGCTCTCCTAGCTAAACTAGCCTAGATGGTGGTCTCTGGTAAACAAAGTATATGCATGGAAGTTCTTCAAGCTAAGTATAGGGTCAACGATAACTAGCTTTCATCAAAACCAATCAAAGTAGCATCCCCAACATGGAAAGCTATAGAAGCAGCCAAAAATCTCATTAAAAAAGGGGCTTGCTTTTTGCTGGGAGATGGGAAGTCTATTAATGTTTGGACTGACCCATGGGTGCCTTAGATTGAAGGCTTCAAGCCACATCCAAAAGTTGAAGAATATACTCAACTTCCTATCAAAGCATATCAGCTTTTCGACCCCTCCTCCAAAACCTGGAATGCAAGTATGGTAAATGAAATATTCACCCCTATTGCTGCTCGTGCAATTCTTACCATTCCTAACCCTATTGCTCCTAGACAAGATAGACTAATCTAGCTACTGGACTCAAAAGGAATTTTCTCTGTCAAATATGTCCACAGGGTTTCTTTTACTCAATCAAACAGTGATGATCAACCCCAGGTCCATTGGAAGAAACTGTCGAAAGCCAGGTTCACTGAACATCTTAAAATGCTTATCTAGAGGATTGACACTAATGCTATCCCCACTAGAGCAAACCTGTAGCAAAGGCTTCAACATGGTCATCCGATTTGCATTCTTTGTAACTCAGGTGAAGAAACCAGTATCCACCTTTTCTTTGAATGCCACTTTGCTAGAGCTCTATGGGCATCCGCGCGCTAGGGCCTCATAATAGATGACTGTAGACACCATATTTTGTACTCCTTACAACCTGGGCCCCCGTTCCCCAATGATAGTAAAATACTAAAGCCCAAGGTTGGTTTAGGGCTCGATCAGATTGAAATTGACTTGAGAAAGGTTTTTTTATGAAAAATATAACTCTTTTATGAGCTAAACAAAACTTTTTTTGGAAAATAAAGGCCACAGAAACCCTAGGGCATGCATACCTAGACACACGTATGTGTACACATGCTCCAGACCTGCGTACACAAGCTTCATGAATGTGTATGCATACACAGGCATGTGTACACAAGTTAAGGTTCCAAAAACTATGAAAGGCAAGTTTTCTTCATTAAAGCTGAGATTTGGAATGAATCCCACATCATTTGAAACTCGTTCCAAAACCCCATTTTCTCAATATAAAACATTTTCAAGATACACAGAAAATCCTATGGGAAAACCTAAGATTCACTAGAAATAGTGAATCAAAGAGGGAATTTTTTCCAAAACATCCTCAAGTCAATTTTCTTTTTATTGAGACCCTTTTCTGGTCTTTATCTTTGAGTTTTGAAGTTTACTAATCAATTTTGTTTGGCTATAAATAGATTTAGAGGTATAAGTTCTAAACTTTCTTTTTAGTTTCTTTGCTTTTCTTGTTTTAAACTTTCTGTTTTCTTTGTTTTTCTTGTTTATTTATGTTATAATATGTCTGCTTAACTTAGGTTTTCTTTGTTTTATAGTTTAAAACATGTTAGGTTGTTAGATTTTGTTGGGAAATTTAGACCCCGATTGATAGAATTAACAAGTTTTAAACCCAAGTTGTTAATTAGATTTATTATGAATAAACTTGTTAATACAAACAAACATCAATATCATGTCAATAATGAATGCAGCGGAAAAATAAATAAGACAAGATATGTGACCCAGGAAAACCAATGAAACCAACCAGTTTCACAGTAAAAAACCTAGGGGGAAACCTTCCCGTAAAGCAATCCACTATAGTAAAGAGAAGTTTCAGATCTAGTACAAAACCTTTGTCCCTAGACTCTACAATTCCCGTAGATGAACTCACAACAAAAACTTTTTACCGCTTCAGAACCTCTGAACTCTTCAATATATGAATGCCACCCTTTGATGATGCACGAATCCCAGTACGTGACTAACCAATTACGCAGATCCCAGTACACGACTTTAATCACAACTAGAAGAAGATTGTTGGCTACAAAGTTCTTCACTTCATCAAGAATGAAGATCAAGAAGCACTTGGTTACAAAACCCTAAGGCGCAAAGACGCAGTAACTTCTTTAAGAGAGAATAAGGCATCGGTCACCTTTTGCATATGTTCTCCTTATATTCTCTTATGTGGCGACCTCTAAAATAAGCCTTATATAGGTTTAGGATTGTGAGAAAAGAAACCCTACACAAATACATAAGCTTGGCCCAAAAATCAGATTTGGAAATATGAATTCCCGTAACCTCAATAGATAGCAAGTGTCGAGGAGGTGTCGAGCTTTAAACCTCAATAGATAGCTAGGTGTCGAGGAGGTGTCAAGAAGCTGTCAAGGGGATAGGAGCTTTCTCGATCGATCCACCAGCTATCGAGAAGGTGTTAAGATTGCGATAACAATCAACTGAAGAGCTCGATAGATAGCCAGCTGTCGAGAGGTGTCGAGCAGCTGTCGAGCTATCTGTCCACATGTGTCGAGCTATCTATCCAGCTTTATTGAACACCTTTTCTTCACTTGTTTCTCAGTCCAATCTTCATGGCTTTAATACTAGACTTGAACAATATGTCCCTTGAAGTATCAAACACATCCTAGATCTGCACAAATACAAGTAAAGTGCATTTTATCAAAGGATTAGCCAACTATAAAAAATATGTCCTTAACAGATTTATCGTTTTAAATTTTTGCTCTATTTTTGTTCTTAATGTTTCTGGGTTAGGGTTTTGGGTGCATATGCATACAAATGCTTCCTTCATGCACATGCATACTCGAAGTATGCATATGCGTACAACTAGGCTACGTATGTAGGCCCTATGTATGCGTACGTGTACTCAAGCCCAAAAACCCTAATTCGACATTTTCTACTTCTGTTTCTTTATTTTATTTTTCTAATATGTCTCTGTTCTAGCTTATTTTCACATGTATATGTTATTGTTTCTTTGTTTATTTGTTTGTTTGCCTTTAATATGTTAGATTAGGGTTCACATGGTATACATTGGATTTGTGTCCTAGGTTAGTCTTGGATATGATAAATGATTGCTTGATCTCCACATGCTTATGTTTCTACCTTTGTAATGTATGCTTGTTTGTTTACTGCCTTGGATGAAATATGAGATGAAATGTGTTGATAGGAATATGCTAGGGTTTGTGATGTGATGATATGCATGATAGATGTATACTAGGCTTGATGTGATTTGCCATGATAGATGTATGTTAGGGTCTTTGGGATGATTGATGCCACGTTGATTGTTAGATGAATGTTAGTGTGTATGTGTGTATGAGTTCCAAATGCAATATTGAACATGCCTTTAATGAGATTAGGACATAAGACACAATGAGTGGAAGCCGACCCGTAAGTCGGGTGGGGTTGGGTGCCTAACATCTTCCCATCCCCATATCTAAACTCCAAAGCCATACTCAGATAGTAAGATCAGTCCTTCCTCGTAAGGGTGCTATATATATGGTTCCTAGACCTAAACTAGGTGGCGACTCCATTTCTTTTCTCCGCCCCAATCCACTCGGCCAAGGCATACTCCCCTCCAAGCGCGTTGCACCCATAGTGGTAACTCCGTTGGGGACAGAGAGTTTGATTCCAATGTGTCCTATTTCTTAATCTTAATAAAGGCTTGTTCAATACCTTTTTGCACATACTTCACTTGGCTCTTTTGTCCCTTTTACGCTGGTTGGTGATGAGTGGGAAGATGAGTACGCTCCATTCGGGCCAAAGTCTTTCGAAGTTTATCCCATTAATTCACAATATGTGCCATTGCCTATGATGGGCTTTGAGTACGTTAACTGTTTTCCACCAATCCACAGAGGTCCACTTAGGCCCTCGGTTGGAATCATGGCCCACCTAGTTATTAGTGACCTACTTATCTGTTCTTTTAGCTCTAGAAAGCCTACCTACACTTAGAGAGATCCTAGATCCTATCCATTAAAGGGTACCCTTTTTATATCTCTTGTTTGTTCAGCCATATATCTTGTGTTCACTTAATTCTAAAGGACAAATAAAATAGGTAAAAAATTTAGGATGACCCAAAAGTTATGGCATACCCTAAGATAATGGGATAAAAGAAACAAAGTTCTCATATATAAGAGGCTTACCCCAAAATCCAAAGGCATGTCTTAACTTGAAAGGTTCATAAGACCATAGCCTAATTGCTATCATAAGCCCAAATCAAAAGGCCTCTTGAAAAAGAACTTTTGGCCTAGGGTAACAAATATGCTATGGACTTAGCATCCAACATCCTACAAAACCAATATGAAATTCCATAATCTTAGGCCTCCTTGTTGCATGCTTAAGCCAAAATGATGAGAAATTCATGGACTTTGAAAGGAAGGCTACAATATATTCTAGCTAGAGGACTACTTTAAGAAACAAAATGATGATAATGAATGGAAAAAGAAGGGCCCAAAGGTGATGGATAGATTGTAAGCCCATATTTGAGACAAAGGGTTGAAAATCTCTAAGCATATTCTAATGAAAGCCCACGAGAGTAAGATGAAAGCTTTATTGTAAATGAACTAAAGCCCAATGAAACAAGGGGGCAAGGTTCATGAGAGAAAATGAAGTAATTTTGTAATTAGGCTTTCATTGAAATGGACTTATATATTTTTCTAAGAACATCTAATAAAAAAAGAATCTTTTAACTGGGGCATGTACTCACCAAGTTCATTAAACTTTCCTAGCTTTCCACATACCACGATGTCTGAAAACTTGACCTAAGAAGATATCAATCGTGTGATAGCCAAAGGAACAGTTTGTTTTCTTCTACTGAAATTCCTACCACGGCTAAGGAGCGCTCCCAAACCTTGGACCATTAAAAGGGCCCACGTTAATAATCTCTCTAAAACAGGAAACGTGGGATCAAAGGAAAATCATGATTGGCCGAAATGGACCTTAACAGTAGGGACAACTCAAGTGGCCCCAACTTGCTTTATGCTTAAGCGCGACATGGACCCGCCTTCCAACGACGATCAATACCTCGTCTTGGCCCAAGATGAAGATGAGGAAGAGAAGGAGGATGATGGAGGGATTAGCTATTGTAGCAGAGATGACGACGACTGGTTTTTTGACGAGGGAGAGGGAAGTTTCCCTAATGAAGGAGAGCTCCTATGTGACATAACTGAAGCTATACGCGTGTAGGGACCTTTAAAAGATAAGGACTCATCCACAAAACTGAAGACTTTGTTCAAAGAGGAGGATGAGAAAGAAGGTGACATGCCTTAAAAGAAAGGAAGGACGAAATTCATCATGGACAACTTAATAATTGGACTTAGGTTGGGTTTTCTAAAAATGTGGGAAATGAATTTTGTAATGCGAGTTCAGGTGTACTTTTCAACATTTTTAATAAAATGAATTCTGATTCGGCTTATTTTGATGAGTCCCATAATATTGAAATTCTGCACTTATTCTAATGAATTTGAAAATTAAGTTAATGAACAATTGGAAAAGAAATTTGAACTTGTGGAACCCATTTTTGAAACTCTTAATTTGGCAATGATGAGAATCCATGCTTAATTAAAATTGGCTCGACCCTAAATGAAAAAGAAAGAAAAGATCTCAAAGAGCTTCACACAGAATTTCAAGAAGTATTTGCATGGTCCTACGAAGATATGTCTGGCATTGATCATGAGATAGCCTAACACTACATTGATACTCATGCTCACATGGTACCCGTCAAGCAAAAGTTAAGGTGTATGAGAATCGAATGGTTCCTTAAGATCAAGGAAGAGGTCATAAAATAGCTATAGATAGGATTCATCAAACCCATACACCAAGCCGATTAGATAGCCAATGTTGTGCCTGTACCCAAGAAGGATGGAAAGGTAAGGATGTGTGTGGACTTTAGAGACTTAAACAAGGCTTGCCCCAAGGACAATTTTCCCATCCCGCATATAGATGTCTTAGTGGATAATACCGCCGGCAGTGCCTTGATATCTTTTATGGTTGGATTTTCGAGATATAACCAAATCAAGATGGCTCCTAAGGACATGACTAAGACTACCTTCACCACAGAATAGGGAATCTATTGTTATACCATGATGCCATTTATGCTCAAGAATGCGGATGCAACTTACTAGAGAATGCCTACAGCTTTGTTTATATGACATGATGCACAATGAGGTAGACGTGTGTGTTGATGACATGATCGTGAAGTCCAAAGATAGAAAAGGCCACATAGGACAGTTACAGTACATCAGTCGATTCATTGCCAAGCTCACCTCTACTTGTGAGCCCATTTTCAAGCTTCTAAGGAAGAATGAACCCCATGCATGGAATTATGAGTCTAAAAAAGCCTTTGAGCTCATTAAAGAATATCTTCTCCATCCACCCATATTAGTACCCCTAAAGTATGAAAAGCCGTTACTACTCTACCTCTCTATCATAGAAGATGCGGTGGAGAGTATGCTTACACAAGAGGATGATGACAAGAATGAGAAGGCCGTATACTACTTAAGTAAGAGATTCCATGATTACGAGACTTGATACGTACCCATAGAGAAGTCATGCTTTGCTCTCATATGGGCCGTAAAAAAATTGAGGCACATCATCTTACCTTTCCAAGTATGGATAATAGCTAGAATGAACCCTTTGAAGTATTTATTTAAGAAGCCTACCTTAAGTGGAAGGTTGCCGAGATGGTTAATCCTATTGGTAGAATTTGATTTGAAGTATGTGGCAAGAAAAACTATCAAAGGTAGCGTAGTGTCAGATTTCTGTGCCAAGAACCCAATTAAAGGAGAGAATGGTAAGGAGGGTTTTCCAAATGAGGATATTTGGTACATCAAACTAGGGGCATGGAAGATGTATTTCGGTGGAGCTGTGAATCAATATGGAAATGGGATAGAAGTACTCTTTATCACCCCTAATGGATCCCATGTACCTTTGGCTGTCAAGTTGGACTTCGAGGCAACCAACAACATGGCAGAATATAAGGCTTGAATTGCCGAAATGGAAGCCCTTCAAGAGTTAGGGGTAAAGAAGGCAAAAGTCTTTAGAGATTCAACTTTAGTCATAGCCCAAGCACAGATATTGTGGAAGGTGAAAGAGGAACACTTGAAATCTTATCAACAATATTTAGAGGATTTAGACAAAACCTTTAACAAAATTGAATACACTATCATCCTTAGGGCTCAAACCTTAGCCTCTATGGTTGAAATACCCGAAGGAGTATGGACACGACCCTTAGAGATTGAACAAAGTTATGAGTTGGTACACAAAGGGAGGACAGACTCTTCAGTCATGGCTATGGAAAAAGAAGGAATTCCTTAGTATTATGACATCATGAAGTTCTTAGAGTTAGGAGTGTACCTTGACAGTGCTGATAAGAGAAAGCGTCGTTCAATTAGGATGATGGCGATGTAATATATCCTATATAGAGGTTAACTCTATTGGAGATCCTATGATTTTATACACCTTCATTGTCTAAAGGAAGAAGAAGCCGAAAGAGTTATAGAGGAAGTTCATTATGGAACTTGTGGTCTCCACAAGAATGGGAGGATGTTAGCAAAGAAAATCCTAAGAATGGAATACTATTGGAATGCGATGGAGACTGATTGTGTGGATTTTGTGAAAAGTTGCCACGATTGCCAAACACATGCAAATTTGAACCATGTATCACCTAATGAGTTATACAGCATGATCTCTCTATGGCCTTTCTCAGTCTAGGGCATAGATGTGATTGGAAGAGTAGCCCTTAAGGCTTCAAATGGACACGAGTACATTCTAGTGGCAATCGACTACTTTACCAAGTGGGTAGAGGCTGCCTCCTACTCTGTGTTAAAAGTCAAGCATGTGGCTCGATTCATAGAAAACAACATCATTTATTGATTTTGAGTACCATAAGAAATCATATCTAACAATGGTTCCCACTTTGAGGGAGAGGTTACAAGGATCACGGAGTTGTACAGCATTAAGCATCACAAGTCTTCGTCGTACTGACCGCAAACTAATAGGGCCGTAGAAGCAGCCAACAATAACATCAAGAATATCCTAGCCAAGATGGTGGTAACATACAAGGATTGGGCTGAAAAGCTTCCATTTTCCTTATGGGGTTACATAACTTCTATCCGTTCATCAACCGAGGCAACCCCCTACTCTTTGGTTTACGGAAGTGAAGCGGTACTTCCTATTAAGGAAGAGATACAATCTTTGAGGGTACTAGTAGAAACCAAGATCTTAAAAGAAGAATGGATGAAAGAAATATATGAACAGTTGGCTTTGATAGATGACAAACGAGTTAGTGAATAATACCGTGCACAAGGTTACCAAAAGAGGATTACTAGAGCATTCAACAAGAAGGTGAAACCTAGAAACCTTAAGGAAGGAGATCTAGTCCTAAAAGTACTTAGAGATGAGACTTTTGACCCAAGAGGAAAGATGAAACCAAGATAGTCTGGACCTTTTATTATCAAGAAAATCATGTCAGGAGGTGCTACAAGAATTACAGACTTGGAAGGGGAAGAGATGCTTTGCCCAATCAACCTAGATAGACTTTGAAAGTATAACATTTGGAAAAAAAAAAAAAAGACTACTACATTGAAAACCCGAGAGGGCGGCTTAGGCAAAAATTAAGGCAAAAGAACCCCACTAGGTTGAAAACCCAAAGGGGCGATCTAGGCAAAAGGTAGGGGAAAAGACTATGGGCATGGCAAAAATTCCCACAAGGACATCATGGGCAAAAATTACATGGCACTAAAAAAAGAAAAGCCAAAGAAAGAAAAGATAAAAAGATAAAAGACAATAAGCAAAGATAATAAAATGGTTGATCTTTTATTGCTCAAATTAAAAGATAATAAATTGTTTCCATAGGGGATTTGGAACATTCCAATCTTTTATTAAATTCGAAAAGAAAAGACATGAGAATCATAAAGTGCAAAAAAGTAAAATTTGTGGCATATCAAGATAGTCAGTCGATCCTCTTCCTTTTGTTGGACTTCTAGTAATCTTTCTCTTCCATACGAATCGACCTCATATCAGCAGTCAACCAAGTCTTGTAATCCAAGGTAGGATGGAGAAACCGAGGGAAACAGATGTCCTTAGCCACCATCCTCTTCAACCAAGTCTCATGAATCCTACCCAAGACCCTCTCAGTGAAGATCGAGATATGAAAGATGCCATCATCATTAGGAATTCCTTGATTGTCACCAAATTGCCTCACAATGCCGCCTAGGGAGTAGTAAGAACAATGACGAAGCCCAATCAAAGGAACACAATTGTTTTTGAAGACACAATTGACCATGCCTATAATGCGCCACCATTCCACCACCCATTGGACACCCAAGGGGGAAAGACGCTTTAAGAACTCAGTGAACTCAGCAGGGTCCATCTCTTTGTTTGTAAGCTTGCAGTCATGATAATGCTTTGGTTGGTATTGACTAGAAGGGACAAAGGGAGGTTGAAGCAATCGAAGCCTCTCATATAGCCATATTTGAAAGAAAAAAAAAAGGAAAGAGAGAAAAAGAAAGCATGAGTTTTGGGTGGAAAAATGAGAGATAAAAGAAAGAGAGAAAAATAATGAACAAAGACGATATAAGAAGCCTCAATGGGTTGAAAATCGAAAGGCAATCCATGCAAAAGTTTGAGGAATCCCGCTAGGTTAAGAAATTAGGCAAGAGTTAGGGATCATACCTGAAGGAGGAGAGGGCTTCCTACAAAGAAAATTGCTTCCCCTCTATGAACAGCATCCAAACCATTGAGAGTTTTGGCCAGGATCATGCCTATAGGACTTCCCCTCTCTAGATTGATGACCATTGAAAGCATCCTTTAATCTGCATAAAGTGTCTCATGCACCAAGAAGTACCTCACAAGAAGGCATAAACAAAAGGCATTAAGATAGTAGGAGCGCTATATTCCAGTCAAAGGAACATTCTGCTAAGAATAGTACGTGAAAACCATGTAGATGTTCAACTTGTTAAGCATACACCACCTTTGAGCCATAACTCCACACCATTGAATTGGAAGACATGTCGAGTGGGGATCCAAAATTCAGCAGCAGTATGAAGGAGAGGTTCATCCACTTTATTTTGATGGTAGGGAAAGATGCAAGAGAGACCGAAAGGGATGAAAACATCTTTGAAACTAGGGCCAAGCTTCTTAATCCATGTTGAAATCACTAAAGGAGTGAATTCTACAATTGGGAAGCCTCGACAAGTGTTTTCTAAGCTTAGAACACGTTTTGTGAGGGTTTGGAGGCCCCCAACGGTTATTTTATACTTAAAAGAGTCGGCTAGGGTTTTCTGGCCTACGATTTTCATACGTTGGGTCATGGCTGCATACGCATGGTCAATGCCTGTGTATGCAAGCCTGAGTACATGCGCGCAAGGAGGAAGGCATAATCGAATTCCTTTTCCTATTTGGAGTGTGATTCCTTCATCAAGACCCTTCCCTATGATTCCCACAACCAAAAGGACTACTCAAGGAACAATTAAGCTCAAATTTCAAGCATCAAGGACCAAGGAAAATAACGTTGCATAAAAATAAATACAATTATCCCCATGAGTTGTAAATTAAGGACATGTCTAAAATAAAAATAGAAATGTAAAAGATGTCCTTAAAATACAATCCAATGTCGCAAATAAAATCTAGAAGGCAGAAATACATGCCAAATAAAAAAGAAAAAGAAATAAAACTGGAAATATGTTGTGTGTATGTGTCTGTCTGTCTTTCTGTCAACAGGATCATCACTGGTAGCACCTCTTCCTTGGCTGATAGCTATGAGTGGTCTTAGAGCCGACAGCACCACCATCATCATCATAATCGTCACCACCACCTGGGTAGGCAAACCCTCTAGGACCATAGATCCGCTTGGAATACTCGGTCACCTCCAGTTTGAGATTCCCAGCAAGCCAAACAAGCTCCTCATGCTCTTGTATAGTGGGCTGAATTTGAAAAAAAGACAATGTTAGAACAAATGTTGAAAGAAGCAAGAAAAGAAAAGACAAGACAAGGATGAAAGAGAACTCACTGCTCATGTACCCTTAGTGAAAGGGTAGCCCGTGTCATTTGTATTACGTCCCACTGCACGCTCCTAAGCAAAACCGTCAAGGTCATAAGCATAGACCTACTAAGGTAGATGGGGAGGATCGACAAGACCACCACCAGCAAGGCCAGCTTGATATAAGCATCACATTTGGATATCACTATGTGCAGAAATACAGGAAAAAAGAATAAAGGGAAATGGAGAGAGAGAGATACATACCTCCTATATGGGAGCGGGCATAAGACGAGTCTCACTAAACTCATCATACTCCACATCATCTGTAAGACGTTCAATGTAGGGAATGCTAGCTTTCCACAAATGGTACTCAGCATCCATTATAGAGAGCAGCGTAAGCATGAATTGTGAAGGATCCAGCGGAACCTGCGATACGTCCTCACCCACCAACTAGCAGCATACCCTCTCTACCAAGTAAAGAACCCTCAGACCGGCACCCTCGAAAGGGTGGGTGATCTCGAAAGTGATGATGGTGGTAGCCTCCAAGTTCAGGCCTGCAATAGCAAGAGCACCCGCCCATGGACTCCAAATAACCTATGACAGCATGAAGAATCCTAAGGGCATGCAAGAGAAAGTAACAGGTAAAAGTGAATACTTAAACTCACCTCCTTAGAAAAGAGTCTGTCAAAATGAGTCCTAACCAAAGAGAAGCTCTTCAAATCCACTTCTACTCCACAAGCGATAAGACTGTATTTCACATAGTTTATAAGAAGATAATTTGTAAGATGACAGTTTGCAAGATGACAGTTTACAAGATGACAGATGACAGTTTGCAAGAAGAATGGATACAATTTGCATGGTATGAATATGAATGTAGTTTGTAAGGTACAAATATAGATACAGTCTGCAAGAGTGTAAAGCATAGTACTTTAAGCCTTGATCACATATGAATTACAAGAATGGGAAACATATACATTGCAAGATGCTAGAAAGAATGAGAGAACTAACCTCAAGGAGCTTCCAAAGCCCCACCAACTAACTCAAAGTCCCTCTGTTGGGTGTGTCCAAAGATGAGTACAAGTAAGCAAGACATGTCTGGCCATAGTTGGCTACCCAAGCCTCCTTAAAATCATGGAAGAGGGACAGCCACCTCAGAGACACTATCTGCCCTTATTGGAAAAGAGATAGGCCTCCAAAATATACAACAAGAAGGACCTAGCCATCCGGGCACAGTAATTATGAGTCATCTGTAGGAGAGGCTTGTAATCCATCTCAATGTCATAGTAACGAATCATATCCATCGAGTACCTCCTCCTGAGCAACTCAATGCCCAGCTGTACACCCGATGCACCCCCTAGGTCGATGAGCGTCCCATCGCACCTAAGGCCAATCATCCGATGAAAGTTATGGGGAGTCATCGTCATCTCCCGATCAGCTATATGGAAGGTGTGGATAGTATCCCACCACCTCTCAGCCAAGCACTACACCAAAATGGCACTGGTAAAGGTCTCTGGCAGTAAATGGATGATAGGCTCAAAGCCCGCAGCACATATATGGCCCTTTGTCTCTTCAGTCAAGATCTGGTACCATGAAACGACACAGTTGGTGTTGCCCCTACCTAAGAGGGCAGGCAAAGCCTATAAAGAGATGAAAATAGAGCATTAAAATGGTAGTCAGATAAGGTTTTTAAGTACCAGCGTGTGCATGCGGGCTTGCGTCTACATACACAGGGACGCCACACGGGTATGCAAGTTGGATCATGGATCCGTGTAAACTGTAGAACACAGATGCATAAGCATGAAGAGAGCCTACGTATGCATGAGTCATGTATACGTACTCATGGATACAAGTTGCATATGCAAGCCGATACCCGCTTACGCATAAGCAAAGACCAAGAAGTGTTTTTCAACATTTTTAGACATATTTCTATCAAAACTCATCCTAATCATGTTCCTACCCCTCCTAAAGTGTTAGGCTTTCACCTAAATCCATCCCATAGCAAAACTCAAGCATTTACATATCCAAAAATAGATTAAAATGGAAGATCAAAGGAAAACTCGAAAATGAGAAAAGTTTGAAAAACTTACTAATCCAGTCCTTGCACTCTCCGAGAGATGATCATATGGGCTGTAGGTCAATGAAAAGGGCTTGTTTAGCCTCACAGCCCCATTCCAGCAAGTGAACAAATCATGTAGGAGCTTTTCTTGGACTTAGGTGCCATGGAGATGAGAGATTTTAAGAGAGAAAGAGAGTTTTGGATGAGAGAGTTTGAGAGGAAAAGATTAGATTATAAGGAAATGAGAGAGAGATAGAGAGTTTTTGTAGAGAGAAAAGATGGAAGTTGGAGAGTTAGAGAGAATGTGAAGAGATAAGGAAGATGAAGAGAAATAAGAAGAAAAAGAAAAGAAATGGTTGGTAACCGTTGGAAAAAAATTAAAGAGGCGGAAAGGTCTAATGGCTAAACTACGCATAATTTAGGCCTTTTTGCTAAACTACGTGTAGTTTAGTAAAAGAAATTTCAAATATCCCCAGTGGGTTCTTAGAAGGTAGGAAGTGCAAAAGGAAATTTAAGAATACATCCAAAATGACAAAAATACCCTCAGTTGGGTAAAAGACACAAAGACTCTCAAAGCATTCCTTATTGGGTTAAAGGCATCAAGAACATTCCTTGACAGAATAGAAATCCCTAAAAAAACTCCCTCTTGAGTTAAGATCATCAACCAAATCCCTAATAAAGTACAGTATCATGAAAGGACTCATCCGCGGGTCTAAGGCACAAGGACAACCCCTTGAGAGTTATGAAGAAAATTTTCCCATAGAGTTGGTAAAAACCCCTCATGAGTGGAATCAACGCAAGTTTCCCAAGTGAGTCATGAAGGAGAAGAAGAAAATTTTCCCTAGTGGACTACACACCATCAAAGACTTCCTCATAGGTCAAAATCACCACCAAAGCTCCCTAGCGAGTTATATTTTCCCCAGCAAACTACACACCATCAAAGACTTTTTTGTAAGTCAAAATTACCAAGAAGGTTCCCCTGTGGGTCACCAACACACTCCTCAGCAAATCATTCTCCCCAGTGGATCTTTCACCAAGGACTTCCTCGTAAGTCAGAACACCAAGGCAAGTTGTGCACATATCCTCCGAGAATTGAATATGAAGGCATAAATCCCATACAAGTCAGAAGAGAAAGTACAAAACTTGTGCATATATCCCGAGGGAATTGAACATGCAGGCACAAGCCCCATACCAGCCAGAATAGAAGAATATAGAACTTGTTCACATATCCTAAGGGAATTGAATATGCAAGCACAAACCTTATACAAGCCAGAATTCGTGCACAAATCTTGAGGGAATTGAATATGTAGACACAATAGAAGAGGTAAAGATAGAGATAAAGACCAAGGTCACTCCGAGGTAAAAGCCTTACCAAAACAGATAAAAATAGAGATGGAAGACAAGAGGTGCAAGCCACCCAAAGAAATTTGAGGCAAGAGCCCGAGATGGATACCATAGATATGTATCCTTTTAAGCTCATAAGAGCACCTTATTTGTTTGGTTGATGGTTACGACCGTTGGCCATGTTTGTTTTTCTTTTTTGGTAACTCTAGGATAGTGAGTCACTCACCTTTTCCTTGCAATTGGCAAAATAGGTTCTGGGATAGTGAACCTACTGTTGCTCGTTTCCTTAGCAACAAAGGTGGGAATTTGGACATACGAATCCAACGCAACTCTTTGAAGTTGCACCCCGCCCTATGTATGCGTGTTGTGTGTCGTGGTTAGGCCCGAGCCGTACGTCGAAACAAAATGTTTTGTCTCTTATTCTTTTGATTCCATTAGCGGAGCTCATGAACCAAAAGAGGAGCATCTGTAGACACCGCATTTTGTACTCCTTACGACTCAGGCCCCCGTTCCTTAATGATGGTAAAATTCTAAAGCCTAAGGTTGGTTTAGGGCCCAATCAGATTAAAATTGACTTGAGAAAAGTTTTTTAATGAAAAATATAACTCTTTTATGAGCTAAATAAAACTATTTTTGGAAAATAAAAGCCACGAAAACGCTAGGGTATGCGTACGTAGACACGCATATGCGTACGTATGCTCCAAACCTGCGTATGCAAGCTTCATGAATGCATATGCATGCTAGGGTTCTAAAAACTATGAAAGGTAAGTTTTTTGCATTAAAGCTGAGGTTTGGATTGAATCTCACATCGTCTGAAAGCCATTCCAAACCCCCCATTTTCTCAATATAAAAAGCCATACATGGAACCTTTTCAAGATACACAGAAAATCCTAAGGGAAAACCTAAGATTCACTAGAAATAGTGAATTAAAGAGGGAGTTTTTCACAAAACATTCTCAGGTCAATTTTCTTCTGATTAAGACCCTTTCTGGTCTTGATCTTTTATTTTTGAAGTTTACTAATCAATTTTGTTTAGTTGTGAATAGATTTGACTTGGAAATGTTCAAAATCAAGCAAAAGATCTTTCGTTTTTGAGGTATAAGTTCTAAACTTTCTTTTTCTTTTCTTTGCCTTTTCTTGTTTCAATCTTTTTGTTTTCTTTGTTTTTCTGGTTTATTTATGTTATAATATGTCTACTTAGCTTATTTTTTCTTTGTTTTATCGGTTAAAACATGTTAGGTTGTTAGATTTATTATTTTAAATTTCCACTCTGTTTTTGTTCTTGTTGTTTATGGGTTAGGGTTTTGGGCGTGTATGCGTACGCATGCTTCCTGCATTCGTACGCATACTTGAAGTATGCATACATATATAGCTGGGCTACATACGTAGGCCATATGTATGCGTATGCATACTCAAGCCCAAAAACCCTAATTTGACCTTTTCTACTTCTTTTTCTTTATTTTATATCTAATATGTCTATGTTCTAGCTTATTTTCACATGTATATGTTTCTATTTCTCCATTTATTTGTTTGTTTGCTTTTAACATGTTTAATTAGGGTTCCCTTTTTATGTTTTCTTTGCTTTGCCATGAACATGCATTCTATGTCCATGCATTGATGCATAGGTGTTGTGGTGTAATAAGGTAAGTGAGGTAAGTGCATTCACATGAACATGCATTTGGTTATGGATATGATGAATATGGTATACATTGGATGTGTAACCTAGGTTTGTCTTGGATAAGATAACATGATTAATTGATCTCCACATGCTTATGTTTCTGCCTTTGTAATGTATGTTTGTTTGTTTGCTGCCTTAGATGAAATATGAGATGAAATGTCTTGATAGGAATATGCTAGGGTTTGTGATATGATGATATGCATGATAGATGTATGTTAAGCTTGATGTGATTTGCCATGATAAATGTATGTTAGGGTTTTTGGAATGATTGATGTCATGTTGATTGTTAGATGAATGTTAGTGTGTGTGAGTTCAAAATGCAATATTGAACATGCCTGTAATGAGATTAAGATGTAAGACACAATGAGTGGAAGCCGACCTACGAGTCAGGTGGGGTTGGGTGCCTAACACCTTCCCATCCCCATACCTAAACTCCGAACCTATACTCTGGTAATAAGATTAGTTCTTCCATGTAAATGCACTACATATGTGGTTCCTTGACCTAAACTAGATGGCGACTCCATTTCTTTTCTCTGCCCTGGTCTACTCTGCCGAGGCATACTCCCCTCCAAGCACTTTGTGCCCACAATGACTCTCTCCTAAACTCCAATTAAGACATTATAAAGCTGGTTATGTCTCCACCAAATTCCCCCTTACCTGCACAGGAGCAATGGACCATCTCCCTTAACATGGCCATAATCATTAACGAAATATGGAAGACTAGGAATCTCATGTTGTTTCAGGAGGACAAAGCAAACCCCATCAAAGCCAGGCAAAATGTCTAAGAAAAATTCCTTGAAATAAAAAAAAAAAAAAAAAAAAAAAGGTTTTTTCTCTAGCCATCCAACCCTCACCGGTGCAAATCACAGCAACCTGGACTCCTCTACCTCAAGATTGGGTCAAAATTAATGTAGATGTTGCCCTAAATAGCTCAGGGTCCACTTTAGCTGTCGTACCAAGGGACCATCACGGTGAAGTTATTTACATACAGGTAAAAGGCATCAAATTTGTACCCCTGCGCAAGCAAAAGCTGAAGCCCTCCTGTGGGCAGTGCACCTAGCTATCCAAGAATGATAGAGCTCTGTCATCTTTAAAGGAGATGCAAAAAATTGCTTTGATGTCATAACATGTTCAGAGCATATCCCTAAATGGCTTACAAGCACAACTATCAATAATATCCATTGTTTATCTTCTTGTTTTACGTCTATTAAATTTTTTTGGGTCTAGAGGACTTGTAATTCTGCAGCTCATGAGACTACAAGATTTGCTTTAAACTCCTTTCTAGGCTTTTGTTTTAATAAAGGAAATCCCCCACCCACTCTTGAGGTAGTCTGTAAAGGGGATTTCTCTGTAGGTTCTTTTGTAGGTTCATTATTTGTTTAATGACAATTCAGATTATTAAAAACAATTCATCATTACCGTGCATAAGCACGAGTTACATACTAGTCATATATTATATATAATAGCAGAAGCTAAGAGAAAGTTAATTCCTACAATTAAGGAAGTGATGCCATGTAGGAAAAGTGGCTATCTAAAATTCAGACACGTTTAAGTAAAAAAACAATAAATTACATTGTTTGGTAATGCTACAACACTATTTAAAAGCGATAAACTATAATGTTTCACTACGCTAAAACACTATTTAGAGCCCTCTTGGTATAAAAGGAAACTAACCGCTTAAAAAACAAACAAAAACAAAAACAAAAAACAAAGATTGCTATACGGAGAGAGGAGAGAGAGATCAATAGAAAAGAGAGAGAAATAGAGAGACAGAGATAGAGAGAAGGGTGCCACCAGATCTTCTACCATCACCGTACTCCCAATCAAAAGTTCAAACTCACTCTAATTTCAGTTTCTCCTCATATGAATACTCTCTTTTTCGCTTCCTTTTGAATTTTCTTAACACCAACGCTCGCCACCGTTCGTTCCCCTGCCAAAATTATACCACCAGAACCGGCACCGGTAACCTAAAGGTACATGCAGGAATTAAGATACAGACATAGAGAGAACTATCACTGGTAACCTTCATTGGTAATTTTTTTTTTAATATTGCTTTAAAAGTTTGAGTTGATTTAGTCTTAGGTTTGGGTATTTAATTGAATTGATTTTGATTCAAGATCTATCTTTCTTCTTTACTTTTTTTCCTCTAAACCACACTCTTAAATACAATTTAGAGGACAGAAAAACAGACATCTCCGAGATCGTGAGGGAGATTGAAGAAGTTTGATTTTATTTTTAATTTGATTTTGATTGTCAATTTTTCATATACTTACTACTACAATTATAGGAAAAAATAATTGTATTAAGTTCTTAAAATTTTCTATTGCATATGACTAATTGTAAACAATTTTTATCTATTTTAAATTAGTTCTATCACAGATTTTGTTTGATGTTTCTGAAATGATTTCAAATTGCAGGGTGAATATTTGTGGATTTGTTTAATTAGTTTAAATAGATGGGTTAGACTTAGTTTTGATTAAGGGATTTTGGTTAGAAATTTTGTTTAGGTTAGCTGGCTTGGCATAAATTGGTTTTAGGTGTCTAGAATCGATTTTTCATATTTGGGTCGCTTTGATTTTGAATTTGTCACTGTTGTTTCTAAATGGTCCCTTTTTTAAATCCATTGAAAATATGCGGAGAAACATGGTACAAATTATATGATTGATTGCACTAGTTTCATTACTCCACTGTAGTTGTTAGGAAATATTGTCCTGGACATTCGATGCCGTGTTTCTTAAATGCTTCTCACTTGGATATGAAAGAATCATCCTTCAATTGCGTTCTTTGTGAACATCTTTATCAAAAACATGTATCATTCGTGTATGGTATGTTAGTGTTCTCAATTAGTCCAAGAAAGAAATACCATATTGCCAAGTAGTTTTTTTGCTACATTATGTTTTGAGTTTTTTAAAAGTTGTTTTAAAAGATTATCAGAGTTATCCTAATATTGTTTAAGAGAAACTATTTTTGATATTGTATTCTTTTTCTATCTTTCACAATTCAAAACCCAATTATGTGATAAAGATTTTGGATTTTTTTTATAAAACAAAGCCAAGATCATGAAATTCTAGCTGGAACTAATGGTGTATCTAGCAGATATTATTTAGGAATAATAACAATAATGAAAATAATAATGTACTAACACCTATATGGGATGAGCTAAAAGCAGTCTTCCTATGACAAAATGTCATTTGTATGGTGAGATTTGTCATTTTGCCTTACTTTGTTTAGTTCTCTTTTACAGGGTGATACTATTGCACTTCCTTTTTTTTGGTAACACAAAGGTAAGATTCTATGAAGGCACCAATTAGTTAACCCTTTTGAAAGTTTTTATTTTTTATATTTATTTCAAATATTTATTTGTTTGCCTTTTGTTTCAATGTGTAAAACAAATCATTGTTATTTAGCACATATGTAAATAAGAGAAGCGTTACATTAATGATAATAGCTGTGGTGATAAAGTTAGGGGTGTTGGATATCATTGCAGTGGTAGCAACATGGTGTGAAAGAGATTTAGGGTGGTCATGGAGAGAGAAATTATTTAGAGGTTATCAATCTAATGGTTGTTATTGTAGTGGTTGGCGGTGTTGAATATAGGGACGAGATTGCTTGAGGCATTGGAGGAGATGTTCTTCATGGTTGAGCTCCATATAGAATTTTCTAATGTTCTTTCACTATCAGATTTTTATTACTGCAAGGACCAGTTTTGAGTGTATGATTTTTTGAATTTTTTTCCTAACCCATGCATGATAGGAAATTTGATGGGTTTAATCTTTGATCTCAGAAATATAAATAAGAAACATTTAATATTTTTCATTGTTTGGTTTGTTGGTGCTGAGATGTAAACATTTAGGATTTTTATTTGGCTGAGGGGGGTCACTTTGTCAAAAGTGTAGTAAATATGTGGTTCTAGACTTCAGCTCTGTTCTCATTGCTTTTAATTCATATTTAGAATAGTTTGAATTTGTTGGCTTTCTTTTATTTTGGATTTAGGATTGAGGTTGGAAAGTGTATTTAATTGAGTTACTACCAAAGATGGGCTATATTATCCAGTTGTAGAAACCTAACAAAAATTGATGTTATTTCTAAATTACAATTAAATAACTTAATCTGTTAAATTAGTTGTTTTTTTGAACCCAATACAAAAATCATTGTTATTGGAGTCTTAGAGTGGTATATAAACTAGCTTCTTCTTTTTCTTTCCTTTTTTTTTTTTTTTTTTTCAAATCATTAAAAATAACAATATGGGACTAAAAAATTGATCTCTATATTTTCTAAACCTAAATTGTTCATAGCTAAACCTGCAAATTTCATAAGATTTGTTATTGTTTCTGACCTCAACTCATATAAACTTCAATTCTAAATATTCAAAAGTAATATGTTTACATATATAGATGTGGGTCATGGGTTTGTATATTAGGTCATTCTTTTCATTGGGCTTGTGTTTGAACAACTTTTAGTGAGTTCGTTTGGGTATTATGAACACATATTTCTATCTCTCTTTTTCATCCTTTTCTTTTAATATCAGTTTGTGTTTAACATATTGTTGATTAAATAGTTTTTACTGATGTATCTTAGTCATTGGCAGCTTGGGGAAGGTTTGATATTTTGGGTCTTCTAAGATAGAAGTTCAATAGCAGTTTTGGGTAAATGGGGACAACCATGTTGGGGTTTATGCCCTAAAATCCAATTTATTGGCATGTTATTATAATTAAATAGATTAATTATATAAGACTATCTATAAATGAACTAATGGGACATTATCTTAGTCCATGAGATGCATAGTATGTAATTTATGTGAAAAGTCATAGAAGATATAAATCACAAGTTCTTTATAAACTCAGAATATTAGTTCGTAGTTGGTGATGAAATTGGGCATCTCACCTACGAAGACTATAACATATCAACTAAGATGATTTGTCTTGATCATGAAAGTGAAGACTTCTAGTTGATATGCTGATACGTTTTAAGACTTAAGACATATTGAATTGGACCGTTGTGAGATTTACTATTCTCCTAACGACTGTTAAATGAATAATAAATCTCACGACTTCTATTTACATCAACTCTAAATCCTAAGAGAATAATAGACCTGATTATGAGGTATAGGTTGCTTTGATATATCAGAAGTGAGATCTATAAGACACAATCAAAACCTCAGTATGTTGGGCAACCGCATTTAGTGTTGATGGAACATACTTTCTCAAGATGGAATTCATAATCTCTTAACAGAGATATAAAATAGTCCTTTGAGATAAGTTTAATGGGTTTGGTTATTCAGAGTGTTGGGCCCAACCACTTTAGTAAGGAGTTACTAAAATATATATTTATGAAATTGGATTCATAAATATATAATGAATAACATAAAGGATTAAACTGGGTACTGGAACATACTTTCTCAAGATGGAATTCATAATCTCTTAACAGAGATATAAAATAGTCCTTTGAGATAAGTTTAATGGGTTTGGTTATTCAGAGTGTTGGGCCCAACCACTTTAGTAAGGAGTTACTAAAATATATATTTATGAAATTGGATTCATAAATATATAATGAATAACATAAAGGATTAAACTGGGTACTCAAGGATTAAGATGTAGTAATCTTCAAAGTGGTAGTCTACATTCATGACTTTGTATTACTACGAATATTTTAATGAAGAGGTTGCATGTATAATAAAGTCTTGGGATATAATTTATTAATAAGGCCTAGAGTGCAATTATACTCTTATAGTGGTATTGAATATAATTAATGGTAACTTTAGACTTGTCAAGAGTTGACAGAAAAGTCCCAGGCCCATTGGAGCTAGAGTCCTATTTGTTCCCTTTGGTCCCATCTCAAGCCACAAACAAAAGCCCAATTGAGTAGGCTCAAAAGGTTAACCCAATTAGATAATTAGTTTTTATTTAATAAGAGTTATTAAATAAAGAAACTAAAAAAAAAGTAGTTATTTTTTATGTATGTATTATGAAAAGAAAAGAAATCAGTTTTTCTCCGTAAGGAGAAGAAGAACTTTCTTTTGAGAATCAACGTACAAAAGGACTGATTAAGAGACCACACTTCTTGGGCACCATGTGAAATTGAGATGAAGATTAAAGGTATTCTCAAGTTTTGGTTTTGAATTTCACTGCATCAAGGTACGCTTCCTATTCTTTGTTCTAGAATTCAAGGTTACAAGTTATCTCTCATGAATGAAGTAGATCCGTGATTGTTGCTTCCGCTATGTGTTTTGTATGAGATACAAAACCAGATTTTCCAACAAACCAAAGTTACAATGGACATAGATTATGAATCAATCTTTTGCGATGATGTTAACAACTACACCATTGTTCAAATGAACTCACAAGACTCCAGGTATGAACTAAAGATTTTGAGATAAATGATTTGGTCTCCTTGTATCTTTTAGCTTTTTTTTTTTTTTCCATTCCACTTATCTTTCAACCTTGTAGTGCCACAACTACCCAATTGAAGAGCTCAGCTTCAAAAGCATTGACATTGTCCTCTTTAGCAATCAGATAGGCCAGATGAATATGAAGAAAGGTGCATCATAGGCAACAGTACCTAATCTTTCTCCCTCTCTTTTCGGCATTGGAACACCATTGTTTCATTTTTTTTTTTCCTTTTGAGTTTTCAATTCTGGCAAATTATTATTGGAATACCAGTGTTTGAAGAAATGCTTAAACTGAACTTTGGATTGGATGTGTAGAACCCAATTGTTTATGCACGTACAATGCTATTTACAGATTTCTTTTAAAATTTGTAGTGAATTGTGATATCAACATTTGGTTAAGATTAATAATTTTTATAGATTAGTTCTTTGGAAATTTGGTTTTCTTTTTAAATATTGTGGTTTTATTTAAGTATATGTATGTGGGATTGGCCTATGTATGCTCAACATACATATTCATATTGGTAAATTTAATTTGTGTTTGCCAATTAGGTTTGTGTATGACCTTAGGTCCTTGCTGTCTAATTGTTGCTTTCTCTCTCAAAAGGCTGAATGCTTTCTTATGTTGAGTTATTAATTTTTGACAATTTCTAAGTTATTCTTTATGTTGGTGCTATTTATCATTTTTTTTTTTTTTTTTGGTAGCTATAGTCATTGAGATTGCTCGAAATGAAAGATTATGGGTGAGAAAGTTGGATACTTTTAACCCAATTTTGTTGGGTAAGCAATTGTGGAGATTTGAGCAGGAAAGAAATCACATTTGGAAGTGAGTTTCTTGAATAAAGTATGGGGAGGTTAGGGACAATTGACATTGGATTTAGCAATTGCAACCTTTGGAAAAACAAAAATGTAGGATGGGATAGGTTTGCAGGACATGTGACTTTTGTTATTAGGGATTGTAGAAAAACAAGATTGTGAAAATTAACTAGGAGACCATATGCAACAAGAGCATTATTTCATATCAATAGGTTACCTATTTGGATGAGCTCACAATTTGCTGTTTTTTTTTTTTTTTTTTTTTTTTTTTAAATCTTATAGATTGCTGTTGGCAATGGTATTTTGCTTATTAAATCTAATGCCCAATATCAACCTATGTTAGTAATTCTATTCATGATTCTCACGGTGTTAAAAATAGGAAAGTAAGACACTTTTTTTTTTTTATGCTCCCTATAGGATAGAACATTCAAAGCATTTTTTTAGAATTATGATAAATGAATTGTATATTTTGAGAGTGAGAGAGATCTATGTGTGGTCGTCGATGATAAAGACAGTTACGTAAGTCAGGTATGTATAGTTGGCCCATTTGGTTGGTGATGAAATCTAGGGAATGTTTAGTTTTATGACTATGACATTGAAATTTGCTATCAATTCATCAATATTTTTTGTTCAATAATTTTATCTTATCTATATATATATATATATATATTATAAAACTAAAGCCTCTGACTTTTAGTTAACTTCATAATATGATGCTACATTAGTTAGCTCCACAAATTTCCACATCGACATTTTTTTCTCTACTTTTTTAATCTAAATTAATTTCTTTCAATTTTTTCTTTCCAGACCCATTACCTGACTCCCCTTATAGTTTTATGCGAACCTTATGCATTCAGATTTCAGACGCTCTCTCTTCCGTTCTGATTCTCCTTCTCCTTCGACAAGTTCAGTTGTTCTCTCTATCTTTCTTAAAACCTTTGACAGCTGCCACCATGTCAAACCATCATCCCACCTTTAGCCTAGCCTCCACCCATATACCGCTGGAACTGCTATAGTGCAGGTATTTTTAAAAAAGAAACATTGATGTTAAATATGATTTAAGTTTTGTCATTTTGGGTTGAGTGTCTTTGATTTAGGTATTTGGATTATTGGTTTTAATTAAGGTTGAATGATGAAGAAAAACGAAAAGAAGCAGAGAATGAGATTTTTTAGTATTGGTTTCTTTTGAATTGTATGTACTAGTTGATTTTTTTGATTGATATTATTAAATTTTGGTTTGTGTGTGTGATTCAATTTTGAGAAAATTTTTAGATGAAATTTCAGATACAATAGGTTTGGATAGATTGGTGGTTGATTAGAGTTTAAATTTCCTGTTTTTGATGAATTTGGGAATACCCAAATTTACTATTAGGTTCTAATTCAGAAGATCCATTTGGCTATTGATTTTAAATGATAGTTGTGCTCTAATCATTATTATAATTTTTTATTTTTAAGTTTGTTCTCATCTTTTCTATTTGTTCATTTAGTAGATTTCAAATGCTATTATTTGGTTCTCTTTTAGAATAGCATTTTGTTATTGCCTATTGGCTTTTCTTTCATATATGGTGGTTAGAGACAATTTTGTGATGCCATCTCTAATCACCTATCCTCTAGATCATATGAAACCATATATAGTTAAAATATTTCATTGTGAAATTAAAGCTCTCTACAGTTTCTTTAAAGTGGTTTCTAAAACAATTTTGTTCTTGAGGAAATTTTCATGACGATGGGCTATAATTATTATGGTTTTTTTTTTTTTTTGATAAAAATTGTTATAGTTGTTATTGTCTTATCAATGTTGGTGCTAAATTTGATTTCTTTACTCTTTTGCTGCTTTAACTTAGCCTCATTTGATCAAATTCTTTAGATGAAGAAGTATTAAGACAAAGAATATGAAACCGACTACAACCATGATTCTCTACCAAATTGCTTCCAAGGGTATTCTCAGCATTCTCTTTTAGCTGGGATTTTTTTTCACCTTAATTGCTAGAAATATTTTGTATCCATCATAAGGGATGTTACCATTAACTTTTTTTTATTTGAGAAAAAGTTACCATTCATCTTATTTGCTTATAATATTCTTAAAAGAAATCTATTTGTAAGAATCATATTGTGCTGGAAATTATGTGTTATTATACGACTCTTCTAAAACTATTTATTATTAATCTCTAATTAATTAATGTTATTAAAATTCTATTTCATATCTCCTCATTATCAATAGCCAGAGTAGAATTATATCTCCAAAAAAAAAAAAAATTGATTCAACTTGGTTCTTCCAATGAACCACAATTTTTTTTAAATATATATGTACATATTCAACCTATTAGTTATCAAATGTCATTAAAAAAAACTATGATTCAATGATTTATAAATTTGATTGTGATAGTTATTTACATATTCAATATGATATTTTTAGGAATTGTTTTTTTAATTTATAAATTTTATGCCCTTAGCTAAACAAAATATTTAATCTAAATTAAGTTAAGAGAAAATTCAATTAGATTCTTAATTTTTTGATGTGTCTTATCTAATTTTTACTTTTTGGGTCAACTTAATTATTGAGTGTAAATATCAAAAAGTCCAAATCCAATTGATGTCCAAATTTGTGCCACATGTCCATCTAATTTTTTAAATTTTGTAGTAAGGGAATTATTGGATACAAAAACCGAAAATTTTAAATCCAATTAAATATTTTAAAAAATGTATGGTTTAAAAAAGGTGTAAGCTAATAACCTTAAAAGATAATTGACCAGGGAAAAAGATTATCAACAATTAAAGCTACAAAGTGTTTGAATCAATAATTCTTAAACTTGATAAAAGAAGTTTTTGCCAGTACACCTAGACACAATTGTGAAGTTATCTTTAACAGCTTCTTTCATCACTAGGTGGTCGAAATTCTAGCAGATGAAACAATCATTTTGTTTTCCTTTCTTTCTTTCTTTTCTTTTTTTTTAAAGGGGAAATATGAAGCCCACCTGATCCTTGATTTGTTTCAAAGGTAAAAAGAGAAGTTTTAAAACAATATATTAGAAGAAATTCTGTAAAAAAAGACTAAGATATGGAAGGTGTCACGACCAAGGGAAATGCTAGCTACACTTGACATTTGTGCTTATAACCCCAAAATGCCTACACAAATTGTGATTAGGGCTTCTAGAAAAAAAAAATTGTAATTAGGCTCTTTATAGTCACTTATATAGCCAATCTATATATATATATATATATTATATACTATATATAATACCAAAAGCTGAAAGAAAGTTGATTCCTTCAATTAAGAGGGTGCTGTCATTTAGGAAAAGTGGCTATCTAAAATTCAAACACGTTTAACTTAAAAAAGCAATATACACATGAGGTTCTGCCATGTGACATACTCTATGAAAAGAATTGAAATACTCTTAAGTCATATCAGAAATAAGAACAAATTTAAAAATATAGACTCCTTATTTCCTTTTGTTACATTTTTTATTCAATGTTTTAAGACTACTATTTGTTTCATTTGGTTTAGTGTTTTAAGACTTTTCCTTTCTCTCACACACAAAAAACTCTTTGCATTTCCATTCACCATTTCCACTTCTGCTCCTTTATATACACATGCCTATAACCCTTCATGCTATCACATCTCAAATATACTCAGACAAAAAACAATGTCATTTTCTTTCAACCTTTCAATGACACCTACGTAACTCTGACATCGTGGTACCATTTAATTCTAACCCGTATGAGTAGACTGTGACAAAGGAAGGGAGCTTGCGTTTTTTATTCAATTATGGTAGCTTACAATTTGACGTTGAAGTCAGACATTTTGGATTTTGTGAAGGTTGTAATTTGTTTTGAGTTTGAGATTTTGGTTTGGGAAACTCATAAATGTGTTTGTTTTAGAACTAAAGAAAAAGAAACATTCTAATTTATTATTTATGAAGTTAGCTATTTTTTTTCAAAAAAAAATTTGTGTTAGAACTCATAATTTGTAGGTTTTTTTTACTGCTATTTTATGTAGTATGAGCCATAGTGATAAAAATAAAAATTGATGATGATTTCAAATTATTTTCAATTTTTTTTAAAGGGTACGAAAGCCCAAATAAAAACTATTAAATTTTGATAAATTGATGTGTTTTTAGCCAATTTTTCTTTGTTTAATCACGTTCTCTTTATGTTAATACTTACAAATAATTTCCTTAATTTCATTGAGACAATAAGTTGGGTATTTGTGATTGAGGTCTCCATATTTGGTTTTGAGAATAAAGTGGCTGAGAAAATGTTTGGGAGGTTGTTTAAATTTATGCAATTTTAGAATATAAAAGTATTTTATGCTTTAAATTATTATTTATAGATTTCAAAATCATTTAATCAGTTTAAAAAATAAATTCTACTTTTAATGGTAAATATTATAATATGTTATAGTCTTATAGTGGTATATAATTTTTTAAAATAAAATACGAATTAAGAAAATAAATTTTCAAAGTATTCTAAAATATTGTGGGAAAACATAAATATTATACAACAAAATAAGTATTATATGATAGTCTTAATATACATAAAAATGATTTCTAGTGAAATTGTAAAGTAGTTTGCGCATTGCGCGGGATATCATCTAGTTTAAATAATAGAAGAACCAAAGTAATATCATCTTTTTATTGTTAAACTAAAACAAAAATAATGGTACGTCTACAACATTTTTACAAAAATATTTAAGTCACAGGTGTGGGATCATAGAGCCCAGTAATATATACTCACCTTTTGTACTGGGCCTGAGGCCCATGCCGAGGCCCGTAATCGCATATGAAGAAGATAGTGGAGATCATGGCAACCCAGGAAACCATGTCGAGGACAACTCTGTCCTCGACTAGCTAAAGCCGAGGTAGAGGAAAGGTGATTCACCGGCAAAGACAATCTTCCAAAGCACTTCAAGGAAAAAAGATAGGTACAGCAAGTAAGTACACTAGAGCATGGCAGTAGAGCAATTCCAGGAAAAGCTACTGCCTCCACATTAAATGTTCCACAACCAACACTCTGGCTACATTAATGTGGAAATGATATCTGAACAGTGGCTTTCCAGACAGACAGCTACTACCTAAGAGCTTTGGGAAGGGATTAATGTGACAAAAACCAACAGTAGCAAATCTGACCTGCATGTGTATGGTGGAGATGAAAGATGAAAGTAGTATATAAGGAAGAAGGAGCTCTAAGAAAAGGGATCGGAGATTTCACCAGAGAAAACACTGTAGCAGTCTGAGCTAACTTTGTAACTATTATCATTGACACTCAAGAAATAATAAGTTGAAACTCCTCGGACTAGTGCCGAGGATTGAGTCGCTTGTCCAAATCCATATTTGTTTTACTTATTCATTCTTTAAATCATCTTCAACTGTTGTTACACTTATTAAAGTCCAATTCTTCTACCCACTCTCTACAAATTTATATTGTTAGGCTCACTAGGCTTGAATTCACTTATACCTTAGGAATAGTGCATAAACCCAATCCCTACAATTGGCGCCGTTTGTGGGGAATAACTTGTGTGTTCGTGAGTGCCACAGTTAGACATGGTAGGATCAGGCCCACACCAAGAAAACCCACGCCAAGCAGATCTCCAACAGACAGAACCTGTAGGATCCTAGCGACAGGGTAATTTTCCTGGCCCTGAACATGAACAAAATCCAGAGAATGAAAGGAATCGAAAGGGGAGTGTGCATACCACCCAGACGAGAAAAAGCCACTCCCAGGTAGGCAGTCGCGTATCCCAGAGACAAAACAATAACCAAGCCATGCAACAGGAGATAGATGACTTGAAAAATAAACTGTGCCATGCACAGTGGAGGCGGTCTCCTTCCAGTTCTGACATATCTTCTAATGATGAAGAGGACAACAATTACAGGCAGAGATCAAGAACCCCTTCAAGTGAAACCTTCTCTTATGAAGACGAGTATCATCATAGACAAAAACACAAGGGCACATCTAGTAGGGGCCTGGGTAATGATGCCATGAGCAAGGCTCTGGATCAGATCTCTAAGTCACCCTTCACGTATAAAATAGAAAGGGCTATGCTACCTCGGCGTTTCCATCAACCTACGTTCACCGTTTATAATGGTCAAACGGACCCCATAGAGCATGTGAGCCAGTTTAATCAAAGAATGGCCGTCCACTTCAAGAACAAAACCTTGATGTGCAAGGTTTTCCCGTTCAGCCTAGAACCTATAGCAATGAGGTGGTTCAACGTCTTGAAAACAAACTCCATAGATTCCTATAAGCAGCTCACCCGAGCCTTTGGCTCTCGCTTCATTACGAACAGCAGGGCTCTTCAGCCTCTGAGTTTGTTGTTGTCACTATCCACGCGTGAGGGAGAAACCCTAAAGGCATACTCGGACAGATATTGGGAAATGTATAATGAGATGGACGGCAACTTTGATGACGTCGTGATCAGCACTTTTAAAAGCGGTCTCCCAACCGAGCACGGCTTAAAGAAATCCTTGACTGGCAAGCCTGTCACTAGTGTACATCAACTTATGGACTGGATTGACAAATACAAAAGAGTAGAAGAGGACCAGCCGCAAGGGAAAGGAAATGAGAAGGTTATCCCTTAAAAGAGTAGGGATTTCAGGTCAGACCAATACAACAATGACCATCCAAGGAGAGAATTCGTATGGCAATCCGGATCAACCAACATGCAAACGGTTAACGCCATATTCAGAGAATCGGTACATCAGGTTTTGGAGAAAATCAGGAATGAGCCATTCTTCGAGTGGTCGAATAAGATGGCTGGAGACTCCATAAAGCACAATCAGAGTCTGTATTGTTAGTACCACCAGGACCACAGACATACTACAGAAGACTGCAGAAACCTTTGGAACCACCTGGATCAGTTGGTCCGAGAAGGGAAATTGAAGCACCTTTTGCATCCTTCCAATGGTCATCAAAGCCAGGCAAACCAAGAGCCACTGTGAGACATATCTTTAAGATCACCCAAAGGAACGATAAACGTAATCTTCGTTGCTCTGGGGAGGACGGGTTCATGCCCTTCTAGGGTAATGTCTATAGCTCGGCTACCCGCCGATGACTTTAGCCCAGAGCTGAAAAGACCCAAAGTATATCCTCATCCAGTCTTAAGTTTCTCTGAAGAAGACAAAATTGGAACCATTCAACCCCACGACGATGCGTTGATAATCACCCTTCAGATTGAGGGCTACGACGTGAAAAGGGTGATGGTAGATAATGGTAGTGAAGCCGAGATCATGTACCTCGATCTCTATAAGGGGTTGAAGCTGAGACTAGAAGATTTGATGCCCTACAGCTCCCCCCTGATGAGTTTCGATGGGAAGATTGTCATGTCAAAGGGCCAGATTAGACTACCTGTGCAAACTAGCCCAGAGATAGTGGAGGTCGACTTTATTGTGGTGGATACTTACTTTCTTTACACTGCAATCGTGGCTAGACCTTGGCTTCATATCCTAGGAGCTGTTGCCTCCACCCTGCATCAGAAGGTGAAGTTCCCTTTTGAAGGCCGGGTCTTGGAAATTCGAGGTTGCCAGGCTACGGCAAGAGAGTGCTTGGTTGCTGCCAACTCACATCGGCCCAGAGCGGAGTCCTTGGCCCTTGTTGTAGAAAGCTCATAGCAATCAAAGATCCCGGCATCGCCTATTAATGCACCAGCCGAAGAAGCAAAATGTGAGGATTTAGAAAAGGTGATCATTGGCGATGACCCAGAGAGGTTCTTCCAGGTGGGATCTCAATTACCCCCTTTAGAAAAGGAAGGGTTAATAGGATTCCTCAGAAAAAATGTTGATGTTTTCTCATGGGACGCTTATGATACCCCTGGAATTAATCCAAACTTCATATGTCACCACTTAAATGTAAATCCATCAGCCACTCCTAAAAAACAACCACCTCGATGCCCATCCAGAGAGCACGTCAACGTCGTCAAGGACGAAGTGAGAAAGCTCAAGTAAGCGGGGGCTATCAAGGAGGTATTCTACCCTGAGTGGTTGGCTAACACCGTAGTTGTAAAGAAGAAGAGTGGGAAGTGACGAGTTTGTGTGGACTTCACAGACTTAAACAAGGCGTGTCTAAAAGACCCGTTCCCCATGCCTCGGATAGACTAGTTAGTGGACGCAACTGTAGGCCATCCTCGGATGAGCTTTTTATATGCCTTTCAAGGCTATCATCAAATACCACTAGCCCTGGGCAATCAAGAAAAAACGGCATTCGTGACTCCTATTGGAAATTACCACTACAAAGTGATGCCCTTTGGTCTGAAGAATGCGGGGTCTACCTACCAAAGGATGATGACTAGAATGTTTGAGCCACAGCTGGGTAAGAGTATTGAAGTTTACATAGACGACATGGTGGTAAAGAGCAAAATGGTGTCCGAGTACGTGGGAGACCTCGAAGTCATTTTTGACATCTTAAGAAAACACAAACTACATCTCAATGCCTCTAAGTGCTCATTTGGTGTCAGGTCTGGCAAATTTTTAGGCTATATGGTAACTCATAAAGTAATTGGGGTAAGCCCAGATCATATCAAAGCAATTCACAATCTACAACCTCCTCAGAACCCCAAAGAAGTCCAAAAACTCACTAGAATAATCGCAGCCTTGAATCGGTTTATTTCTAGATCGGCAGATAGGTGCCGACCTTTTTACCTCTTGATGAACAAATGGAAAGGATTTAAGTGGTCTGAAGACTACACTTTGGCCTTCTAACAACTTAAGGAATACCTATCCCGACCACCCATCATGTCCAGCCTTGAGACCGACGAGGTTTTGTTCACCTACATTGTGGTGGCCCTTCATGCTGTAAGCTTGGTGTTGATACGAATTAATGGTGGCATACAACGGCCTGTCTATTATGTTAGTAAATCATTACATGAGGCCGAGGTGTGCTATTTACCATTGGAGAAGGCAATTTTGGCAGTAGTGCATGCCACGCGAAAACTCTCTCATTACTTCCAAGCGCACACAGTTGTTGTTCTAACTCAGCTTCCACTTAAATCTGTACTCCGAAGTGCCGATTACACGGGAAGAATTGCCATGTGGAGCACAGTTATAGGGGCTTTCGATATCAAATACATGCCTCGAACCTCTGTTAAGGGCCAAGTCCTCGTTGATTTAATAGCTAAATATTCCAAACCCCAGATAGAAATGGTGGCAGAGGAGCAGAACATAGGTGGAAAATCGATTGGTACAATCTTCACGCAAGAACCTTCACGCTGGAAAGTGTATGTTGATGGCGCAGCAAACCAAAAGGGGTCCGGGGTGGGGCTAGTCCTAATATCTCTTGAGAAGATTACCATAGAAAAATCATTGAAACTAGGGTTCTCGGCACAAATAATGAAGCCGAATATGAGGCTTTATTACAAGGAATGGCCATGGTACAAAAAATGGGGGGAAAGGCAGTGAAAGTGTTCTCAGACTCGAGATTAGTTATGGGCCAAGTGAAGGGGGAGCTAGAGGCCAGAGATGTGAGAATGCAGGAGTACTTGAGTCAGGTCAGGCACTCGCAATCAGATTTTGAATTCTTCGACTTGTCACATGTCTCTAGGAGTGGAAACACGCACGCAGATTCATTGGCCACTCTTGCCACCTCCTTAGCGCAGGGTTTACCCCGAGTCATCCTTGTTAAGGACTTGTGCAGATCAAATGGAGTCAAAAAGGACATGGTATAGATCCATCATATCAGAGTGAGTTCGAGTTGGATGGATCCTATAATGAACTTTCTTAAAGATGATACACTACCTGAAGAGAAATCAGAAGCTGAGAAAATACGAAGAAAGGCTTCTCGGTTCTGGCTGTCCGAGGATCATAAGTTGTATAAGCGCTCTTATTCGGGGTCGTATCTGCTATGTATACATCTCGAACCATCAAAATTACTGCTCGAAGAGTTGCATGAAGGAATTTGTGGGAGTCACACAGGAGGAAGATCTCTGTCTCACAAAGCCATCACCCAGGGATATTAGTGGTCGAATATGTAGAAAGAAGCCTAAGAATACGTCAAGAAATGTGATCAATACCAAAGGTTTGCCCCAAACATCCACCAACCGAGAGGGGTCCTCAATCCTCTCTTCAGTCCTTGGCCGTTTGCTCAATGGGGTTTGGATATTGTAGGCTCTTTCCCTAAAGAGGTAGGAAATAAGAGATACCTATTAGTCGGCACAGACTATTTCACCAAATTGGTCGAAGCTGAGCCCCTAGCTAACATCAGGGATGTGGATGCTAAGAAGTTTATTTGGAAGAACATTGTTACTCAATTTGGGGTCCCTCATACCCTCGTCTCAGATAACGACCTTCAATTTGATAGCAAAGCCTTCAGGAGATACTGTTGTGACTTGGGAATTACAAACAAGTATTCCACTCCGGCCTACCTCTAAGGAAATGGATAGGCTGAGGCTGTTAATAAGGTCATAGTCAATGGACTGAAAAAGAGGTTGGATGATGTGAAGGGAAGATACATGGAAGAACTGCCACCCGTCCTGTGAACATTTCGGCCTACACCACGTCGGTCAACAGGAGAGACTTCCTTTTCCATGACTTATGGGGCCAAGGCTATCATCCCCCTAAAGACTAGCTTCCCAACGCTGAGAACGAGTACTTTCACTCCGAACAACAACGATGAACTACTAGGAAAGAGTTTGGATTTAATTGAAGAGAGAAGAGAGAAGACAATGATCCAACTAGCCTATTACCACCAAAAACTCAAGTAAGGGTATAATGCCAATGTAAAGCTACGGCTACTAGCACCAAGAGACTTGGTGCTAAGAAAAGTTTTAGGTAGTGCCAAGAACTCGTCTTGGGGAAAGCTGGGAGCCAACTAGGAAGGACCATATCGCATCACTTCAGTAGCAAGAATAGGTGCATATTATTTAGAAGACTTCGATGAAAAAGCTGTACCCCACCCATGAAATGTAAATAAGCTAAGAATATATTATTATTAATGAAAGCAGTCTTGTTTGCACTCTAATTTATTGTAATTGCGTGTCATGCGGTTCATTACTATCTAAGTGTTAGACAGAACTAAGGTCTTGCATGGATTCTCGGACCACAAATCTTGGGGAAACTAATAACTTCTGGCAACTACCTAAGTATTAAACAGAACCAAGGCCTTGCATGGATCCTCAAACCACAAGCCTTGGGGAAACTAATAACTTCTAGCAACTACCTAAGTATTAGACAGAACTAAGGCCTTGCATGGATCCTCGGACCACAAGCCTTGGGCAAACTAATAACTTCTAGCAACTATTCAAGTGTTAGATAGAACCAAGGTCTTGCATGGATTCTCGGACCACAAACCTTGGGGAAATTAGTAACTTCTGGCAACTATCTAAGTGTTAAACAGAACCAATGTCTTGCATGGATCCTCGGACCATAAATCTTGGGGAAACTAATAACTTCTGGCAACTATCTAGGTGTTAGACAGAACCAAGGTCTTGCATGGATCCTCGGACCACAAACCTTGGGAAAACTAATAACTTCTGGCAAATATCTAAGTGTTAGATAGAACCAAGGTCTTACATGGATCCTCGGACCACAAACCTTAGGGAAACTAATAACTTCTAGCAACTATCTAAGTGTTAAACAGAGCCAAGGTATTGCATGGATCCTTGGACCACAAGCCTTGAGGAAATTAGCTACTTTAGACATTTACCTAAGTGATAAACAAGACCCTAAATGGAGTCTGGCTCCTCATATCATCTGCCCTGTCCTTATTCAACAAAGATGTAAACAAATGCCCATCCATGAGCATCACTTAAAGCATTTCAAGGTACACTGGGCTTATCTTTCCTTTATAATCAATACTATAATGTCTCATTGAGGTCAGTAAGTTCATAAAAAATGAACCTTTGCATGTCCTGCCATAATGTACGAACCTAGAAGTTGGAAGTTTATTTCTATAAGTACTGTGAACTTAGCATCTTTAGCCCATTGTGGTAACCAATTCAGGAGGTATGAGATCTACATTGTAAACTTAAATTCTTTTGTGGCCCACCTAATAGGAGGCAAATTATGTTGCTAAGATTACTCAATTCTTAATTAAAGCCTAAGTTGAAATTTACATTGTGGACTTAGTCTTTTTTGATCGTCCAAGTAATGAAAGATGAGTCACACTACTAGGATTACTCAAATGTTGGTAAAAACACGAATTATATAAGCGAAGGGCCTTATCATTAAAGAAGTGCACATATTTCATTGCAAAAAGGCAGTTTCATTACAAAAATTCAAGTACACCTAAAAGAAAAGAAAGAAGAAAAAACAACAACAACAACACAAATAAAAGAAACAACTTATTTCTTCAGTTTTATGGTCAACTTGTCCTTGGAAGGCTGCTGAGAGGCTATGTCAGAGGCTTCAGAACCCTGGCTTGGAGGAGTGACTTTGAGGGGCACAGAAAGAGAGCCAAAACTAACTCCATTTTTTCAGAAGCCTCCTTCTCAGCAGGAAGAGCTTGAGGGTCAGCTGGAGGCTTCATCACATCCTGGGGTGCTTCTTGGTTAATGGTTTCTCTTTCTCTGACACCCTAGGATGCTCAATCTCCTCGGCAGGCTTGTCAAGGGGAGTAGGAGCATTGGTGGCACTATCTTGACCAGCCTCTGCCGCTTCGGGGGCAGTATCGGCTTTAGAACTGGCAGGAGCAGACTCTCATATAGCAAGGGGGTAATACACATTCTCTGCCCTCCTAAGTTCAGATGAAGCCTCAACCCCGGCTCGGTTGAGAGCTTCTACCCAAACCTGGGAGCAGTAGAGCCTGCATACCCCCAAAACTTGGGCTCTGAGATTGGTCTCTGTCTTAGCCACCCCTATCTCGTAAGCTTCCTGCTCTACCCGTTCTTTAGTCTCCTCTGCCTGCTTCCTAGCTTCCTCTGCCTTCGCCCAAGCTTTCACTGCCTCGTGTCTAGCTTTCTCCATAGTGCCCTTAACTTTCTCTGCAGTCTCCAACTTTTTCTCCAAGGACTCAACTGGCCATCTGGCAGCAACTAGTTAGTCCTCAGCCTTGCGAAGGAGTAACCTTTGATCTTCGGCTTGCTTCTGAGCGCCCTCTAAAGCCGAATCCTCACCCCTCTTCGCCTTCTCCTCCTCCTTCAGCTTATTTCTCAAGTCCTAAGTAGACTGGTCAGTGATGTTGAAGGCTTCTACAACCACAACACGCCTATTCCTCTCGTCTTCTAGTTGTCTATTGTAGCTGTTGCCCATCTCCTCTGCTCTAAACGTGGCTTGAACAGCCTAAAAAATAGAACAAATACAAGGTAAACAGAAAACAAAGGCTAAAAAAAAAATTAAAAAAAAAAAAAAAAAAAGCTAACTAACTAAACTAAGTAAGTTGGAAACCTTACCATGCCCAAGTACCTCTTGAGTTTGAGGAAGACCTCCTACCTTCTAAAAGATTGCAAGTCGACCATGTCCGAGGGTAGTAATAGGGCCCTCTCCAAAGCATCGGCCACATGGCTGTCGGTGCCTCCCTAGAAGTCCCTGATAGAAGCATTGTCCATCAGGGGGGCCTCATTGAGCATTGCGGCTAGGAGCCAGGCTTGGGGTTCAGGCAGAGGACTGACCCTCATCTTGGATTCCCTATGCCCAACTTTCTGTTGCTTGGCAGCTCGCTGGGTCTCATCTTCCGATGTGGGGCGAGACTTCTTAACCTCCATCACCTTCTTACCCTTTAAATCCCTTTTTCGTTTGGGGTCAGAAGGCTCAAGTCTCGGTAGTAGGGTTGACTTAGGAGGAGGAGGAGGAAGTTTGGATGGAGCAGGAGGGAGCTTGGTCTGAGAAGGGGAAGGTGGTTTGTTTTAAGCTGCTTTCCCTTGTGTCTCCTTCACCGGCTGGGACTCTATCAAGTCCAGCAAGCTTGTTTTTTGTCTCTTCTATATACCCATATCTTCTTCAAACGGGGTTTCTGTCGAGGGGAAGTCTGCTTCAGAACAGTTTGGGTCGCCGAGATCAACAGAAAGAGCCTCAGACCACTAATCTCGGTTGAACACCTCAAATTCTTCATCGGACGAACTTAAATCAACAACTTCTTCTTCTTTCTCTATTTTTTCTTCCTCTTCCTTTACTCGGGACAAGAAGAAGAAGAGCCAACCAAGGGTACGCCCTCCGAAATTAAAGCAACCTCAGGGAGCAGGAAACCCTCAACTGCAACGCTGATCCTATGGAGACGTGGATCGCGGGCCTTGATGACACACTTTGGCACTTGGAAGGTGCGAGAGATTGGCATATATCCCAATATCAGGTGAGCCGCCTTGAGCTGACCGTCCTCTTCGTTCACAAACACCTTGGCCTTGAGGATGTTGTCCAGGCTCTCCCTATTAACCAAACTGAAGTTTGGTTCAATGGTGCGTCTGTCTGCAGAGTCAGAAAAAGCAAAGGGTTAGCAGCCTAACAACACAAATAACGATAAGGCAGTGAACAAGTCCTACTCCTACCCCTAGAACCCCACCTAGTTGCCCTTCTTCCATGGGGCATGGGACGCCATCATACCACTCCCTGGACACGATCAGAAAATCTTTGTTTAGCCCCTTGCTAAACTTAGGAAGGCACTGTATGAACCTGATTTCAGACTGCCTTGTTTTCAAGTAGTATCCTTTCCCTTTTATGTGGTGAAGGTTATAGACCCAATTCACATCATGATGGGTCAACCATAGCCCCATTTTCTCGTTTAAGGCGTCTACACATCCTAATATTCTGAAAACGTTTGGGGTGCACTGAGTGGGGGCTAGCCTAACAGACCTAAGGTAATCCCTCATCACCGGCCCCATAGGGATTCTCACGCCACCTTCTATGAAGACGATCATGGGAATCGCCACCTCACCCTCTTACCTTCGAAAATGTCATTCGCCCTCCTTATAATATCTCAGGCCCACATTGGATGGAATCCTATAGTTAGCCTTAAATTTTTCCATCCCTTCCTCAGACTCTACCAAACTCTTAAATCTACCCATCCTTAGGAAAAGTTCAGAAATGCTAAAGAAAGTTGGGAAAAAGAGGTGAAGGAAGAAAGACACGAAGAAAGGAAAGTAAAGAAAATTTGAAAAGTTTGGAAAAAACTTATAAGGATGAGGAAAGTGTCTTCGAATAGGCTCTTGAAGAGACATGAGTGAGTGAGAAAGGTTAGCAGATTCAACGTATGTGTGCAGGAGCTCTTGAATGCAAAGGTAATTTGGGCAAATTGATTTAAATGGGTATTTATACCCAAATCGAAGTAGCAGCGGGAGTTTTCCCGCTCATGAGTTAGAAAAAATCCCCACCGTTGGATCGCCATCGCGTCGTAGAACGTGGGGGGCAACCACTCGCAAGAATTTAATGAGGGCGCACTCTAGATGCTGAAGCGTTAGGAACATGCCTTAGGCAGTTAAAAAGGCACTGACGCCGGTAGAATATAAGACGTAATAAGCCTAAGGTATGCCCGAGGACATCAAAATCCTCCTTTCTATCCGAGGTGCTAGACAACAGAATTTTGAGAGGCTATTGTGGAGTCATAGAGCCCAGTGATATATACTCACCTTTTGTACTGGGCCTAAGGCCCATGCCGAGGCCCATAATCGCATATGAAGAAGACAGTGGAGATCATGGCAACCTAGGAAACTGTGCCAAGGACAACTTTGTCCTCGGCTAGCCAAAACCGAGGTAGAGGAAAGGTGATTCACCGGCAAAGACAATCTTCCAAAGCACTCCAAGGAAAAAAGATAGGTATAGTAAGTAAGCACACTAGAGCATGGCGATAGAGCAATTCCAGGAAAAGCTGCTGCCTCCACATTAAATGCTCCACAACCAACACTCTGGCCGCATTAATGTGGAAATGATATCTGAGCAGTGGCTTTCTAGACAAACAGCTACTACTTAAGAGCTTTGGGAAGGGATTGATGTAACAAAGACCAACAGCAGCAAATCTGACCTGCACGTGTATGGTGGAGATGAAAGTAGTATATAAAGAAGAAGGAGCTCTAAGAAAAAGGGATCGGAGATTTTACCAAAGAAAGCACTGTAGCAATCTGAGCTAACTTTGTAACTATTGTCATTGACACTCAAGAAATAATAAGTTGAAACTCCTCAGACTAGTGCCGAGGATTGAGTCGCTTGTCCAAATCCATATTTATTTTAGAGCATTAGCATTGGGGAATGCTAATGCCAAATCTAAGAGAAATTTGGAATTTTAAGCCCTAAAACCATCTGCATTGGGGAATGCTAAACAGCAGTATTGCAAATTTTTTGCAATACTGCTACAATGCAATTCTAAACATAGAATTGCACTGTAGCAAGTATTGTAAAAAAATAATAATATTTTATCTGAAAATGAGAGAGAGGAGAGAGATGTGAGAGAAGATATAATTTTAAGATATATTATTTTATTATGTAGATATATTATTTTAATGAGTAAAAGAGGAAAATAGAAGTTTGGGATGTGAAGGTATTGTAAAATGGTATGGTATAATGATAAAGTGACTTTTTAGAATTGTAAAATAGAGTATCATTGGAATTTTCCAATGCTAATGCTCTTACTTATTCATTCTTTAAATCATCTTGAACTGTTATTACACTCATTAAAACCCAATTCTTCTATCCACTCTCTACAAATTTATATTGTTGGGCTCACTGGGTTTGAATTCACTTATCCCTTAGGAACAGTGCATAAACTCAGTCCCTACAACAGCCTATTACTAGTTATAATTTGAATTCACCACTAATAGACATGGCAAAATGGGTCAGAATTTTCTGACCCGATCCGAACCCGATTTTTTTGACCCGAAGCAAAAACGGGTTGACCCGTGACCCAACCCATGTTTTTTGCGAGTCAACTCGACCCGACCCGCGACCGGACCTGAACTCGAACCATTTTTTTAAAACTTTTTTTTTGGTAAAAAAATTAGTAAAATTAAGACAATATTGGTTTAATTGTTTATTGTGAACTTTAAGGAAACAATTGATACATTTACATAACTGCATGCAAATTAATTGAAAGATAAATAGTTGAGCATTCTATAATGAGTAAAGATTTTTAAATATCAAATAGTAAAGTACATGTCAAAATAATCTGGTTACGGTAGAGTTAAAAATATAGATTTAAAATTATAGACATATGTGAGAAACATTCACAAATGTAAAAATAGTAAAGCTAAAGTATCAAATTAGTATAAATTATGAATTCTTAGACCTATTTTTTAACAATTTATGTCCAAAATAAATGGCTTTTCAAAATAAATTATGATATTTCCTAGAGTGTGTGTTGCTTAACAATGATATGATATTCATAAAAGAGACCATGTATAAATAAGTAAGCAATCAAAATTTAATGTATATTTCAATTGAAATAGAGTGCCAACCATAATTGATAATAGATTATAAAATTAATTTTCAATATTGTAAATTTCTTATACGTTTTTATTCTTTATCAAATGAGTTATCCAATAAGTCATTTGTAATTTTGTTTTATATTTTGGAATGTTGATATTGTGTAGAAATAAAACTTGTGTATTTGTTATACTTATCTTTGTATTATTTTGTTTTAGATAGCAATGTTAGAATTTGTATAATTTTAAAATTATTGTATAAGTATTAATAAGTTTAACTGAGTTCATTCTTGATATAAGTGGTGAATTCAAAATAATGCATTTTACATCAAGTAATTTATTGCATAACTTTTCAAATGACAAATACATGTTATTTTCTTTATAAAAATAAAAAATAAAAATTTTCATGTGAAAAATACGGGTCAACCCGACCTGACCCGCAACTCGATTGACTTGAACTCGTTTTTGACCCGCTTAAAATGACCAATTTTTGACCCGTGACTCGATTGACCCGACTTGAACTCGACCCGACTCGCCTGATTTGCCATGTCTAACTACTAACATCATTTTTTTCACCTACTAATAAATAATAATAGTGTCTAAAATTTATTATAAAAATATTGTAAAAATTTATATTTATCAAAACATCAACACGTGAGTTTTTTTGTTTTTATTTTCTTGGTGAAGTCGGCAATCCAAACCCATCTTGAACGAACACAATTCCCATCTTGACACGTGTCCCATCTGGTATCCTTCACAAATTCCACCAAAACAAAATGGTGAGGATAGCAAACCCAAAAAAAGAAAAGAAAAAGAAAGGCGCGCGAAACGAAGCTCCATAAAGAGCGCACAAAATTAATTTTGGAGCCAAAATCAGTCTCTTATAGATCTCGGCGGGAAATCACCGAAAACACAAAACAATTAAATTGTATTTTTTTTTATAAAAATAATTAAATCAGTTTCAGTTTATTAGAAATATCTCTTTTTAATTTTCCACACCAAAAAAAAAAAAAGAAAAAAAGAAAAGTGAACCAAACATGGTCTTTTGTGTTGGTGAGGTTTAAAAAAAAAAAAAAATAAATAAATAAATCTGAGAGCAAAAGCAAACTCCCACTACTCTTTCTTGAAACTTGAATCCTGAAACCCCATTTCTCAAAAACGCCGTCGTCTGAATCTTCCCTCTGATATCATATGGAAATGGTAAAGACAATCGACGTTGATGAAGACCCAAAGGGTACAAAAATGGACGGCTCTGATGTACCCAGAAAGACCACCCAGAAGCGAAAGAGAGTGTGTTTGTGTTCAGAGACTCTGAAACCAGAAGAAAAAGCGGCTCAAATGGAGGATCTAAGGTTGGAGCTTGATGGCTTGTTTAAGTACTACAAGGAAATGAAGGAGAAGAAGGTTTTTTTCGATGTGGGAATGTGTAGTAGTAGTTCCAGCACTGTGGCGGTGTTGATGGAAGAGACTGAGCTTCCTTTGTCGAAGCTTGTGGAGGAGATTCATCAAAAGTTGAAAGATGGAATGAGTGTGGCGAATGTGAAGAATAGTGTGTTAAAGGTTGGGCAGAGAGTGATGTATGGAGTGCCTAATGTGGAGGCTGATGTGCTTGAGGATCAGTCTCAGACTTGTCTTTGGTGTTGGGAGGTAATGGGTTTTCCATTTTTCTGAAATGTTAATTTTTTTGGTTAATGGGCCCTTTGGTTTTTCTTAAGTTCTATATTTCTTTTGTGAAATGGGTGGTTTCTGCAGTTTTTATTTTTTTTTTATTTGTTTATTTGGGTGATGGGTTCATTTGTGCTTGATTCTCGATGCTGGGTTTTTTTTTTTGCAATTGAATATGAATCTAATTATTTTTTTATCGATGGTTATGTGTTGGATGTTAGTTTTTTCGGATATGGTGTTGGGTCTTGTTTGATTTTGCTTTCTGGGTTTTTGCAATTATTGATGTTTATGTGAATCTTTTTGAGATTATGGATATGCTTAAACTGTGTTATGTTCAATTAATGTATGTGGGTATATCTAATTTGGTGTTGGAAGGGGAATAGTTTCATTAATCTCTTCTCAGTATCAATGATTTTTATTCATTTTGTGTCGTTCTTGTTCTTTAAGACATTACATCAAATGGGGAACAGCAATTTGTCTGGACTTTTATTGGAAATTTGACATATTTGCCATCAGCGTTTTGTTTTTCGAGCTATTCTGAGCTTTGTTTTTGCTTTGATTTGCAGTGCTTACTTGATAACTCTTTTTTTTTTTGTAAGTGCTCTGCATTGTGCTGAGTTTGTTGGCTTATTAATGATTCAAATTATTACGTTCTTTGCAATGTACTGACTTTTTTTGTGTGTACACAGTCTTTCTTGTGTTCCAATATGCCATGTTATTTCTTATCACTTGCAGCAAATTTTATGGGAGATTGCATTACTTACTGTTTGCCTATTTGCAATGTCTATATAGCACATTATACTTTGTTGATTGTAAATCACTCTGCTTTCATTAGCTGTATGTAATCTCTACTGGTCTATTAATTGATTTTTTTTTTTTTTTAATATTATAAATTATTGCATAGACAAGGGATATGAAGTTGATTCCAAAAGCAATACGTGCAGAATTGAATCTTCGCCGCACTTGTCGAAAAAAGATCCATGAGAGGATTACTGCTGTTTCTGGTAATATGATTTCTTAGATGTATGGTTTGATGGCTTGATTTATAAGAGAGGGGCCTATATAGTGGATTAGGGCAATAATTTTTACTGATATGTGCAGATGAAAAGCAAAACTTTGGTATTCTTTTAAGGTTTTCCAGTATTTTTTTTATTCACACCTAAGTTTGTTTGGTGCTCTAATGTAGTCTGTGGCATATTTCAGCAATGATGACAGCATTACAAAAGTCAGAAAGCAATAAGAGTTACAAACACGACCTGGCAAAGGCAGTCGAAAAGCTTGGTAAAGTGCATAAGGAAGCAGATATTCGTTCATATATGGATAAGCTGTTACAGAAAAATGGGGCAGACATGTACGTATCTACACTGGATCTATGAGATCTGGTGCTTTAATTTATTTTTTAAATGTTTTTTAAAAAAGTTATTCTTTTTAAATGATTTTTTTCCTGGCTAAATCTGCTGTTGTAGGGCTGAAAAGGAAGCAAAGCGAGAAGGCAAAATGCGAATTAAAGACATGGAGAGAAATAATAGAGATGTTGAAAAAGAGAAGAAAAGAATGGAACGTGAACTTCAAAAGGAAAAATTACAAAATGTAAGTGTTTTTTTTTTTTGTTGTGGTTCTGTTAAATGTCATTTAGTCATGGCTGTAGGCCTGTAGCTTCTGTTGTAGTGGATCTTTACTGGGATAAGGTTTTGTAAATCATATAATTTCTCCTGTAAGGTTACTAAACTGAAAAACAAATAAATAAGGAAAAATTTCTCATAGATATTAATTTCATGTGCAGAACAAGATTTTCATTTGTTTGCAAAGAGCATGCGAGGTTCTATTTCATGGAATGAGTTGAATATGATATATAAATCTAACTGTATAAGTTTATCCCATTCCTAATATACTGATATCATCCCCCATATATAATTAAGGTAGATATTGCTGACTTAACTGTTGATAACTTTCTCTGCTTCTTATTCATGTTTCTTTGAATCATTTAAATATCTCAGGAAAAGGAGGCTGAAAAAGACGAAAAGCGCCGTGAAAAGGAAGAGTCTGAAATGAGGAAACAGTTACGGAAGCAGCAAGAGGAAGCTGAGAGGGATCAGCGGCGTCGAGAAAAGGAAGAAGCTGAATTGAAAAAGCAACTTTCTATACAAAAGCAGGCTTCGATCATGGAACGTTTTCTTAAAAAAAGCAAAACTAGCCCTATGTGCAACAATGGCCAACCTTCAACTAAAATAGCCACATCTGATTCAACAAGTAAAAAGAGTGAAAAAATGCCTGATGCAGTTACTGTGTCAATGGACTGTGCTCTTTCAACAAATGATGAGATTGGTGTAGACGATGTCTGGAAGTAGGTTTCCTCCTCTATTGTACTGTTTAGTTTTGTAGGCCATGTTTATCTCAAAACTCTTGTAATTTGAAATTTGTTACACTGTGCAGGGTACACTTGTCTTCCTGGCATTGCTTAGGTCACTCTATACGTTCAAACAGAAAACAACATTGGGGAATACGTCAGAAGCCTAAGACTGAACTATTTAAGGAACTTAAGCTCTCAACTATTAGAGTGGTGGCTCGTGATGATGACTTGAACATAGATAAGCTTGCAGATGGATGGGGAGAACAGATTTCTGATGATAGATTTTCCCAAGCTACAGATAGTTCTCTCCCCGATGTCAAGAAGTTTAACCAGAGGAAGCAGTTGTTGCAGTTTGCTAAGAGCCATAGACCTGCATTTTACGGTATTTGGCATAAAAAAAGGTGAGCTCCTGTGTTATGACTTATGATTTTGAATTTGTCGTCTGTTCTGTGAGGCTAAGCTAGATCTTATTGGATTATTTAACATAGTGTGTTTAAAGCAGTATTTCTAACAAAATCATTCTTTAAGAATCCAACTATCTTTTAGCTCTTCTGTGCTTTATATGCTTGGTTTTCTGTTTGGGTTTCCTTTTGTAGTTTAATTGGACATGTGGGGCTTCAGCTTCAGCAACATTTCTATATCCACAGAATGATGTGGAGTGGTTGTAAACAAATCAATTTTAAAAGCAAATTAAATAAGTTTCAATGAGTTGGACTATAAAATTCTTAACTAAGCCTTTTGAACTATTTTAAGGATTTGAACTTTTCAATGTGATTATATAAGTTGTGGTTAAGAATTCATTAATCATGCAGTTAGGAGATTCAAGTCCCAGTGTTCGTTCTCTGTTTTCAGTGTATGCATGTATAATGTATGATTAAACAAGACGATGAATGAGCTTAAGTATTTGTGCTCTTCCAAAATTTGTGCATTAGTGTTGTCTCTAGAATAGAGTCATTACTCATATGCTCCTAGTCTAAGTAATTTTTATGTAAGATTGGATTTTTATTTTTAACTGCCTTCAATGCAAGTGTTGGAAATTTAATTGTAGCATCTTCTGAGTATGTCTGATATTAGTATCTGTGGTCTAGCTTGCAGTTTTGTTTTGTATCTATGAAATGTATGGTCTCTAATGAAGGAACAATTGACATTTATTGCTGTAAGGTTTAACTGGAATTTGGCATTGATTTTATGTGCTTTAATGCATCTTCAGTCATGTTGTTGGCCCGCGCCATCCTTTTAAGAAGGACCCAGATGTGGAGTATGACATCGATAGTGACGATGAATGGGAGGAGGTATTATCTGAGTTATCTTTAGTAAAAGTGAATCCAGTTTTCTTTCTTTCATGGAAATCATTAAATTAATCAATATTCTAAAGATCAAGTTCAAAACTGTCATCATCATTGTCCAGGAGGATCCGGGAGAAAGTCTTTCAGATTGTGATAAAGATGAAGAGGAGGAAACTTTAGAGGAAGGATGTTCAAGAGTTGATGATGAAGAGGAAAGTGAAGATGGCTTTTTTGTACCTGACGGTTATCTCTCGGAAAATGAGGTATGACTTCTGACAGCTGAGAAGCTGGATTTCGCCTTATGCCTGATAATAGGCACTCTCTTCTTCCCCTTCCAAGAAGAAAAAAGTAAAAGTAATGTTTGCATTGCTATATAGTTAATGCACAGTTTTGTGGATGATCCATACATTGCTTTAGTGGCTTTGTTAACATGATATACTGGTTGAAAAATTTACTTACACTCAAAATGACAAAGCTCATGTCCCAAATTGCTCACTTATTTTGAAGTTATGACAGTTCTTTCCCTTATTGGGTAGTGATTTTACTGGTTCATACTACAAGTACGATGAAAAGGGCTTGCAAAATATTTTAAATAAAGTTGCTACATTTTTTGAGTTTTCACATTTCCTTCATCCTTCTCGGAGATGTTGAATTGGAGTTCACCTCTTTTTAGACCATCTGCATTGATTAAAACGACATTATGAAAAACTCCTTTTTCCTATTTGTTCTGAGTAAGTGCTCATTTCAAATGAATGTCACCTCTTTCTTATAATATCAATATAAAAGTGTTTTCCTGGCAGAAGTACTAAGACGTCAAAATAGTTTTTAGAAATGCAAACTAATAGTCAACCTGTATAATGTTTTTCATTAAGTATGAGGTCCCAAGAAGATAATAGAATGTCTTAGCTGTTTGATACTTGAGTCATGATTCTGTGGTGCTCATTGAAGTACATTTAAGTAGTAGCTTCATGGACATATTTGAAACCTGTCTAGTTTACTCTATTAGGGTCTCAAAAGGTCTTTGCATGTTTGCAGTAAAATTTTGCTGTAACTTTGCTGAGACTCACAGTTTGTTTGTAGATAATAAAGATATAAATATTTGATGGCTTTAAAATTTTGAAAGATGAAATGGAATGAAAGAATGGATCACGAATGGGATTGTCACTAGAAATTCACTCTTTGTTTACTAATCCCAAGGGACTAATATCTAGCCAGAAGTTCAAAAATCTTGAGCACATTCCACACAAGCCACCTAAAAGACTGTCTCTAGCATCTGTCCTTTCACAATATATCAAAGCCATTTCAAATACTCTCTCTCTCTCTCTCTCTCCATATGTATATATATTATTTTAACAAAAAATTGCTTGATTTGTGCTGCAGGGAGTACAAGTTGACAGAATGGAAACTGATGTTGTAGTTGAGGAGGCAAGAAGCTCTCCTAGTTGTAAGGAAGACTCAAAGAGTGGGGAGTTCTGCACATTGCTTCGACAGCAAAAATATCTAAACAATTTGACAGAGCAAGCTCTTCGGAGAAACCAGCCCTTGATTGTATTAAATTTGATGCATGAGAAGGCTGCTCTCTTAATGGCAGAAGATCTTATTGGTACTCCTAAACTGGAGCAGATCTGTTTGCAAGCTCTGAGTATGTGTATTTTCCCTGATAGTGTAGAGATATCAATTGAAAACATGGAAGATGAGGATCAAGAAGCTTGCCTATCAAGTGGCAAGAGCAGTACCACACTGGTCTCAACTGTGAATAACATTCCTGACACAGACTTGCCTACAGTTGTAAGTTGTGCATTTCATTCTAGATGTAAAAGCTAGAAGCTCTTGAGAAAAATGTTTTTTTTTTTATTATTAATTTTTTTTTCCTGCTCTTATTGATACTATGAAATGTCAGGAGGGAGTGGAATTATTACAATGTTTTGTTTCTGCCATTGATTTTATTGTTATGGCATTCAATCTTTGGCTACTAACAGTAGCCTGCCTCTTTCGATTCCCCTCAGGTGTCTGCAATTCAGTCATCCCCACAGGGTATCAATAAGGTTATAGAATCTTTGCAGCAGAAGTTCCCTGCTGCCTCAAAGTCTGTGTTAAAAAATAGAGTGCGGGAAATATCGGATTTTGTTGATAATCGTTGGCAGGTCAGTGACTCTTTCTGAATGGTGAGGGCTAGGATACCTGTGTGCATGCATTTCTTTAAGCATTAGTAAAGAAAATTATGAAAATGGAGATTTTGGAAAATTATTTGGATTATAAATATATACACACACTATTAGAGAGGGAATGCCCAAACTCCAAATTGACTTTCTTGTGGCACTATGGACATTAGGGAATGGTTGGAAATTTGGATGAACTGATCCGATGTTAAAAGTAAAGCTAGACATGTGCCCAAAAAAATGAAGAGGGAAAGAGAGGATTCAATTACATACAAACTTCTTAATATATGCATCGTGCCCTTTTTGATGTGCTTCTCCTTGACGGGTCATCCTAATCAATATATACATAAATATATATATATATATATATATATAAGCAGAAACCTCATGTGGGAAAGCATGAGGTCTTGCTATTTGGTGCTCTAATTTGCATTTAGCCTCTTTAATCTTTTGTCATTAAATTTTTTTACTGTTACCCAAAAGATTAGGTTAACTTCTTTTTACTATCATCTAAAAGACGGGCTATTGTTGAAAATTAGGCCAAATCAGACCAAACTTTATGAAAAGCCCAAGCTCACTTATTCCCTTACATATTATGACCTAAGCATGATCATTTCCCATGTGTAGATGAAAGCTGACCCACTTACAAACTCTCTCCTCTCCCACGTATTGATGAAACTTGAAAGTCCTGGTTTTAAAAACCGAACCGAGAGTCGAACTGTTTTTTTCAAAATTCTCGATTCAACCTGGTTTTTGACGGTTTTCACTAATTTTAGGGGTTTTTATTGGATTGGGTTGGCTCTCAGTTCCTAGTTAAACCAGTCGGACCGGCCGGTCCGGTTTTTAAAACAATGGTATTTATTGTTTCAGTTTGAGACCAATATAATTTAATTATACTTTTTATGCAAGTCTTGAGACCAACATACTTTTAGGCAAAATTTTCCCGTGCATCTCACGTGTTTCCGACTAGTTACACCTAATAGTGCAATTCACCCATTTAACCACCTTCTGCCCTAGAGAGGGCTTAAATTCTTAAGCTTTCACATTTGGGTCTGCTCCCTGATTCCTTTGTTTGCCCCTAAGGATATGCTCCTTCATGATGTTACTACAGAGTACATCATTGAAGATGCTGCTTACCAGTTTTGAAAATATAGGTCCATGACAGGTCCATGACGTAGTCTAAAGTTGCTGAAAACAAGTTTTCTTAATGTATGATATCTTGTGATGCAGGTCAAGAAAGAAATTCTCAACAAACTTGGCATGTCGATTTCGCCAGGTATATATGCACACTGATCTGGATTTTCTTGAATTTATCTTAGGATATATTTCTCTGAGATTAAGTCAGTTTTCTTTTTTTCATTCCCAGAAAAGGGTGGTGGGAGGACGAAAAGTATAGCTACATTTTTCTCAAAAAGGTGTTTGCCGCCTGCTGGTAGAAATATTAACCCCAATGAAACCTCACCTCAGCCATCTTTGAAGCCAAGTTTCACTGACCAATAAGAACAGTTGCACATATAATCATCTGTAGCATCCTTGCTTTTGTTCAGTTTCCCTCACAATTTTCTCCCTCTTGCCCATGTTCATGTATTTTATCAATCTCCTGATCCTTTTGTATACTGAATTGTGACCATTTTTGTTTTAGACAGATGAATTAAAGGAATTTGTTTTGCAAAACATTCTTTTCAAGTGCTTTGTTTGCACACGTGCAAGAGTGGACCAAGAGCAAGAAAAAGCTTGCGTTAATTAGACTGAATTCAGGAAATGTTTATTCGAGACATTTTGCAATATTTACAAGCTAGCTGCATCCTTTGATCGGTGCCATAGTATGGTCATGGGGTTCATTGGTGATATTAGCCATGCAACTCTCATTAGTGTCATCGTATGGTTGAGGCATGCGTTCGCTTCTGAAAACTGGATTAGCAGAGCAACTCTCATTTGTTGCATTAATTTTTAAGAGTGTTTTTCCTTGAAATAAATTTTACTAGAAATATTTTAATCTTTTTTTGATATAAGATAGAAATTTTAATTTAGCTCAATCTAAGTGTATATGTGTGTGAAGTTTTTTATTGGAGACTTGAATCTCGACTCTTACTCTCGACACCTTACAAACACTTATACTTGTGAAGTGACCATTACACCAAGATGTGCAGTGGTGAAATATTTGTTTTTATTGTATGGGTTGTGGGTGGCATTTACTAGGTGATGAAGAGGTCTAATTGCAGTAAAAGCCAAGAAAGGAGCACCAAAGTAAAGATATTAGATACACAAGCGAGCCTAATGATGGGTCAAAATTTGGACCAAACCCAACTGCAGAGATTAAGCAAAGTTCTGAACTCCCAAGTCCAAATAACCCTAGAACTAGTTTGAGCATCTGAATTAATGTACTGATCAATTGCATCCATTACAAGATATGCACGTCACTAAAGATCATGCACTGAGCACTAAATATATATATATATATATATATATATATTTTGGAGAAACAAACACACACACACAATGGTGAGGGAAAGGGGTTCTAACACAAAACATGATTACTAAAGATCATGTTATGTTTAGTGCTTAGTGCATTTTCTTCAATGACGTGCGTATCTTGTACTAGATGCAATTGATCAGTACATTAATGCAGTTGACAAGTCAAATCCCTTGTCATATGGCCCTAAGAACAATTGAATATTGGATGCAAGCTAAATCCTTGTCATATGGCCCTAAAGAACAATTGAACATTGGATGCATATGTGATATATGGCCCTAAGAACGTCAACCGGCAATTGGTCTCCTAAAAGAAATATTACAAGTTGATACAGGAATGACAATTGCCATTTATAATCGACTAGTATGTAACTCGGACTTACGCATGGGAATGATCAATTGTAGTGATGCTATTAATGTTAAGCTTGGGTTATTAAACAAATTTCATGGTATTGTTTGACTACACTTAAAAAATAATTTGGGTTTAATTTGAGTTCTAATTGTACTTCTACTTAATATAATATATATGACTATATTTTTGTCCACTTTTAACAAATTAACAAAATGCTAAATTGAACAGACTGAAAACTATTGAAAATGAGATTTAAAGAAATATTAGGTTTCTTTTTCTTATTTTGTTGAATATTTGAAAGGAATGTTTTACATCAAATTAAGCTACCATTCAAACTACAGAAATAGCTAGAGATGGCAACAAATCTAGACACCAGAGAGAATAAAATAAATTTATAAAACAGAAACACAACTTGACTTTTCGAGATACACTTTCAAAACTACAACTATAAATAAAAATAGTCCCTTAGAGGACCTAAACGACACGACACCAAACATGGCAACAAAAATACACCCCACTCATTCTCTTGAAAATTGATTTGTTCCACTCTTAAAACAGCACAAGATTCCCAGTAGACTGCAAACTATCTAGATCAATAGTGTTTTTCTTTTTTGCTAAGATAGTTCAATAGAATTAAAATTTACCATTAAGCTAAACTTTATTCTAGATTTCCCACCTAATCAATTTCATAATGTCTTCATTTATTTTAACCTTGCTTTGATCATTGGTAACATTTCTTTGCTTCTAAATATGGTAGAGAGTAGCCCATGGGGAAAATCTGCATATAACTGTCCTCTAATATTCATATATCAGTGTTTGGGGTTTAAACTTAAAGATGCCCCTCACCCCATTCCATTATGCCTCTCCATTGGACTTTAGGACTTTTGATTAGGCACCAACTCATCACTGTTTCCAGATTTTGATTCATTAGGAAAAAAAGAAACTCTTAAGAAGAAGGTTAAAGCTAAATTCTAAAGTTAATATAACAAACTTCCAAGAAATTTTGGTCCCATATATATATATATATATATATATATATATTTTTTTTGGTGCATATTTTTCACAAAACATCAGCTTCATGCATATAGAGAACTTTGTTTTGGAGAAAATAAATTTCAATAAGTAACTTTGAAAGTGTACAATCCAACATATATTGTAATTATGGTAGAGTACTTTAAAAAAGCACAATGTTTAACAAATTTGTTTTTGGAACATGTATATGAATGTTTCATCTATATATATATATATATATATATAACCAAAGCATTTGACTTTTTTTAAAGCTCCCACATTTTTATACATCAGCATTATTTAAATAAAATAAAAAAAATCTGATTTTATATTTCTAAAACCCAATAATTAAAAAAAAACACACACACACACACACAAAATCTAACTTTATATTTGTAAAACTTGATACATAAACTATTATTTTTTAAATAAATAATTTTGTTATTAAGTTTTTTACTTCCTAACCCGACAAACTACCCTCTCTTTCTTTGCCTCTGCCCCTCTCAATTCTCAAACCCCTAAACTATGGTTAGGGGTGGCAATTGTCGTGGGTTGGGTATGATTTGGGTTGGGTCATGAATGAGTTGGATATATAATTATCCATTTATCCATTTATGACTCATTTAAAAAAAATTTAAATACCCATTATCTACCCAACCCATTTAATCTCCAACCCACCCATTTAACCCATTATAAAATTCATATTCAGCAATTCAACAAGAAATTCTCTTACTCTAGAAAAATTTTCACACACCCATACTATGCAAATCATTTGAGGTTTTTTTTTTTTTTTTTTTGGGCAAAACTAATTCACCTTTCCCTAAAAACATAAGAATACTGAAACTAACCTGCAGTTTTTTTTTCTCCCAACTTTTCTTGGCAACCAAACAGAAGATAAGTAAAAAAAATATTAATTAAATCATGAGAATTGAGGTATCATTCTCAAGTCTTTATCCACCTTGACCTAAAATGTGCAAAATTGCAAATCACATAGATTTTTCAATCCAAACAAATTCAAATTTTCTCCAAAAAAAACTTTCCCTCAAAACAAACTATGCCCTAAAACAAAGCAGAATAGAAAATACACAAATGTCAAACTAAACCTAAGATGGCTGTTTTTCCATTTCTCATAACTTTTCTCGGCAACCAAACATAGGATTAGTTAAAAATTAAGGAAAATATAGAGTAATTACAGATTGGTAAGACGTATTTGAGTGGATGAGATCTATGGTTTTGATGCCATGGAGTTCAAATCATAGCACATCATCTTGGATTCCTCCAATGTTGCTTTTGAAGCCATAATCCAAATCATAGCCCAACGATGTTTCCCCCAATTTTTGTTTTGTGTGAGTGAGTGAGGTTTTGTGGGTGTTTTACAAGGCAAAGTCGAAGAGGGAAAGGTGTTTAGATTTTGTCTAGTTTGGTAGCTGAGAAAATGCCTAGAAAATGGAGGAGAAATTTTTTACATTAGATAGAGGAAGAGGCGGCTGGCTGTAGGCTGTAGCTGCTGTGATGTCTTCTTGTTTGTTAGGGTTTTTGGCTTTTTGTTTTTTTAAGTATTAAACTTTAAATTTTAAATGGGTAATTGGGTACCCAATGGTTTAACTATCAAAGCCCATTTAATTGAATTATCCATTGGGTCTTATGCATTTAACCCAAATATTTAATTGGGTTGGGTCAAGACTTATCCAAATTAAGTGAGTTTTGGGTGGGTTCATGGGTTTGGATAATTTTTTTTTTTTTTTTTGTTGAAAATAACACTAAAAACCAAACTATTTGGTTAGTTAGGCTGTGTTTGGTTCAATGTAAAATATTTTCCGGAAAATAAATATTTTTCGGAAATGCTATTTTCGGGAAAAGAAAATATTTTCAAGTGTTTGGTTGCATTATGAAAATTGTTTTAAAAAATATTTTCATGTGTTTGGTAACATTTTGAAAATGTTATTTTCCACCACCACCCACACAAAACCCACCACCACACAACAGGAAAACCACCAAAACACCACCACCCACCACCACAATAACAACAAAAATCCACCACAACCAACACCACCACAAATCCACCTCAACAACCCATCCACATCAACAATGGCTATCAACAAACCCACCGCAACCCAATAAAAACCTACACAACCGGCCACAACCCAAGGACCCACACCACCGATCCCCACCACCATTGACTCACAGGCCACAACCCAACGATCCATTCACTTCAAATCGGAGTGATCAGAGCCATCAATTTCGTCAGAAGAGAAGGTAAAGATCGAAGCTTTAGAGGAAGAGAGGAAGCCATCAATTTCTCGGCGATCTCGGCGGGACGATCTCGGTGTGATCGGTGCGATCTTAGTTTGATCGGTGCGATCTCGATGTGATCCTGGGGTGCGATCTCGATGCGATCTCAGTGCGAATCTCACTAGAGCTTGGTGGGCTTGGCTTGGCTGGGCAGCTGGCTCTGGGCTCTCTCTTCTTCCTCTTTCTCTCTCTCTCTCTCTCTTTGCACGTGAGTCCGGAAATGATTTGAAGTGAAAATTTTGACTAAAACCAATTTCCGAGTCAAAACCATTAAAACACATGGTCAACTGAAAATATTTTCTGAAAAATTTATTTTCCATGTGCAACCAAACACCCGCATTTACAGAAAAGCATTTTCGGAAGTGATTTGAAGCCAAAACAAACACAGCAGAATAGTTTTGAAACTAATTTGGCATCTAACAACTCGAGACCAAAGGACTCGATTTTGGAGTTATAAATCAAGTATAACATAATCGATTTTTCCATTGTGGCAACAGTTGGTCCATGTAGGCACAAAAATCGAGTTCATTGGACTTGGTTTGGTTCAAAGGAAATCGAGTCTTTGGACTCGATTTTGTTTAAACGGAAACCGAGTCTTCTGAACTCGATTTCAGTTCAGCCCTCCATGTGTCCAGATCACTCAAAACACAGATCACTCCAACTCAAACACACTCAAACAGATCACTCAGACACACTCAAACTCAAACATACTCAGTCTTCTCACAGTCTCTCACTCTCACTCTTCAAACTTGGTTTTCCCGAACACCCTTTCCAAATAACGTTAATATGCTAAGAATTTCGTTAGTTGGATGGGTTTGAAAGAATAAGTGAAAATAGCATCTCGAGTTTCTAAAACTTGAGATCCATTTATAACTCGAGTTTTTAAAACTCGTTTTGCCCAGTTTGTCAATGAGCCTGTGTGGACAAATTTTTCAGGTGGATGAAATTTTGCCACGTAGAAATCGAGTTTATAAGACTTGAAATATGCACAATATACACTACAATTTCAAACGCCTCACTCAAACACTCTCTCTCAGTTCAAACACTCTCTCAAAGTTCAAAAATCACCCTCACCGAAATCAGTTTCAAACACTCACCGAAATCAGTTTCAAACACTCACCGAAATCAGTCTCTAACACTCTCAGTCTCTCAAACACTCTCTCAAAGTTCAAACACTCTCAATCAAACACTGAAATCAGTCATCCTGAACCCCTCGGCATGCAACAAAAATCACCCTCACCCTCAAACGCTCGCCTCTTTCCTCACAATCAGCTTCAGATATCCCCTCACCCATACCTTGAAAATCCCTTTTGTCCCTACCAACGAAAGTTCAGATTTTTTCAAGTTTGAAGGTATGTTTTTCTTATAAAAATTTGAGCTTTTTAAATAATTATTCCATCTGGGTTTAGCCCAAGTGTTTGTGTTTGATAATTTCCCTTGTTAGTGCTATAGTTTTTCTTGTTAGTGTAAGATTTAAGTTAGATGGATTTGTTTTGTTACTTGTTGTATGATTTGGGTTGCTGGCATGTTCTGTTTTTGGATTTGTTTTTTCCCTTTCTCTGTTAGTGCATCTGCCACCCTGTTATTTTCCTTGTAAACGTTTTTAAGTAAGCGGGGCTGTGTTCCCACTTCAACCAGGTACCTGCAATCACAAATTAAGTTTGTGAGTAATGGTGGATAATTACTATCATCAGTGAGTAGCCAGTTATAGACCAATTGTGAGTCTGTTTCCACAATGAGGTGATTGAATCCCTTATTTTGAGCTAGTTGGAGTCCAAATCATATTGCCCACAATTCTGCCACAATGCTTGTTGTTGTGCCTATATTTAACGAAAACCCAAGCACCCAATTGCCGTATTCATCTCTAAAAAGCCCACCACCTCTAGAAGGGCCAGGATAGCCTTCTGCATGACCATCACCATTAGTATTGTGTTTTACATAATTCTGTGGGAGAGAGGACCATGATATTAGTTGCCCTTGTTTGGAATAGTGTGTTGTTTTAATGACACTGAGATGGGTGAATTTAATTGCATGATTGTGTGCAATTAGAATGTCTGGTGGTATTGGCTCCATAATATAATATTAACTATATACTTATCAAAAAAAAATATTAAATTGTTGCTGGCTATCCAAATTGACCACGTTTTGAAAGCAAATATGGTTGCCTAGGTGTGAGTGTACATTGGGGTTTTTGTATTCAGGTTTTGATGTATTTATTGTTCTATACTTGGTTGGAAAATTTTTTAAGGTTACTGGGTATAGTTAATGAATTCCAAACCTGTAAGGACCAAGTAGCGTTCTCTTTAGGATCATGTGAGTCGGCCTTGAGCTCCTTAGTTGCTTGAATTGCTATTTTTTTTAATTAAAAAAATAAAAAGCATTCCAGTTTTAATTAAGGATCCGTTCACTCTTCACAGTTATATAAAAAAAAATTTTTATCTTGTCAGAAGAACTTCTATCTTGTATAATTAGGTGGCATCCCATTGGCATTTCTTTAATTAATTTACTTATGGAGAGGAAAATTCCAGCCAAACAAGTTTTTAGAATATTACTAATGTCCTTATATATATATATATATATATATATATATATATAAAATAGGCAAGAATGTTCATTATAGCCCACTTGTTTCTGGAAGACTCTAGAAGCCCCAGATGCATCTCTTTGTAAGAGACTGGAGTCCTTGTGGCTCATATTTTGGCTAAGGAGAGAATTTATAGTTCTAGTTCTTTTGTTTATCACTCTTCTCTTCCTTATTGTATTATGTACCAACTTTTGGCTAATGCATGGGGTGCTTGCTACCCCAGACGTTGTATTTCCTACCTTTTGTTTAATTCAAGTTCCGGTTTACCCAAAAAAAAAAAAAATAATAATAATAAATAGAGAAAAAATGCTTTCACCTTATCTCTCTATGTGAGTCTTTTTATTTTCATGGGTGATGTCTCTGAAGCAGAAACTTATCAAAAAATAAAAATAAAAAAGAAGATTTAACTTGCTGCTAATAAGTTAGTATCTCAAGAATATATCATCTTTAATGAGTAGATCTATATTCTTTCTCCATCAATTTCTCTCTCATGACACTACAAGATACACTACATGACATATAAAGAGTTTATAAGACTCTAAATATGCACAATATACACTACAAGATTCTGAGAATGCTTCTTCTATTTATCCTCTCCATTCCATACTGTTGATCTGGTGTAGATGTCCAAGTCTAGCACTAATTATTGGGCTTTGTGGAGCTTAGTTTATTTTTGGCCCGTTTTGTAGCCTATTATAATCTTGTGCACAGGATATAAAAGCCACTTTTATGATTAGGGTTCATTGATTATTATTGTTGTTGTGTTTCAGAGAGAGAGAGAGAGAAACACTGTAGCCGCACTTTTTATTTTTTCCCTGATAATAGTGAAATCCCTGCAACTCCGTGGACGTAGGCAAATTGCCGAACCACGTAAATACTGTCTTGTGCGTGTGATTATTTTTTTCTTTGCCGTGTGTTTTCTCTATTTTTTTGCTTCTCACAGGTTGGGAATTAGGTTTAATTCCCTACAACTGGTATCAGAGCCTAGGGTTAGGTTTGAGTGGGAGCAATGGCAGAGGAAGCAGAAAAGGCGTCTGGAATAGAAAAGTTCGATGGCACAGAGTTTGCGTATTAGAGGATGCAGATTGAAGATTATCTCTATGGGAGGAAATTGCATCTGCCTCTTTTGGGGACAAAACCTGAGGCGATGAAGGCTGAGGAATGGGCTCTTCTTGACAGACAGGTATTGTGAGTTATCAGGTTAACTCTGTCTAGGTCTGTTGCACACAATGTTGTGAAGGAGAAGACTACAGTAGATCTAATGAAGGCTTTGTCTGGAATGTATGAAAAGCCGTCGGCAAACAACAAGGTGCATCTGATGAAGAAACTGTTTAATTTGAAGATGGCAGAGAATGCATCAGTAGCACAACATTTAAACGAATTTAACACTATCACAAATCAATTGTCGTCTGTAGAAATTGATTTTGATGATGAGATTCGTGCTCTGATTGTTTTGGCTTCTTTGCCAAACAGTTGAGAGGCAATGAGGATGGCAGTAAGCAATTCCACAAGAAAGCAAAAGCTCAAGTACAATGATATACAAGATTTAATTCTGGCTGAGGAGATTCGTAGAAGAGATGCAGGTGAAACCTTATGATCTAGTTCTGCCCTAAACCTTGAGACAAGAGGCAGAGGTAATAACAGAAATTCAAATCGGGGCAGATCAAAATCCAGAAATTCTAATCGGAATAGAAGTAAATCTAGATCAGGCCAACAAGTACAATGCTGGAATTGTGGAAAATAGGTCACTTTAGGAACCAATGCAAAAGTCCTAAGAAGAATAATGAAGATGATTTTGCTAATGCTGTAACAGAAGAGGTACATGATGCATTGCTTCTTGCAGTAGACAGTCCACTTGATGATTGGGTTTTGGATTCAGGAGTTTCGTTTCATACCACTCTACACCGAGAAATCATACAGAATTATGTTGCAGGTGATTTTGGTAAGGTGTATTTAGCTGATGGTTCAGCCTTGGATGTTGTGGGTATGGGAGACGTCTGGATATTGTTGCCCAATGGGTCTGTTTGGTTACTGGAGAAGGTTCGACATATTCCTGACCTGAGGAGGAATCTGATTTCTGTTAGACAACTTGATGATGAAGGACATGCAATATTATTTGTTGGTGGTACTTGGAAGGTTACAAAGGGAGCTAGGGTATTGGCTCGTGGAAAGAAGACTGGTACTCTATATATGACCTCAAGTCCAAGAGACACAATTGCAGTTGCTGATGCAAGTACTGATACTAGCTTATGGCACCGCAGGCTTGGTCACATGAGTGAGAAAGGGATGAAGATGCTGTTGTCAAGAGGAAAGCTACTAGAATTAAAGTCCATTGATTTTGACATGTGTGAAAGCTGCATCTTAGGAAAGCAGAAAAATGTGAGCTTCTTGAAAACCGGCAGGACACCGAAGGCTGAAAGATTGGAGTTAGTACACACTGATTTGTGGGGGTCTTCTCCGGTTGCATCCCTTGGAGGTTCAAGGTACTACATTACCTTTATTGATGACTCAAGCAGAAAGGTATGGGTTTATTTTCTGAAAAATAAATCTGATGTATTTGAAACTTTTAAGAAGTGGAAGGCCATGGTTGAGACGAAAACAGGTTTGAAAGTAAAATGTTTGAGGTCAGATAATGGAGGAGAGTACATAGATGGAGGGTTCAGTGAGTATTGTGCTGCACAGGGAATTAGGATGGAGAAGACTATTCCCAGAACACCACAGCAGAATGGTGTGGCTGAGCGCATGAACAAAACTCTCAATGAGCGTGCTAGGAGTATGAGGTTGCATGCTGGACTACCAAAAACTTTTTGGGCTGATGCTGTTAGCACTGCAGCTTACCTGATAAACCGAGGGCCATCAGTTCCCATGGAGTTCAGACTTTCTGAGGAGGTTTGGAGCGGCAAAGAGGTAAAGTTTTCACATTTAAAAGTTTTTGGTTGTGTTTCTTATGTTCATATTGATTCTGATGCTCGTAGTAAACTTGATGCAAAGTCTAAAATATGTTTTTTCATTGGCTATGGTGATGAGAAATTTGGCTATAGGTTTTGGGATGAACAAAACAGGAAAATCATCAGAAGTAGAAATGTGATATTTAATGAACAGGTTATGTACAAGGACAGGTCAACTGTAGTGTCAAATGTTACAGAGATAGATCAAAAGAAATCTGAGTTTGTCAACTTAGATGGATTGAATGAAAGTACTGTCCAGAAAAGGGGTGAAGAAAATAAGGAGAATGTAAATTCACAGGTAGATCAGAGTACACCTGTAGTTGAAGTTCGTAGATCTTCCAGAAACATTAGACCTCCACAGCGTTATTCATCCACTCTAAATTATCTTCTGTTGATTGATGGTGGTGAGCCAGAGTGTTATAAAGAAGTCTTGCAAGATGAGAATTCAAGCAAGTGGGAGTTAGCCATGAAGGATGAGATGGATTCCTTGTTGGGGAATCAGACATGGGAATTGACTGAATTGCCAGTAGGAAAGAAAGCTTTGCACAACAAGTGGGTATACAGAATAAAGAATGAGCATGATGGTAGCAAACGTTACAAGGCCAGATTAGTTGTTAAAGGGTTCCAGCAGAAGGAGGGCATTGACTACACAGAGATATTTTCTCCAGTTGTGAAGATGTCAACAATTAGATTGGTGTTGGGAATGGTGGCTGCAGAAAACTTACTTCTTGAGCAGTTAGATGTGAAGACGACATTCCTTCATGGTGATTTGGAGGAAGAACTTTACATGATTCAGCCAGAAGGGTTCATTGTTCAGGGACAAGAGAATCTAGTTTGCAAACTGAGAAAGAGCTTGTATGGCCTAAAACAAGCTCCAAGACAGTGGTACAAGAAATTTGATAGTTTTATGCATAAAATTGGGTTCAAAAGATGTGAAGCTGATCATTGTTGCTATGTCAAATTCTTTGACAATTCTTATATCATTTTACTGTTGTATATGGATGATATGCTCATTGCAGGGTCTAGCATTGAAGAGATTAATAATCTGAAGAAGCAATTGTCAAAACAGTTTGCAATGAAGGATTTGGGAGCTGCAAAGCAAATTCTTGGTATGAGAATCATTAGAGACAAGGCTAATGGTACATTGAAACTTTCACAGTCAGAGTATGTAAAGAAAGTTCTCAGCAGGTTCAACATGAATGAAGCTAAACCAGTAAGCACACCCTTGGGTAGCCATTTCAAACTGAGCAAAGAACAGTCACCAAAGACAGAAGAAGAAAGGGACCATATGAGCAAGGTACCCTATACCTCAGCTATTGGCAGCTTGATGTATGCTATGATGTGTACAAGGCCAGACATTGCACATGCAGTGGGAGTTGTGAGCAGATTCATGAGTAGGCATGGATAGCAGCATTGGGAGGCAGTCAAGTGGATTTTGAGATATCTGAAGGGTTCATTAGATATATGTCTTTGCTTCACAAGTGCAAGTTTGAAACTGCAAGGTTATGTAGATGCTGATTTTGCTGGTGATATTGATAGTAGAAAGAGTACTACTGGGTTTGTATTTACTCTGGGTGGTACAGCTATATCATGGGTTTCAAATTTGCAAAAGATTGTTACTTTGTCTACTACAGAAGCTGAGTATGTTGCAGCAGCTGAAGCTGGAAAGGAGATGATTTGGCTACATGGCTTCTTAGATGAATTGGGTAAAAAGCAGGAGATGGGCATTCTACACAGTGACAGTCAGAGTGCAATCTTTCTTGCCAAAAATTCGACTTTTCATTCAAAGTCGAAGCATATACAGACAAAATACCACTTTATCCGATACCTTGTTGAAGATAAATTGGTAATACTTGAGAAGATCTGTGGATCTAAGAACCCAGCAGACATGTTGACTAAGGGTGTCACTATTGAGAAGTTGAAGCTGTGTGCAGCTTCAATTGGTCTTCTAGCTTGAGGACAGGAGGATGAGTTGCAGGGATGAGGGATTGCTTTTGGAGGATAGCGGCTGATGTTGGTGATTGAACTAGTCTCCAAGTGGGAGATTTGTTGGGTTTTGTGGAGCCTAGTTTATTTTTGGCCTGTTTTGTAGCCTATTGTAATCTTGTGCGCAGGATATAAAAGCCACTTTTATGATTAGGGTTCATTGATTATTATTGTTGTTGTGTTTCAGAGAGAGAGAGAGAAACACTGTAGCCGCACTTTGTATTTTTTTCCCTAATAATAGTGAAATTCCTGCAACTTCGTGGACGTAGGCAAATTGCCGAACCACGTAAATACTGTCTTGTGCGTGTGATTATTTTTTCTTTGACGCGTGTTTTCTCTATTTTTTTGTTTCTCACATGTTGAAAATTGGGTTGAATTTCCTACACTAATTGTCCAACTTATAAAATGTTCTATTAATAATTTGGGGTTGGCTCATTGCATGGTAAAAGTTTGTTTCATTCGGTATTGGTATAAAGTAATAAAGAAGGTGAATATTTTAAAGCTGAGAAACCTGTTCAGTTGTAAAAAAAAAAAAAAAATAATAATAATAATAAAAAATAAGATATGTCATTTTAAATTAATATTATGCAGTCCATCAGTCTGATTAACATGATTGAAGGAAACAGAAAGCTAGCTGAAGTTACAGTGCATCTGTTTTTTCAAAACGTGTTGGCTCATTGCATGGTAAAAGTTTGTTTCATTCGGTATTGGTATAAAGTAATAAAGAAGGTGAATATTTGAAAGCTGAGAAACCTGTTCAGTTGTAAAAAAAAAAAAAAAAATAATAATAATAATAATAAATAAGATATGTCATTTTAAATTAATATTATGCAGTCCATCAGTCTGATTAACATGATTGAAGGAAACAGAAAGCCAGCTGAAGTTACAGTGCATCTGTTTTTTCAAAACGTGTCCACCCATCTGATAACACTTGCTAAGTCTTCTTTACCATGGAAGACTGAGCTTTTTGTATGGATGGGTAGAATTCCCTGTAGTTGTCAAATATTAAATTAATATTTGATACAATTTGTGATTGCATCCATCATGCATGGCGTTACATAATTGTCTGTATCTAGCTACATGCTGTTTTACATGATATCGAAGATACTAATGCATGTTTCCTTCTTCTTTTTTTCCCCTTATTTTGTGCGTGCATTTGGCAAAATCAGCAATTCCTGTTCTCTCAATGTAAGTGGACTTTGTCTCCCTTGGTCATTATAAATTGTAGCATATTCTCCTTGCAAATGCAATTATTGTAGTCGATTTTGCTTAGATTTATAATTTATTTCTGTTTTTTGTTTTAAATGGTATAATATGCTTCCCATATTGATTTGATTAATCTAGGAAGGAAATAGTTCTTTTGGGAGCTCCACTTGCATATGCTTCATAATTCTCATTTATATATCACAGGATTATAATTTATGATTGTATTCTTGTCTTTGAAAAACCAAATGAGCAATAACTCTCAGAGCACTTCAAGTTGCACGAAAGATCAGCTTGTTTCTTCAATTCTTTGGAAATTATTATCCTCATGATTTTTTTTTCTTTTGTTTTCTTTTTTTTTTACTGTTTTAAATGCTTTTTCTTCATGATTTAGCTGTGAAATTTCAAATCCATCTCTCATGTAGATATTTACATGTGTATGTGTGTGTGTGAGAGATATATAAAGACTCCTGGTCAAATCCATTAAATCATATTACATGTGTATGTGTGTGTCAGAAAAGGGTAGAGAAATAAAGGATTCCACTTGTATTGAGGTATTATTTTTAAAAATAACTTACCAATTACATAGGAACAGCAAAGATCAAGGCTGGATTGAATCCCTAATTACAGCAAAGTACTCTATTTAATCCTAAGTTACAGATGTACTTCTTCTTGCTTTCCATTCTTTTAGAATCATTTTTTAAATAATGCCAATAAGCTGCTCTTCAGTATAGATTTTCCTTGCATGTAGAATAGCATTCCTTTGCCCCTACACTATTAATGATCTCATAGTAGCACTATTTACAGTATGGAGCCTCGGATTGATGACGAGCCACAGATCTTGCACCCTAGTCCGCTTGATAGGTCATTGTTGATGCGACAACCTTATCATCGATCAGAGGACATTTGGAATGGCGAGGTGAAATATTTAGTTCTAACAACCGCTTTAATTTTTACGTTGTCTTTAACTTTTAGTTAGCAAGTTCTTTCAAAGTTGTATTTGTAGTTCTAACAACCGCTATAATTTTTATCGATTTTGCAGGACTCGGGCCCACTTACGTGCCGTGGTCGCACTAAGGAGATGACAAACATTCAGATGGGAGATAATCGGGTCATTGACATTATCAAGTTGCTAAGGTTGGAAGGACTGTTTAGGGCCCCTTCTAGAGAGATAAATAATTGCCTAATATCGGCCCTAGTTAAGCGATGGTGGCCGGAGACTCATACGTTCTATCTTCCATATGGTGAGATGTCAATCACCCTACAAGATGTGTAGGTCATTTTTGGACTTCCTAAAGACGGTGAGGTCTTGGTTGGGCCAACTGCTGTGGTAGATGGGGGTTGGAGTGATCTATGTATGGATTTGCTTGGTTTTACTCCGGCGAATGATAGCAAAACTTTGGTGGGGGCAAAGAATTCTCATCAGCCACCTTGTTAAGGCCATTGCAGCACCACTGCCTCATGACGCAACAGAGATGCAGATACACTAGTATGCCGGGTGCTATATTTTAGCTCTACTAGGGGATAAGCTTTTCATGGACAAGTCGGGAGATAGGGTGCATCTGATGTTCTTGGCGTTCCTTTGCAACCTTCGTGATCTACCACATTATAGTTGGGGTAGTGGTTGCCTGGCTTGGTTGTACTGAGAGTTGTGTCGAGCAAGCGAGAAAAGGGCATCGCAGATTGGTGGGGCGTGCACTTTGGTCCAGTATTGGGCATAGGCAAGGTTGCCATTCTTGTGCCAGAGGATAGAGCCCCCACCTGGATGTGATTATGGCCCATGGCCATATGCTCCACTTGCATTTAAATAAGTATTTTCCTGATATTTAGTGTGTTATGCAATGTACTCTTCTTAGTAACTAAGTGGTATTATCTTATCTTATGTTATTCGCTTGTAATTGTAGATGGGTGCGGGTGCGAAGCCCGAAGAGTAGGCCATCCGACATGGCCTTGGTCCACTATCTCAAGCAATTAGTTACAATGCAGCCGGACTAGGTAATACTATACAAAAACTCTATTTGGTTATGTTAATTTTCCTTAAGAATATGATTGCTTCGTCCTTTAACATAATTTTTGTTTTTCCCTTTATCTATGTATTCTCCCTTGTTTCACATTTTAAGATGCTATGATAATTGTTTTTTGTTTCTATTGTAGATTGTGTGGCAGCCATACGAGGCAGACTTCGGCTACCTTCCTGACATCTGTGTTGCAGGGAGGGATACGTGGACGACAAGGGTGCCGCTTGTATGTTTTTGCATAGTGGAGATGCACCACCCAGACCGCGTCCTTCAACAGTTTAGGTTGGTGCAGGAGCGGCCTAACCGTGTTGTGTACGATGATAGACTACATAGAATAGACTTGCGTGGAAAGGTGGAAAATAATTCGAGGGAGGAGCATGGACCGTATATCATTACATGGGATACGAGACAACAACGAGTTTGCGATGCACCTCCTTAGACTGGTGAGATGGCCCACGATCATGACTATTATCGCTGGTACCGTCCGGTCACTCAAAAGTATGTCAATCGTAACAGCACTAAATTAGATATAATGGTAATGTGTTTTAATTAGATTTTATTGCCTGCTTCATTTTTTCTTTAGTACATGTACGACCGTAGAATCAATTGATTTATTTTTTTTGTAAATCTAGTTTTTTTTTTTTTTTTGATAAGAAATAAGCTCTTTTATTCAAACTAAGAAAACGTAACAGAATCCTGGATGAGGGCTTGTAAAATACAAGAAGGAGACTCCCCAATCCATACACATGAATCCTCTAAACTAAGAGCGAATTTTGCTAAAAGATGGGCAGGTATATTCCCTTGCCGTCTTACATGAGAAACATTAACCAAGTGAAATTCCGAGCTGATAAGTTGAATGCCAATACATAAAGAATCAACTGATGCGGGGGGATTAGACAATCCACAAAGAGCACATACCACCACCAAAGAATCTCCCTCCAAGACCACATTTTGAAAACCCAAGTCCCACGCTAGTTGGATGCCAGCTTCAAAAGCTTTTGCCTCAACTTCAAGTGGGCCCAAAGGAACCTGGAAGTGCTTACACAGAGCAGCAACGGTATGACCTGCATCATCACGGATCAGAACACCAACTCCTGCAGTTCTACCATTCTTTGATAAGGTGCCATCCACATTAATCTTCATCACCGAAGGAGGTGGCGGCGTCCAGGTAGCAGTTACTATCTCGGATCTACCAGCATGAACGTCCGTTGCAACGGAATATTCACTCAGGTAATGAGAAGCCCATTGGACCAGAGCTTCGGGTGTCTTCCTTATACCACCATGCCGGACCGAATTCCGATTACTCCACAACGACCATGCAATTGTAACCACCAGAGCAACTTTCCCCTCGTCAAACGACTCTATCATTAGCAAGAACCATAACAAGTAAAAGAAAGAGTGAAACTGTCCTGACCGGAGCGAGCTAGGAAGCTTCGAACAACTCCAAACCAGCTGAGTTCTGGGACAAGACCAGAATAGATGACCAGAGGATTCAGTAGCTTCACCGCACTCGTCACAGAGGCAATCCGTGAGTACTTTACGTTGAAACAGATTCTCTTTGGTAGGGAGAATATTACGGCAAGCCCTCCAAGCGAAGTGACGAACCTTGTGAGGGATAGGAAGACGCCATACTTTCCTCCAAAATACTCTGTGCGAGCTATCCGACGAAGCTGAGGCATTCTGATTCATACGATGGAGATTCAAAGCAACCTTATAAGCACTACGAACAGAAAAGCATCCATTATTAGTTTCTGCCCAAATCAATCGATCTCCAGGCAATCTAATACTCAACGGAATACCCAAGATCGTATCGGCATCGATAGGAAGGAAGATTTGGCGAACGACTTCTTCTTTCCAGCTTTTACTCTCCATATGGATAAGCTCACTCACTCTAGTATCCAGGTGAAGGAAAAGTCTAGGTGAAATAACTTCATAACTGGACCCCCTAGGCAGCCATTTATCCCCCAAATTCTGATATCCTTCCCATTACCAACCCTCCAACGGACACCCTGTTTGACAATAGATTGAGCCGATAAAATACTACGCCAAGTATACGAAGGGTTGTTTCCAAGAGCAGCATTCAAGAAATCACAATTAGGGAAATACTTGGCCTTGAGTACCCGGAAAAGAAGAGAATTTTGGCCATTTTGGAGCCGCCAACCTTGTTTAGCTAGCAAAGCCAAATTAAAAAATTTTAACTGTTTGAAGCCCATCCCACCATTCTCCTTTGGTTCACACAGCTTATCCCAACTCAACCAAGCCACCTTCTTTTCCTCACCACGTTGCCCCCACCAAAATTGCCTTATCATACTGGTAAGCTCATCACAAAGAGAATCCGGAATCTTAAAACAGCTCATGGTGTAAGTGGGAATGGCTTGTGCTACTGCTTTGATTAGAACCTCTTTACCCGCCTTAGAAAGAAGTTTACCCTTCCAACCCGCCAATTTCTTAGAGAGCTTTTCTTTTATCTCATTAAAACTGGCTCTTTTGTTCCTCCCCACAAGGGATGGCAAACCCAAGTATTTTTCATGTTGTTTGATAACCTGTGCTCCAAACCTCACCTTTATCTCCTCCTGAACTTCTCTAGAAGTGTTGGTGCTAAAGAACAAAGAAGTCTTAGCACGATTAAGTTGTTGACCCGAAGCTTGCTCATACACATGGAAGATCCGTTGTAAAGATTCACAATCAGATAAGGTAGCCTTACAAAAAATGAGGCTATCATCAGCAAAGAACAAATGAGAAAGTTTTGGCCTTCTCCTGCGGACAGAAAAACCTTTCAGAACCCCTTCCTCCACCGACTTCTTTATCAAAGCAGACAGACCTTCAGCCACAATGAGAAAAAGATAAGGTGATAAAGGATCACCTTGTCGAATTCCCCTCGAAGGAATAATGGATCTGCTAATCTTCCCATTAATTCTGAAAGAATAAGTAACTGTTGTGACACATCTCATAATCAAACTCCTCCACCTCGAATCAAACCCCAATTTCTCCATGATCTTCTCAAGACACACCCATTCAACACGGTCATAAGCCTTGCTCATATCAAGTTTCAAAGCCATTTCACCCTTCCTCCCTGCCTTTTTCTGGCTAATCTGGTGCATAGCCTCAAAAGCCACAAGAACATTATCCGTAATCAACCTACCATGTACAAAGGCACTCTGGGTATCGCTGATAATAGAGGGAAGAACTTTCCTGAGCCTGTTCGCAATCACTTTAGAAGCAAGTTTAAAGATCACATTACATAAACTAATCGGGCGATAATCAGAAATGTTTTTTGGCTCATTATTTTTTGGAATCAAAACTACATGCGTATCATTAAACATGGGAGGAGCAAGACCAAAGTTTAAGAAATCAAGTACCGTCTTAGTAACCATGTGCCCAATGGAAGGCCAAAAATGCTGATAAAACAAAGGAGGCATGCCATCCGGTCCAGGTGACTTAAGCGGGTACATTTGTTTGAGGGCTGCATACACTTCACTACCAAGAAAAGTCTTATTGAGCATCTGATTCATGGAAGTGGAAACACGAGGTTGAATAGCTGACAAAAGCTCATTAAATTCCGTAGGCCCAGAAGAACAAAAGAGAGCACTGTAGTGACTAGTCACAATATCTTCTATTTTCTGATCATCCTCCTGCCACACGCCAAATGAATCCATCAAACCAAGAACTGTATTCTTCTTGTGTCGAGAAGAAGCTCGTGCATGGAAGTATCGAGTATTTCGGTCTCCTACTTGAAACCAATTCACCCGGGATCTCTGAAGCCACATGGCCGACTCCCTGTCCAGCCAACAATTCAATTCAACCCGAGTCTCCCTCATTGCTCTAATGTTAGCTGGAGAAGCAACTTGGTGTTCAAGCCATTCCAATTTCTTCTGGAGATCATTAATCTTCAAACCAATGTGTCCGAATTCCTTCTTATTCCACTCTTCAAGCCTGTTCCGGCATAATTCCATACACTTCGAAATCGGAAAGCGACTAACAGACATGCTTCCTTCCTCCCAAGCATTCTTTACTACGTCTTCACACTTCGGATCGTTCAGCCACATAGATTCAAATCTGAAGATTTTGCGCTTATACCGCTTCTTTGGTTTTAAGAAAAAATGCAGTGAAAGAAGAGAGTGATCGGACGCTGAGGTTGAAAGATGATAAACCCGAGCATCCTTGAACCGTTCACCCCATGCCAGCGACGCCACGGCTCTGTCCAATCTCTCTCTGATCTGAACTCCATCCACTGTCTGATAGAGCCATGTGAAACGAGGTCCCACAAAACCCATGTCACGTAGACCACACCAGTTCAACGTGTCTACAAAATTCTTCATTTGGCGCCTTGGTCTTGAACTCCCTCCTTCTTTCTCAGAATCACAAACCAGCTCATTAAAATCTCCAAGGACCAGCCAAGGTGTTGTAGACCTATCCCGTATCACCTTCAATAGAGCCCACGATTCATCTCTTCTTGAAGTTTCTGGAGCCCCGTAAAACCCAGTCAAGTGCCACCAATCTGTTGAAACTCCACCCTTAACCAACGTATCAATGTGAGATTGATCCGCATCAAGTATCTCAACCTCAAGACCTTCCTTCCAGAAAAGAGCAAGACCGCCGCTCCTACCCACACTAGGTACTACCCAACTGAACTTGAAGTTACACTGACATCCAATTAAAAATACTTTTTGTTTCATATAGTATTCTAATAAAACTGTTAGTTCTTAGCTGAGTATTTGAGTAGATATAAAAGTACTATATTATCTATTCTATAATTGATACATAAATGTCTCAAATCTGATTGTACTGGTTCTTTCTCCGTTTCAGATTCAAAGCCATTTAGTGTTGTTGGAGATGCTTCCTGCAGGCAGCCAAGCTCACAACCATGTCCGGCGCGTCCTAAATCATGTGGCTGGGCTTGGTGGTGGTCCTGCAGCAAATGGCCAAGCAAACAATGGGCATGAGACTGAATCCGCACCTACTGCAAGCCCAAGCACAAGCACAACTAAGGGCCGTGGTTGGCCTGCTACAGCAAGCTCAAGCACAAGCGCAGCTAATGGCCGTGGTCGGCCTGTTACAGCAAGCCCAAGCACAAGTGCAGCTAGGGGCCGTGGTCAGTGTGCAACAACCCCTCGGGTTGTAAGTAGTCCTGAGATACCTGCACCCACCCTGCACGCATCTCCCCAGCCCGAGGTCTCTCCACCCATGGTAGATGCATCTCCTCAGCCCGAGGTCCCTTCATCCACCCCACCTTCGCAGCCTAGTTTCGATCTCGGTATTCAGTCTCAGTTGACCCCTCCTGTGCACCCCAAGACACCCTTATACCCACCCACCAGCTCCAGTGCATCCACTTTGCCCATAGACCCACCCCGTACTGAACCCATGACAATGATCCCCACTCCTGGCTTCTACACAGAGCATCATTACCCACCTATCTCATCCTCATTCGACCCTCTAGGACCTCCGGTTGGGATTGACACTCTACAGCCAGATACTGATGTACCGGACGAGCATCCCTCTCATCAACCCTCACTCCCACGAGGTAGACCACAACGTGCTAGAAGAGCACCCACTTGTGAGACAAGTGGACACAAAATAGGACACAAAGGCAGCTCTATGGTACGATAACATTAATTACGATGTATAGGCCTATTTTGCAGTTCACTTTATTCTTATCATTACACCTAATATTGATTGTATGCATTTAATGTCTTTGCAGCACGACGATGAGCCTAAGGATGATGCCCCGTAGCCTCCTCCCCTGCCCAAACATTACACGAGGGTTAAAAAATGCAAAATTGGTGAACCTTGAAAAAGAGTTTTGTTACAGAGGTAATGTTAAATGACTTGTTCTTGGCATGTAAAATATCCAAGTAATTATGTTGCCATGTACTGGACAATGCATACTGTGTTCAAACTCTTTATTTTAGAACATGCTTGTATCAATGCGCAATGTTATGGTTTCAATGGGCAAAACTGGTGATTGCAATGTCTCTATGTGTGTTTTTTCATGTGCCTTATCCTCTAACCATGACTAAGTGTCTTATGCGCTGTTGTCATTGCTGTTCCCCACATCTTTTGATCTTAAACTCTGATCATAAGAGCACATAGGTGTGGTTATTGATTACATACTGCCCATGCCCCATAATTTTCATTGCCCACAATGGTAATGAATAGCGTACTTTTCTCATTAGTTGAACAATAATCACTTCTTTTGGGGTAGCCAATAGTCATTCAAATTCACCTATAACCAAATAAGGTGTTTGAAATCGTTAGTTTTGGTGGTATCTACTTGTTCTGCATCTGGTTATCTTCGTGAATTAATTTTCATTTATAAAAGCAAAAAAAAAAAAAAAAAAAAAGGAAAATTCATTTTGAAGTCAGTAGACTTTTTGATTGTTTTGGTTTTCCCTTTAGTTTCAAGTTATGTTTCTTCACATATCCTCCTGTAATAGTTGCTTCTTGAAATTCCAGGCATTGGTTTTGATACACAGGTTTTTAGATGTTTAACCCTTGTTTTATTCTTCATTCTATGGCTTTCCTCATCGGCTGGATTCATTATCCAAATTAAAGGTAAGATTAGAATCTTATGATAAAATAATTGTTTTTTATTGAGCTGCTTGCTCACTCCCCAAATTTGATTCTGTTTTCATCCCGCACTAATTTGCTCTTTTCCCCCCCTTGTCTAGGGATCAGTGGCTACATCCTCTACTTCAAAAGAGGAACAAAAGGTTGATGCTAATTCTACATACTCTGTAGAATGGGATAACCATGGGTGGTTTTGTATTTTAGTGAGAGTTGCATTATTCCTTTGGGTATGAAAGTAATCTTATTTTTTAAGGTCTATTTATTATTTTTTGACTTTTAGATATTGTAGAGTATTTCCAAAGTTTAGATCTTCATGGGAATTTTTGCTTTTTCGAAGGTTGCTCTGCTTAATCTAATAACAATGAAGTCAACTTGGGCAAGAGTGATTGATGTCATGGACAGCGAGGTCTGTTTGCTGCCACAAAATATTTGATAACAAGTTGATATTTTGATACATATTTAACTTGTTCTGTATTCAGTCAGGTTCAAGATTGTTTGGGTTCATTGGTGCCGGTGCCACACTTGGCCAGCTTTTTGGGTCATTGTTTGCCACCGGAATGGCTTGGTTGGGGCCATGTAAGATTGCTTGTTCAGCTCCTTGGAAATTGTAAATTTGCTTAACTCTCTTTCCTTCTTGTTTTTGGTGGGTTTTAATCCACGGTTGATTCCTTGCAGTTCTACTCCTATTTGATGCTTTGCTAATGGAATTTGCTGCAGTCATCAAAAGGGATAAACAAGGATGTATCCCATAATTCCCATCTTCCTGAGGAATTAACTCCCATCAGGTCAGCTATTTCTCTAATTTCTTGATTGCATAAGTGACTAAAAGATGGTAAAATTCTCTAGGTTGTGTTCATAATTTCTCTTGTTCTTTTCTTCTTTCATTTATTTGCTTCTTTTTCTTTTCTTTTTTTTTGGGGGGGGGGGGGGGGGGGGGGTGGTGGGTTGCGTATTTCCTATCATATCAGTCCTAGGCTTAATGTAGTTAAACGGCCTTGAATCTATATGCTGACATGTTGTTTATGTAATCTGAATAATAAATATATGAATGACAAGATTCTGTGTAAGGTTGCATTTTAAGGTTGCATAATAATCTATATGTATATTGTAAGGTTGAATAATAATCTATATGCACTACTATGTATATTGTAAGGTTGCATTTTATGTTTGCACACATACTCAGAGTTTTCAGCATATCTTGTGTATATGTGTATATAAATATAAATATAAATATATATATATATATATATATATATATAAATCATTGTTCGATAACTAGATTTTCTTGTACGCTATTGCTGACTCTTAGTCTTGACCAGCAAAAATATATTTGTGTGCAAACCTTTTTCTTTTAAATGCAGTTTAAGTTGTTTGCTCTTGTTAATTTGTAGGGCCCTTGAACCACCTTAAGGTTAATTTTTGTATATTTTTTTTGGTTAATTTTCATTTCTTTGGACAAAAAATTAAAATAACAATATTACTTTCTTGTCTAGTATTTGTAATATTAATTTCTACATTGGGTAGAAAAGATGAGTTAAGTCAAGAAAATGAAGAAAATTATTGGGTTGCCAAAATTGGAGTATTGAGAGAAAAGTGTATCATGTTGTCAATTGAGTGATCCAAGATTACTCTTTCACTAAGATTGTAGTGAATATATAAAGTGAAGAATATATATATATATATATATATATATATATGACACTCAGGGCTAATATAAAATTCGAGTTCATATGCTCAATTTTTGTTGCTGATTTATTGTTTGTGATTTTTAAGATTAATTATGCATTGTATGAGGAGCTTGATGCAGAAGATGTGGAGCGCACGAGATGTGTATGGGTAAGTTTGTGATTGTCAAGAACTTATTTTTGTGGTTGGTAAAGTTGATGCACTGCATAAACTTTATGTTTAGACTTAAAAATGTGGCAGATAGCTCTAATAGATTGTGTTGTTTTCAATGTATGCTTTTGCATGATGTTGTTCATACTTCACTTGTATTTGTTGCTGTGTGTGGCCAAAATAAATTCAAGGTTGTAATTTAGATGTTTACACAAGGCGGTGTTGTGTTTCACATGTTTACTTGGCAGTGGTGTTGGATAATCAGTCTTTGTGGTGGTTGTGATTTGCTATGGGTGGGGATATTGTTATCAAAGAAAATAATGGTCTTGAGTGAGGGAATGGCTTTTCAAGTTAATTATAAAAATAATAAGAGAGAGGCTTAGAAAGGCTTCTTCTTCCCATATTTCGTAGGCTAAACCCAAGTGACTTTGAAGAGATTGCTCACTTTCTGTTAATTTATCTAGCGAGTGTCTGAAGCAAATTCCTCGTGAGAGATTCTCTTTTGCAAAATTATGGCTTCTAGCTGCTCAATTTGAGATCCGGCAGCTAAATCTCAAGGCTGCACGACAAATCCTGGGAAATGCAATTGGCAAAGCTCCTAAAGATAAGGTCATTTACTGATTGAATTTAAATATGTACTATGTATGGCATATTCCACATATTCTCACACTTGTGATTTTGCTTTTTAACCCAATAGATATTCAACAAGTATATTGAGATTATTGCTTCAGCTTGGAAATATATAAAGTCGCCGAAAGCTTTATGAGAAGTATTTGGAGTGGGCACCTGAAAACTGTTATGCATGGAGCAAGTATGCGGAGTTAGAGAGATTTTTGTGTGAGATTGAGCGAGCTAGGGCAATCTTTGAGCTTGCAATTGCCCAACCAGCACTGGATATGCTTGAGTTATTGTGGAAGGTACATGCAATAGTTTTTCAGTAAATTTTCTGTTACTCATAAAAATGAAAGAAGTTATTGTTTCTTGATTCTTAATCCTGCTATTCCAGAGATAATGAAAAAGGGGCCCTATCTGATAAATAAATGAAGTTCATTCATTTCTTTTTGTTTTCAAAATTGGCTCAGTTCTGTCTTATAGTCTGATTTATTTGGCCACTTGATATCCCATAATTCTGCGGATGTGATGATCACTTTTTTGGTTACTAGTGTAGCAATTTGACTTGATTGTAAATGCACTTGGCATACCTTTTTAAAGCTTGGTGACTAAATTGATTTTTAGATAATTGGTAATAATACATTTATTTATTTTGGCAAAATCTTATAGTTTACTTCTTTTAATTTATAAATTGATTGTGTTTAAATTCCATCACAAATAAAACAAGCTCTATCCCTTTTCTTTTGTTTTCTATGAATCAGGGGTTTTTGAGAAAGCCATTAACTTCTGAAGGAAGGCTGCACCTGAGTAAAAAGAGGAAAGACCAATGCTACTGGAATGGTGGCTGAACATGGAGAGCAGTTTTGGGGAGCTTGGTGATATTAGTTTAGTCCAGGCTAAGCTGCCAAAGAAGCTGAAAAAGAGGAGGCAGATGGTGTATGAGGATGGTCCGGCTGGGTATGTTAATTAACTTATAAAAGTTTTATTCAGATTTGATATAATTGTGTTCCTTACATTCTTTAGGCTTTTCCTTATTTGCCAGTACCAACAAGTTTAAATTGGCAGGTATGAGGAATACATCGATTATATGTTCCCTGAGGAAACTTAGACGACTAATCTTAAAATCTTGGAAGCTGCCTATAAGTGAAAGAAGCAAAAGATTTCTGATGAAGACTAGCATGGTTACCTGTTTTTGTAGAATTTTAGATTTTGGTGTAAATACACAATTGTTTTTTTTTTTTAATGTTAATTGGGTGAAAACGAAGTAGTTTTGCTGCTAATCATATTTTTCTGGAATGAACGATTGCACCCCCAAAATCAGTTGAGGGACCTTAAGAGTTGTATGGAGGAAAATTGAAACCAGAATAAGGCTCTACTAAATAGTGTTCTATTTCCTTCCAAATTTGTTGTCATGCACGAAATTCTTTGTAGTTTGTCAATTTCATCATCCTTTGTAATTAAACATTTTAGATTTCTAAAAAATCATTGTAAATTGATTTATCAATGCCGGAAAAGAGATGCCATGTATTCTGGCTAGATCTTTGCTAGTGATACCTATTACTCTTGTTGGGTGTGCAACTCTTTTTTTGGGGCTAAATTGGTTGGTGTTACCTTGGATTCTCATCCATTTTCCAGATTAATTCACAACAAATTTATAAAGATATCTTTAGAAATGTGGCCTTGGAATCATTTTAGTAAATGTCTATGCCATCATAGTGTTTGATTGCTGTCATATTCTCACCAATTGTACGTGGTCCAATGTGTTTCTGCATATAGACTGGAAACTACGCAATTTCTTCATGTAGTGTGGGGACTGTTATTAAAAAGGCAAAAAACAAAGGAAGAAAAAGATCGGCCATGGCACATGTCTACTTTCTTAAACATGATCATTAATTTAGTTATGGGGCTGTTTTCAGTGATGCTGAAATGAAGGTCCCCGTATTCCTGAAAAGATGAGGAAATTGTTCATTTTCAAGATTTAATTTCCCTCATGCCTTTGTCCATTGATGTACGGAGTGATGCACAGCTTCTCATATCTTTTCAGTTCTAATTTAAGGGAACTGAGACGTATGCGATTTAGTTATGGATGGGGCTTTCACATGTATGGGGAGGTATTTTTCAAATTGTTAGGTTCTAAGGAATTAGGAGCTAATGTATTAGAACTCTAATTTGTATTGTTGGCAAACCGTGATCAAAACGTTTTAGTCTTGTTTAGACTTGCTTAAAGTATATTTATATGAAAAGTTGGAATCGAGTGTTTTGCAGGATTTACTGTGTAAATCTGCCTGACTCGATCGATCGAAAATTAGGTTCGATCGATCGAAAGTCGTGCAGATTGTTTTTCTGCAGAATTTTCCAACTTAGCTCAAGCCCATTAAGGATTAGGGTTTCAGATTTACTTCTCCTACTACATAAAGGAAACCCTAGCCATGTTTTTAGTGTAGCTTATGTTGCTCATATTTTTTGTTTTGTGTAAATCTCTTGTGAGATCTAGAGGAGCTTTCCTTTACACAAAGCTTAGGGTTTTCAAGATTGAGATTACTTCAACATCTTGAAGATCAACATAGTTGCAACCATTGGAACTTAAAGAATATCAAGCGTGGGTGCTTGTAGCTGATTGAAGAATTCAAGAAAGAAGGAGTCCGTGGATTCGGAGCTTGCACGTGGTCGTGTCAGTAAGTTCTACTGGTGGGTAGCATTAGGAAGTCGAGCGGGGAGCTTGTAGTCCTTTTGTATGAACTTCGATTCTTTCATAGTGGATTTAGGTTTGCCTTGAGGATCGGTGGGTCAAATCCTCCCCAGGTTTTTACCGTGTGGTTTCCTGGGTGATCATATCATTGTGTCTTTTATTATTCCGCTGCTTTATTCTTTTGATATGATTATTTGATTGCTTTAACCTAGTATTGCATAATTTGACTAAGTAACAACTTGGCTAATTAATCTAGGCTAATCAATCTGGTTGTTTTTAAGGGGTCTAAAACCGTTCACAAATTATTCTAAGCATTAGTGAGGTTAATTAAATTCAATCAAACACTGGTTTGGCTAAGAAAAATAATAGATAAAACATCGTATTTTCTATCATGGTAGATTGTCAGTGCGAGCTTGGTCCAGTTCACCAATTAATATTTGGCCATTCAAGTAATTTACTCTCCCTCCCTTCTCTCTAAATCTACACAGCCCATAAAAAATCTAGCTTGTGTCAATACCATTTTGTGGATATTATATTCCAGGAAAGGGCTACACGGACTGGAGGGTAACATTGATAACTAATAATAAAAAAGGATTATGTCAAAAACTTGAGTTTCTTTTAAAATATTCAAATTTGTATGATATAACAATGAAGGAACAGATAAATTTTTGAAGGAAGGAAGCATATCACTGGCTGAGCGAATGTAATCATGGGCTGGCACCTTCCATCATGGTTTGGTAGACTATAACCTATGCGAGAGTTGTGCCAGTGTGATCTGATTGAACCACCTTAAACTTTAGGCAGGTTTATTTGCATCCCATGATTCATGATGCACATGGGCGTAAGATGTCTAGGTCCTTGGGACATGTCATTGATCCGCTTGAAGTAATAAATAAGATATCCTTCGAAGGTCTTCATAAGAGTCTAGAGGATGGGGTAGATCGTTAGTAGTTGCATAAATTGTGGAATGCTGTACGATTTGCTATGACCAAGTTTGGGGATGATTATGTTCCGTCCACAAATGTAAATCTGGATGACTTGTCATTTAGCTTGTCAATGGATACTCTCAGTATTAAACATAACCATATTCTTTTCTATTTCAACTTTGGAGTCGTATAAATTCTCAAATGTAGCAAGTACTATGTATTCATGGTGGCAATAAAAATTGTGTGATGTTTTTATTGAAGCAATTAAACATTTCTTTGTTTGAGACACACTTTGGTTATGTCTTGACAATGGCCTATGATTGCTTCATCCTTTTATGCCGTATGTTATGGAAGAATGATGGAAGCGCCTTCCTTTATCAAGGGACCCAATTATACAATGTTTGTATAGAGTTTAAGAAGATTATGAGCTGATCTGTATAAAGAAGATCTTCTATCTTGGTGCATGAAGTCATACATATTAAAGCTTGTTCATTTGTGTCTATGTATATAACTTACTTTAGAATAAGCAAATTAAAATTTATATTCTCATACACACACACATATCCTCTCATATTTAGGGTAGTGTCTATTTGTGATTTGAGTTTATCATGACACAATAAATTGGCCCCCCAACACTCCATTTCTGATTTTGGATCACTGCAAAAAATTATACCTGTATAATAGAAATAACAAAAAAAAGAAAAAAAAAAGAAAAAGCAACAGCTAAGAAAAAAAGCCCATTTGTACAAAAGAAAAAAAATGTGAGATTTAAAAAAAATATAAAAATCAGAAGATCTTGAGTGTTTAAAACTTGAGATCCTGAGGAAAAAAAAGAGCGAGATTTTAAAAAATTATGAGAAGAAATCGAGTTTATAAAACTTGAGATCCTCAAAGAAAAAATCCCTGTGGAACTCGAGTTTATCAAACTCGAGTTCCACTGGGAATTTTTTTTTTTTTTTTAATTGGGTAAATCCTCTGTTCAGGTAGATTGCTTCCCCTATTTTGCTCTGTTTTTTCCTGTGGAACTCGAGTTTATGAAACTCGAGTTCTACTAGGAATTTTTTTTTTCTTGCACATGCAGGCAAATCAGGAACTGAAATGTGTGCATGCACTTGCTGAGAAACACAGATAAAGAAGCTGAGAATGTAATCTAACACTCATTGAGAGGCAGAGAAGTTGAGAATGTAAATGCACATAAATCACATCAAAAGGCGTTTTCGGTAGGTACCAAACTATAGAAACCGTTCCGCTCTCTTCATAAATATAGTTTTACAATACAAATGCACTTACATAACAGCAAAAGGCATTCTCAATATATCAACATTCTAAACATGTGCAACCATGCTTAATTTGCAGTTCTAACCGTACTACACAAATCACAATCTTCATAGAGGTACATTGGCCTTGGAATTACAAGTACATTCAACAAAAACGAAAAAGTTAATTGTGCCAATACAACAGAGTCACTTTTCCTAAGATCGGCGGTGCACACAACAAAAACGTCATCAATGGAAGCATGCCTGAAAAATATAGAGTAATCACGTTAGGAGACAAGATAGTAAACATTAGGTAAACATAGAATGAACAAGAGGGTTATTTAACCGATGCATAACTTTTTGCCATCTATCTACCTAGTGTGGAACACGACCGCTTGTGGAAGTGCCATAGGACTGCGGACATTTTCTGCGGTTATGCCCAGAACCATGACACAGTCCATATGTCTGCTTGGGTTGACTCTCTATCAAATCTGCGTCCTCCCTCCGCCATCCGGGTTCTCGATCCTTATTCCTCACTCCATCCATCTCATTCCTTATTCTTGACTTCACTGGTCGACCTTTGGCCCGCCACAATTCTGGATTAGGCAACCACTTTAGCCCCATGGGATCCCTCCACAATGACTGTGACTTAGAAATCGCAAATGTATGCTGATAAGTGTTAAGGGCATTGTTCAAACCATAACATGGGTGAATATATGTGGTCGAATCAATATGTAAATAGTCACATACTCTAATTGCATGTGAACATAGGATCCCTATGTTTTGCCATTTCCCACAACTGCATGTTCTTTCTCGTAACCGAACTTCATAACTGTGGTTTTCCCCTCCTGCGCTACATGTGTTGAATTGAGTAACTATCTGATATGTCAGATTTTCATTGCTAAATGCCTTGAGATAGTGTCCCCCAGATTTTTTGTATTTCCGTCCCACGTGTCAAAGGCATATTCACTCCATTTCTTACCTTCTGACAACTCATTGAGGTATTCTTTGTGCCGGTTATGGAAATATTCAACAAGTTTGGACCAAGTGAACTCCACCAACGCGGCAATAGGAAGGCCCCGTGCACCTTTCAGTACACCATTGAAGCACTCTGATATATTGGTTGTCATTGCCCCAAAACGTCTCCCACCATCATGTGACTGGGTCCACATATCCATAGACTCGCTCATTAGGTATGTGTATGGAAGATAATCTTGATTCTTTTCCTTGCCATCCTTCCCCGTCACCTTCTTCTTACTCCTAATGGCCTCCATTTTCGACTGCTTAATGGTCTCCATTATGGTATCAAATTTAACTACCTGAGTAGCATATCCCACTTTCAACGCCGTTGACTTTAAAATCGAGTTCTGAAAATGTGTGTTGAAGTTGCTAGCAACATGTCGAAGGCAATATCTATGAAATACCCGTGTTCTTCCATCATCCCCTCTAGGCCAGTTTGCAATGGCGTTTTTGATACCGAGATGTCGGTCAGAAATTATGCAAATGCCTTCGTCAGGTATCACGTGGCCAATTGCATCTCTAAGGCATTGTAAAAACCACCTCCAACTGGACCCTGACTCGGAATCCACAACAGCAAAGGCGAGAGGGAACACCTTGTTGTTAGCATTGATTGCCATTGCAACCAACAACTTTCCCTGATATTTACCATATAGATGGGTCATATTAATATTGATAACCAGCTTGCAATATTTAAATCCATCAATGCTTGGACCGAAAGACCAAAACACATAATTCAAAAATACTGTGTCATCTTCACCGGTGGATGTGGTACGATAGAACACCTGGGTAGTCGGATCCTGATCAATATATGCCATTAGCAACTTTTGCAACCTTTGGTAAGACTCTTCCCAATTCCTAAACATCTTCCCAATCGCCTTTTGTTTCACATCCCATACCTTGTTGTAAGAAGGCTTATGGCCTTCATATTTTGACTCTATCATAGATCTGAGATGCTTAATTGGGGTAGTGTGATCCTCACATAACTTCTTAAGGATGTCTTCTGCAATAAAATTACAACTCATCATTCTACCATCATTTCGCACCCCAATCCGTATACAAGTGTGAGGACCCTTGTACATGGTGACCATCCATAGTTTGTGGAGATTGGGCTTTATGACTGTGTAGACATGCCACTTGCATGACTCATCCACGCATTTCGCACAAAGTTTTGTTGTGCCCGACCTAATGATGATATAATGTTTGTTTTCCTTGAGGGCACAAATTGTTAATACACGTTGCACTTCCACTTTATTGGCAAAAGTCAAGCCTTTACACAAATTCATCCCCTCTCTCTAAGTAGACACAAATGGTGTCTCAATATGTGAAGGATCAACCATATTTTCCTAAGTATTTGTAAAAAATGACAAGGCAGGAGGTGCATAGGCAGGGATTGTGTTCGTAATGTTTTGACACTAAGAACATTGTCTGCATTAGGTTCATTACCGTCCAATGCCTCATCGGCATCAATGTCCCTCTGAAAGTCCCTAAAGTCTCCTCTCTCAATCCTGTCTTCAATCTCATCTATATCGATAAAAGCTTCACTGTCAATGTCAGTACAATCATCAACATAGTCGTCATCATCATCGTCATCCTCATCCTCATCATCATTCTCATCCTCATCCTCATCATCATCATCATCGGCATGAACATCATCATGCTCTACATGTGTAAAATACTCATATTGAGCATCCGAAATTGTAACCTGTAAACTTGTTTGTGTTTGTTGGATTTCCTCGATACCAACTTCTGCACGCGGCTCCAACTGTATGTACAACTCAATGTTAGTTACTTCAGGTATTCTGTCAAACATGATCTTCACATGTTTGTCTGTTTCTATCGCCATATACTTGTAATTAATCCGGTGCTTCAGGATTTCATTTGGCATACGATAAGTAATTTTTATGTTGTGCACAGCAGGATTCTCGCACAACTCTTCCAAAACTATCATCTTCAATTCGTCAAGGGTCTTGAACCTACGATCAATTTGGGTATAATAGCTCTTTATACCCGGCCCTTTAAATGGCAATCCCTTGTTCGCATTGGCATTCTTCAGCGGACCACCGTGGTATAGCATTATATCAATTTCAGGCATTGTGAACTTGTTAAAGTCAAGTTACTATGTTAGTTAAAAAACATTTTATCTAGTCAAACTACACAAAGTACAAATTCCAATTCATTCAGAAAGTATGAATTTCATTACACATTCGTTATTGGAGATACAGGACTGCATGATCAAAATAATACTTAGATATCCAGATTCACAAAAAATCAAATATTAGTAGGATAGATCTCATGATCCTAGAAACGTTATTTAGTATTATATAAAGCGAATGAATCCCAACATGAAAACAGGTTTCAACAAATGATAAGAAACATAAAAAATGAATCATATATTTCACATATTAGACATCACTTTTTACAAAGATTTACAATAGCCCAAAGGTAGTTTTCAACAATTAAATGTTGAAGCATTACAAAGCATCCTAGTAAGGATCCTAGTAAGGAAGAATGGCTTTCAGTGAAACCAGAAGCAGCATTCCAAATATATTGTAGAAGTTCAATTCAAAATATTAGGGTGCATGTAATCTCCCACTTCAAAAATGAAAAGCTAAATTCTTCAAAAGCACCGGACAGCCCAAGTCTAGAAAGAATTTTACAATTTATTAGTTTGGTTACATAGTAAGTGTATAAAAAAAAAGGCCAGGATCTAATTGGGGGCAGCTTTATGAAGAATTCATAGAGCACAACCAAATTAGTTAGGATAAGATCTTAGTTTTTATTATTATTATTATTATGTTTAAGATCTAATAACTCTCACAAGCAATATAGTTGATCCTTCACATATTGTAAGATCATTGGATTAACTAAGTTTATTCTCTATGTAATCCAATGATAGTTTCAAAATAAGTTTATTCTCACAGGCAATAAGCTTAACTCTCACAGGCAATAAGTTTATTCTCTAAGTTTATCCTTCACATATGTAATCCAATGATAGTTGATCCTTCACATATTGTAAGATCATGCAAATAAATACTAAAAAAATTAACTAAGTTATGTTAACTATCTACAAAATAAATACTCAAAACTCTTTAACCCACACCCATAGACAACTAATACCCAACTACAATGACAATCAAATCAAAAAACCTTTACCTAATATGAATTTGTTGAGAGGGAAAAGCAGTGAGAGGCAATGTGGTGAGTGAAAGGCAATGTGATGTGAGAGTTATGGGTGAGTGAGAGTTAGTCAGGCTGAGTGTATGGGTAAGTGTCTGTGTGTCTCAGCTGAGTGTTTGTGAGGCTGAGAGTTATGCTCTATTTTTCGGTCTACTGCGTTTGAATGTTTTATAATTTTTTTCCAGTAAAACTCGAGTCTTTAAGACTTGAGTTCTTCACGAATTTTAAATAGATTTAAGTTTCTAAGACTTGATTTTTATTTTGTAAAAATCGCGTCTCCCCTGTGTGTGGGTTTTTAATATTTTGGCCAGTAGAACTCGAGTCTATAAGACTCGAGTTCTACGCAAATTTTAAATTACGTTTTTCTCTAAGAAAATAAGACTCGATTTTTAATACAAAATGAGTCATTAAGACTCGAGATCCAGCTGGCATTTTCGTCCAAATCAGCACTACAAAATTAGTACAAAGCGAGTTTCTGAGACTTGATTTTTATTGTGGAACTCGAGTTTCTAAAACTCGAGATGCTACTTTCCTTTATACTTTCACACGTTGCCTAACTAACTATATACAACCCCTTTACACAGCTATTCTGCACATTCCCTCTGGTTTTCCCTCTCACTCTCACTCTTCAAATTGGGTCTTCACAGTCTTTCTTAGTCTCATTCCCTCTCACTCTTCAAAGATTCTTTGCTCCGTCGCTCCTCCCCGCTCCGTCGCTCCTCCTCGCTCCGTCGCTCAGCCTTGCTCCGTCGTTTTTTCCCTCAGACACTGTGTAAGGTTGAATTTAATCAACCATCTTATTGGCTTTATTCCGTGACCAATTTGCTTGTAATTTAGCACTTAGTAACCCTGTATTTAGGTGGGAAAATTGTAAGGGTAGTGCATGAGAAGATGTGAAGAAAAGTTCAAGAGTGTGCAAGAAAAACAGAGTCTTGCGACTGGATCTCGCGGGTAAGTAGCGGCTTGCAAGTCACTAAAAGTTCGCACACGTGCCAAGCATGCCAGAAGCTAAAGAGTCGCGCCAGCTGTCGCACTACAGGACAAAAGTCCCAGGCTGGCCAGGCCGTTAGCTCGCAGCTTGAACTAGCGACTTAACCCAGTCGAGAGGTCAAGTCGCCAAAATGCCCTGTTTGGCAAAAACTGACTTTTTGCATCCCTTTTCACCCTACTATATATATACACTTATACCCACCATATTGAGAGAGCTTCTAGAGAGAATTTTGTGAGAAAAACCCTAGAGAAATACAAGATTGATTCATCCATAATCTTTACCTAAGAGACTCTATAAATTCCTCTACTCTCTTCCTCTCCATTGTCATATACTTGAGAGGCCTTTAGCCAAATCCTTATCTCACCACACCCACGTCTGTGAGAAGGTCTATTTGGTATTGTTGGGAAGCAGTTAAGAAGGAATCAATTTACATTGGTTGATGCTATGGTCTAGTAGCGGAATCCGGTAAGCTAAAGAAAAAATAGGTTTGGCGCAACCTCGTTGGAGCAAGAAGCTTGGAGGGTTTAGGTACTTGGGTAGATTAGGCTTGGAGGGTCTTTAGCTGTTCATGTATCCCAACTATATTCTTTAGTGGATTATTTGACCGCTTGGAGGGCGGTGGAGAGGTTTTACGTCGAGGGCTTCGGTTTTCTCTTCGATAACACATCGTGTGTTGTCTGAGTGTTTGCATCTTCCTTCCTTTATCTTTGCCTTATATTTACTGCTGTGGATGTGTTATATTTGGCTTACTGGCGAGTAAGTATCCCAGTCGCGAAAAAGACTGAGAAATTTTTTCAAAATTTGAGTTTTGCAGTTTTTCATGGCTCTGTTTAGCGGCTTGTTCGTAGGTGGAAGGTCCAATCGCGAGGGTTACTCAGAGATTTTCGCGGCTTAGCTCGTGACTCCTTTGCGGGTAGACCTTCCAGTTGCGAAAAACACTCGGAGAAATTTTTCAAATTTCTTTCCTTCACAGTATTTCGCGGCTTGACCTGGTGACTTAATCTAGTCGCGAAAAACGCGTGTTTTGCGTTTTGGAGTCTGATTTCAAAAACTTTCAGTTTTCCCTCAAAATCATGTGACTGTTCATTGTCTTCCCCATTTCTCTCTCTGAAACTCACCGAGAAACTTTTTGAAAACCTCCATTTCTGCATCAATCTCACTTCACTCTTCAAGAGAAAGGTATGGGTTTTCCTGTTTTCACCTACTTATTCATGATTTGGACCTTAATTTCTTGAATTTGTGAATGTGGTCCTCGGTTGGGTTTTTGAATGGATCTATTTTTTTTAGTATAATTGTTTTAAATGTGGGTGTCTGTTTCTGTGATGATACTGTTCGGCTTCTTTGGGTGGGTTCCTTTTGTATCTGTTATGTGAGTTCATTTGATTATTGTTCACACACACACCCATTATCGTGTTTGGACCCTAAATCCCAAATTTTTAGGGTTCTTCTCCCAAATGCTCATAAATAGATTTTAACCCTATGCTAATTCTAGGTGGCATTGTTTCTGTTGGGTGTTGTTTTGTTTATAATCCCTAATGCAGAGTGGATATGTCACCATTCAAGACTTTAGTTGTGAAAGGTGGCAACAACAAAGGGAAAGAGCCAATCATTGATGTTGATGAAGATTCTCCCATACCAAAGAGAGCTCGTTTTCAAGTAAGAATGTTTGATCCTAACTTGTTTAGGTCTTATGCTGCTTTTGAATCCTTTCAGAACCATTTTTAGGATGCTACCTTGTTGGCTGAAAGAGCAGTTGATCAGTCATCTCTGTTAGATACCAAAATTCCTACATGGTTTGCCACAAAAGACTGGAATTTTCTTCTCTCGGATCTTGAAGATGCCTATGAGAACATGGTGAAAGAGTTCTATGCCAATGCTATTGTAGAAGGAGAAGTGATCAAGTGCTGGGTTAGAGGAAAGCGGTTCTCGGTAACTCCGGTTTATCTTTCTGAAATTCTTCACATCAACCGGCCCATACTTCCTATCCCACCTGTCTATAATGATTTAGTTCCAAATAAGGGCACACTTCGGAGAGCATTAGGAGCTGATTTGGAATTCTCTTCCAGTGGATCGTCAATCAATGTGGCATCACTTTCTCCAGAGTTAAGGCTTATGTCAACAATCATGTGTAACAATCTCTATCCCTTGTCAAGCACAGGTTACATCAACCTTGGACGAGCACTATTTCTTCATGATCTGGTATCTGATGTGGAAATTGATGCATGCTCCCACATCATTCACATTTTGGCTAAGACAGTTAACCGAACTACTTCAAGGAATTGTATTTCGTTTCCTCGTCTCATATCTCGGATTCTGAAGCTCAAGTGCGTCCGTCCCTTTACTAATGAGTGCCCTCACTCCAGGCCAAGTCCAATTAATGGTCGTACTCTTCAAGTAAGTATGAGTCACACTAAAAAGACTGTCAAGCAAGAACATCATCCTCCTCAAGGAAGCTCAAGCTCTACCTCTCCTTCCAATGATGAAAAGTTCAACCTCATCATGGCTGCACTTCAAGACCTTAGTACCAAGATTTCAGGACTTACTCAGATCATGTACTGCCAACACTCCCGTCTTGATAAACAATTAACATCTCTCGAAACTCAGATAGATAAAATTCATCGGAAGCTAGAAGAGAATGATAACTAGCTATTCCATGACAAAAAGGGGGAGATGATGTCATTGGCAGGGGGAGTGCAGTGATAGGGGGAGAAGTAGCAAGAAGTCTATGTTTTTGGTTTTATAATTGCTTATTTAAGTTTACTGCTTTTGGTTTAAAGCTTTGATACTCTGACATTATTTCAGTTATTTTTAGCATATTTTTTTTATCTGGTTTGTACCAATGTTTCTTTTGTAAGCTTTAAGAGTTTGTTTCCTTGCACTTATGCATTTTGTAGGCCTTTATGGTTTGTGCCATGTATTTGCAATACTTTGCTTATGCAGCCTTTATGCATTGTGCTTTAGTACTTGTTAATGCCTTGCATTATCTTAAGTACAACACTCTTGTGCCCTTGTAGGATTGTTCCTAGATGCATATATGTTTGTATGCATTGGTTGAGTGTTGGACTTGCAAATGATACTCTTCAATTGAGCTTATCACTTTGCATGTCCGGATGTTCATTCCTTGTGTTAATGAACATAGTAATCACTTTTGCTTAAGTGACTACTGTTTTGATCTTGCCATGAATTATTGCTTTAATGCTTAAGTTAATTTTCGCTTGATCATGCTTCTTTTGCTCCATACATATCAAGTTTTTCTGCATACAATGATATTGCTATGTTATTGTGTTTCAGGAGTTACTTATTCATATGTTCAAGAGCTTTACAGAATCTAGAGTTAGGTGTGAGTGAGTTTTGTTCAACTGTTCCCAACTCACGTTTTAAGTCTAGAGTCTGTTGTAGGATTTTGTCACGGAATAGCCAAAGGGGGAGATTGTAAGGTTGAATTTAATCAACCATCTTATTGGCTTTATTCCGTGACCAATTTGCTTGTAATTTAGCACTTAGTAACCCTGTATTTAGGTGGGAAAATTGTAAGGGTAGTGTGTGAGAAGATGTGAAGAAAAGCTCAAGAGTGTGTAAGAAAAACAGAGTCTCGCGACTGGATCTCGCGGGTAAGTCGCGGCTTGCAAGTTGCCAAAAGTTCGCACACGTGCCAAGTATGCCAGAAGCTGAAGAGTCGCCACTGTCGCACTACAGGACAAAAGTCCCAGGCTGGCCAGGCCGTTAGCTCGCGGCTTGAACTCGCGACTTAACCCAGTCGAGAGGTCAAGTCGCCAAAATGCCCTGTTTGGCAAAAACTGACGTTTTGCATTTCCTTCTCACCCTACTATATATATACACTTATACCCACCATATTGAGAGAGCTTCCAGAGAGAATTTTGTGAGAGAAACTCTAGAGAAATACAAGATTGATTCATCCACAATCTTTACCTTAGAGACTCTACAAATTCCTCTACTCTCTTCCTCTCCATTGCCATATCCTTGAGAGGCCTTTAGCCAAATCCTTATCTCACCACACCCACGTCTGTGAGAAGGTCTATTTGGTATTGTTGGGAAGCAGTTAAGAAGGAATCAATTTACATTGGTTGATGCTATGGTCTAGTAGCGGAATCCGGTAAGCTAAAGAAGAAATAGGTTCGGCGCAACCTCGTTGGAGTAAGAAGCTTGGAGGGCTTAGGTACTTGGGTAGATTAGGCTTGGAGGGTCTTCTACTGTTCATGTATCCCAACTATATTCTTTAGTGGATTATTTGACCGCTTGGAGGGCGGCGGAGAGGTTTTACGCTGAGGGCATCGGTTTCCTCTTCGATAACACATCGTGTGTTGTCCGAGTGTTTGCATCTTCCTTCCTTTATCTTTGCTTTATATTTACTGTTGTGGATATGTTTATATTTGGCTTAGATCGTTATCATTTCTGTTATAAGCTTGTTATCATATTCCGCACATTAACTGTTTGATAAAGCTCGAATTGGTAATTTTATATTTGGGGTCTAAACGTTCAAGGGTGTTGTATACCCATTTTGAACTTTCACACTGATTTTGGGTGGCTTCGCTGGTAGGGACTCCACGTCTATCACAAGTAAGGACTCTCTCTCTCTCTCTCTCTCTGTTGGTGTTTGAAACTTTTTGTTTTCTTAGTGCTATTTTTTTGTTTGTTTGTGATTTTATGTGGTAGAAGTAAAATTTTATGGGCAAACTTTGTTTTAATATTATTATTTTTATATGATATTTGGTTTCTGATTTTTCTGGTCATTATTTTATAAATGTTTTTTATTCCAAATATGTTGAAGTATAGAATCTGGGTGTTTTAGATTAATGTAGAAGGTTTCGGGTTTATGATCATTTCAAGATCATTTTAAAAAATATGGCAACTTTTTTTGCTGGCTTTGGATCATCTGATAAAAGACAAACTCCAATTAATTTATTATCTTTTCAAACGACCGAAAGAAAAAAAATCCTTTTAACTCATTTTCCAAACCACATCCCATTCTATATTTCTATTACTTTAAGGCTCATTAATCTTGTAGAAAGTTGGGGACCTCTTGGTGCTTAATCTAATACCATCAGACATAGTGACAAAGCCTTACCTCTCAATGTTTAAACAAGATGCTTTATTTTCTTCTCAAAAGAAAAAAAAAAAAAAAAAAAAAAACAGTTGCAATTTGTGATTCTTGAAGCAGAATCCATAGGAGAGGCAGAGTTAAGAATTTGCACAACTAGGCCCATCTTAGGCCAATAAGTCTAGGACCAAAAGTTTTCACAATTTTTTTTCCATAAACTATTGATGAATTGTGATTAGAGCATAATAAAAATGGTGTCAATGGTGCACCGATGTGAAAGTGGATATTGCTCCAATCATAGTTGTCAGTATTGTATCGTTTGAAAAAAATGCTGTATCGTTGATACGTATCGTAGGTGCTTATGAATCGGACGATACGGTTGTATGTATCGTACGTATCGGTTGTATTGAATGATACATGAACAATTGGCTTAAATAGGCTTTTTTTACCAAAATTTCAGCCCAAGCTTAGCCCAAAACGTTTTCCCCTTTCTTTTAGAAGCAAGTTGGGCTATTTTGGTGGTTTGGCCCAAAACAAAAAGCCTTCTTTTTTTTTTTTAGCCCTAAAAAATTTAAACCACAATTAACTTGATTTACCCACACCATATAGCCACACCAGTCACCCACACGTTTTTTATCTGATATTTTCCTTTGTATCTCAATTCTCAAGCTCTCAACTTTCCCAAATCCCCTTTGGCTGCCTCTCTCTTTGTTTTCATCTTTTTACCTTTTAGATCATCAAGTTTCAGGAGATCACTCATCAAGGGACCACAAGCTCCAAAGGACCACAACCTTGTCTTTTTCTTCTATTCCTTTTCCTAACCCAAAAGTCCCACACTCTCACATGCTACTAGAGCAAGACAACAACAACAACAAGTGCTGCCTCACGTTGGGTCCACTGTGTGTGTAAGGTTAGTTTTTCTTTTTTCTTAATAAATTTTTTTGATTAATTCTTTATACTAAAAAATTATTGTAATTATTTATTATTATTAACCTATTATATTAGTTAATTTAGTTTAATATAACCGAGTGGCTTATAAAAAATTAGTTTAGTATAACTAAAATCTGAATATATATCAATGTATGTATATGAGTGTTTATATATAAATATTATATATATATATGTGTGTGTGTGTGTGTGTGTGTGTTACTATATATATGTATGTATTTTGTAATGTTAATATTGAATTTAGTTTAATATAACCGAGTGGCTTATAAAAAATTAGTTTAGTATAGCTGAAATCTGAATATGTATCAATGTATGTATATGAGTGTTTATATATAAATATTATATATATATATGTGTGTGTGTGTGTGTGTGTGTGTTATTATATATATGTATATATTTTGTAATGTTAATATTGATGCTATGAATTTGTGATAGTGTAACTGTGAATATGTGATGCTTAATTTGTGTACATAAAAGTGTATATAAACTGTGAATTTGTGATATTTTATATATGCCTTACTATAAATTCATGTGTTCATATTTGCTTTTAGGTATATAAAAAAAAAATGGGTGATGAAGATGATAACTTCATTGACTTGGACTATGGAGATGATTTTGATGATTTTGATTAGGTAGTGATGAATATGATTAGGAAAAAAAGTATTTTGACTAATATAATATGTAGTGACTTTGAACTCTAATGAATTTGGATATGGATATTTTTATCTTTTAGATATGGATGTTAAAAATATATTTTCATTTGGTTTATTTGGTTAGCTTAGTCAAATACTATAATATAAGTGATAATTAAAGTAATCATTATTTGCATATGTTTCAATTTTATAATAAATATATGTATATGTATAATGTTTTATAAATTTTATATATTGTTTGTGTATCTTACGATACACGATACGATACGATACACGATACATAAAAATGAAAAAAACGATTCACGATACGATTCACGATTTGACAACTATGGCTCCAATCATAACTTTGCTAGTTAGACCACATGCAAAGTCAATTTAGCCTAGGGTTTGGATTTGCTAATTAAGCATTGCAGAGTGAACATGGCAAGCAAGAAAACAAAAAATTCAAAAAAATTTTGGTAGAAGATGATTATCATGCTTATGCAGTTCAATATTATAGAGTATCCAAATAACCTAACATTTCACATATAATATTAACAAATTGGTTTCTTAAAAAACTAACAAATTAGTCTAGAGATTCATATGGATGCTTAAAAAAAAATCCTAGTCACTTAAACAAAGCAAAGCGGTTTAAACATTTTAGATTCCTATCTATTATGTAGATGTGATTGTCACAATTTGTATTTGATGATTGTTAACTAGGACAGTCAGAATTATGAGATCATCAAGCAGGCCACCCAGTACAGGCAAAATATCTATTCATATATCATAAGCTATGAAGAATTAGAGAGTCCCATCAGGCAACCATGCTCAGTGATTCTATTCCTTACAACTGATAGCATAAAATCCAATATATGCCCCGTGTATTAGGGAATTTTGGGTGGATATGTGCAAACTTTATACATAGTACCTGTGATTTTTTTAAAATTTTTTTGTTTCTGTACTGGCGCTGCCTATGTTTCCTAAGTTTAAGAGAATACAGCAGATCAGATGGTCAAAGTCATCTAGTCATGCCAATAGCAGTAAAATTTATGAATTCTGCTGTGCACTTCCTGTAAATGTTTATACTTTGTGTGTGAGACAGCACCATGAAATACCGATTAAGTCTTCATTTCAGCCACCTGACAGAAGAGACTGACCCCATCCATTGAAGAAACTGAAAGCACTTAAAATCTTATGCAGAACGATTGAACATTTACAACTCTCTTTGTGGAGCACATCAAGCCTTTCAGCAGCTACTATTCTGGCTTTGAGAGCATAGTTTTCCATCTTAAGCTGAAACCGTATAAAATCCCAAAACTTATATGAGAACCAAAACATTGATATATACTTTTATATTTTTCACATTCACAATATCTGAAAACTCTCTTAATAAAAAGTAAAAGGATTAGTCTTGGAGACTGCTTGAAGAAGCTGACCACGAACTGACTTGCATTAAGTTTGACACTAATATTTATTCCCACCTTGAACTTTTGTAGCTTTTTAGATTTTTCTCTTTTGTTTTCTTTATTGAGATGGCATCAAATAGGGAACCAGAAGTCACCAAATGGTGCTTGTAACCCATTACTTCAGAAATTTCAGAATGTTTAACTTACCTCCTCAACAGTAGACACAAGCTCTTCCACAGCTTGTTGTAATGACGACATGGTCCGCAAAGTAACATCTTCATAACTTGATTCCAGCTCTTCAACTGAATATGGATCAAATAAAATTCCCTCAAGTATGAACAACTCTTCAAGCAATTTCACATCTTCAATAACCAAACTCGCCTTCAACTATATGAATGGAAGTTGTGTTAAAAATTGCGGGTTATATAAAGAATTTCAAAATCAACTATTGCAGGTCATACAAAGAGTTCCATAATATAATTCTGACCTTATTTAGAATTCTCTTGCATGATTCATCTTTATCAGGACAGAGAGTTACATGCTTCTTGGCATATTTATCCTCATTACAGTTAACACATGGTGATGCCTTAATCTGCTTTGCCTTGCCCCAATGGAAATTTCCAGGAATGGAACGAAGATCATAAAATTAAAGCAAAATATGCCTATATCCAGAACCCAAAGCTTTGAGTTCCTGTTAATGCTCATGAAAAAGTACTTTTATTTGGAATGATTTGTATTGTGTGAATATCAAATAAGCATGTATCCAAATAAGCATAATAAACATAAAAGAGTTCGGTGTCAGAATTGTGCTGCAAATTAAGCTTTTTTTCTTTAATCTTAACATAAAGCTTTGCTTTTACAATTGTTGGCAGCATACTGAGTTTTTTATATGTATCTTTATTCCATGTGGTTAATTGTCATACTTAACGTTTGTGCAAGAAATTAGGCTATACATTGAGATTCTTGCCAATTTATCTTCAACATGAGCTTATATTACTCTTGACTCCCAAAACTTCGTGTAGTATGGCTATTGTTGTTGCTGAGATCCCTGGTGAGTTCGGTCCTTGTCCCATGGAGCGTTCGGTGTTAAGGTTTCTAAAAGAACATCGATTGTGCGCTGTTTGGGAAGGCGAGGTAAAATTAAAACCGATCACCTACTGAATTTATATATTCTCTTCTTATCCTTTTACATTATGTTGATTTGTTTTTCCATTTCTAAAATTCTAAGTTTGTCAATGGTATTACTAGCTCTGAATGCATAGTCATGCCCATTAGTTGGGTTGAGTTAAATTGGTTGATTGTTGCACACCCTTGCATAAAGGTTACACAGATTCATTCCCATCTCTAATTGGGCCTCTATAGCCCATCAAAACTAGTGGTAAATTAGATAGGGTTATATTGGGTGCAAAGCCCACTTGTCATGTATTCTTCAATGTCAGTGGTTTAGTGCAACAAAAACATTTATTAAAAAATATGTCGAATTCAATTCATTTTCTATTTCTAGTAAGGGATAAAAAAAAATAATAAAAAAAAAACCTTGGACATGAAGAAAATAAAAAAATAAATTGGCAAATTACATATACTTTATACTCTTCCCATTACTTGTCAAAGTCTCCAAGATGGGATTGAAAAAAGGAATAGCTGACATGATAGAAATTTTCACAAAGGTCCAGTTGAAATTAAGCTCTATGGGTCCCCATTTGACCATTCTCCACTTCAAAAATTTATAAAAGTAAAATAGGATTAAGCTCCATTTGGATAGCGGCTGGCGTTTGGCGTCCAGCGTTTCACCTTTTTTTTTTTTTGGGAGAAGCACGTTTTTGTCTTTTCCAGTGGGTCCCGTGCATTGTTCATGGGATCCACAAACCTCTTTTTTTACCAAAACTTTCATTAAAAATGGGTCCCATGGCACTATTCACACATTTAAAAATTATTTTGTTACAGTGTTTTCAGTTTTCAAAAAAATAAGCAGTATCCAAATGCACACTTAGTGTGAGGAGCTTGTTGAGTGAATGTGTTGAGATTTATTTAAAATAGGATTTTGTGTTTAAACATCAATTTTCGGAATGGGTTGGAGTTGGACTTAGCAGACCAGGCATCACTCTAAAAACTGAACCCAACCTAAGTCTATTTTCTCTTAAATGCCCATATACCCTATTTTATATCAACTCTCTTAGATTGGAGGTCCTAGGCAACTAAGTTTGGCTGTTTCTTTTTTGGAACGTGTGGATTTCTGTATGGGCATGGCTGTGAACTAGCTTGGTTTGAATAGGGTGTCTAAAAGTGTGTGATGGGTTTAAGATTTATTTTGTGTGCGTGTGGTGTGCATGTGTTTTTCCAATTTGTGTGTCGAAGAGAACCAGAACCGAAAAAGAAGCTAATTACAGGTTTTATGGTCAGATCGGTGATGTCATAAATAATTTAATTATTATTGTAAGGTTGAATTTAATCAACCATCTAATTGGCTTTATTCCGTGACCAATTTGCTTGTAATTCAGCACTTAGTAACCCTGTATTTAGGTGGAAAAATTGTAAGAGTAGTGTATGAGAAGATGTGAAGAAAAACTCAAGAGTGTGCAAGAAAAACAGAGCTTCGCGGTTGGGACTCGTGGGTGGATTGCGACTGGCAAGCTGCCAAACGTTGGCACGTGAGAGGCACACTGGGAAGCTGAAGGGTCGCGCCAGCTGTCACGCTACAGGACAAAAGTTCTAGGCTGACCAAGCCGTTACATCACGACTTGAACTCGCGACTTGGACAAGCCGCGAAACCAAGCCGCCAATTTGCCCTGTTTGGCAAAAACTGACGTTTTGCATTCCCTTATCACCATACTATAAATACACCCTTATACCCACCATATTGAGAGAGCTTCTAGAGAGATTTCTGTGAGTGAAACCCTAGAGAAATACAAGATTGATTCATTCACAATCTTAACCTTAGAGACTCTACAAATTCCTCTACTCTCTTCCTCTCCATTGTTATACCCTTGAGAGGCCTTTAGCCAAATCCTTATCTCACCACACCCACGTCTGTGAGAAGGTCTATTTGGTACTGTTGGGAAGCAGTTAAGAAGGAACCAATCTACATTGGTTGATGCTATAGTCTAGTAGCGAAATCCGGTAAGCTAAAGAAGAAATAGGTTCGGCGCAACTTCGTTGGAGCAAGAAGCTTGGAGGGCTTAGGTACTTGGGTAGATTAGGCTTGAAGGGTCTTCTGCTGTTCATGTATCCCAACTATATTCTTTAGTGGATTATTTGACCGCTTGGAGAGCAGCGGAGAGGTTTTACGCCGAGGGTTTCTGTTTCCTCTTCGATAACACATCGTGTGTTGTCCGTGTGTTTGCATTTTCATTCCCTTTATCTTTGCCTTATATTTACTGCTGTGGATGTGTTTATATTTGGCTTAGATTTGTTATCAATTCTGTTATAGCTTGTTATCATTTTCCGCACATTAATTGTTTGATATAAAGCTTGAATTGATATTTTTGTATTTGGGGTCCAAACGTTCAAAGGTATTATATACCCATATTGAACTTTCAATTATTTATTTAAATTATATAACTAATTAATAATTTTTTAATATACTAAAACTAACAAACCAATAGTAATAAATATGTTTCCTTTAAAAAAAATACAAGTATATAAGTATATATCATCTTTTTAAAGAATTTAACATAATAACATTACAAAACAATTCTCCTTAACATAATAAACTTTTAACAAAACTAAATAAATAAGTTCATTAGTCATTACATTTACATCCAAATGGCAAATAACAAATAAGTTCATTACATTCAAATAGCAAATAAGTTTTAAAGTTTCAAACAAACAACTACGAAGTTTTAAGACCCAAGCCTCATTTGTTATGAAGAAAATTGAAATCAATATCATCATGTGAACCAAATGCTCCACCACTAGCATCATTATCATCATGTTCATTAGATGGTATAGAGGCAGACTCCATTTCACTCAACAATTTTAGATTGGCAGCAACCATTTTATCAACAAATAAATTCATCAACACAACATACACAAACAATAGTCAATAATTTTAGACTGACAGCAACCATTTTATCAACAAATAAATTTATCAACACAACATACACAAACAATAGTCAATAATTTCATATTGGTAGCAACCATTTTATCAACAAATAAATTCATCAACACAATGTACACAATCAATAGTATAATACTCTGTAAACTATATTTCACAAACAATAATGCTTTGTAAATCAAATCCATAGCATACACAAAATCACAAATAAACTAAAATGTTATTGTAAACTAATAATTGAAGTTACCACTTACCAGTAAAGTCACGGAAGGAGGACCTGAGATGAAGCCGAGAACATCAACTGAGAATCTGAGATGAAGCCGAAAGAAATGGAAAAAAAAAAAAAAAAACAGAGAGAAAATGATCAAAATCAAAATTAAGTAATCAAAAATCAAGTAATCAAAATCAAAAGAAAAGAATATTTTTATTACATTACCTGATGAAGCCAAGAGAAATGAAAAAAAAAAAAAAAAAAAAGAACCGAGAAAATCAAAATCAAAATCAAAATGAAGTAACGATGAGAAGCAGAGAAAAGAAAAAAAAATTACCTTCAGATGCCGTGAAGCAGAGAGCAAAGAGGGTGAGGGCGAGGGAGAGATCGAGAACACTTCAGTCTTCACAACTTCAGACGTAGAGAGGAATGATGAGAAGGGAAAAAAAAATTTCAGAGGTGAGACCGTGAGAGTGAGGCAGAAAGAGTGAGGGATATTCATGATTTCAGAGAGAGTGAGCTTGATTTGAGTGAGGCAGAGAGGTAGAGAGCTTGAGAGTTAAGAGAGCTTGATTTGATTTCAGAGAGTGAGGCGTGAGATGAGAGGCATTGAGGTGTCAGGTGTGAGATGGGAGTGTTTAGGAGTTTTTAGGGTTAGTTTTTTGCCAAAATGATGTACTTTTAGGCTGGGAAAAGGACAAAAAATTCCAACCAGTCAATAACCGGCTTGACCATGACGGTTTTCAGTTCTTAGGTTGAACCAGCTGGTTTTCACTATTTCCTGATTTTTAAGCTATTTTCGGTTTTTTGCCATAACCGGACCGGATTGAAGGCTGGTTCTCGGTTGAACCAGTTCGGTCTGGTTTGGTTTTTAAAACCATGGTTGTATGTAAGGTTTGTTGCACACATATGGACACACAGCCTTAAATTATAATTTTGGAATGAACAATTTCAAAATTATACTTGAAATCAACTGGCGTGACAAACACACTTCGCACACACTAGTATGTAACAGTCAATGCTCAAATGTGAATTAGTATGCTTTATGTTTTGTGTGTGTTAATATGCATTTAGGAGAGAAACAATATGTGTACAACAGAGAGGAAATATCACACACATATTAATTAGTTGGTGGTTAGTATACAATTATACATTTACCTTGCCTGGCTGTTTCGGGCTGCTTTTGATTCTTGCTTCCTATTGGTTGCTTATCCCACTCTTTCTTGCTTTGTTCTGCCTCAAGCCTTGGTGTTCATATCCTGGTATTAGGTTGAATCGCTGAAAACAAGTATAAAAACTCACAAAAGAATTCAAATCAAAATGGGAAAGAAAGAACAAAGTGAGTGAAGAGAGAAAAGCTCATTTAGGAAATTTTCTCTCTGTTCTTTGATTTTAAATATTCATGCTCTTTGAAATGTTTTATGTTGCCTCTGTTGCCATGCTTTTCATGGTTGCTACTTCCCTTTGTTTACACAATAGCATGCACGACATAAGTAGCATGATAAACGGCTAAAAACAAATGTATTAAGTGCATTGCATCCTTTTATTTTCTCCCTTTGCTGCTTTTTTTTTTTTTTTTTTTTGGGATGATATTTTTATTTCCCTTGATAACCGCTTTATTATTGTTTTTTTGGGAACAATAGCTACAATCATATATACAAAGGTTATGGCATATTGCATCTCATCACCATGGTTCTATCATGTGCAGGATCCAAGGGCATTGAATGTCGTGGTCGTAATGATGAGTTTCGAAACGACGCCCGATGGTGGATGATCACATCCTCGACATTGTCAAGAGAGTTGGATTAGAGGGGTTGCATTGGACCCCATCTTGAGAGATTGATCATAACTTGATAACGGCCTTTGTTGAGTGATGCCGGCCTAAAACCCACACCTTCCACCTGCCATATGGTGAGATGACGATCACATTATAGGATGTGGAGGTTCTTTTGGAGATTCCAATCGATGGTGAGGCAATTGTTGGAACTTGTGACTTGGGGTGGGCTCTTGAATGTCAGAATATGCTTGGAATTGTTACTAATCCTATGGTGCTTCAAGGACAAAGGATCCAAATTAACAAGCTACTTGAAAAAGTTGACCAAGGGTTGCCCGATGCTGCAGCAGAGGTAGCTGTGCATCAGTATGCACGGTGTTATATTCTAGCATTCATAGGGGACACAATTTTCCCCGACAAGTTTAGTGATAGGGTGCATACGATATGGTTGCAGATGTTGAGGCACCTTCGCAATCCACCTCGGTACAGTTAGGGGAGCGCTTGCCTTGCATGGTTGTACAGAGAGTTGTGCAGGGCAATCGACAGAGGTGCCAGTCAGATTGGTGGGGCCTTGATATTGGTTCAGTATTAGGCATGGTTCAGATTTCCTTTTTTGTGCCCAAGGATGGACCTCACACCAGATGATGCATATGGCTCACCATTAGCACCTTCTCTATTGTCCATTGAGTAAGTTTCTTCCTTGACTGATTCTCTCTATTGGAAATGGATCCATAATTTTAAATGACAAGACACATTGTTAGACATAGAAAATAAAATTTTAACCTTGATATTCCTCAAATTTTGAAAATTAATAGGATTTTTATTTATTTTTATATATTGTTTTACAACTACTGAGGTCATATGTTATGATTGATGTATAATAAAAGTGTTATTAATTTCTAGCTCCACCACTCACTAATCATATGTTTAGATAATTATTTATTGGAATAAACTTAGTGGTATGTAATGTTAAATTTGAATGGAATTAATCACAATGTAATTTCCAAGAGTGTGGTTTTTTCATATCTCGGTGAACCTGGGAGTTCCTTCTTTCAAATGGTGTGGAATGTTATACATCAGTTTTTTATATTAACTAAGTGAAATGGTTCTGAAGTTGGGTTGTCTATCAGAGATGGATGGCAGTTCGAGCTAATGCCTAATGGGCTGTGGCTTGTGAGTGTATTGATAACTTGCCCAAAAGCTACATTTTGAATTACGGACCTGTTGCTTGTGTGAGGGATGTCTCGTGATTATCTATTTTTTTGTTGTTTCTATTAAGCGAGTGGGTTCAATATCTTTATCCGCTTTGAGTATCTCAGAGCTGAATATTTGGCTCATTTTGTTCATGATCATGGGTTTGCAGTGATGTTAATGCGATAAAAAGGCAACCCATTTCATGTTTTATATGGTAGGTGTGTGATGGTGGTTTGCTATGTTTTTGCTGTCTTAATAATCAGAATATGTGGGTGTCTACTACTTACTTACAGGCCAGCCCTTTTCCTTAGTATGCTTTGAGCAATGGTCAATGTTATTGGGTTGTTAAATTTATGGGCCATTTCTTGGACACCGCTATTTATGCTTGTAAATTTGTGTGGTATTTTGATACTGAAGCTTACTTGTGCGAGTATTTTGGTCAGAAACTTTGGCTTGTGGGGTTTCCTATCAATTTTATCTCTTCAGTTGTGTTTTGCTTGTAGTTTGTGCAATGAAGGATTGTTGGATATTTTTATAAAAAATATCATATTTATTTTAATACTCATTTATGTGAATTGAGGAAATCAATTAATTCTTAATATCAGTATCAGATATGTTGCTTGCTAAATTTTGAAATTTAAATATAATTCAACAATATAATACTCAATGGTTTTAATTAGGAAATTTCTGAACATTAATGTGATATTAATACCATAATTGCCAGCATATTTAGTTTTATTACATATATATACTTTCCATTCTAAACATTTTGTATTCAAACGTTCTTATTTAAATATGACATAATAATGTCATATATAGAAGATTTTTCAGCACTTAAATGTACAGTTATTGTTGAATTATTTTATGTTATAATAAGTTACCATATATACACAAATGTTTACTATTTGGTTTGATGGACAATGGTCAAACAGTTAGCAATTTTTTGTAACATATATTCAGAAAGAAAACTTTTGAAAATGTATTGTAATAATGGGCCATTAAATGCTTGGCATTATGATCCTTTCTTTATTTGTTCTCAACGTACATAAGGTTTTGACCAGTTTATATATAATATATATATATATATATATATATATATAAAGAAAGCTATTGATCACACATTGATTTCAATAATTTTATGATCGTTTAAAGTTTTAAAGATAGCTAACGTTTTATTTTTTGGCTAAGGACAAGCAACATGTCAGACCTTATATATATGGAAAGAAATAAAAGTTTCAAAAACACACATTTTTATTTTTTGAATTAGAAACCTACAAACTTTTTAATTAAAAACAATTTTTTATTGTCTTAAACACTTACCATCTATTGCTTTTTACTACTCACAAATATATTCTATTTTTTACAAAATTTTCTTGGAAAAAAAGTATTATAGAGAGCTTATATTCTACGAGCAGTGTAGGCTCGCAAGGATAATCAGTAAAAGTGGCTGGGCTATTGTGTCCTGGGGACAATGTGCAGAAACTATTTGTCTAACTACATCGGATATACCGTAGACGGCATGATTTGTCTCAAAACAATGACTTGGTCCATGCCTTATCTCTGCCACCTCTTTTGGTAAAATCAAATTGTGTAATTTCCAAAGAAAATTAAGTTATTATCTCTCCTTTATTTCCAACAAGGATTTAATAAATTAAGCTATCATGAGTTCCACACATGGCAGGCGTGTAGTGATGTGGAGTTGTATGTTCAATCTTAGAATAAACTGCGATTAGGTGTTCCTTATTCATTCGTTATTAGAATCTGTGGTGTTACAATTTACTTATTGGACAGCGTTTTGCATAGATCTTTAAATATTGGCCCACAATATTAATCGAGTGGTTAGTCGTACATGCCATATGTTGGAAAGTGCTATTTTGTGCTTGTAAGTTTGTGCATGATTTGATACCAGAGTTGATTGGTTATTTTAATTTGGTTTGTGGGTTTTGCTACCTATTGGATACCTGAGGGCCATTGTCAAGTTTTTGGTTGCTTTGTGGTTTAAATTCTCTCTATTTTGTCCAAGTTTCAGATTCCATACTTGCAAGTGCAGACTTGGTTTGGTTTTAAGCTATCCGTTTGATAATGCCAATATTAGAAGATGTTTGCCTTTGAAAGTTTTCCTGTAACTTTGGATTCTGCAGTAGATATAATGTGTGTATGTAGTATCCATTGAATGGGCCATATATATGATACAAAGCTTGTATCTCTCTCTCAGTCTTATTTTTTGCTAATTAGATTCTTTTTTTTTTTTTTCAATTTCTTCTTCTTTTTTATTTTTTTCATAACTCATCCTTTGCTGGAATAATTTTGCTGAGTGTTGTGGATGAATAGCATAGGAAAAACATTAATTGAATTCCACAACTATTGATAAGGAAAAGAATTTGTAGGGTCCAAATGTGTTAGGCCAGGTATTAACTTTTTGTACCGTGAGCCCAACAAATTCCCAACAATAAATTTGTAGAGAATGGGTTAAACAACTGGGCTGGGTTTGGATTTAGCAACGGTTCATGCAAGCAGACCAGAATAAACAAAGGAATTTAGACTAGCGTTTAGCAGGATTTTCTTCTGTCCGAAGAGCTTTAGTATTTAAAAACTTGTGAATACAATCTTTTTTCCTCCCTCTCTTCTGTGAGGTCTGTTTCTCTTATATATACACCCTTTCCCAATCTTCACCGCACACTTGTCCTCCATCTAGGCGTCCACTTGAGTACTAGTCACATCAGAAGTTTGCTTTAACCTGCAGTGAGTGGTGGTGGGTGAGAATGCACTGTTCAGGTGTCTTCTCCACATAAATGCGGCCAGGAAAGTTGCTGCAGTGCATTAAATGCGGCGGTGGTAGCTTTATTTGTGAGATATTTCATGATAGCCACGCGGCTAGACATGCCCAAAGCTCGGCCCTTACAGGGGAATCTTCAGCGTATCTACTCGATCAAGTTCTGGGGGGATCCGTTGGATAGGACCCCTTCGGACCGGCCCGGTTGTCTTCGGATAAAGCATTTGTCCCTTATGGGTTGCACTCTCACCAGGATGGCAAAGCATTGATACTCTTAGCCCCTTCGGACAGATAGTTGTATTCGAACTGGGCCTCAGGCCCAGTGTGTGGCGTTGGGCCTTCTCACCCACAGAATTAAAATGAAGTTTTTTTGTTCACTCTTGCTAGTCAATAAGTAATCATTATTTGTGAGCTAGCGTGCCAAAAAGATCTATAATCATTGAATGATGAACAAAAAAACATTTTATTATAGTCTCTCTCTACCTCTCTTTCTCTCACCAATTAAATTTATGTCTTCGGATAAAGAAGTCTAGGCCTACTTGTCCCAAATACTTAAGTTGATAAAAAAATAATTGAACTTAGCATTATTCAAGTATTATTCTACAACTAAGGATGCTTATGTAGTATAGTAGTAGTATTTGAAAGAAAAATAAACAGTATGGATTTTTTAAAGCTTCCATCAGCATACAATTCCTTTTTCTTTTTTATTAGATTGCATAATTGGTAGATATTGACTCCCTCTTTCTTAATTGTAAGTGGGTGTGGATCGTGAGCATGAAGAATAGTGAAAGTTCAAAATGGGTATATAATACCTTTGAACGTTTGAACCCCAAATACAAAATTACAAATTCAAGTTTTATATCAAACAATTAATATGCGGAACATGATAACAAGCTTATAACAGAATTGATAACAAATCTAAGCCAAATATAAACACATCCACAGCAGTAAATATAAGGCAAAGATAAAGGAAAGGAAGATGCAAACATACGGACAACACACGATGTGTTATTGAAGAGGAAACCAAAGCCCTCGGCGTAAAACCTCTCCGCCGCCCTCCAAGCGGTCAAATAATCTACTAAAGAATATAGTTGGGATACATAAATAGCAGAAGACCCTCCAAGCCTAATCTACCCAAGTACCTAAACCCTCCAAACTTCTTGCTCCAACGAGGTTGCGCCGAACTTATTTCTTCTTTAGCTTACCGGATTCCGCTATTAGACCATAGCATCAACCAATGTAGATTGGTTCCTTCTTAACTGCTTCCCAACAGTATCAAATAGACCTTCTCACAGACATGGGTGTGGTGAGATAAGGATTTGGTTAAAAGCCTCTCAAGGGTATGATAATGGAGAGGAAGAGAGTAGAGGAATTTGTAGAGTCTCTAAGGTTAAGATTGTGGATGAATCAATCTTGTATTTCTCTAGGGTTTCTCTTACAAAATTCTCTCTGGAAGCTCTCTCAATATGGTGGGTATAAGAGTGTATATATAGTAGGGTGAGAAGGGAATGCAAAACGTCAGTTTTTGCCAAACAGGGCATTTTGGCGACTTGACCTTGCGATTGGGTTAAGTCGTTAGATCAAGCGGCGACATAACGGCCCGGCCAGCCTGGGACTTTTGTCATGTAGTGCGACAGCTGGCGCGACTCTTCAGCTTCTGGCATGCTTGGCATGTGTGCGAACATTTGGCGACTTGCAAGCCGCGACTTACCCGCGAGATCCAGTCGCGAGACTCTGTTTTTCTTGCACACTCTTGAGCTTTTCTTCACATCTTCTCACACACTACCCTTACAATTTTTCCACCTAAATACAGGGTTACTAAGTGCTAAATTACAAGCAAATTGGTCACGGAATAAAGCCAATAAGATGGTTGATTAAATTCAACTTTATAAATAGCCTCGCCGAAATCTACTTGGTCTAGTACCGTCAGCTTTTAGATTCTATGCATCCCAACCAGGTACCCAAATTGTGTTTCTTGTAATGTTTATGAATAGTGTATATTGTTATAACTGTAAAATATCTCATAGTTGAAAATAATGGAACATTGCATAATGTGCTGCCCTTTTTTTGGCTATATCAGGTGGTGTGGCAACCATATGAAGCCGAATTAGGCCACCTGCCTGCGTTCTGTTTTGTAGGACGGGACATGTGGACAGTGAGGGTGTCGCTTGTATGTTTCTAGCTAGTAGAGAAACATACACCGGATTGTGTTCTTCATCAGTTTGGGATGGTACAAGAAATTCCCCGAGATGTTGATACTGACGATGCCTTTCATGCTATAGACCTGAGGGGAAGACCAAAGTGGATTGGAGGGCCAAACATCTTGGCTATATCTAAGTATGAAATAGGAGAGCACAATTACTATGTCATGGAGCATGACTAGAGGGTGCTATGTCAAGTGTTCATCCAACTTCCGTTGGTACGATAGGGTCACTTAGAGGTTTGTCGACCACACTAGAGTCGTACTTCTTATTACGGTAATCGCTTCAACCTTTCTTTCCAAATTTTGTTGCATATTTCCATTTTTGTGTTAGATGTAGTAATTGTATTTATTTACTTGCAGGTTGCCAATCACAAGATGTTGACACGTTATGTAGTAGGCAGTCTTAAGTACAAGCAGATTACAACTGTGCTAAAGGGCAGTGGATCACCTTCACCGTCTAGCTGCCCAGCTTCCCTTGGAAGATACCGATGGGGTAAATCTAGAAGCGCCAGAAGATACTGGATGACCAAGCACGAGCTCAACTTCTACTAGCCATAGCCATGGTCAGCGTGCTGCACCTCATCAGGCTGTCGGTAGGCTGGATCCCCCTCCACCCCCACATGCATCTCCTGCCCCAGAGTTCCTTCTACCCCTACATGCATCTCCTGCCCCAGAGTTCCCTCCACCTCCACATGTTCCTCCTTCCCCAGAGATCCCTCCATGTACTGCTCCTGCATTTCTTGGCCTAGAGATCCCTGTACCCATTGCTCATGCATCTTCTCACCCCGAGATCCCTTCACCCACCCCATGTACATTTTCTGACCCCACTCATCTTTCACTTACTCCGCCATCCTTTGATCTCGGCATTGATTTCAATGAGATCCCTCCTGTCATGCACATTCAATCCCCCTCGTACAGCATTGGTCATATAGACCATGTACCAGCCCATAGCGACTCCATGTCATTCATGCCCACTCCTGGACTGCATACAGATCCCATGACTACAAGCCTCACTCACATTTCATTTGTGTAAGGTTGAATTTAATCAACCATCTTATTGGCTTTATTCCGTGCCAATTTGCTTGTAATTCAGCACTTGGTAACCCTGTATTTAGGTGGGAAACTTGTAAGGGTAGTGTGTGAGAAGATGTGAAGAAAAGCTCAATTATGTGCAAAGAAGCAGAGGTTCGCGGCTAAGGACTCGTGGGTAACTCGCGGCTGCAAGCCGCCAAATGCTGGCACGTGAGAAGCACGCAGGGAAGCTGAAGGATTGCGCCAGCTGTCGCACTACAGGACAAAGTCCTAGGCTGGCCAGGCTGTTAGCTCGCAGTTTGAACTCGCGACTTAACCCAGTCATGAGGCTAAGTGGCCAAAACACCTTGTTTGGCAAAAACTAACGTTTTGCATTCCTTTCTCACCCTACTATATATATGCCCTTATACCCACTATATCGAGAGAGCTTCCAGAGAGGATTTTGTGAAAGAAACCCTAGAGAAATACAAGATTGATTCATCCACAATCTTAACCTTAGAGACTCTACAAATTCCTATACTCTCTTCCTCTCCATTGTCATACCATTGAGAGGCCTCTAGCCAAATCCTTATCTCACCACACCCACATCTGTGAGAAGGTTTATTTGGTACTGTTGGGAAGCAGTTAGGAAGGAACCAATCTACATTAGTTGATGCTATGGTCTAGTAGCGAAATTCGGTAAGTTAAAGAATAAATAGGTTCGGCGTAACCTCATTGGAGTAAGAAGCTTGGAGGGCTTAGGAACTTGGGTAGATTAGGCTTAGAGGGTCTTCTGTTGTTCATGTATCCCAACTATATTCTTTAGTGGATTATTTGACCACTTGGAGGGTGGCGGAGAGGTTTTACGCCGAGGGCTTCGGTTTCCTCTTCGATAACACATCGTGTGTTGTCCGAGTATTTGCATCTTCCTTCCTTTATCTTTGCCTTATATTTACTGCTGTGGATGTGTTTATATTTGGCTTAGATTGTTTATCAATTCTGTTATAAGCTTGTTATCATATTCCGCACATTAACTGTTTGATATAAAGCTTGAATTGGTAATTTTGTATTTGAGGTCTAAAAGTTCAAGGGTGTTGTATACCCATTTTGAACTTTCAATTCGCTACACCATCCTCCCTCGCAGTTGTAGGATCTCAGTTGCTGGGAGTCAACCAAAACAGCCAGATGTGCGTGTCAAGAATGAGCAGGTAGTTGGGTTACACTCACCCCCATAAAGTCAACCTAAATGCACAACAAAAGCACCTCCTTATGGGACAAGTGGCCACAAAGTAGGACACAAGGCTGGCCCCACGGTATGACAAGTCATTTAATGTAATGAATTATTTTGCGACTACTGTTATGGTTGGTATTAAAATTCATTTAATCCATTGTTTGGTTGTAACTTCATCTTTGCAGCAATGCGAGGAGCCTCACCAAGGAGATGCATTACCCTCTCCCCCACATACCAACACTATATGAGATAGCATAAGCATAAAATGCATTAGGGTCAACATCCCATCTGAATTTGTATGTGAATTTTGTCGGCAAACCCTACTTGCTCCCTTTCTTACTTCTTTACATTTGTAACTTTCAGATTCCAAACTATACTGCCATGTTATATAACTTCAATTCCTACTTTAGAATTCGAAAACCTCATAAGTTTACTGCTTTCTTACATTTTCATACATGTGTTTGTGGCAATAGAGGTCAGTTTAATGGGCAAGAAGTTAGCTATTATTTCCTTGAAAACCCATTAGCTTGTATTGCACTTGTTGCATATTATTCTTCATTTTTATAAAGAACCTCTTTTGCTAGTTGTAGAGGTCAACCTACTGGGAAAGGTGAAATTGATGAGACTGATGATGGGTATGGCAGATTTAGGCAAATGGGTTCCTGGGATAATGGGGACCAGCAAAGGTCATGAGATGAGATTTGCTAATAATGAATAGTATATATATATATATATATATATATGTATATGTAGGGACCCGGTTCGGGCATTTCCCTCCTGGGGATGAGTGGACCCGAGCCCTAGCAACCCTGTACAATGAATTTGTAGAGAGTGGATAGAAGGACTAGGCATTGGCGAAAGATACAACAGTCAATGAAGGTTTATAGGATCAACAACTGAGATTTGGCTAAGTGTTCTAAGGGAAAGTTTGTCCTCAGCCCAGTCCGAGGAGCTCTTCCCTTAAAACTAATGAATACAAGGGTTGTCCTTGAACACCTTGAAAACCCCTTAACCTTCCAACCCCCCAAAAGAGCCCCTTAACCCTTGGGGGTTCATTCTATTATATAGTCTTGTTCAGTTGATCTCTACCGTCCACTTGTCGGTCATCTGAACTTGTGTCTGAGGGCTTGTCCCATCAGCTGCCTTTGCAGGCTTTCTGTTAGTTGAAGTAACCAAGGCATCACTGTTCACTGGTCAATTCACCATTAATGCGGCCAGAGTGTCAATTGTGTACACTTAATGTGTGGATGACAACTCCTTTTCTTCAATATCGGCCTACCGAGGACATGGTCGTCCTCGGCGAAGTTTCTTGATGACTTGGCCCTCCCTCACTCATCCTCGGATTCTGTAATGTCCTCAGCATAGGCCTTAGGCCCGATATGGAGTGGGCCGGGGTTGCCATATATTTGGGCCCCACAATAGCCCCTCAAAATTCTGCTGCTCGGCTCCTCGGACGGGGAGGAGGATTTTGATGTCCTCAGGTCCTTGCCCTGGCCTGGCGAATCTTATCTTCCTGTTAGTACCAAAATCCTTTCAACTGCTCAGGGGGCGTTCCTGGTGTTTCGGTACTTGGAGCGCGCCTTCATTAAATTTTGGCAGCTCTTTGTCCTCCACCTTCAACGGTGTGATGATGAATAGACGGTAGGGATACTTCTGATTCATTGGGCGGGAAAGCCCGTGCGGTTACTTTTAATTTGGGGTATAAATACCCAATCGAACTAATTTACCCCTTCACTTTTGCATTCAAGAGACCTTGCGCTTATACTTCGAATTCAGTCACATCTCCAACTGTACTTGCGACTTCCTTTAGCATAAAAGGCTTGCCCGAGGAGAATTTCCTCATTTCTGTAAGTCCTATTCTCCCTCTGGTTCATATTTTTTCGCCTGTGTTCCTCGTTAGTTCTTTAGGATGGGTAGGTTTAAGAAGTTAGTTGAGACTGAGGAGGCAATGGGCAAATTCCTTGCTGACTATAAAATCCCCGATACAGTGGGTTTGAGGTACTGTGGAGAAGGGGAATGGAGTACAAGGAGAAAAGAGGGTGAGGTGGCGATTCCCATAATCGCTTTTCTGGAGGGTGGTATAAGGATTCCCATGGGGCCAGTGATGAGGGATTATCTTAGGCATTTCGGCTTATCTTCCACCCAGTATGCCATTAATGTATTTAGAATCTTAGGCTGTGTGGATGCCCTGAATGAGAAGATGGGGCTGGGGTTAACCCACCATGATGTAAACTGGTGCTACAACCTCCAGCGCTTGAAGGGGAAGTCTTTTTGTATGAAAATGAAGGACGATAGGGTCCGGCTCATCCAGTGCCTCCTTGAGTCCAGCAAGGGTTTGAACAAAGACTTCCTTATTGTGTCCGGAGAGTGGCACGAGGGCCTTCATTGTTCAACAGTGGAGGGTACACCAGGCGGGGCATTCAGACTAGGAGAGGGTTTAAGTTTTTGTGTTTTAGCGCTCTGCTTTACTTGGTTTTTGACAGAAACTTGCTTTCTTTTATGTAGATTCGCTCGCTTTTGAGCGTCACTTTGGCTTAGTCAACAAGGAGGATTTGCAGACCGTACTGAGGTCGGAGATCTTTGTGAATAAACTCGATAACTAAGTTAGAGCCGCTCACAAGATCCTAGGAAATGATCTAATTCAAAAATCATTCTCGGCTCCAAAGTACGTGATCCGAGATAAAGATCCTCGGCTGCATAGCATCACCGTAGTTAAGCACGGATTTCTGATCCCCGAAGGGTCTCCCATTCCTGGGGGCGTACCGTTGGTGGGTACCTCTTCATCAGCTCAAGCCGTCGACGCTGAAGGGGGAGAGCTAGGGGAAGAGGAAGTTACTGACTCAAGTCCGTCCGAGGACGAGTTTGACGTGTTCGACCAATTCCATTCACCCGAGGACCCTTTCGATGATTTGGGTGACCCTAGCTTAACTGAAGCGGACTTTTTATCCGAAGAAGCCTTTCCTCGGTCGAGGATGAGTTTTAAAAAGTGACCTCAGGCAAGTTTGCTGGCCCTGATTGAGGGGCAGCCAGGGAAGGACGCGCCGAGGAAGTCTCCTCCCAAACTTCCTCCTCCCCCACCCCAACAGAGTTCATCATTTGGGTCCAAGCCCACCGGTCCCTTGCAGAAGAAGGACAAAGGCAAGAGGCCTAGGGGGGGCGAAGAGTCTGATCCTTCCCGAGATGATGGCGACACTCGACAGCCATCAAAACAGCTGAGGATAGGGCACCGAGGTCAGGAAAAGCAGGCCGCACTTTAGCCCGGGGCCTAGGTTGGCTTCCTGCCTTTATGCTCCATGGGAAGCCTTTGACGGATGACGCCTCCCTCAGGGACCCTCAAGGGGGCGAGGGTGCGCTCGTGGTTGACGCATTGGGGAGGTCCTTGCTACTTCCTGCAGACATGGCCCAGTTGGAGGCTCTGAGGAGCAAGGAGGTCTTCTTCGGCCTCAAACAATACTTGGGTATGGTAAGTTTCCTGATTGCTTGTGATTCTCTTGACTTCCTGTTTCTTGGCTCCTTATCTGTTATGTGATGGTTTCAGTTGGCAGGCTATCTAGGCTACCTTTAGGTTGGAGGATATAGCCAGTAGCCAAAGCAAGGCCGCGGGCTCAGAGCGTAACAAGTTGTTAGACATTGTGCGGACCCTCAACACCTCTAAGGCCGATCTTTCAAAGGCGAGGGAGCAGTTGGAGGAGATGAAGAGGGCTCGAGACATCGCCGAGTCGGCCTTTTCTGCCACTGAAAAGCTGGCCCTAGATCAAACTGAGCGCCTGTTTAAGGCGGAGGATCAGCTGAAGGTTGCCAAAGAGGAGATCGCGACCCTAGAAAAGAGGGTGCTTGAGGCAGAGGGGGCCAGAGGCGTTGCAGAGTCTACCAGGGATGAGGCTCTGAAAGCCAAGGAAGACGCTGAGTCTGCCAGGGCCGAGGCTGAGGCCTCCAAAGGCAAGGCCGTGCAGGAGGCCTATGAGACAAGGGTAGCTGAGACAAAAGACAACCTTAGAGTCCAAGTGCCCAGGGTATGCAGACTTTACTACTCCCAGGTTTGGAGTGAGGCCCTTAAACAAGCTAGGGTTAGGCCTCATTCGACCTGTGGAAGGTAGAGATTGTATATTATCCCCTTGCCATCCACGGGGCTGCCCCTTCAAGCTTTAAGATCGAGTTGGCTGTTGAGGGAGTTGGGGCTGTTCCTGGTGAGGATGCCCAGGCTGCTACTACCTCGGATGAGCCTGCTAAGGAAGCTGATCCTCTTGGGGCCATTGAGATGAGCAAGGGTCCCACCGCAAATGCGCCTTGGAAAGCTGCGGACCCCATAGCTGACGTCCAAGCCCCTCTTGTTAGAGAGAAATCTCATCCGGCTGACCCTCCCCAGGCTACAGTCCCAAGCGAGGGCCGCAAGGACCCTGAGACCTCTTCTGCCCAGCCCCTTAAGGGGGGAGTTTAGATGGAGCTGAAGGAATGATCCTTCGTTGCGCCTTGGCTTGTTTTTCTTCTTCTTTATTTATTTATTTATTTATTTATTTATTTTTTTAGTATTGTAATGGCACATTTTCCTTGTGTAACTTTTTAAAGATTCAGTGAAGTGCATATTTTATCTTCTCTTACTTTTCCTGTTTATATTATCATTTTTTCTTTTTCACTTGTACAATCTTGGCTTTAGTTGTGCTTCAGCCGACCACATCGATGCTTTAAGTGGTGCTCATGGGCTTGGTCTGGAGATTCCATTGTAGGAAAGGTCACTATCCTTTGCAATGCTTATTATTAGAACCAAAGTGGTCAGCCTCGTCATGGGTTTGGGTCCGTGGACAGTACAAGACCCTGGTTCTGTTTAGTGCTTAGATCCTCCTGAAGTGACTAGTTTCTCCATAGGTTTGAGTCCGTGGACCATGCAAGACCTTGGTTCTGTCTAGTACTTAGATTCCCTTGAAGCAACTAGTTTCCCCGCAGGTTTGACGCCGAGGACCATGCAAGACCTTGGTTCAGCTTGACACTTGGTCTTTCGTGAGTGAATGGTTTCTCCATTGGCTTGAGTCCGAGGACCATGCAAGGTCTTGGTTCTGTCTGGTACTTGATTCTTGAAGTGGTTAGTTTCCCTATAGGCTTGAGTCCGAGGACCATGCAAGACCTTGGTTCTGTCTAACACTTGTCTTCTGAAGTAACTAGTTTCCCTATAGGTTTGAGTCCGAGGACCATGTAAGGCCTTGGTTCTGTCTAGTACTTGATTCTTGAAGTGGTTAGTTTCGCCATAGGCTTGAGTCCGAGGACCATGCAAGACCTTGGTTCTGTCTAACACTTAACTCTTCTTTAGTAGTTAGTTTCCTCAAAGACTTGAGTCCGAGGACCATGCAAGGCCTTGGTTCTGTTTAACATTTATCTTCTGAAGTAACTAGTTTCCCCATAGGTTTGAGTCCGAGGACTATGCAAGACCTTGGTTCTGTCTAGCACTTGTCTTCTGAAATAACTAGTTTCCCCATAGGTTTGAGTCCGAGGACTATGCAAGACCTTGGTTCTGTCTAATACTTAGTTCTTCTTTAAGTAGTTAGTTTCCCCATAGGCTTGAGTCTGAGGACCATGCAAGGCCTAGGTTCTGTCCAACACTTGTCTTCTGAAGTAACTAGTTTCCCCATAGGTTTGAGTCCAAGGATTATGCAAGACCTTGGTTCTGTCTAGTACCTAGTTCTTCTTGAGTAACTGGTTTCCCCATAGGCTTGAGTCCGAGGACCATGCAAGGCCTTCGTTCTGTCCAGTACTTAGTTCTTCTTTAAGTAGTTAGTTTCCCCATAGGCTTGAGTCCGAGGACCATGCAAGGCCTAGGTTCTGTCTAACACTTGTCTTCTGAAGTAACTAGTTTCCCCATAGGTTTGAGTCTGAGGACTATGCAAGACCTTGGTTCTATCTAGCACTTGTCTTCTGAAATAACTAGTTTCCCCATAGGTTTAAGTCCGAGGACTATGCAAGACCTTGGTTTTGTCTAGTACTTAGTTCTTCTTTAAGTAGTTAGTTTCCCCATAGGCTTGAGTCTGAGGACCATGCAAGGCCTAGGTTCTGTCCAACACTTGTCTTCTGTAGTAACTAGTTTCCCCATAGGTTTGAGTCCAAGGATTATGCAAGACCTTGGTTCTATCTAGTACCTAGTTCTTCTTGAGTAACTGGTTTCCCCATAGGCTTGAGTCCGAGGACCATGCAAGGCCTTGGTTCTGTCCAGTACTTAGTTCTTCTTTAAGTAGTTAGTTTCCCCATAGGCTTGAGTCCGAGGACCATGCAAGGCCTAGGTTCTGTCTTACACTTGTCTTCTGAAGTAACTAGTTTCCCCATAGGTTTGAGTCCGAGGACTATGCAAGACCTTGGTTCTGTCTAGTACTTAGTTCTTCTTTAAGTAGTTAGTTTCCCCATAGGCTTGAGTCCGAGGACCATGCAAGGCCTAGGTTCTATCTAACACTTGTCTTCTGAAATAACTAGTTTCCCCATAGGTTTGAGTCCGAGGACTATGCAAGGCCTTGGTTCTGTCTAGTACTTAGTTCTTCTTTAAGTAGTTAGTTTCCCCATAGGCTTGAGTCCAAGGACCATGCCAGGCCTAGGTTCTGTCTAACACTTGTCTTTTGAAGTAACTAGTTTTCCCATAGGTTTGAGTCCGAGGACTATGCAAGACCTTGGTTCTGTCTAGTACCTAGTTCTTCTTGAGTAACTGGTTTCCTTATAGGCTTGAGTCCGAGGACTATGCAAGACCTTACTTCATTAATATCCTTGCGGATTTAATATTTATGGCAATTGGTGTACCCTCATTAATATCCTTGCGGATTTACGAGGATCCAGCAGTTGGTAAACTCTTTGGAAATTGGGCGAAGTTAATACCTCCGGTAATTTTTCCTTAGGATTCTGTGCGGGCTGGCTTTCACCAGCTCTTGCCTTCTATATAAGGCATTTTGGGGTAGTATTTTCTTCAAACTTCACAAGCACTTGGGTTCAATAGGGTTATTCACAAACACTTGCCAAAATAGCGACTGGTGCCTGAGGGGATGGAGTGGCCCTGGAAAAGGGCGGGGTTAAGAAAGCCGAACCCCCTTCAGGAGCCAAGGATGCCACCCCGATCCTGGACGACACAATGGAGGCGGAGTAGGTAGAGGCCGAAGATCCTCCTTCTTTTCAACCTAGCTAGAGGGAGGACTCCCCTTGTAGTTTGGAGGGGGATCCGAAAGGAATGTAACGTCTCTCCTCCGCGTGCGGATCTGCCGGCCCTCCAAGATGGTAGTGTAACACATCGCGTTGCTAATAATATATTTAAGAAATGTGAAGCCCTGTAGGTGAATTTTTCTTTGGTTAATGTTAAGAGGCAGAAGATGTGGTGTGGAGGGGAAGCTCTAGCTACTTGTTGTTGGTCATTTTGTTCTTTATGGACATAACCCACCAAGTGAGACTTTGTTTCTAGTGAAGTGGTTTCATATTTATGGCAATTGGACAAAGATATGGGGTTGTTCCCTGTAAATGTATGTGCAAGACGGACATCAAGAGCTTGTGTGGTTCATCATCAAGTGGTCAAGACGGTAGCCTTCCTTCTCTTTATCACATTTATTGGATCGAATGAAGGATATTGTAGAAGACATTGCATGGTTGGTAGCTAAGATTTGAAGCAGTGATATTGATTGCTTTATTGCTCAACAGATTCAGTTAGAGTTGTATGGAAGTCTTTTCAGAGATTGGAGGTTTTGATGGCCGTAGGTTTAGTTCTTTGGAGCTTGATCTCTTGTTAGTTTTATTATTTCATATTCATTTCATCTGTTTAAAATGATACTTCGTATACCGCCTATGTATGCTTTCCTTTTGTGCACTTGGCACCATAATTTTAAATGTTAACCTTTAGTAAAAAGAGCAAAACCAAAACAGAGAGAGACCATTATTGTGTGGAACGAAACTTAACAGGTCCCACCTTAATTACTTTGCATGTTTTGATGGACAAAATACTTTTCTTGAGAATGTTGTGTCTGAATCCTTTGTTTAATTGTATATTGGTTGCTGTGGTGTAAGCGATAATTTTTGTTAAAAGAACTTTAGCTATGAAACTTAAACAGCATTTAGCCAAAGCAGATACTGCTGAACAATATTTGGCTTTTGCAGCCCCAGCTGTGGTACTTGACTGAGATATGTCTCCACTATATGTATTGCAAAAGTCAGAATCCTTTGTATTGTGTACAAGGATATAAACTGGCATTTGTTATAAAGCTTATAGGGTCATAAAATAGATTATCCTCAAGTACGCTCTTACATTATGCTTAATCTAGATTAGGATTTTTTTCAATTTGTTTCTAAGTGGAGACTATCTAAGTGAAGTTCAGAATTAATTTTCATGAATCTAATGGTATCCAAAAATTCTCTCCATTTGTCTTGAAGTGGATAGAATTCACTCCATGGTTAGATTCAGTTTTCCTGTTACCTAAGAGAATATTGGTAGGTGTATCACAGAAGGGCCTGATGCCAAGATTTATGAAAAAAAAAAAAAAAACTTGAGTTCGTTGAACTCGAGTTTTGTTCAGTTAAAACTCCAGTCCTAAGAACTCAAGTTTTATGTTTAGTACTCGAGTTCCCAGAATTTGAGTTTTCAGCCAAAGAGCCCAAAAAAAAAACATAGTTGTACTCGAGGACTAGAAACTCGAGTTTTACACATAGTACTTGAGGACTCCAAACTTCATTTTTTTTTTTTTTTTCAATCCTGCAGAAACACCAAACACAGAAACATAGTAACACCTGTGCAAAGCAGAAATAGAGCAAACAAGAGAATTTCTAAATGGCAAAAAGCAAAAAATTGATTGAAGAATTAGACAAGAAAAAAGATTTAATCCAAAAAGAACAAAATTTTATTACTATATTCATTTTGATTACAAGGCCATAATGACAAGACTTCTACTGAAATATACACTTTGATTACAAATGATTGTTCCACACTGGATCTTGGTTCATGACTGCACATTCCCTCCACAGTCTAGCAATCTCACTTCTTGATTACACAGTCCCTTTAAGTTCGTCACTTTAAGTGGACTCATGTTATACAGCATGCCCCACCTTTTTGTAGTAAGATGTCTCTTCATTAGGCAAGTTCTTTTAGTATCAAAGCTCTAGGATCTCAGAGTTCACAACATATGAAATGCAGTCACCTAGAGTACTTGGTACAGAGTATTTTGCCTCAAGTTAATAATGTTTGAAAATAATGTAGGAAAGAATATCAAAGAATGACGAACATACAAGCAATATCCAACAAATGTCAATCCTTCATAATATAAGCTTCTCCTTTAGTTTCCAACAGGTTAAAATATTATGATTAAGTAAAAAATTAAGCCTCTATTTTGATGATAAATCACACCCAATACCATGTTTTAGAGGGGGAAAAGAGTGGAAATAATTAACAACTAATTGAAAGACAAAATTAAACGTTCATAACATCATAATCTAGAAACAGGTACATATACTTCGATTACAAGTGCATTCAGTGATGAACAGAATAATAATTGTGCTGATACAACGTAGTAGGAAGTTCGAATACACAATAAAGAGAACCACAATTTACATCTACAATGCCATTCCAAAATCGAGTATCTGCATGCCTGACAAAAATTGAAATATTGTCGTTGGATACCAAAAGCCAACACAAAGGTACTAATCTACGTAACTTGGCTAATTGATACAATCATGGAATTTTATATAAAATCATCACTTACCTAGTTTGGATCATTACTGCTTGTCGAAGCCCCATAGGAAAGCGGACATCTTCTACAGTTATGCCCCTATTGATGACATAGTCCGTAACTCTACTCTTGTTGAGTCTCCCTCAAGTCAAAATCTGGCATCCGGCTTCTCGGTTCTCGCTAGACCCCATCCATCTCATTCCGTATCTTAGACTTCACAGGTCGACCTTTGGCCTGCAACAGCTCTGGGTCAGGCACCCACTTTGGACTATCCACATCCCTCCACAATGACTTTGACTTTGACACCACAAATGCATGTGAATAGGTGTGAATGAAGTTCTCCAAACTATAACATAGGTCAATATATCTAGTCGCATCTTGCCCCAGGAACTGAAGAACTCTAATTGCATGTGAACAAGGGATCTTTCGATTTTGCCACTTTCCACAACCACATGTTCTGACCAATATGTTTATTTCATGACTATGTTGTCCCCCTCCAGAGCTATAGATGTTGTGTGCAGTAATTACTTGATATATACCATTCAAATTATTAAATTCCCTTACTTGGTGTCCTGCAGAGTTTTTCAGATTTGCATCATAGGTTTTTAGGGCATATTTACTCCACACCTTGCCCTCTGAGAGATCATAAGTAATTTCTTTGTGTTGATCATGGAAATACGCGACAAGTTTGCTCCAAGTGAATTCAACCATTGCAACAATAGGCCACAGGCACCTTTGAGTACTCCATTGAAGCACTCCAAGACATTGGTTATCATAGCCCCATAACGGTATCCACCATCATGTAGCTAGGTCCATATGTCTGGATCCTCTTTCATTAGACATGTGTATGGCATGATGGATGAGTTGGGTTCACTTTCCTGCCGCTCGGTTCTCAGTTTCTTCCTAAGGGCCTCGATTTCAGCTTCCCTGATAGCTTGCATGTACAACTCAAATTTAGCTTCCTTAGTAGCATACCCCGCTTTCAAGGCCTATGACTTTAAAGTGGTATCTTGAAAATGCGTGTTGAAGTTGCCAGCAACATGTCGAAGGCAATATCCGTGAAATACTCGTGCTCGTCCATCATCATCTCTAGGCCAGTTTGCAATTGCATTTTGAATACCCTTATGTTGGTTAGAAATTACTTACATCCCCTAGTGAAATCTGGAGGCATTCTAAAAATCACCCCCAATTAGGCCCTGACTCTTTGTCCACAACGACAAAGGAGAGAGGAAAAACCTTGTTGTTGGCATTGGTGGCCATTGCAATCAACAACACCCCTTGATATTTACCATGCTAATGGGTCCCATCAATACTGATCACTGGCTTACAATGTCTAAATCCTTCAATGCATGGAGCGAAAGCCTAAAATACATAGAGCAACATTGTATCACCGAACTCGCTCATGGGTATGGTGTTATACCAGTACTGGGTGCCAGTTTCTTGATCCAAGTATGCCAACAATAATTTTCTCAACCTTTGGTAAGACTCTTCCCAATCCTTGAATATCTTTGCAATAGCCTTTTGTTTCGCATCCCATATCTTATAGTAAGAAAGCATATAATCATAATACTTCGCTTTAATGATGTCTTTAAGGTGACCAATTGTTGCCGTGTGATTTTATTGCAACGTTGGAAAAAATTCTGCTGTAAGAAAATTAGAATCCATCATTCTACCATCAAGGGCCATGCCAAGGGGTATACAACTGTGAGGATCCCTTATAAGATGTTACCATCCATAGTCCATTAAATTTAGGCTTCACGACTGCCCCAACGTATCACTTGCATGACCTATCAATGCATTTCACAGACAATCTACTTTTGGTCGACCTACTAGTCATAAAGTTTCTGTTATGCTTTGCAGTGTAAATTGTTAATGCATGCTTTACCGCCTCTTTATTCGCAAAAATCAACCCTGTACTAAAATTCATGTCCACATTCCAAGAAGAAGCAAATGCTTGCTGAACAACTTCAAGATCAACCATATTTTCCCAAGTATTTGCATAAAATGATGAGGTAGGAGGTTCATAAACGGGGTTCGTATTTGTAACATGCTGAACTCTAATAGTAGCGTTCGCATCATCTTCATCACATTCAGCCATATCATCAACATGAGGATTAGGAGTAATTTCATGGTCATCAACACCCCTGTCAAAGTCGCCTCGCTCAATCCTCTCTTCACACTCATCTTTATTGTCAAGATCTTCACCATTAATGGTAGCATGATCAAGATAGTCTTCGTCTTCATCTTTAACTACTGGAAGTGTAAAGGATTCACCTCGATGTGTACAAAATTGATCTTCATATCTATTGCCAAGTTCGCTCTCAATTGTTGTTGGTGTCTCTTGAAAAGGGGGTGTATAGCCTCCCAATGTGGTGTATTGATCATCTACGACTGCAAACTATAGAGATGTAGTTGTTTGTACAATTTCCTCTACGCCAACTTCTGCACGCGGCTCTAAACTGACGTACAACTCAAAATTTGCTACTTGTTCCCATTTCTGCATCTTGCTAAACATGATCTTCACATATTTGTCTTCTGTTATCGCCATATATCTGTAATTAATGCATTGATTGAGGACTTCATGTGGAGAACGGAAAGTAATATGTATGTCATGCAAAGTAGAGTTCACTTGCAACTCTTCCACAATTTTTATCTTTAAATCATTTAGGATCTTTAGCTTATGGCGTATCATCATATAATAGCATTGGATACTCGAACCTTGAAATGGGAATCTGTCGTAAGGGTTGGCATTGCTAAGGGGTCCACCGTAGTATATTTATATGGATCATTGTCAACCTATAGATCATTAAGTGTAATTGCGTATGAAATCCCAACAATACTATCATTAACCAAATTTGCATATACTCACCTTAGGTTACGTACAAAAATAGTCATTATCAATTTCATATTCTTTTAAAATTCCAAATCATTCTAGGGGCATGACTTTCAAAATCCATTCAAATAAATTATGATGAACAAAAATATTATACCAACCAGTTATCCATTGAAATAATTTATGCTAAAAAGACTACAAATACTATCTTAGGTATCAAACTCATAATCCATTTCAGACCCATGATAAAAACCTAAAAGTACTAAATATTCTTAACAATTGATCACAATATTTAGTACTAAATATTCCCAATAATTAATCACAATATTAATTTTTTTTAAAAAACCTAGTATATTATTAATCATAATATTTACACTAAAAAAAAAAAAACAAATATTCCCGATATGTTATAATAACATAATTAATCACAATATTTGGTACTAAATATTCCCCCAATACTAAATATTCCCAGTAATTAATCACAATATTAATTTTTTTAATAAACCTAGCAAATAATTTAATCACAATATTTACACTAGCAAAAAATAAGCAAATATTCCCAATATGTTGTAATAACATAATTACTCACAATATTTGGTACTATCCCAATAATTAATCACAATATTAATTTAAAAAAAAAAAAAAAAACTTAGCAAATAATTTAATCACAATATTTACACTAACAAAAAAAAAATATTCCCAATATGTTGTAATAACATTAATCACAATATTTAGTACTAAATATTCCCAATAATTAATCATAATATTAATTTTTATTATTATAAAAAACTAGCAAATAATCGCAATATAAACTAACAAAAAATATTCCCAATATTGTAAAAACATAACAGAACAAATATATAACATAACTGAAGTACAAATATATATATATATATATATATAAAACATTACCTATGAGAGAGTGTTATTGAGGTGAGTGTTGTGTGAGAGGGTGTGAGAGTTGAAGAGAGGGTGTGAGATGGGTAAGGGGGGAAAAAGGTCCCAGCTAGGACCCACATGCCACACGTGGAGGGGCTGGTGACCATTCATAAAAGAGAAATCGAGTCTAATGAACTTGAGTTTTATATCCATGTGGCGTGGAAAAAGCGTGAAACAGTGTGATTGGTGGGACCCCCTATAAATTGAGTTTAATGTACTCAGTTTCCCTGTAGAAAACTAGAGTCCAAAAAACTCAATTTCAGTGAACAGAAACCGAGTCCATTAGACTCGATTTGCATGCCTACGTGGACAGTTTGTCCACCTCAGCTACTGGCACAATAGGAAAATTGAGTACATTATACTTGATTTATAACCCCCAAATCGAGACTCACACTCTCAAGTTGTTAGTTAGCAACATAGTTTCAAAACTGTGCTAATTAACAAAATAGTTTGGCTTTTAGTGTTATTTTCCTAAAAAAACCAAAAAATTGCCACCCCTAACTATAGTCCATGGGTGCTAGCCTCCCACTCCTTTAGTGGCAGAAAGTTTTTGAGTTTGAGTCTTTACCATCAGACTAGACTTTCTTCGCAAACATTACCGATAAGTTTTTAATTTTGTACTATAATTTTGGTTGTTAAATATGATTTAGGGTTTTTTTTTTTTTTTGGAGTGTTTCTTTTGAATGATTAGCTTAGATTGATGGGTTTAGAGCCCGTAGTTGGTTTTATTAATTTCAATTATTGGCTGCATTGCTCTCTCTTTTGTATTTCAGTAATTCAATCAAAACTCCCCATTGCTCTCTGAATTGGTTTTGATTTAGGCTTAGGTTTGTGTATGTAATTTTTACACCTCATTGTAATTTTTTTTATTCTTTCGTTGGATTGTAGAACTACCGCACCATACAGAACATAAGCTCGCTTAGGTCTCACTGACTATTGTTTGACAAATCTTCTTCTTTCTCCTTAGTCTCATTAAACGCAGACCTCCCTCTAGCCTTTCACTAATTCGTTTCATGGTTGATTCAAGTCTTTGCGCAGCCAAACTATTGTCCAACCTCCTGCCAGCGTCAGACCCCTAAATGTCTTCAGTTTTTTTTTTTTTTTTTTTAATTTGGGCGTTTAATAGAATTTAGTTTGGGGTATTTTGGTTGATTGGTTAATTTTGATTTACCTAATTGGGTTAGGTTCAGTTTTAATTAAGGTTTTGATTTAGAATTGGCTTTTATCTATAAACCCTAATTTGCGTTAATCTCACACTTTGTTTGGTTGGTCTCACAAGGTCTATCTCTGTTTCTCTTCTTCTAATTTTTAGACTATGTCTGTTATGTTTTTTTTTTCTTTACAAGATATATTTTTGATGGTGGAATGCTTGAAATAAATAATGGAAACTAGTAGGCTCTAATAGTTCTTCATCACATGAGAAGAGAACAAAAGCAATCCCATTACCTTCAGTGTTGGTGTATAATCTATAATCAACTCAAAATATTTATTTTTGGCTATGTGATAACATAATTATGATTTTAATTATCAAATATAAAAGCTGAACGCTTCTGTTAATCCTATATGATGGCTTAGATTGATTTTATTTTATCTGCCTATTACTGGAAAAAAAAGGTCACTGTTTCCCCATAACTTATAAGATTCTACTGTAGTGGTAGCTATCACAATAAGATTGCAAAACGAATTTATTACCAACACCGGGTATTAGTAGATGGAATACACCACCTGCTATATGGTTTCAAGTATATTGGGCTGTTCATTTTCTGCAAAATACTGATGTTGTTGGTTTAGGAATTTTTATAAAGGGTAGTTTTGTGCAAATAATTGTAGGTTCTTCTAAAAAAATTAGGGCTATTGGTTGTGTCTTGATTTGCTCTTAATGTTGGCATTTTTATGTTATTTTCGAACAAATTTTTAGCAGGTGATCTTTGCTATGCAATCTTCTAACTCAAAATTTTAAAGCTATGAACTTTTAGTTGCTGATATTTTAATATTTTATACTCTATTCCCAGGATTGCATTAGTGGAAATTCAATTTCATTCCAGCCAAGCTAAATAGGGTTTCTGTAATGTTAGCTAATTGTGTAGGGTGAGGTTATCGTCATTTTCATGATTTCTCTTTTTAGTACATTTTTACAACATTATGTTCAAAATCCTAAATTCCTTGATGCGAGACTAGCAACTTTTCATATGAAATTCAAGGAATTTTGGAAATTTTAAATAAACATAAAACATGTAGCTCAAACAAGATGTTCAAATTTATGTTCCATCTCATCTCTCTCTTTTTGTGTCATTGCTTTGGTTTTTTAATTTTTTTTAATAATAATAATGATTTTCTTTGGTTAGTGAGAAATTGTAGGATTTAAATTATAAATAATTTGGGTTTTTATTTATTGTGATTAGGATTCAAAAATCTTTATATAGTTGTTTTATTTGTTTTATCAGTTCGTTGGTGTCAACTTTGATTCATGGTTATTTTGTTCTTGACTTTCTGTCTTCAGGGTATTAAATTTCCCGGATTGACCTAAAGAATTTAGATCTTTTTATGATGTTGGACTATTTTTCATTTATGAAAAATTACAATCTAATCTTTCTCAAATTTCAGTTTTCTTTTATTGATATGGATTGCAATGACTCCTCCTAGTGGATTTCCAGATCATTCGCACAAAGGTTTTGCCCTCATTGTTGTTTTTGATGTTATGTGCATTCATTAATTATGGCTCATTGTATATAATTAATTTCGTATATTCTAATGTGATTTTTGTTTTACAGGTTTTGAGACTGTCACGTACATGTTACAGGTATACTTTGTCTCAAAGCTATTCAATTACTTGATTACTATTAGGTTTAATTGTAAAGAAACTGAAGTTGAGTTTTTTGGATTTTAAGGAGGCGTTACTCATCAAGATTATGCAAGCCATGAGGGTACAATTGGACTCAGTGATGTGCAAGTAAGACATATCAGCTGCTGACTCGCTGTTGATCAATAGGAATTAGAAAATTAATGTCAGAGCTTTATTATATGAAACTTATTCCTCTTTGTTTCACATATTTTTTTGTGCAGTGGATGACAGCAGGTAGAGGAATCATCCAACTCTGAAATGCCTGCAATAAGAGAAACTCAAAGGGATTACAGCTTTGGGTCAATTTATCCTCCAAAGACAAAATGTCAGAACTCTTCTTTTTGTTGAAGGGGTTCTTAATGATTCCATTAAAAGTTCATTCTCTTGGGTAAGTACCTGCGTCTAAGTCTTTTTAAAGTGGTAGTATATTGTCCTATCCCCATAAACATCCATGACTTAGATTTGCTACCAGAAGAAGAAAAAAATCTTTAAGTGGATATTGTTTGGGATGGTTGGAAAATTCTGATTATAAATAAAATTTACTAGAAATATGTTATTATGCTATAAGTTGAAGCCTGTGAATTTGTTTAAACCGTTTCTATGTGATATTGTGATTAAGTTGATTGATATTTCAGTAATTGATAATTCTTTTTTACGGTTCTTTTTAGGTGTGTGTTTCCGACTTCCTTCAATTTCTTTTTGGTTTTTTTCCTCCAGTTTTATAGTCTAGTATTATTTGTAAAAATTCTAAAATGGTAATGCACATTTAGCTGGAAAAAGGAAAATGAAAAAGAAAAGTTGTGCCCATCACTTTTAAGGTTTCTGCAATTACATGTTGCTGAATGAAAATTAAACTTGTAATGTCATATTTACATGTTTGCATGTACCAACTTAAAATTTTCATATTAAGTTTCCACATAATGACTTGATTACTCATATGCATATTAAATTATTTATCAGATGAATGAATACTCCTTTCTCAAAAAAAAAAAAAATAATAATAATAATAATAATAAAAAGAAAAAAGAAAAGATGAATGAATACTCATGCATATTGGCAGTATCTGAGAAGATTACTAAAGATTCATAATCATATCACTTAACTTTTTAATATCTTTGTTGTTGATGTGCTGCTACTTTAAAGTAGTGAGAATGAGAATTTGAATTGTGCTTGAAGATCTATAGAACATATGGGGTTTGATGGAAGGTTGAATAATCAAAACACTTTGAAATGCATATCATTTATGCCAATGATGTGAGATCACTCCATAAACATTTTCATGCATGATAGCTTAGTGATTGACTTTGTTTGGATGGTAGAAAAGATTCACGTCTAAGATAGATGTGAAAGCATTTTTTTTTTACTCTTTGCTTTCTCTTTGCCCATTAAATAATAGGTTTAGGGATATAAAACTTTTTAGAAATATTTAATTCCTATTTTACAAATTTTAATATTGAAGTTAGATCAAGAGCTACACTTATCAAGTTAAAAAACAGATCAAGAGCTTCATATTGGGAAACAAATTCAATTCCAGGTTTTTACATTTCATGTTAAGTGTGTGCTCAATGCTTGATATATTCTTTTTCTTATTTGACATGGCAAATCTTCAGATGATGATTTTCAAACCACTTGCTCATATCTTTTGATTTTCATGATGGGAATGATGGACTGTAAATTTAAAGTTTTTGGTGTTATCTTTAGTGTGAATTACTAAATTCAACTGTGGATTAGTGAAACTAAATAATATCATTTTCATTATGTTAAGTGGACATTTTCATGTGGAGGTCTTTGTTATTGTCAAGGAAGTTAATAAGTTATTTTCTTTTTCAAGGCATATAAGCTGCACTTTTGGGAGATCTAGGGTACCATGGAAAAGAAGAACACTGCTAGGGGCTTGAAAACAACTTTATGTTGCTCTTTGGGACCATGATTTAACTTTGCCTTGAGGTTAAAAATGAGATTACATTATACAAAGATACAATTTTATACAGTAATGAAGATTTCCAACCATGAGAAGTGGAAGCATACAAGCATAAACAAATTATTTCTGTATTTATTTGCGTGTAAGTTTTTGATGTTATATTATTGCAATTTTAATGTGGAAATTGTTACTATAAGCCTTGATTTATTTGTTCAAATATACTCAAGATATAACAGATATAATATTATATCATGACTAATATGAAATTAGTCAAAATTTTATTTATTAGTACTTTGTAAAGAAAACAAATATGTATAATATATTAAAATAAATTTGCTGAACTTTCCCATGCACAGCATGGGTTAGCGACTGGTTATATATATTCATATTACAAAACCATTATTGCAAGTGCATTATTCTTCTTCAACGAATAATTCCTTTTATTCTCTATAATCACAAGTCATATTCTGATAGATAATTGCTTGCATTATCATATAATTGTAATTCTTAGAACCATCTCCTCCTCCACTTGATAAGTTTCTTATACAATCATTTGAAGCAAAGGTCACATGTTAAAAACATATCATGACTATGCCAATGCAATTGAAACAAATCAATTCAGAATCTCAGATTGGTAGATTGGTAAGACTAAAACAAATTATATTGAAAAGATTGCAACATGAGCTATCTAATGACTTATGATGAACCGGGTAATTACCTTCATCCAGAGAGCACACTGGACAATCAAAAGCTCCATAAAATGGGCATTTAATACAAATAGTTACACGGCAATGAATGCAAAAGATATGGCAATTGGGAAGAGCCTTCATGTTGATTCATTAAAGTAATAGAAAACGTTACGAAGTGGCATTCAAGCCACCATTGAATGCTCCCAACGGTTAGTAGGGTATTACCCTATATAAACCACGCCAAGCCTCGATCAAAGGTTTTGGGGTTTTTGTCCTAAAAATTCAATTTATTGGTATGTCATAAATAATTAAATAGTTTAATTATATGAAACTATCTGTAAATGAACTAATAGGATATTATCTTAGTCCAGGAGATGCATAGTATGTGATTTATATGATTTAGTCACAGAAGATATAAATCACAAGTTCTTTGTAAACTCAGAATTTTAGTTCGTAGTCGGTGATGAAATTGGGCGTTTCATCTGCGAAGACTATAACATATCAACTAAGATGATTTGTCTTGATCATGGAAGTGGAAACTTCTAGTTGATATGTTGTTATGTTTTAAGAGTTAAGACATATTGAATTAGACCGTTGTGAGATTTATTATTCTCCTAACGACTGTCAAATGAATAATAAATTTCACGACTTCTATTTACATCAATTCTAAATCTTGAGAGAATAATGGATCTGATCATAAAATGTAGATTACTTTGATATATCAGGAGTGAGATCTATAAGTTACGGTCAAAATCTCAGTATGTTGGGCAGTAGCATTTAATGTTGATTGAACATATATTTTCAAGATGGAATTCATAATCTCTTAACAGAGATATAAAATATTCCCTAGAGATAAGTTTAATGGGTTTGGTTATTCAGAGTGTTGGGTCCAACCACTTTAGTAAGGAATTACTAAAGTATATATTTATGAAATTAGATTTCATAAATATATAATGAATAACATAAAGGATTAAACCGGGTACTCAAGGATTAAGATGTAGTAATCTTCAAAGTGGCAGTCTACATTCATGACTTTGTATTACTACGAATATTTTAATGAAGGGGTTGTATGTATAATAAAGTTTTGTAATATAATTTATTAATAAGGCCTAGAGTGCAATTATATTCTTACAGTGGTATTGAATATAATTAATGGTAACTTTGGACTTGTCAATAGTTGACAGAAAAGCTCAAGGCCCATTGGAGCTAGAGTCTTGTTTGTTCCCTTTGGTCTCATCTCAAGCCACAAACTAAAGCCCAATTGGGTAGGCCCAAAAGGCTAGCCCAATTAGATAATTAGTTTTTATTTAATAAGAGCTATTAAATAAAGAAACTACTAAGGTAGTTAAAAACGTACGTATGATGAAAAGAAAAGAAATCAGTTTTTCACCACAAGGAGAAGAAGAAGAATTTTCTTTGAGAATCTATGTACAAAAAGACTAATCGAGAGACTACACATCTTGGGCACCATGTGGAATTGAGATGAAGATTAAAGGTATTCTCAAGTTTTTGGTTTTGATTTTCACTATACCAAGGTACGCTTTCTATTTTTTGTTCTATAATTCAAGGTTACATGTTATCTCTCATGAATGAAGTAGATCCGTGTTTATTGCTTTCGCTGTGTGTTTTGTATGAGATACAAAACTAGATTATCCAACAAAAGGTACACACATATATAGAAAAGCTTAGCTATCATTCTGCTCATTCTTATAATTATCAATATCTGACTTTGTCATCGGCGGACCTATGGTAGGCATCACACCGGTGACCACTCAAGCAGAATCATATTCTAAGTCTCGAGCAGAACCTTCGGTGCACCATCGTATTTCGTTTGGAAGGATATATCAATTAATGATTTTGGCCTTATCAGTTTGGCACCGTCTATGGGGACTCGACATTTTCAAACGCTAGTTTGACAACGTAGCTCTACCCTTCTCAATATCCAAATTGAATCAAGTGCACCATAAGATCTAATGGGGTTAGCCCTTCAAATTCAAACACTCACAGCTAACATAGAAAGGCTCACAAGGCAGAATCAAGAGATTAGATAGTAGCTGCAGTAGGAGGAAAATCATTCACCTACAAGAATCTAAGTCAACATGAATGAGGACGAGGAGAACAACCACAAAAGAGACGGTTCAAGGAGGATGGATCCCTCTGATGGGGCAAGTAACGACCTCCTCAAAAGAATGAGAAAGAAGATGGATGAGCTTAAAAATGCAATGAAGGAGAAAATGGATAGGAATCTGGATGGGATGGTGAAAAGGACTGAATGTTCAATATGGGTATAAACTACCTTTGAACATTTAGACCCCAAATTACAAATTATCAATTCAAGCTTATTATCAAACAATTAATGTGCAAAACATGAACATAAGCCAAACACAGAATTGATAAATAATCTAAGCCAAATATAAACACATCCACAGCAGTAAATAAATGGCAAAGATAAAGGAAAGGAAGATGCAAACACACGGACAACACACGATGTGTTATCGAAGAGGAAACCGAAGCCCTCGGCGTAAAACCTCTCCGCCGCCCTCCAAGCGGTCAATAATCCACTAAAGAATGTAGTTGGGATACGTGAACAGCAGAAGACCCTCCAAGCTTAATCTATCCAGTGTACCTAAGCCCTCCAAGCTTCTTGCTCCAACGAGGTTACGTCGAGCCTATTTCTTTTTTAGCTTACCGGATTCCGCTATTAACCATAACATCAACTAATAGACATTGGTTCCTTCCTAATTGCTTCCCAAAAGTACCAAATAAACCTTCTCACTGATATGGGTATGGTGTGAAAAGGATTTGGTCAAGAACCTCTCAAGGATGTATTAATGGAGAGGAAGAGAGTAGAGAAAATTGAGGAGTCTTTAAGATAAAGATTGTGGATGAATTAACCTTGTTTTTCTCTAGGGTTTCTTTCACAAAATTCTCCCTGGAAACTCTTGACATTTGGTGGGTATAAGGGTCTATATATAGTGGTGAGTGTTTGGAATACGAAGAGACAGTTTTTTCCAAACAGGACTGGTTGGCAGCTTGGCCTCGCGACTGGTTTGAGTCGCGAGTTCCAACTACGAGTTAACTTCCTAGCCAGCCTGGGACTTTTGTCCTGTAATGCACTAGCTGGCATAACGCTTCAGCTTCTCGCATGCTTGACACGTGACTCTCATCTGGCGGCTTGCACCCGCGAGCCACCCGCGAGTTCCAGTCGCGAGTCCCTGCTTCTTTGCACATTGAGGAACATTTCTTCACACTCTCTCGTACACTACCCTTACAGTAATTCCACCTAAATATAGGGTTACTAAATGCTAAAATACAAGCAAATTTGGCACGGAATAAAGCTAACAAGATGGTTGATTAAATTCAACCTTACAAGGACTAATTCCCTTTTCACTACAAAGGTCTTGGAATGTCCTTTACCACCTAAGTTCCGCCTTCCTCCGCTTGAGTCCTTTAATGGCCTGAAGGATCCATTAGACCACATAACCACCTTTAAGATGACCTTGGGCTTGCAACAGAGTCCTAATGAGATCTTGTGCTGATCCTTCCCAACAACCCTTAAAGGGGCGGCATGAGTGTGGTTTAGCAAACTAGACCGTTCGTCCATAGATGACTTTGAGCAACTGAGCAACTTTTTTGTTCCCCATTTTGTCGGTGGACAACATTAGAAGAGGCCATTAGATCATTTACTCATGATCGGACAGGAGGATGGGGAGTTATTGAGGTCATATGTGAAACGATTCAACATGGAAGTATTAGAGGTAAATGAAGATAAAGACAAGGTGCAATTAACCACGTTCAAGGCCAGTTTAAAATCCAAGGAATTTGTAGTCGCCCTTGCAAAGAGCCTTCTTGAATCAATGGCAGAAATGCTGTCAAAGGCTTAAAAGTACATGAACGCAGAAGATGTTTTAACTACAATCGAAATGGGGGATATGTAGAAAGAAAGAAGAAATATTCAGGAGGACCCAAAAGGGAAGAAGAAGGAAAGGAGAGATCATTCGTCCAGCCACGATAGCGTCAAGAGAAGAGACAACAAAACCTGAGGATGGTAAATTTCACACTCCTAGTAATGCCTGTTGACAAAATCTTAATGTAGATTAAGGACGATCACCCCCTCAAATGGCCAAAAACACTTAACTTGTCACCTAATGTCTGCGACAAGAAAAAGTATTGCCGTTTTCACAAAGATTATAGGCACTACACGGAGGACTGTAGGGACCTAAAAGAACAAATAGAAGAGCTGATCTAGAAGGAAAAATTATAGAAGTTTGTGAAGAAAAATGCGCTAGGTTGGTACAAGCCTGAACAACGAACATGGTCAGAAGATAAGCCAAAAGACGAGGAAAATTAACATGATCTTCCAAAGAGCGCCCTAAAGGGGATCAGGATGATCAATGGGGGACTGACAGCAGGGGGATCGTTTAAGTCCCTCAAAAAGATGCAACAGAGACAAGTTAACAGCGTTCACTCAGCACCACCATTGGAGTATAGAAGAAGAGAAACCATAGACATGGTATTTTCCAAAGAAGATGCTAGGGGAGTGAAGCAACCATATGACGACCCATTAGTCATCATGCTTATGATAGAGGGATTCAACACCAGACGAGTCTTGATAGATAACGGGAGTTCTGTGGATATCATCTACCTTTCGGCCTTTCAATAGCTACGGGTTGATCTGAAGAGACTTTAGTGGGGACAGGGTATACCCGAAGGGAATAGTGACTCTAATCATCATGGTTGACTTATATCCTTTTCAGGTAACCAAACAACTTGATTTCCTAGTTGTTGACTCCCCTTTGTCCTATAATGTAATCATAGGACGACCTACACTCAATCGTTTAAAAGCTGCAACATCCACATATTGCTTGAAGGCAAAATTCTCAACAGAACACGGGATAGGGGAAATGAATGTTGACCAAGTTTTGGGCGTGAATGTTATTAGGCGATGCTAGCCTTAAAAGAAAATCACACGTGGATGATAGAAGAAAATAGTTCAGAAGCAGTGGAAGCATTGGAGTCAATTGAATTGGTGGATGGGGGGCCAACGAAGATAACAAAAGTGGGTACGAGCCTTGACCCCTCAATGAAAGAAGAAATTGTAAAGTTCCTAAAGGAGAAATTGGATGTCTTTGCTTGGAGCCATGAGGACATGCCATGCATATCTAGAGATATTATTCAGCATCGACTGAATGGGAATCCATAAAGGAAGCCAGTTCACCAAAGACGGAGGGTTTTTTCTCTTGAACGAAACAGAGCTGTAATGGACGAGGTAGACAAGTTACTGTCGACTAATTTCATTCAAGAAGTCTATTATCCAGACTGGTTAGCTAATGTCATCATGGTGAAGAACTTGAATGGGAAGTGGAGAATGTGTGTAGACCTCACAAATTTAAATAGTGCATGCCTAAAGGACAGTTTCCCATTGCCAAGGATTGACCAACTTGTTGACTCGACGGCAGGACACAAGCTCCTGACATTTATGGACGAGTTCTCGAGATACAATCAGATCCAGATGTTAGAGGAAGACCAAGAAAAGATTGCATTCATCACCAGTCAAGGACTTTATTGCTATAATGTCATGCCATTTGGATTGAAAAATGCGGGAGCCACTTACCAGAGCTTGGTGAACCAAATGTTTAGTAAGCAAATTGGACGAAACATGGAGGTTTATGTCGATGATATGCTTTTCAAGAGCAAAGTAGAAGAAAGCCATCTGGATGACCTCAAGGAAACTTTTAAAACATTAAGGCTATACAAGATGAAGTTAAATCCGGTGACGTGCGCGTTCAGAGTTTCCTCTGGTATGTTCCTTAGTTTCATGGTGTCACAGCAGGAGATCGAAGCTAAAACCGTCAATGAGGTGCAAAGACTAACAGGAAGAGTAGCCTCCTTCAACAGGTTTATCTCTAAGGCTACTGACAAATGTATGCCTTTCTTCAGGACCCTCAAATATGCCTTCGCATGGACAGACGGTTGTAAAGCTGCATTCCAGGAATTAAAGCATTACCTAAGTAACCCACCACTACTAAGTCTATCCAAAGAAGGTGAAGACTTGTTCCTATATCTAGCAGTATCAGCCATAGCTGTAAGTGCCGCCTTGATTTGAGAAAAGTCTAAGGTTCAACACCCAGTATATTACATTAGCCAAGCCTTCTAGGGGGCAGAGGCAAAATACCCATGAATGGAGAAGATTACCTTTACCTTGATCATCGCTTCCCGAAAGTTATGGCCATTTTATTCAAACTCGATCCTAGTCATGACCGATCAACCAATTAAGAAAGCGATGCACAAGCTAGAGGCAGCAGGACAAATGGTGCAGTGGGCAATTGAACTAAGTCAGTTCGACATTGAATATAAACCTAGAATAGCGATAAAAGCCCAAGTATTAGCATATTTTATTACTAAGTTTACTTTACCAGAAGACAAGGAAGATGGGGAGGAGTAGGAGTCATCATTACTTCTCCAAAGGGAGATGTCTTGAAGTACAGAGTACAACTCCAATTCTTTACAACCAATAATGAATCAGAGTAAGAGGCGATATTGACAAGGCTTAGGGTGGTAAGATCCCTAAGAGCCAAAAACGTACTCTTGAAGAGCGATTCAAAGTTGGTGATAGGAAAAATCAATAGCGAATACGAGGCAAAAGAAGGCAAGATGCAGAGGTACCTGAAGCTGACAAACCAAATAGTTGGAGAGTTGGAACTAGTAAATTTCATAAAAATCCCACGAAGTTAGAATTCAGAAGTAGACGAAGTAGCAAGATGTGCGTCATTAGAAGACGGGACCAGCTTACTAGGTCTGATGACAGAAATACATAAATTCCCCAGTATCGAAGAGGTCCACACATTCTTCTCGAAAGAAAATGGCACCAGCTAGGCAACTTCAATCTTATCATACCTCAAAGATGGACAATTGCCACTAGACTCAAATGAGATGAGAAAGATTGAGAAGCAAGCTACTAGGTTCACGATCCTGAACGACACACTCTATAAATGGGGTTTCTCCTTACCCTTCCTAAGATGTGTCGGAGAGGACGAAGTAAGATAAATCTTGCAAGAAGTTCATAAGGGTGTATACGGAGATCACTCGGAAGCAAGGTCAATAGTAGGAAAGATTAAAAGGGCAGGTTACTTTTAGCCTACAATGCATAAAGAAGCAAAAGAGTTTGTCATAAGATGCAATAAATGATAGAGGTATGGAAATGTCCTACGAATAGCTTGTGAAATGATGATGGCCATAATGTCACCTTGGCCGTTTGCGTAGTGGGGAATCAAAATAGTAGGTCCTTTGCCCCAAGGCAAAAAACAGGTAAAATTCTTACTCGTTGCAATTGACTATTTCACAAAGTGGGTAGAAGCAGAGGCCTTGGCAACCATCACAGAAGCCAAGATACAAAACTTTGTATGGAAAAACGTAGTTTGCAGAATTCCAAGGACGATCATCTCAAATAATGGTCGCCGGTTTGACAGTTGAGGATTCAAATTGTTTTGTTCAAGCCTCGGCATTAAAAACCAATTCTCGTTACTAGGACATCCTCAGGCTAATGGCTAATTGAACGTTGCTAAAGATCATCAAAGTTTGATTAGAGGAGGCAAAGGGTGCATGGCCCGAGGAACTGCATAATGTCTTATGGGCTTATTGAACCACAGCCAGAACCCCAACTAGAGAAACAACATTCAAACTCACCTATGGCATGGAGTAATAATCCCTGTTGAGGTAGGCATCACAAGCATGAGAAGGGAATTTTTCGACAAGGAAGGCAATGACGAACAAATAAAGATAAAATTAGATTGCCTAGAAGAAATCAGAACTGAGGTATCCCAAGGAGCAGCAAAGTACCAGTAGATGATGGCCAACTACTAAAACTAGAGAGTGAAGCTTAAAAGATTCAGCATAGGGGACCTCGTCTTACGAAAAGTCACACCAGCAACCAGGGATCCAACGCAGGGCAAGCTAGGACCAACTTGGGAAGGCCCTTACAAGGTCGTCCATTACTCAAGACAAGGGAGCTACCACTTAGAATCCTTAGATGGAGAAAGATTACCTCATCCATGGAACGTAGAGCATCTCAAAAGGTATTACCAGTAGATGTCAAGTTTTGTAACCAGTAGTGGTCTTTGTTTTTGTTTTAAATAGTTCAATAAAAGAATTTTTTAGTAGCCATCTTCTCGAGTATTTTCCAAAGTAGAAACTAAGAAGCTAGTGATAAAATTCCCCAATTAAGGGATGTAAACCACATGACGAGGCTAGTGATAAAATTCCCTAATCTAAGGAATGTAAATCACGTGACGAGGCTAGTGATAAAATTTCCTAGTTAAGGGATGTAAATCACATGATGGGGCCAGTGATAAAATTCCCTAATTAAGGGATGTAGTGACAAAATTCTCTAATCTAAGGGGTGTAAATTACATGACGAAGCCAGTGATAAAATTCCCTAATCTAAGGGATGTAAATCACATGACAAGATCAAGTGTCAAAATTCACTAACCTAAGTGATATAAACCACAAGACAAAGCGAAATCTCTAGGATGATGCAAGTCACATGACGAGTCCAAGGACACAAATCAAGTGAAGAACTAGAAAATTGTATCAAGTGGTGATCATAGAAGTGAGGTAAATTATTTTTTAAAAAAAAAAACTCATTCATGCAAAGAAGACAAATAGATATACGAAGAAGTCAACAAAATACTTAACATTAAGAAATGAAATTGTCTGAAATTGTCAAAAGCCCAAAACCATGTAGGGCACCACGAAGACACATAAAAAAAAGGAAAAAAAAAGGGAAAGTTAGAGATGGTTAAGTAGTTGGGGCATAATCTCCGTCAACGGGACCAGAGGAATCAATCTCGGGCTCAGGCACACTCCGCTTAGCAAAAGCAGCAATAACCTAAATAGCTTCGTCTGCCTCCATTACCTTATCTATTAGCTCAAAGTCCTGGCTCTCGAAGTCAACTCCTAGATTATGCTTCACCAAATACCTCTTTAGGAGCTTGAAGCCTTTGTAATACCAGCTGAACAAGAAGGTATTATATTCCTCGGTAAGCTGGAATGCTTGTATAGTCTTGGCAGCTACGGTCCTTATCTTCTGGTTGGCTAATTAAAGCTGCTTATCCTTCTGCGTCGTCAACAATTTCTCTACCCTGAACTCCTCGGTCAAAGCCTTGACTTTCTCCCTAGTAGTGTTGCCCTCGTCCATGGCTTTTATAAGTTCCTTCCTCAACTTGGAACTCTCAGCTTCCAGTGCCTCCACCTTGGAGCTAGCCATAACTGCTTTCTCTTTGTGGGTAAGGTACTCAGTGGTGATATGAATCGTCTCTCCCAGCACTAGGCACCCATAAGTGTAAGGACAAAGATAATACTTTCTAAGAGAAAGATGCTAGAAGACTAGTAAGTACCTAGACGAGCTTATGAATATAATGGTTCACTATCTTGTGAGAAGGAACCCCAAAGAGATCTTTAAGGTCTTTAGGAGTGATAATGTTGTGTGCCCTCATCAAGGCTGTGCCAGCATCATCCCAAACGCTGGTGTGGACACAACAGGGAGTTGCCACCTAGTTTTTACGATGGTCTAGGAAACATATATATAACATCCTCTCAAGGAAGGACCATTTTGATCTTACTACTAGAGATATGGGTTTGGAGTTTAGGTACAATTTTTAGAAGGTGTTAGGTACCCAAAACCTTCTAACCTTAGGGTTAGCTTCCTCTCATTGTGTCTTATGTCTTCACCCTATTAAAGGCATACTCAATATTGCATTCTAGCTCACACACACACACTAGCATACACCTAAGCATGCAACATGATATCAATCTTCCTAAAACCTAATCATTCATCTATCATGGTGTATCACAAACCAAGCCTAGCATTCATCTATCATGGCATATCACATCATCCTAGCATTCTTCTAGCATCATATCACATCCAAGACAAACATATAATCATTAACCCAAGGCAGAAACATAGGCATTATGCAAATCATGTTACACAAAGAATAGTACAGACTTACATATATACATGTTCATCAAAGAAAGGTAAGGCTATTAGAACAAACAAATGCATGTCCATGTGAATGCATGACTTATCTCCTTACCTTACTGCATCACAGCACCTATGGCATTAATGAATGTACATATGAATGCATTTTCATAACATCAAAGCAAGAAAAAGAAAATAAACCCTAATTTAAACATGTGGGAAGCAAACAAACAACAAGCATGTGAAACAGGAGCTTAAAACTATATATATATATATATATATAGGATTAAAACAGAAGCATAACATGTGAAATAAGTAAAGAAAACAGAGCAGAAACCTAGATTAAGGTTTCAGGGTAGCGGCCTACGCACTCAAGTCAAACGCTTGTGTGCACAAGTTTTGACCTCCGTGCACATGCATAATACATGTGTGCGCAAGCTTACTAAGAAACCCTAGCCTAGAAACACAAACAGTATAAAAAATAGAGCAGTACTTAAAATAGTAAATCTAACAACCTAACATGCTCTAAGACACTAAGCTACTTAAAACTAAACTATAAAAACATGTTATATTTTTCATTTCAACATTTCTCAAGTCAATTTCAAATCTGATTGTGCCTTAAGCCAATCTTGGGTCTTAGAATTTCAGCATCATTGGGGAATGGGGGCTCGAGTCATAAGGGGTACAAAATGTGGTGTCTACATATGCCCTTCTTTTGATTCGTAAGCTTCACTAACGGAATCAAAAGAATAAGAGATAAAACATTTTGTTTCGATGTACGGCTCAGGCACAACCTAAGCACGTGACACACATCACACATACACGAGGCAGGGTGTAACTCCGAAGAGTTGTGTGGGATTCGTATGTCCAAATTCCCACCTTTGTTGCTCAAAAAATGAGCAATGACTAGTTCACTATCCCAGAACCTGTTTTGTCAATTGTAAACAAAAGGCGAGTGACTCACTATCTTAGAGTCACTAAAAAAGAAAAACAAATAAGGCCAATGACCACAAGCATACCCAAATAAACAAAGGTGCTCTTACCAACTTAAAAGGATATATATCTGTGATGTCCATCTGGGGCTCTTGCCTCAAACTTCTCCGGGTGGCTTGCGCCTCTGGGTAATACTTGTCTTTTCCATCTTTATCTCCACCTACTTTGGTGAGGCTTTTGCCTCGGAGTGACCTTGGTCTCTATCTCTATCTCTCCCTCTTCCACTATGCTTGCATATTCAGTTCCCTCGGGATATGTGCTCAAATTCTGTATGATGTGCCTGCTTGTTCAATTCTCGGAGGATGTGTGCACAATTTTTGTATTCCGACTTTGCTTGACTGATGTGTGGCTTGTTTCTACATATTCAGTTCTCGTAGGATATGTGCACAAGTTCTGTGTTGTATAGGATCTGTGCCTGCATATTCAATTCCCTCGGGGTTTGTGCACAAGTTCTAGGTTGTTTCTTTCTAATTTGTATGGGGTTTCATGCCTGCATATTCAATTCCTATGGGATATGTGCACGAATTCTGTGTTCTAACTTGCTTGACTATTTTTTGGAGGAAAGATCCACTGAGGATGTTGAAGAACTCACTAGGGAGTGTGATTTGTCGAGAAGTGTATCAGTGATGATTCTAACCTACCATGAAGTCTTTTGGGTGTACGGTCTACTAGAGAGGGGGTAACTTACTAGGGATTTCTTGATGGTGTTTTGCTCGTTGAAGAACTTTCCTCCACTAGGGAAAAAGTATCTTCTTCTTTCTTATGACTCACTGGGGATCGATATTGATTTCACCCACGAGGGGGTTTCATAAACTCCATTGGGGAAATTTCATTTTGCAACTCTCAAGGGGGCTGCTTCTGTGTCTTGGACCCATTGAAATTTGCTTAAGGACTTGGTTGATGATCTTGACTCATGGAGGAGTTTTCATGATGATTTCTGATCCACTGAGGGATGTTTATGATGATTTTTGATCCACTGAGGGACGTTTATGATGATTTTTGATCCACTGAGGGACGTTTTTGATGCTTTTGATCCACTGGGGATGCCTTTGATGCTTTCAACCTATGACGACGCCTTTTAGGGTTTTTGTGTTCTTTGTCTACTGATGGCATTTCTGTCATTTTTGGACGTATTTTTGAATTTTCCTTTGCGTTTTCGGCCTCTTGGAGACTTCATGGCAACATTTGGAATTTTTATTTTTTGCTAAACTAAACGTAGTTTAGCGGGGAGGCTTAAACTACATGTAGTTTAATCATGTACGTTCTCGCATTTTCATCTTTTTTTTTTCCCAACGGCTACCAACCGTTTCTTTTTTTCATTCTCTTCATCTCCCTCATCTCTTCATATTTTCTCTAACTCCCTCTACAAAAGCCTTTTGCCTTTCTCTCATTCCCTCACAATTTGACCCTCATCTTCTTCTTCAATCTCAACTTCTCTCTCAAGCTCTCTCATCTCCTTCAATGGAACCTAATTCCAAGAAGAGTTCTTACATCCTCTCCACTAATGCATTTCATCTCACTCGTTGGAATGGGTAAGGTTGGCTGTGGCTCCTTTCTTGACCTACAGATCACAGCAACATCTTTTTGAGGGCGCAAGGGTTGGATCTGTGAGTTTTATTGTTATTTTTCTATTTTTTTTTTCCATTTTCAAGCTTTTCCTTTGATCTTCCATTTTGATCTGTTTGAGGCTTATAAATGTTTGGGTTTTGCTGTGGGATGGGTTTAGATGAAAACTTGACATTTTAGAAGGGATAGGAACATGTTTAGGATGAGTTTTGATTGAGAAAACCTTGAAAAAGTCAAAAAACACCCTTTTGTGTTCGTTCTTGTGTGCGCAGGTTTGGGCCTATGTGCGTAGACATTTTCTTGCGCGCGTAGCCTATATTCATGCGTGCGGAGACTTATTCTTGTTCATGTGCACGCAAGTTCCAACCTGCATATGCGTGCAGCATCCTATGCAAACAGCCTTATTCTTGTGCGCGTGTGGCGCCAGGTAGAAACCTTAGTGTAGCCATTTGGACTCCTTTTTCATTTGTTCTTAATTTGTTTGCAATTTTTACGTCATTCCTCACCATTTTTTCATCCCACTGTATGCCTCACATCACATCTCACTCTATTATGAATGCAATATCATTTTTACAGGTTTTATCTCCATATTCTAGTAGAGGGAGTACCAGCTGGGCGTTGGTATGGCACAACATCCTTACCGAGGAGACTCGATGTCACATTCGTACCGTAGGTTTTGAGCCTGTCCTTCGCTTGCTACCTGAGAGGTCTGTTAGTGCTATCTTGGTGCAGTCTTTAGCTGAGAGGTGGTGGGATACTATTCACACCTTCCACATTGCTGATCAGGAGATGACTATCACTCTCTATGACTTCCACCACATGACTGGCCTACGGTTTAATGAAGTCCCGATAAGTTTGAAGGATGAGTCGAACACTCACTTGGGTGCAGAGTTGCTCGGGAGGAGGTATGCTACGGGGACGATCCGCTATATTGATCTTAAGGTAGATTTCACGCGTTGTCCACAGGGGACAATTGAGTAGTGTGCCCGAATGGCCAGGGTCTTTTTGTTGTACCTATTGGGGGCGTACTTATTTGCCAATAGGGGGTAGACGATGTCTTTGAGGTGGTTGGCCCTTTTCTGAGACTTTGAGAAGGCTCAGACTGCCAATTGGGGGTAAGCATGCTAGGCCTACTTTTTCTCTTCCTTGGACACACTTTGCCGGGGAACTCTACGCTAGCTAGTGTGGCCTTGAAAGCTCCTTGAGGTAGTTTCTTTCTCTTTGCTCTTGTAGCTCATTGGTCATATATCCACATGCCATTTAGGTTAAGACTATGTATTATATTCTTGCTAACTGTATTCATATCCACATCTTGCAAATTTTCATTTTGTAAACTACCATATCTGTGCCTTGCAAACTATGCCATAGCTTCTTGCAAACTGTTATATTCGTATCTTGAAACCTGTCATGTTGTAAACTGTCATGTTCTCTTGCAAATAGTACCATAACAACTTGCAAACTGTCATCTTTTCAGCGTTGGGCCATAAAGTATGGTCTCATTACTTGGGAAACTTCGGTGGACTTGAAGAGCGTCACCTTTATTCGGGCCCACCTCGATAGGCTCTTTCCAAATGATGTAAGTTAGGAATATATTGCTTTCCACTTTTTGCATGCTTCTTAAGATTCTCTTTCTAACCCCACGTGTTGTCATAGATTGTGTGGAGTCCTTGGGCCGATGCTGATCCAATGGCGGACCTAAACTTGGAGGTAGTTGCTATTGTCGCTGTTAGGACATATGTGTTCACACTTAAGAACATATGTCATATTTTATGTAAATTGGCTAATCCTTTGACAAAACGCACTCTACTTGTAATTGGGCAGTTCTAGGTGTTTTTAATACTTCAAGAAACAATGTTTCAAGATCAAGTGTTGAAGTCATCAAGTCTGTCCAAGAAAAAGCAAGTTAAAGTGCAGAATTTTTAAAGCTCGACACCTGCTCGACACCTGCTATCTGTCGAGAATTAAAAAGTCAGAATTCCAATATGATTTTCTTGGGATCCGTGAATGTGTTTTTGGGCCTTCTTTTCTTCTAACCCTAAACATATTTAAGGAGTGTTTTAAGAGCCATCAACATAGACACAAGTTGCATAAGCATTGAGCAATCCTTGTTCAAGCAAATTGTGATCTAAGACGAAGTTCTTAACCTAGTTCATCTTCTTCAAGAAGTTGCTGTGTATTGTGCACCGTAGGGTTTTGTAACCAAGCATCTTCCTGATCTTCATTGCATAAGATGATCTGAAGAACTTTGCAGCCAACCTCTCTTCCTAAAGTTGGTGTTTGAAGTCGCGTACTGGGATCTGCGCATCTGGTTAGTCACGTACTTGGGAGCCGTGCATCAAAAGGGGGAACTTTCGCTACAGATCAAGTCCAATTGGGTATTGGGGTAAGGGTTCAACTGTAGGTTGGTAAGGTACTTGGGATTCCTTATTTGTAACCGCTTGATTTGATAATAGTGGAGTTTCGGGAGTGGTGACCTGAAACTCACCCGGTGGGGTTTTTGTCGTTAGGGTTTTTCCCCATTCGTGAACAAATCACCGTGTCTTTTATTTTCCGCTGCATATTTAGTTATTCGGTGATTTGTTTGTGCTGCCACGTATTTGCATGTTAAATTGATTAATTAATAACTTGGCTAAATTAATTAATTAGTTTAAATCACAAGGGGTCATTCAATTTGTGGCCTATCAAGTGGTATCAGAGCGGGTACACTCTGATTAGGTTTAATCTTTGCTGTGTTTGATCCATTGACCCCTGTTTGTCATGGATAGAGGACAATCTCTAATTATACCTCATTTATTTGATGGGACTAACTATGCCTACTGGAAAGTACGCATGAGAGCTTTTTTGCAGTCCTTAGATGAGAAGGTGTGGCAAGCAGTTGAGATTGGCTGGACCAAGCCAACAGAAGCGCCGGCTGATTGGGATGAAGCCAAGATCAAGGCGGCGAACTTCAACGGCAGAGCGTTAAATGCCCTATTTAGCGCAGTCACAAATGAGGAATTCAAGAAGATATCCTCAACAGAAACTGCTAAGGAGGCATGGACCATCCTCCAGACAACCTATGAAGGAACAAAGGCTGTCAAAGATTCAAAGCTACAGAGGCTCACTACTAGCTTTGAAGAAATAAAGATGGAGGAGGATGAGTCGTTCGATGAGTTCTATGCCAAGCTTAAAGACATAGTGAACTCAGCCTTCAATCTTGGGGAAACCATCCCTGAAGCCAAGGTTGTAAGGAAGGTGCTCAGATCTCTACCTGAGAGATTTCATGCCAAGATTACGGCAATTGAAGAATCAAAGGACATTGATAAAATTCCTTTGACTGAGTTGGTTGGGAACTTGCAGACCTACGAGCTAGGGTTATCAAGGATAGGCAAGTCAAGCAAGGGCAAGAGCATGGCCTTGAAGGCTAAGAGCAGTGATACAGATGAGTCTTCCGATGATGAAGATTCCAAGATGAAGTCCTACATTACGAGGCAGTTCAAGAAGTTTATGAAGAATGCTAATGGGAGGAGCTTCGACAAGGACCGAAGGCAATCCAGTTCTTCACAGTTCAAGAGCCAAGACAAGGGAAGGAAGGATGCCAAGGATGGCGGTTAGTACACGGTTCCGGCAGGACCAAAGTGTTTTGGGTGTCACGGGTTTGGACACATGAAGAATGAGTGTCCTACATATCTAAAGAGCATTGGGAAGAGCAAGGCTCTAGCTGCAACCCTTAGTGACACTGAGCCTAAAGATGATTCCGATGATGAGGATGACGGAATCCTAAATGCCTTCACTGCTTCAGTCAATTCTACTGATGGGATTGTTGAAGAAGAAGAAGAAGAATTGGTGGACGCTGAATGTGAAAAGATGGATGACAAAGATGATATCCATTCAGCCTATGAGAAGCTTTACAAGCTCTCTGAAAAGCATGAGAAGTTATACAGGCTGGCCACCAAGAAGCTCAGTGATGTGGAACTCGATAGAGAAGAATTGTCCACAAAGTTTGATGAGGCGAATCAAACTATTGGTGCACTGAGATTTGAGAACAACTTCCTGGCTGAGAAGACCAAGAAGCTTGAAGCAGAGCTGTTTCAAGTTAGAGCTCAACTGGAGAGGACTTCAAGTGCAAAACTTGATGAGATGCTCAGCAACCAGAAATCTGCTTCAGATCGAACAGGTATAGGGTATGGTCTTTCTATCTCTAACTCTGCTTCTACTAGTTCTACTGTTTTTGTTCCTCCTGCTAATATTGAAAAAATTGAGAACATTGATGGTAATACTAAATTAGTTAGTGAGAACATAGACAAGGGTAAATCCATCTTAGGAGCACCCCTTAAGTTAGAAAAGAAAGATGCTAAACTCCCTAGGGATAAGAAGGCTAACTCTCAGAAGCCTAAACAAAAGAAGCAGCATCTCTGTTATCATTGTAGAGCTACTGGTCATACTCGACCTAATTGCTACAAGTGGCTAGCCACCCAACAGAGCAACAGTATGACAGCATCTGGAAGCCAAAATCAGCTTCAATCCTCTTTTGCTCCTCTTGGAGATCTTCTGAAAGCCATCATGTTCCTTTCGAACTTGAACGGTTTTAATTCTTCCCCCTCACCGCCGGCTCAAGGATTTAACCAAAGGAAAGGCTCTACCAAAGTGTGGAAGAAAAAGGACTCAAAGTGATTACATCACTTTCTTTTCCCTTCTTGTTCTTCTTATTTGTTGCATTGCATGTGTGTTTTGCATTTTTTATTATTGAGTCAGTCTAGTTTTATGCATTGTTTTGCTTAGTTTACTTTCAGTTTTGCTTATTTTGTTTTTGATATAAAAATAAAAAAAAATAAAAAAAAATTGAAAAATTGAAAAATACAAAAACAGTGTGTGTTATGTGTACTTTGGTACTTGTGTACCTTAGATGGCCAATGAAACAAAGTTCTCTAAACTTTGTATCTCTTGTAGCTTAGATGAGCATCTTTATGCACAACTAAGCAAGTGAGCTTTGTGGCTCGTGTTTGTGATGAGTAAGATTAGGTTATTTCTTAGACTTAACACTCATATCACTCTTTTTGACGGGTAGGACTAGAAAATCCTAAGAGAAAGGCATAAATAACCATCTCACCACTGTTGCCCGCCAATCATTAATGACATCTGTATGTTTCGGCATAGCAAAAGTGTGATGTCAATGACATTTGTGTGCTTAGGCATAGCAAAATTGAAATGTCAAAATATCAATGGGTATTTCTTTTCTTTCTCATAAACCCATGTATGATATGCTTAAAAAGAAAATATGCAAAGAAATAAAAAGCAAAAAGATTAAAAATGCTTTAAAATGGTTGCAAGCGTGTATTCTAGGAGATGTGGGAGTTATAGGATGTACCTCAAAGGTGATAGTCCCCATCAAACAGTTATGATTGTGTGTGAGTTAAAGTTATTTTCTTATATCTCAGATCGTCATAACATGTATACACATATGCAATCTTGCGATGTTTTTCACAAACAACACGCAATATTCTTTGCTACTTTTGATACATGTGTAGGTACAATGTGATTTGGCCATCACAAAGGTTTTACATGTGCTTTTGTATGCTCACTAAACTGTCATGACTTATTTTTGAAATATAAAATTAGTTAGACTTGTTTAGTGTGTGTGTGTGTTTTAGGAGATCCATGTGCTTAAATTTTCTTTGAGAGATGATTTTTGAGAGCTTTATATGTTGGTTGGATCTTTGATGAGGTGTTTGTCTTGATTGCATTCATATCTGTGTTTTTCACTTCTCGAAAAACTGCTTTTCACTGTTGTCTCGACACCTTCTCGATACCTCCTCGATACCTGGTCAGCTGTTGAGATTTTCAAGCCTTTTTCTTATCGCAATCTCGACACTTCCTCGACACCTGGTGGATCGATCGAGATTCTCTCTGTCTCCTCGATACCTTCTCGACACCACATCGATCGATCGAGCTTCTGGTATTGGTTCAGCTGTTTGGTACCTTGATACCTCCTCGATACCTTAGCTGTCGAAGGCAAAATTCTCGACACCTTTCTCGACAGCATCCTCGATACCTCTCGACACCTCAGCTGTCGAGATTTACTGAGGTGTCTATAAAAGCAGCGATCGCGATTTTCTCTTTCATTTCTCGATCTCTCTTCGATCTGTCCGAGGCGGTTCGTCTTCCAGAGAATTTTTCTTCACTCCAACCTTCATCCAACGTGATTTGTGGCTCTTCCTTGCTTCGAATCACCTGGTATGATCTTGTTATCCTTTGTTCTTCATGCATTTCATGATTTTGAAACTTAGGTTTTAAAGTTTTTGAAAATTTTGGGATTTTTCAAAATTAATGGGTTTTTATTGAAATTTTGGGTTGGTTTTTCAATAAAAAGTGTTTAAAATGTCATGCATTGCATTCCATGTGCATTAGAATGATATTTTCATGCATTTAGTTGTGTGATTCTTGTATGTGTGCTGCTAGGATTGGATTGGGCTGAGCCCATGATGTCTTTTATGTTTGCATGTCACATAACCATGCATTCCCATGCATACGTCCATTTTGTTCAAGATATTATCATATTTGAACTGTTTGGGACTTTTCTGATTGTCTCCCTCTCTATCTCTTTTCTCATTCTTTTACGTTAGTTGCATCTATGGCACCTAAACGTAAATCCACTCCGGCTCGGAACCCTCTACGTTCTGGAGCTTCTTCATCTTCTGATACTGCTCCTCATACTCTTCGGTTCCGTGATGTAGATGCCCAAAAGGCGTTTACTGAGAACTTTTCTAAACGAGGTGTTCATTCGGAACGCCACATTGTTCTGGCGGACTTCGCCGACACTGACCTTCCCTCTGTCATTCACAGTAGGGGATGGGAGTCACTGTGTGACGTCCTGGTCACTTGTCCTCTCGTACTTATTCAGGAGTTTTACTCCAACATGTACGGGATTGATCGTTCAGTACCTCTCTTTCATACTCGCGTTCGAGGTACGCGCATTGCTGTCACACCGCAGCTGGTTGCAGATGTGCTTCATGTCCCTAGGATAGAGTTTCCTGACTATCCTACATGTGAGCGACTAAGGACTGTGTCCAAGGATGAGCTCATTTCTACTTTTTGTGAGCGCCCTTCTGAGTGGGGTAAGCATCAGTATACATCATGTAGACCTTTTGCTAAAGGTCCTAGATTCCTTAACATGGTGATGACCTTTGTACTTCATCCTCTCTCTCATTATAACTCTATCACAGAGCCTCGTGCTCGTTTCTTGCTTTCTCTACTTGAGCATCTTATGATAGATTTTCCTTCCCACTTCATTTTCTCTATCATAGATGTTCATTAGATGCGGCGTCCCGTGATAAGCTCATCTTTCCTTCCGCTATCACGAGAATTCTACGCCATTTTTCCATCCCTTTCCCTGTGTCTGACCACTTCACACACATATCTGCCATAGATGCCGCTACCGTAAAACGTAGTCAGGCACAGTTCAGGTCGAGACAGCCGGATTCCACTCCGCCCTCCCGTTCGGCTCCATCCAGATCTGCTCCATCTACATCGACTCCTCTTCCTTCCTCAGGCGATGTATCTCTTGGAGATATTATGGCGCAGCTGCAACGCATGGATGCTCGCCTTGATACACTCACCACTGAGCTGTATCAGGTGAACGTTCGTGTTGGTCGTATTGCACGACGGCAGGCGACCATGGGTGGTTTTGCATCTGAGGCTTCTCCTCCACCACCTCCTCCAGTTGCTTCAGATTCTGATACTGAGGATGATGATGATGATGATGGTGATGACGATGATGCTTCTGATGATGATGATGGAGATGCTAGCTCTACTGATGAGATGTCTACATGACACTCTACCCTTTGTCACTCGTGACAAAAAGGGGGAGTAGTTTTGGGATTATGAGAGTAGTCATCTTAGGGGGAGAGTTAGTATAGGGCATCTTAGGGGGAGTGTTCATATATTTGAGGGATGTAGTGAGGCTTTAGATGTATCTTTTCTTTTCCATTCTTATAGATACATTGGTCTTGTATATCAGTTTACATACATTGTACTTATCTTTCTATATATGTGGATGTATGTTTTTCTTTCACCTATCTCTTCATGTGTTGTTTCTTTTCTCTCTTTATACACATGTTCTTTATTTGTATGCAATCTAATTATTTCTGTTTCACACAAGATGCCTTGATGAGTTTTGTTTAAAAGTGTCTCAGAAATACAGGTTGTCAAAGTCTACTTGCCATAAACTCTCTTTTTGCAAAGTTCTTCAAGAGTTTGTGTTAGGATAGATTTTATTGTATTTAACAAGTGAATATGAGTTGAGTGATTTATGACTTCTCTCATATGTTCATTTGTTTGTTGTGGTTTTGTCACGGATTGCCAAAGGGGGAGATTGTTAGGACATATGTGTTCACACTTAAGAACATATGTCATATTTTATGTAAATTGGCTAATCCTTTGACAAAACGCACTCTACTTGTAATTGGGTAGTTCTAGGTATTTTTAATACTTCAAGAAACAATGTTTCAAGATCAAGTGTTGAAGTCATCAAGTCTGTCCAAGAAAAAGCAAGTTGAAGTGCAGAATTTTTAAAGCTCGACACCTGCTCGACACCTACCTCGACACCTGCTATCTGTCGAGAATTAAAAAGTCAGAATTCCAATCTGATTTTCTTGGGATCCGTGAATGTGTTTTTGGGCCTTCTTTTCTTCTAACCCTAAACATATTTAAGGAGTGTTTTAAGAGCCGTCAACATAGACACAAGTTGCATAAGCATTGAGCAATCCTTGTTCAAGCAAATTGTGATCTAAGACGAAGTTCTTAACCTAGTTCATCTTCTTCAAGAAGTTGCTATGTATTGTGCACCGTAGGGTTTTGTAACCAAGCATCTTCCTGATCTTCATTGCATAGGATGATCTGAAGAACTTTGCAGCCAACCTCTCTTCCTAAAGTTGGTGTTTGAAGTCGCGTACTGGGATCCGCACATCTGGTTAGTCATGTACTTGGGAGCCGTGCATCAAAAGGGGGAACTGTCGCTACAGATCAAGTCCAATTGGGTATTGGGGTAAGGGTTCAACTGTAGGTTGGTAAGGTACTTGGGATTCCTTATTTGTAACCGCTTGATTTGATAATAGTGGAGTTTCGGGAGTGGTGACCTGAAAATCACCCGGTGGGGTTTTTGCCGTTAGGGTTTTTCCCCATTCGTGAACAAATCACCGTGTCTTTTATTTTCCGCTGCATATTTAGTTATTCGGTGATTTGTTTGTGCTGCCACGTATTTGCATGTTAAATTGATTAATTAATAACTTGGCTAAATTAATTAATTAGTTTAAATCACAAGGGGTCATTCAATTTGTGGCCTATCAGTCGCTTCTAGAATCTCCCAACCTCTTGAGGGCACTAGGTTGAGGGTGATCTATTTGGCAGAGAGGGTGTGTTACCAGTTGGCAAGTGAGGATGCGCCCCAATTTTGATGGATCCTCTAGTGTTCATACTTGCCCCCTACTCCATGACGGTCGCGGAGTATGATTTGTTGGGGCTAGAGATCCCCTTCATTGAACAAGTCATGGATAAGCAAGATTATGATGATTTTAGTGCGACTCGCCTTATGCCTTCCCTTACTGCTGTGGTATGTGTTCTTGCTTCTCTCATTTCCCTTCAATCAGTCATCATCTGCATTCTTGTACATTGGTAATGTAAGGTTGATTTTATTCAATCATGTGTTGGCTTTATTCCGTGCCAAATTTGCTTGTATTTTAGTAATTGGAGACCTTGTATTTAGGTGGGAATTATGTAAGGGTTGTGTGTGAAAGAGTATTAAGAAAACTCAAGATGTGTGCATACAAAGGAGCCTCGCAACTGGATCTCGCAATTGACTCGTGACTGGCCAGTCGCCAAAGTGGCATAAGTGTAAAGCATACAGGGAACTGAAGGGTCACGATAGCTGGAGCACTACAAGACAAAACGTACAGTCTGGCCAGGTAGTTAGCTCACGAATCAAACTTGCAACTTGTTCCACTTGCAAGACTGACTTGCCAGAATGCCCTATTTGGATGAAAACTGAATCTTCGCATTCCTCGCATACACTACTATAAATACCCTTATACCCACAAAATTTAGAGAGCTTCCAAAGAGAATTTTGAGATAGAAACCCTAGAGAAAAACAAGATTGACTCATCCACAATCTTTGACATTTAATTCTCCAAATTCCTCTACTCTCACCCTTTCCATTGATATATCTTTGAGAGGTACATTAGCAAAATCCTCATCTCACCATACCTATATCAGTGAGGAGGTGTTTTGGTGCTTGGGAAGCAAATTGGAGATGACTAATTCATTTGGTTGATGCAATTGGTTTATTGCGGGATCCGGGAAGCTAAAGAAGACAAGGTTAGGCATAACCCTGTTGAAGCAAGAAGCTTAGAGGGCTTAGGTGCATTGGGTAGATTAGGCTTGGAGGGTTTTCTTCTATTCATGTATCCGAATTTTATTCTTTAGTGGGTCATTTGACTGCTTAGAGGGTCAAGGAGAGGTTTTTTGCCAAGTTCTTTGGTTTCCTCTTCTATAACACGTGCTGGTGTTATCTTTGTGTTTGCATCTCTCTTCCTTTACTCTTTACCTTTTAATTGCTGTTGTATTTGTGATTAATTATGGTTTAGAGTGTTTTACCAATTTCGATATAGCTTATATCCATCATTCCGCATATATATTGTTTGTGTATAAGCTTGTGTTGGTATTGTTGAAATTGTGGGTCTAAATATTCATTATTATTTTATCCACTAATTGAACATTCAATTGGTATCGGAGCAGGTGCACTTACTATGGTTTCATTACCTAAGTGTGATCCTAGGCCCTTTTTAAGATGGATCGATCTCATTCGCTCAATGCTCCTCCATACTTTGATGGGAGCAGCTATGCTTTCTGGAAAGTTCGTATGAGGGCATTTCTATGTTCCGTTAATGATAGTGTTTGGGACGCTGTTGAGATAGGATGGACTAGGCCAGAAGCCGCGGGATAAGGCAGCCCTTGCAGTAGCTAATGCTAATTGCAAGGCTTTAAATGCTATTTTCTATGGTGTTTCTCCTGATGAGTTTCATAGGATTTCTCATGTTACAATTGCCAAGGAGGCATGGCAAATCTTGGAGACGACTTATGAAGGCACCAAAAAGGTGAAGGACACCAAGTTGCAAATACTTACCACACGCTTCGAGGAGTTGAAGATGAGTGAAGACGACTCATTCGACTCATTTTATGGGAAGCTAAATGAAGTGGTGATTGGGAAATTCAACTTGAGAGAAAAGACGGAGGACTCCAAGATTGTGAGGAAGATTCTACGATCATTACCGGAGAGCTTTTGTGCAAAGGTCACTGCCATCGAAGAGAGCAAAGACCTTGATGAGATTAAAATTCAAGAACTCATCGGTTCTCTTCAAACCTATGAGCTATCTCTACCATCACAAAGGAAGAGCAAATCTCTTGCTTTAAAGACAATTAATGAGAGAGTGGAAGCTTAAGACTTCACAAATGAGGATGAGGCCGAAAAGAAAGTGGCATACCTTGCTAAAAACTTCCGTAAGTTCTTAAAGTTCAAGAGAGAAGGAAAGTCTTTTGAGAAGGGAAAATTCTCAAATTTTAAGAAGGACAAGAAAGACTTCAAGAAGAAGGATTCAAAAGATTCCTCTCCGTCCCAAATGGTCACATGCTTTGAGTGTAAAGGGCATGGGCATGTGAAGAAAGAATGCCCCACTTATTTAAAGGCAAAGGGTAAAGTGTTTGCCACTACCCTTAGTGACTTAGATAGTTAAAATTTAAATTCGGAAGAAAGTTGTGATGGAGAAGGAAACTACTCCGCATTTATGACCATTGCACCTATGGATTCGTCAGAAGATTTGAATGCACCAGTGGAAGAGCTCGGTGAGCACACCAAAGTGAAGTCAATGGGAGTTGGGGAGGAATCTGATGATGAAGATGAAGAATGTGTCTATGAAGGGACAAAAGGATTGCAAGAAACTTATAATTCTCTTCTTGAGAAGACCAGAGAGTATGCAAGAGTGGCTAAGGCAGCCAAAAGAAAAATGAAGAGAGCAAAGCAAGATTACAAAAGTCTTCTAGTGCAGTACAAGGAGACTAAATGCGAAGTTGAGACGCTGAACAGAGAACTAACTGAAGCCTATCCAAGATCAAGTTTCTTGAGCTTGAAGTGATTCAAGCTAATGCTAAAGTGGAGCGGGTTGCATCCAAAATGCTTGACGAAGTGCTGGCACATCAAAAGCCAGTTTTTGAAAAAAGTGGCTTGAGATACACCGGAAAGAGTAGTTCAAGCGCCAATGTGTCTAAGGAGATGAAGTTTGTTAAAGCAAAGGAACTAGTGGTAGCGACTCCAACTGTTGAGAAAGTGAAGTTTGAGAAAAAGGCAAGGTGATTGTTTAATGGGTTTTAACAAAGCCTCCAAACCAGTAGTGGCTAAACTCAAGGCAAAAGAAAAATCTCCTCCGAAGTCACAAAGAGGACCACAAACTCAACGCTTTTGCCATCATTGTGGAATCCAAGGACACACTAGACCTAATTGCCATAAGCTTCAGGCATTAAAGAATGGTAGCTCTCAAAGGCCAAGAGGACAAAGAAATGGTAAAGGGAACCTCAAGCAATCAAAAGGGCAAGAAGTTGAGTCTGATATTGGTGATGTGATGAAGATGATAGACACCATCACCTCTTGTTTGACGAACTTCACCCTAAGGTTTGAGAATCGTAACTTATGTACCCAATCCTTTAAGGATATCACCCCAAATGCACGTGTCGTGTAGGTGAAGATGGGTACACATGCATAAACATTAGAACATGTCCATGTATCAATTTTTTCTATATGTTGTGACTTTGTTTGGTTTTTTTTCCTAGTAATCATTCTAGCATGTTTTGATAATTTTTGTTTGTTTGTTTTTAAGTGCTTTGAATGTTTTCTTTTTGATCAATCTTTATTTACTTTTGTGAAAATCCAAAAAGTTTGATTGGCATTATTGTGTTTTGTCACACGCATGTTTTGCCTTGTACGTTCATACAAATGGCTTTGTGCATTTACGAGCGTAGCTTGTTCTTTGTGCATTCATATCATTGTGGGAAAAATCTTGACATCTATGAGACTGTTGTAAATAGATTTTCAAACTTGTCATGAATGATTAGTTAATGGTTTTGTTGATCTTGAGACTTAAATAGACTTGTGCCTATATATCTTCCCACTCTTCTATTTTTCTTGATTAAAGAGCTCAACCAATGTTAAATCTCAAAATGAAAAGAGATAATGAGCTACAAAAGCCTTTGCACATACTAGTATTCGACTAAGAAAAAGGGAAAGCGACTTATATGAAAATGTATGGTCCCATGAGCCAAAGGCTTTCTCATCAAATTGAAATATCAAAAATTTCAGGCATTGATCTCAAAATGAGATGTATTGTTCCAAAATGATCAAATGTTATGAAATGTATGAAGCCAAATGAAAAGCTTCAAAATTATGTAATTAAGTTTTGTGGGAGGTTATTTATGCATACTTCTATAATTGAGATTAGTCACTCTTCCTAGTGCTAATTTTGTATGCCTTAGTTAAGTTGATCATTGAAGCTTCACATTAGACTAAGGACTATCTCATTTTTGGTACCCACACACATCACACATGTCTATGTTCATTGAATGCCTTATTCATTTGTGTGATTGTACTTGATTAAATGTGTTGCACTTACTCAATCATATGTTGATCAAACACAAAGATTTTTAAGTATTTTAATTGTTTTTGGAAAGTTTTTTGTTTTGAAAATTTTCAAAAATTTCAAAAACTGTGCAACTCTGTTCTAGCGACTCATTCCTGTGGGTCACTCCAGTCGTGAGCTTACTTAGAAGCTCTCGAAACTCTCTGGCGAGCCAATCCCCCAGTCACGAAAAAGACTTAGAAAAATTCCAAAATTTTTGGGGTTTTAGCATTTTTGTGACTCAGTTTGGCGACTGGTTTGCGAGTGGAAGCTCTAGTCACGAGTTTACTCAAAATGATTCGCGACTCTCTTCGCGACTCGCTTGCAAGTGGACTTCCCAGTCGCAAAAAACACTTAGACAAATTTTTCAAAATTTGTGTCAAGGGATTTTTGCGACTTGACGTGGCGACTTGTTGGCGACTCATTCCAATCGCGAAAAAAGAGTGTTTTGCACAAATAGGGTTATATTCAAGATAGTTTTCAAAAACTTTTTAGTTTTCTCTCGCATCACGTGCTTGTTCATTGTCTTGTCCGCCTCTCGTTCTTCCAAAACCACCATTTTTCTCTCACAAAACCTCCATTTTCTTCATCAATCCTTCATCAATCTTCAAGAAAAGGTATGGGTTTTCTTTTATTCTCAAAGTATTTCATGTTTCTAACCCTAGATTTCTTGGATTTTGTGTTTATGTTGAGATTTGAAAATATTATGTTTGAATATGGTTTTATTGTTGTTTTGTTGAGATTGCTTTATGGATTTTGTTGGTTTTGTTAGTATAATGCCTATTCTACATGTTTTACATGTTTGTGCTTCATTTTCATGCATTGTACCATGTTTGTGTTGTGTTGTGCATACCATGTTCAAGATAAATCATCTCTTAGATGCTTTTGTGTGTCTCTTTGGATTCTACGGAATACAAAGGTTGTAGGGATAATCTTGTTTCTTTGATTTTGAAACATCATATGATTATGTGTTTCTACACTTTGCCCTAGTTTGCATACTTTTGCATTTGATGCGCACACACACACACACTCTTTGACATGTTTGAGTGCTTAATGTCATGATTCTATCATGCCTTGATGATTTATGTCTTCATGTGTCAATCTGTTTTTGAGTTACTTCTCTAAATTTTTTTTTTTTAGGGTTATAATTCAGTGTCCATTGTATAGTTACTAAACGGTTACTAATCTAGTTTGTTATCATATCTTGTGCTCTGTTTTATGGTGCTTGTTGCTTTTTTTTTTACAGATGACTCTGAAGAAGAAAACCACTGCACAACGTGGTGACAAAAGGAAGAAAATAGACAATACCCGATTACGCTCCACTCATCACTTTGAGAGATACAATCAATTCTATGAGAAGGCCCCAATCATCCAAGAGCGATTTGTAGACCTTATTGATTTGAAGGACTACTTTATTCTAGGCTATTTTCAAGATAGAGGTTGGGAAAAAAGATAGAGGTTGGGAAAAGCTTCTTGGTGATCTCCCTAGGGTTTGTGACCACTAATTTGGGAATTCTATGCCAATGCCATTCTACAAGAGGATGAAATATACTGTTGGATTAGAGGTCATGAGTTCACCATTGACGTGGAGGACATTGATGATGTTCTTGGCTTTGAGGATCTAGAACATGATTTCACTCACTTCAAGGACAAAATGCTCTCCATAGAGACGGTTCAATCCCATATTAGTGGTGTTAGAGAAGGAAGATGTCTCAACACAACTGCCTTTCCACTGGATTTGCAATGTCTAACATACATCATGATGTTCAATCTTTACTCAGTAAGGAAGATGACCACCATCAGCAATGCTAGAGCCATTTTTCTTATGGAGCTTTGGGAAAATACCTACATTGACATTAGTGCTTATGCATTCTCCATCATTGCCGATGAAACAAGGAGAACTTCAAGAGCAAAGCTTATCTTCCCTAGTCTACTCATGAGGCTCTTTCGTGCAAAAGGTGTGGAAATTCCCCAAGACATCAGCCTCATGCCTACTCCTCAAGCTATCAATGCTCTAATAATAGCAAGGATCAAAGTTCGGCTTTCGGATGATTAAGAGGAGGGTGATCCAGCACAAGGAGAGCCTATGGACACCGAGACTGAAGCAGAAGGACAACCTTCAACTTCACGAAGTCATGGTAAAAGGAGTAGAGCCTCATCATCTTCAGAAGTGCCTCCAGATGCATTTCAGATCATTCTTGAAAGGATTGACGGCTTGCGAGAAGTCCAAAATGAGCACTCTGATAGGCTGACTACTATTCAAGAATAGATCAACTTGCTTGCAGCCAAGTTTGATAGCTTCACTGACCAGCCTTAGCCCTTTGGCCATTTCGGTCAAAAAGGGGGAGTAGATGGAGTAGCTCTTAAGGGGGAGCCTTACCTTGAGAAGGAGAAACTTTATAAGTTTTTATAGTTTTTATGGTTTATGTTTGGATTTAGTTTCTATTATGGGTTTTCATGGCACTTATTTTAGTACCTTGGTTTGGTTTTTAAGTACTCTATAACTTTAGCACTTGGTTTTAAAATATTTGGACATGGTGTGTTATGAATGCTTGAATTTTTTAGCTAAACCATATTTTTTTATGTACCTTTTCTTTTGTAGCCTAGTACTTTTAGTTAATGTTATGCATTTTCTTTAATACTCCACACTTGTGCCCTTATTGGACATGCAAATGATTTTTTGCATTGAGCTTATTAGCTTGCATGTCTGGATGTTCATTCCATGTGTGAATGATTATTGTGGTCACTATTTATAATGATTGTTCTTGTTTGGTCAAGCCATGCTATATTGTAATTTTTTTTGCTTGATCGCATTGTGCTTGCCCCATATGCATTTCATGATTTTTGCTTACAATGATCTTCTTTTTTTCAGGAAACTCGTTTGTATGGTTCAAGAGCTTCACCGTTTCTAGAGTTAGGTGTGAGTGAGTTTTGGTAACTGTTCCCAAGTCACATTGTAAGTCTAGAGTCTGTTTAAGGGTTTTGTCACAGAATAGCCAAAGGGGAAGATTGTAAGGTTGATTTTATTCAATCATGTGTTGGCTTTATTATGTACCAAATTTGCTTGTATTTTAGTAATTAGAGACCCTGTATTTAGGTGGGAATTATGTAAGGATTGTGTGTGAGAAAGTGTGAAGAAAACTCAAGATATGTGCATACAAAGGAGGCTCGCGACTGACTTGCGACCGGCAAGTCGCCAAAAAGGCACACATGTGAAGCATGCAGGGAACTGAAGGGTTATGACAACTGGAGCACTACACGACAAAATGTACAGTCTGGCCAGGCAGTTAGCTCGTGACTCAAACTCGCAACTTGTTCCACTCGTGAGACTGAGTCGCCAGAATGCCTTGTTTGGAAGAAAACTGACTCTTCGCATTGCTCACATACACTACTATAATACCTTTATACCCACGAAATGTAGAGAGGTTCTAGAGAGAATTTTAAGAGAGAAACCTTAGAGAAAAACAAGATTGACTCATTCACAATCTTTGACATTTGATTCTTCAAATTCTCTACTCTCACCCTCTCCATTGATATATCCTTGAGAGGTACATTAGTCAAATCCTCATCTCACCATACCCATATCAGTGAGGAGGTGTTTTGGTGCTTGGGAAGCAGTTCGAAGATGACTAATTCACTTGCTTGATGCAATGGGCTTATTGCGGGATCCAGGAAGTTAAAGAAGACAAGGTTAGGCGTAACCCTGTTGGAGCAAGAAGCTTGGAGGGCGTAGGTGCATTGGGTAGATTAGGCTTGGAGGGTGTTTTGCTATTCATATATCCCAACTTTATTCCTTAGTGGATCATTTGACCGCTTGGAGGGCGGCGGAGAGGTTTTTCGCCGATTTCTTCAGTTTCTTCTTCGATAACATGTGCTGGTGTTCTTTGTGTTTGCATCTTTCTTCCCTTACTCTTTACCTTTTATTTGCTGCTGTGTTTGTGATTAATTATGGTTTAGAGTGTTTTACCAATTTGGATATAGCTTATAGTCATCATTCCGTATATATATTGTTTGTGTATAAGCATGTGTTGGTATTGTTGAAATTAGGGTTCTAAACATTCATTAGTGTTTTACACACTAATTGAACATTAAGGTAACATTCAAATGAAACACTTGTGTCAGGTTGGCCCTGCTGCTAATGCTCTCATTGACCTTCCTTGTTTGCCTTAGTCGGTTTACGCTTATAACCCTTATGGCTTTGCTTGGGAGTGTCCCGTTGGCCGCAATACAAATGTCACAAGCTACGCTTTTCCTGATGGTACACGGGCAGTGAGTTTTCTTTCATTCTCCCTTTACTTTTCTTGCATCTTTCAACCCTTGTCCTAACACTTTCCTCTTTCAATTCAGCCTATCCTGTAGGAGTATGAAGAGCTCATTTGGCTTGCGGGGAACTTCAAGCTTGAGGTGACTGAGTAATCTAGGCAGCTGTATGGTGATAAGGATGTTGTTGATGATGATGACGATGGTGGCAATGGTGGTGATGGTGATGGAGATTCAGAGTCAACTCTGAGCTATCAGCTTAGGAAGAGGCATTTCTAGTATCCCTGTAGATAGATAGACAGACATAAACACAGCATAGCATATTCCTCTTCTTTTTTTTTTTTTTTGTTGCTTTTTTCATTTTTTCTCTTTTTAGCATACATTCCTGCACTTTGGATTTGATTTGAGACATTGGGCAGTATTTAAGAACATCTTTCACATTTATGCTTTTATTTGGGATATGTACTTAAATTACAAGCTTGTGGAAATTTTGTGCAATTTTGTTATTGTTGGTCTTGGATATTTTGGAAATTTTGAGCTTGAATTGTGCCTTGAGTAGTTTTCTTTAGGCTGTAAGACTTACAGGAGAAGCTTTTGGGAGAAAACACACTTAAAACAAGGGAAAACTTGATTCTGCCTGCCTTCCTGCGTGCACAAACGTAGGCCTGCATGCGTAGCCTTGACTCTGCGTGCATGTACTGAAGGCTGGAAACCCTAATTGTCTCTTTTCAAGTCTACAATAATCACTATGGCCTCCAAACCTTCACCAAACACATTCTAAACTCAGAAAATGCTTCCCAATATCTTTCAGCGGTAGAACTTCTTGGCCATAGTTTTAAAGATGCTCTTACTACTTTTGGTCTCTCTTGCATCTTTCCTGTAGTATCAAGTCAGAGTGGATGAATCTTTTCTCTCAATTCCTAATTTTTTCCTAGGTCCTCGACCTAGTGAGATTCCTCTAACTTTTGCACGAATTTCCTTTCTATTTTCAACCCATTGAGGCTCCTTATATTGTCTTTGAACTTATTTTTACGTTTTTACTCTCTCTTTCTAATACTTTCATTCGCACCTTCTCTCCTGCTCTCACACCTTTTCTAGATATGGCCATATAAGAGGCTCCAATTGCTTCATCCAACTTTAGGGTATAAGTAATGACTTAGAGGCTGTCATGAAGTGGGTTCACATAGCTGAGAAAGCTTACAAAAGTCCAATCAAAAGAAAGAAAGATTGACTAACCACCTTGATATGCCCCAAATTTTACATTTTTGCATTTATGATTCTCATTTCTTTTCTTATGAATTAATAAAGGATTGGAATGTTCTAAATCCTCTATAGAAATAGTTTATCATCTTTTAATTTGAGCAATGAGAGAACCATCCATTTATTATCTTTGCTTATTGTCATCATTTTTTTTTTCTTTTTCCCATGCCATGTAATTTTTTCCCATGAGGTCCTTTGAGGAATTTTCACCATGCCCATGGTCTTTTTTCCTACCTTTTGCCTAGACCGCCCTTTTGGGTTTTCAATCTAGAGGGGTTCTTTTATCTTAATTTTTACCTAGGTCGTCGTTTCAAGTTTTCAACCTAGCAGGCTTTTTTATTTACTATATTTTTCTTTCAAATGTTATACCTTCGAAGCATATCCATGTTGATTGGGTGAAGCATCTCTTCCCCATCCAAATCTATAATTCTTGTAGCACCTCCTGACATGATTTTCTTGATAATAAAAGGTGCAGACCATCTTGGCTTCATCTTTCCTCTTGGATTAAAAGTTTCATCTCTAAGCACTTTTAGGACCAAGTCCCCTTCCTTAAGGTTTTTAGGTCTTACCTTTTTGTTAAATGCTCTAGCAATCCTCTTTTGGTGTCCTCGCATATGGTATTATGCCCTAGCTCTTTTCTCATCTATCAAAGCCAATTGCTCATATCTTTGTTTCATCCAATCTCTTTCTAGGACCTTGGTTTCTGGCTAGTACTCTCAAAGATTGTATCTCCTCCTCAATGGGAAGCACCACTTCACTACCATAGACCAAAGAGTGAGGGGTTCCTCAAGTTGATGCACAGATAGAAGTTCTGTAACTCCATAAGGCAAATGGGAGCTTCTCAGCCCAATCCTTGTATGTCATAACCATCTTGGCTAGGATGTTCTTATTGGTTGCTTCTATAGCTCCATTGGTTTGTGGTCGATATGGTGAAGACTTGTGATGCTCAATTTTGTACAGTTCCATGATTATTTTGACCTCTTCCTCAAAGTGGGAACCATTATTGGAGATAATCTCTTGGGCGGCCACATGCTTGGATTTTAACATGGAGTAGGGGGCCGTTTCCACCCACTTAGTGAAGTAGTCAATTGCCATTAGGATGTATTCATGCCCATTCAAGGCTTTATGGGCTATTCTTCCAATCACATCTATGCCCCAAACTGAGAAAGGCCATGGAGAGGTTATGCTATACAGCTCATTAGGTTGCACATGATTCAAATTCGCATGCGTTTGGCAATCGTGGCAACTCTTCCCAAAGTCTACTCAATCGGTCTCCATCGTGTTCCAATAGTATTCTATCCTTAAGATCTTCTTAGGTAACATTCTCCCATTCATGTGAGGACCACAAATCCCTTGTTGGATTTCTTCTATGACTTTCTCGGCTTCTTCCTTCTTTAGACAACGAAGATGCATACCATCATAGGATCCTCTATAGAGCTGACCTTCGCATAAGATGTATTGCATTCCCACCATTCTAATCTAATGATGCTCTCTCTTGTTGGCACCATCCAGATATACCCCTGATTCCAAGAATTTCATGATGTCATAATACCAAGGAACACCTTCCTTTTCTATAACCAAGATTAAAGCTTCAGCCTTTTTTTTTGTACCAGCCCATAACTTTGTTCAATCTCTAAGCGTCATGTCCATACTCCTTCAAGTATTTCAATCATGAAAGCTAAAGTAGCCAAGGCATCTACAAACTAATTCTGAGCTCTAGGAATGACTATGTATTCAATCTTGTCAAAGGTTTTGGTCAAATCCTCTAAATATTGTTGATAGGGCTTGAAGTGTTCTTCCCTCGCTTTCCACAACCTTTGTGCTTGAGCTATAACCAAAGTTGAATCTTTAAAGACCTTAGCCTTTTTCACCCCTAATTCTTGATAGCTTTCATTTCGGCGATACAAGCCTTATATTCAGCCATGATATTGGTTGCCTCAAAGTTGAACTTAACTGCCAAGGATATGTAAGATCCTTCAGGAGTGATCAAGAGTATGCTTATCCCATTCCTATATTGGTTCACGGCTCCATCAAAATACATCTTCTATGCCCTTAGCTCAATGTCCAAAATGTCCTCATTTGAAAAATCTTTTCTACCATCCTTTCCTTCCACAGGGTTCTCGGCACAAAAATCTGACACGATGCTTCCTTTGATGGTTTTCCTTGCCATATACTTCAAATCGAATTCTGCTAGTAGGATCAACCATCTCAATAGTCTTCCACTCAAGACGGGCTTCTCAAACAAGTACTTCAATGGATCCATTCTGGCTACTACCCATAGATGGGTGGATGGAGGAGATATTCCTTAATGAGCTCAAAACCTTTCTAACATTCATCATTCCATTCATGAGGTTCATTCTTCCTTAGGAGCTTGAAAATGGGCTTACAAGTGGAAGTGAGTTTGACAATGAATCGGCTGATGTATTGTAATCGGCCTAAGAATCCCCTTATCTCTTTCTCGCTCTTGGGTGGAGGCATTTCTAATATGGCTTTGATCATTGATGGGTCAACTTCTATCCCTCTATCACTTACCAAGAAGCCCAATAATTTCCCTGCGGTTACCCTAAACATGCATTTCTGTAGGTTCAATCTCAGTCTATACTCCTTGATTCTCTTGAAGAACTTCCTCATGTTAACGATGTGACCTTCACTCTCTTCGGATTTTACGATCATATCATCAACATACATTTCTACTTCATTGTGCATTATATCATGTAATAAGGCGGTGTCAATTCTTTGATAAGCTGCACCCGCATTCTTGAGCCTAAATGGCATCACAGTGTAACAATAAATTCCCCATTTTGTGGTGAAGGTAATCTTGGTCAAATCCATAGGAGCCATCTTAATTGTCATAACCCAAGAAACCATCCATGAAAGACATCAAGGCACTATTGGCTGTGTTATCCACTAAAACATCTATGTGTGGAAGAGGAAAGTCATCCTTAGGGCAAGCCTTGTTCAAATCCCTAAAATCCATGCACATTCTTACCTGCCCATCTTTCTTGGGTACGGGCACAACATTAGCTATCCATTTAGCTTGGTGTATGAGTTTGATGAACCCTACCTTCAATTACTTGGTGACCTCCTCTTTGATCTTTAAAAGCCATTCAGTTCTCATACATCTCAACTTTTGTGTGACGAGTACCATGTGAGCATGAGTGTCAATGTGGTGTTGAGTTATCTTGGGATCAGTACAAGCATATCTTCATAGGACAATATAAACACTTCATGAAATTCTATGAGCAGCTTTTTTAGATATTTTCTTTCTTTCTCATTTAGGGTTGAGCCAAGTTTAATTAAGCGTGGATCCTCATCATTTCCCAAATTAAGAGTTTCAAAAGTTGGTTCCATAGGTTCAATTTTCTTTTCCAATTGTTATTAATTTCATTTTCAAATTTTTTAGAATCTTTTAAGTGCAGAATTCTAATATTATAGGACACATCAAAATAAGCCAAATCAAAATTCATCTTATTTAAAATGTTGAAAAGTACATTCAGACTTGCATTGCAAACTTTCTTTCCCACATTCTTAGAAAACCTAACCCAAGTCCAATTATTAAGTTGTCCCACAACAGGCATGATAAAGGTAGAAGGATCATTTGGTTCCTCGTTGGTGATGGTGAACACGTCCCCCTCCATCTTCATCATAGTCTCCATTGCTTTAGCATCCATGTAGTCCATCCAGTCGACTTCCTTTTGAACTTCCTCGATCACTACAGTAGGCTTTTCCTTGAAAGTAAGCTTCTCATTGAATAATATCTCCCAACCAAGATACACTTTTCCATCCTTTCCTACCTAAAGTTTAGGAAAACCACAAAAAGGGAAGTCTCCCCCTTCTTTTACAAAGTTTCCATTAAGGGTACCAAGGTTTCTCTTAATTCCGTTGCAGCCTTCAAAGGATCTCAAACCTTCCCTGGTCAATTGAGTCTTGAAATTGGGGAATTTAGCCACCCAATTTCTTTCTTTCCCAAGACCCATACTAGGCATATACCCCATGTTCTTCGTCATTGCAATCACCTCATGGCTATAATATGGGACCAAATCCATAGTATTCCTTTTATCCTTCAATCCATAATTAGCCATGTCCACAAACTCAAAGCCACTCATCTGTAGCTCACTTCCCCCTTCCTCAAGTCCACAAACTGATGCTAGGATTTCACCATCACCAAGTACTACGATAATCCCTCCTTTCCATGGGATCTTTATCTTTTGGTATAAAGAAGAAGGAATAGCCCTAATAGGATGAAGCCATGCCCTTCCTAAGAAAAGGTTAGAGTTATGAGTGATGTCCATGACATGTAATTCCACAATTGTCTCCATTGGATCAATCTTGCAAGGAGCTTTGAAAGTTCCCATAACCTTGCTTGAACTATTGTCATATGCCCTAACGGTTAAGGGAGAGGGTATAATTGTCTCCACATCTAGGCCATTGGTAAGAGTAGTCCTAAAAGGGCATACACTCAATGTGGATCCATTATCAATCAATACCATGGGAACCTTGGCGCCTGTGCATTCAATGGTGATTTGCAAAAGGTCTAGTGTGAGTGGCTATTTCAGGAGGAAGCTCTTCCTCAAAAAAAGCAAGAAAAGGATGAGATGAGGCCTCAATTCCCATAAGACAATACTTCTTATGGTGTAGTTTCTATGGGCACCTCATTCCCATTCAAAGCATCCAAGAGAGCACTACAATGCTTGTGAGAAGAAATAAGTAAGCCCTATACCGACACATAAGCTTTACTTTTCTTCAATTAAGTCAAAACTCAATTATTAGGATTTATAAGGGTTCCATTATCTATGAGATCTTGCATTTCGTGTTTAAGGCAGAAGCAATTGTCGGTTTTATGGCAGGATTTTTGGTGGTAGTGACAATGCTCATTGAGGTTCCAAGTTGAAGGCACGGGATTAGGCATAGGTGTGGGATCTAAAGGTTTAATGAATCCTTTGGAAGTCAAGTTTTCATATGCTTGGGAAAGGGTCATTCCTAGGTTGAAAATTCTCGGCGGGCTTTCTTTGTGAAGCTTGGGTAGGCAAAGGTTTGTTGAGGTATGATAACACTTACATTCATAGGATTGGGTGCTTTCGAGGCAATCACTCCTCCTCCATATATCTTCTTGATTAGAGGTTTGCTTTCACCCTTCTTTAATGATCCATTGTTGAAGGCATCCTCTATCCTAGTTCTGCAATTACACAATTCCCTAAAAGAACTAACAGGCAATGACAATAGCCTACTATTATATGTTGGAAGTAGATTCTTAATAATCTTGTTGATTTGGTCTTTCTCATTTGGCCTATTAACCATCCTAGATGCTTTTCCCTTCCACCTTGTCATGTATTCGGAGAATGTCTTCCCTATTCCTTGCTTAGTGGTCTCCAAATCTCTTAAAGTTAAATCAATCATAGTATTGAAGATGAATTGATTCACAAACAACTCTACTAGCTCATTCCATACTTTAGTCTTACTAGGATCCAAGCTATAGTACCACCTTGATGCACCTTCCATGAGTGAGAGAGGAAATGCATGCAAAGTTTGCTTCTCTTCCAACCCTTTCATTTCAGCAATGCTTAGGTACCTCCTAACATGTTGCTTTGGATCCCCAATTGAATCAAACTTTTCTGCATTCGAAATCTTGAACTTAGGACGTAGTGCAATAGGAGTTTTCAAGCTTATGCCCCCCATCTTATAGAGACAATCATCCATCCCTTAGGTCTTGCAAAAGGGTAGTTGCATCTTTTTCATCTTCTCCCTCATGGTTGTGGCTTCTACCATGAGTTTCTCAAATTGCTTGTTCCTTTCATAATCATCCTTGTCTCTTTTATCCCAATTTTCTACTTCTTCATCATCGAGAACCTCTACACGTGCGACCTTTTTCAACTTGGCTTTTTCTAGCTTGGTGAAGCAACTCCCCATCTTCTTGAGAACGTCATTTTGTTCTTCCATTGCCTTGAATATTTTTTGTGCCACTTCATCGCTAATTGGAGCAACCATTGTTGCTTGAGATACTTCCTCCTTTACTTCCTCTTGATATGTGTCCTCAATCTTGACAAATGCCTTCTGTGCTTTTCTTGAACCCAAGTTGGAGTGGGGACGTGTCTTGACCTTGATGATGCAATGGTGCCTAAAAAGAAGTCCTATTTTCATTAAGTCCATGTCCCATTATAAAGGTTCCTTTTAGAATTTTAGATGTTCTCAGGAAATCTTTAAGTCCATTTTAATGAAGGCTCAATTACAAAATCACTCCCTTTTCCTTTCATGAACCTTGCCCTTCATTTCATTGGGCTTTGGTCCATTTACAATAATACTCTCATCTTACTTTCATGGGCTTTCATTATAATGTACTTAGAGATTTTTAACCCTTTGTCTCAAACATGGGCTTACAATATATTCATCACCTTTAGGCTCTTCTATTTCATTTCAACATTCTTCTAGCTAGAATATAGTGTTGCTTCCTCTCAAGGTCCATGAAGTTCTCATCATTTTAGGCCTGGGCATACAACAAAGAGACCCATGATTAGGGAAATTCTTATTGACTTTGTGGGATTTTGGATGTTAAGTCCATAGCATACTTGTTATCTTAGGCCTAAATTCCTCTTTTTCAAAAGGGCTTTTTGATTTGGGCTTATGATAGCAATTAGGCTATGGTCTTATGAACTTTTCAAGTTAATATACCTTTGGATTTAGGGATAACCTTCTTACATGTGAGAACTTCTTTTCTTTTATCCCAATTGTCTTAGGGTATGCCATAACTTTAGGGTTATCCTTCCATTTTTAATATCTTTTATTTGTCCTTTAGAATTAGGTGATCACAGGATATATAGTTGAAAAAACAAGAGACATAAAAAGGTACCCTCTTTTGATAGGATCTAGGATTTCTCTAAGTGTAGGTAGGCTCCTTAAAGCTAAAAGATAGATAAGTGGGTCACTTACAACTAGGTGGACCATGATTCCAACTGAGGGCCCATGTGGACCTTTGTGGATTGGTGGCAAACCGTTAACATACTCAAAGCCCATCATAGGCAATGGCACTCATTATGAGGAACTTTGAAAGACTTGGGCTTGAATTGAGCCTTCCATCTTCCCACTTATAACCAATCGAGGTAAAAGGGACAATAGAACCAAATGAATGTGTGTGTAAACAAGTATTGAACAAACCTTTATTAAGGTCAAGACATAGGACACATAGGAATTAAACTCATTAGTCCCTAGCGGAGTCACCACTATGGACACAATGGGGAGTAGCACCTAGTTTTTGTGATGGTCTAGGAAGGACCTTTTTTTATCTTTCTACCAGAGATATTGGTTCGGAGTTTAGGTATGGTTTTGGGAAGGTGTTAGGCACCCAAAACTGTCTAACCTTAAGGTTGGCTTCCTCTCATTGAGTCTTATGTCTTAACCCTATTAAAGGCATACTCAATATTGCATTCTAACTCACACACACACTAGCATACACCTAAGCATAGAACATGGAATTAATCCTCCCAAAACCTAATCATTGATCTATCATGGTGTATCACAAACCAAGCCTAGCATTCACCTATAATGGCATATCACATCATTTAAGCATTCATCTAGCATCATATCACATCCAAGACAGAAACATATAATCATTAACCCAAGGCAGAAACATAGGCATTAAGCAAATCATGTTACACAAAGCATAGTACAGACTTACATATATACATGTTCATCAAAGAAAGATAAGGCTTTTAGAACAAACAAATGCATGTTCATGTGAATGCATGACTTACCTCCTTACCTTACTACATCACAGCACCTATGGCATCAATGAATGTACATATAAATGCATGTTCATAACATCAAAGAAAGAAAAAGAAAATAAACCCTACTTTAAACATGTGGAAAGAAAACAAACAACAAGCATGAGACACAGGAGCTCAAAACTATATATATATAAAGGATTAAAACAGAAGCATAATATGTGAAATAAGTATAGAAAACAAAGCAGAAACCTAAATTAGGGTTTTTAGGTAGCAGCCTACGCGCGAATGCAGAAGTTTAAGCACGCGGGTCAAACGCTTGCGTGTGCAAGCTTTGACCTGCATGCACAGACTTACTCAGAAACCCTAGCCCAGAAATGCAAAAAGCATAAAAAATATAGCAGCACTTAAAACAGTAAATCTAACAACCTAACATGCTCTAAGACGATAAGCTACTTAAAACTAAACTATATAAACATGTTAAAACATAAAATAGGCAAAGAAACAAAAAAAAAAATAGAATCAAACTAAATAAAATAAAAGAAAAAGCTTAGGACTAATATCTCAAAACAGAAGCACTTCAAGCTTTATTTTTTATCATTCCCCTTAGTCAAATCTATTCACAATCAACAAAATAGTGATTAGTAATCTTAAACTCAAGATCAAGGCTAAAAATTGCCCTAACCAATAGAAAATTGACTTGAGGATGTTTTGTGAAAAATTTCCTCTTTGATTCACACTATTTCTAGTGAATCATAGTGTTTTCTCTTAGGATTTCTGTTTGTTTTTGAAATGGTACCACGTATGGCTGTTTACATTTTGAAAATAAGGGGTTTGGAACGACTCCCAAACGATGTGGGATTCATTCCAAACCTCAATATTAATGCAAAAACTTTTTTTTTTAATGTTTCTAGAACACTACATGTGTGCGCAGGATTGTGCCTACGTGCGCATGCATCATGGCTACATGCGCAGGTTGATTCCTGTGTGTGCATGCCGAGGGCTTCCTTGGCCTTGTTTTTCCAAAAATAGATTTTTTTTGCTCATTAAAAGTTATATTTTTCATTTCAACATTTCTCAAGTTAATTTAACATCTAATTGGGCCCTAAACCAACCTTGGATCTTAGAATTTTAGCATCATTAGGGAACGGGGGCCCGAGTCGTAAAGGGTACAAAATACCCTTCTAGACAACCCATACCCTTCTTTGGCCGACGCTGGAAAGAGGCTCTTTCTTCTTAGCCTTCATTTAAGCATACATCTTCAGGTTGAATTTAGTCGCCATCTCTGAAACAACAGCACAAAAGAAGTTAGTGTAAAATAAAGCCTACATAATTGAGATGAGTCCATTCAAATGGACTCACTTTTCTCCTCTCTTTGTATAGCCTGCAAGACGAAAGAAGAAGGCTCTGGACCTATGAAATTATGAGCTTAAGTCCAAGGATCCATAAGGTCGTCAAAATCCTCATTAGTTTTCGTGTATTCAATGGCTCCCTGGACACGCCCTTTATACCTGCTCTTGAGCTTTGGACACTTCTTGGTTGCAAGAAAAAAAAACTACAGAGTCAAGGATGGACGACAATAAAAATTCATTGAAGAAACACTTGCAAATGATGATGCACCTAATTTTAGGGTCTCCTATCTACATTGTGGCCTAGGAACCTCACCCAGAGGTCGTCTGAGGGTGTCTCCCACCTATCACCAAACACGAAGAAGTACCTAAACTTCCAGCATCGAATTGATGAAAGAAGATCAATGATGGTCTAAGCTTTCTTGTCCCAAGGTAGAAGCTCATAATACCCAAACTCCTTCGACTCTTTTAATTGATACAAGTGAACAAACTCGTCCAACCTGATCATGTCCCCGTTGATAACAATCATCCGTATCTCTATGCAACTAATGACGATTCTCCATGAGTTGGGCATAAGTTACATAGGAGTGATGTTCGAGTAATAAAGGAGCTCTATTATGAAGGGGTGAACAGGAAACCTGAGGCCGCACAAGAATGCAGCCTCATAGAAACACACTTCATCAGGAGCGAAGGAGCAAGACTTTTCACTTGAAAGAGGGAGACGAACCCTAGTCTCATCAGGGAACTATAACCTATCCCTAAACCTATTAAAGGTATCCTCGTCTAGGTTACACTCTTCCTTAAAAGCATGGAAAGACCTAGTTTCTCTCCCACGATGTGAAAGGGAAGACGAGGGCACCAAAGCAGTAGTATCCTCCTCCACGTCAGCAGGGTCATCATTAGATGATAAACCTGTTTCTAACTCATTAGACCTTATCTTAGACCCCACCCTCTCTTCCATTGACATCTCTCGAAACCAATTTAAAGATTGATGCAACAAAGGGTAAAAATTAGCCAAAACCAAACCTAGAGACAAAACCTTCAATTGGGAGGTAACAACCACTAGAGGACCCAAGGAAACCCCTTAGTGAGCAAAGAAAAATGAAATAGAAGGAGAAAGACACCTGATTTCAATTTGATCAACCATTAAATAAAAGGGTAAAAAACTTTTTGTTCAAAGGAAAGAGGAAAGGATCGTACCTGAGAAAAAGAAGTGAAGAAAATCAAGCTCGAAGGAAGAAAAGTGCATAGAAAATGGAGGAAACAAGTACAGTAGAAAAGAAAGAGAATAGCACGCTTAAAAAGCATTCTTGTAAAACCAATACCGTGGGAAGCCCAAGAGTTATTTTTGAGAAAAGCACCACTTCCAGCCAATCAGAGCGTGACATGTGGCCATGTCTAGATAGGGATGACCCCTCATATTCCTATGATCGTCATCACATGTAATGATGACCACTGAATAGGGGGGTAACTGATGAACCAAGTATTTACCTTTGTCCAGAGAGCATACTGGATGATCAAAAGCTCCATAAAGCGGACATTTAATACGAAGCCGTTACATGCCAATGAATGCAGAAGATACAGCCATTGGTAAGAGCCTTCATGTTGCCTTATTAAAGTAATAGAAAACGTTACGAAGTGGCATTCAAGCCACCATTGAATGCTCCTAATGGCTAGTATGGTATTACCCTATATAAACCATGCCAAGCCTCGATCAAAGGTACACATATATGCAGAAAATCTTAGCTATCATTCTGCTTATTCTTATAATTATCAATATCTGACTTTGTCATAGGAGGACTTATGGCGAAAACCACACCGGTGACCACTCAAGCAGAATCATATTCTAGGTCTTGAGCAAAACCTTTGGCACACCATCGTATTCTGTCTAGAAGGATATATCAACTGACGATTTTGGCATCATCAACCTATATTGTTGGTTTTGTGCCTACTGGCTGGGCAAATGATAGCGCCTAATGCTAACCCAAAATAACATCAATTATGCCAAATGTGACATTTGTTGGGATTTATGCCCTAGAATCCTATTGTATGATGTTATGTATTATATTATGTATGACATTATGTATGACATGATGTATGACTTAATATTATAATTAATAAAATTGTTTTATTATTATCTAAAATAATGGTAACATAAATATTTGTACATTATCATATAGTCCATGAGATGCATAGTATGTGATTTATGTGATTTAGTCACAGAACATATAAGTTACAAGTTCTTTGTAAACTCAGAATTTTAGTTCGTAGTCGATGATGAAATTGGGCGTTTCATCTGCGAAGACTATAACATATCAACTAAGATGATTTGTCTTGATCATGGAAGTGGAGACTTCTAGTTGATATGTTGATCTGTTTTAAGAGTTAAGACATATTGAACTGGACTAGTGTGAGATTTATTATTCTCCTAATGATTGTCAATTGAATAATAAATCTCATGACTTATATTTGCATGAACTCTTAATCCTGAGAGAATAATGGACATGATCATGAAGTGTAGGTTACTTTGATATATCAGGGGTGAGATCTAAAGTAACGGTCAAAACCTCAGTATGTTGGGCAGCCACATTTAGTGTTGATGGAACATATATTCTCAAGATGGAATTCATAGTCTTTTAACGAAGATACAAAATATTCCCTTGAGATAAGTTTAATAGATTTGTTATTCAGAAAGTTAGGCCTAACCACTTTGGTAAGAAATTACTAAAGTATATATTTATAAAATTGGATTTCATAAATATATGATGAATAACTTAAAAGGATTAAACCAAGTACTGAAGGATTAAGATGTAGTAATCTACAAAGTGGAAGTCCTCATTTATGACTTTGTATTACTATGAATATTTTATGAAGGGGTTGCATGTACAATAAAGTCTTGGGATATAATTTATTAATAAGGCCTAGAGTGCAATTATATTTATATAGTGGTATTAAATATAATTAATGGTAACTTTGGACTTGTCAAGAGTTGACAAAAAGGCCCAAGGCCCATTGGAGCTAATGTCTTATTTGTTCCCTTTTGGTCCCACTCCAAGCCACATACTAAAGCCCAATTGGAAAAGCCTAAAAGGCTAGCCCAATTTGATAATCAGTTATAAGGAGAGAAACATACATAATTTGTAAATATAGATGAATTGGTATGTATGTGAGTGTTGGACACTTTTTGATTCTCTCTAGAAACATACACATATAACTGATTGAGAGACCACATATCTTAGGCATATAGTGGAATTGGAGTGAAGATTGAAAGTCTTCTCAAGAACTTCTGATCTTCGGTTTTGAATTTCACTACTTCAAAGTACACTCTCTTGTTCTATATTCTAAAACTTACATAATGCATGTTATCAATTGTGAATGAAGTAGATCCGTTATTTTTTCCGCTGTGCACATTTACTTTTCCTACAATTGGTATCAGAGCGGTCTTCAATTTCCAATCTATGTAACATGTTTTGTAAGTTTTGGAATTAGAGATAATAGTTTCATGATGTTAGAAGATGATACATGTATTTAATTTTCTGCATGGTTGTTGAAACTATGATTTGATAAAAACTGATATTGATGTTATGATGTTGTTTAAATTTGAATTTTAAAATGTTAAATTGAACTTTAAGGCTATAGCATCAATGGAATTCAGTTTTTGATATCAAATTATGTCCGTCATGTTCATATGGTATTTATTTGTTCATAGAAAACCGTTGAAAACTGTTCAGATTTTTCCTTCAAAAACTAAAAACACAGGTTTTTTGCGGGTTAGCTTCCCGCAAAGTTACTTACGAAAAATACCTTTGACGCACAAAACTTTTTGCAGGTAAGCTTTACTCGCGAAATAGTCGTGAGTCAGTCGCGAAAGTTTTTGTCTGAATTTTGAGTTTTCACTATTTTGCATTAACTCAATTTCGCAGGAAGAGCTTAGTCGCGAGACAGTAGCGAGAGTTTCTATTTGAATTTTGTGTTTTCACTTTTTTGCATGAAAGCATTTTCACGGTTAGAGCTTAGTCTCGAGTTTCTCGCAAAAATGTCACTGAAGGAAATTTTGTGTTTTTTCTAAATGTTTTCAAATGTATAAAGTGTAAGGCTGTGTGTGATTAGTTTATACTTGTTTTCTTATTAAAAACCTTTAATTTAAAACATCTAATGGGAGAGAGATACAAGGGTTGGATCTCACGGACTCCATTATTGGTTCATAGTAGTGTGGGGTAAGCACTTCGTCTTAGCGTATATGCCTCGCGATCCCAAAGGAGGGTGTTTACTTCATAGTACTACAAGATTGAACTTACCTGTTTAAAGTAGTGTGGACAAGCACCTCGTCTTGGCATATATGCCTCGCAATCCCAAAGAAAGGTGTTTTGTTCCATGGTACTACAAGTTTAGACACCATAAAGGGAGATAAAATGTGGCTACACATGATTCTAGATAATGGTGTACACTAGACTAAGTGTAATGTTAACCTCCCAAAGGAGCTATGTCATTATTACTTTGAGGCTAAAGATCATACGGCATATTATTAGTGTTTGATAAGAGTTATTATGATAGCACTAATAATGAGAATAGTTCTCAATCAATTAATGTGTTTATAATAAACTTGTTACCAAGGAATTATAGACATGGATTAAGTTGTCGTTGCATATATTATTTTATGGTTTTATTAAAGTTCCATATTATATGTTTATATGCTAAATTGATAATGTCCAATTTACTTATTATATTCATGTTTATTATTTTCAGTTTTAAACATGGCATCATTTAGCCCACTTGTTACTATTCTTAATCAAAACAAACTGATTGGATCCAATTATGTTGATTGGAAAAGAAATTTGGACATAGTTCTCACGGCTGAAGAGCACAAATATGTGCTTACTAAACCATGTCCTAGCTTTTCTTCATTAGATGCTCCTCTTGAGGAAAAACAATGATATGATCATTGGTAGAAATCTAATGAGATTGCCAAATGCTACATCCTAGCATCTATCTTAAATGTTCTATAGCATCAAATGCAGGATGTACAACTAGCTTCAAACATTATGCTAAGTTTGAAGGAGATGTTTGGTGAGCAAGGCCGTTCTTCAATTCAAGAAACCATGAGATAAATTTATAATACCAAAATGGCTGAAGGTAATTCAGTGAGGGAGCATTGTCTTACAATGATTTCCAATCTGAATACATTGGAAGTTTTAAGTGCCGATATTGATGGAGAATCCCAAGTGAATATGATATTCCAGTCACTACCAGAATCATTCAAGGAATTCAAACTCAATTATAACATGAACAAAAAGATTTACTCTTTGTCTGAATTAATGAATGAGTTGGTAGCGACGGAAGGCATTCTTGGTACTTCTATTGTTGAAGCCAATGTGGGTGAAGCTTTTACTTCTTAACCTAAGTCGAAAGGCAAGGGTAAGAGGAAGAAGAAGGACTTCACCAAGCAAGAAGGTAAACAAATTGTCTTAGGGGTTGTTGACAAAGGAAAGAAACTCAATGGAAAATGTTTCCATTATGGTGAGAAAGGACATTGGAAGAGGAATTATACAAAATTCAAAGCTGCCAATAATAAGGGTATGAATAGTTCTTTCCTCCTTGAAATATGTTTGGTACAAAATCCCACAGATTCCTGGTGTGTGGATTCAGGTTGTACAAATCATATCTGCAATTATTTGCAGGGGTTCCAGGAGACCAGAAAACTTAAAGAAGGGGAATTGTTTCTTACTTTGGCTAATGAAAGCAGGATTCCGGTTGTAGCTGTTGGTGTTTTTAATTTGTTTTTTGAATCTAGAGTTTTAATATTAGAAGATTGTCTGTATGTACCTAATGTTCGTAGGAATTTAATTTTTGCAACTTATTTGGGTAAACATGGATATTGTGTTATCCTTAAAGACAATGTTGTAATAAAGAAAGGTAAAATATTTATTTGTTCTGGCAATATTGTTTATAGTCTTTATATTTTATCTCCTGATAAGCATGAATTATATAATTCTGAATTAGATAATGACTCTCATGTAAAATCATTAGATAATTCTGTACTTCTCAATCTTCTTTAATGCTGCATGTGGCATGGATGCCTTGGTGTGTTGGTGTCTTCCAAGATCTCTTCCAGGATGTGTCTTGGTGTGTATAAATACCTTAGGAAGGCTTCTATTTATAAGAGTTTGGGAGAAGGTGAACGACACGTGGTGGAGTCTGATTGGTGACATGCGTCACAGCCTGATTAGAGGAGCTTTAAGACTTTTTCTCCAAGACACGTGGCATCTTTTGATTGGCTGAAATGTCTTGATTTTCAAGGTGACACATGTCAGCACTCGATTGAACTGCTTATGTTATTGCTTACACACGTCGGACTGCTTATGTCATTGCTTACACATGCCGATGTGTGATAGGTTTTTGCACGCTTCTTATGATTTTATTTAAAAGACACTTGGCAAATTTCCATTGGTTTCTAAATAGTGATAGCAGAACCTAGTAGTAGTACGCGGTGCTTTGTAATTTGCCATACTTTGTGGACTTGGTAGTATGATGTGTCAGCTTGTGATAGGTTAGGAATTTTCCCTTTCTACAAACACATCATGGTTTTACTGTAAAAGTGACCAAAAGATTGATTATAAAGCAATAACATTTTATATTTGTTTTCCAAGGTCTTAAAGGAGGTAGGAACATAAAATAATGATCCAGTTTTGGTTGCAACTATCACTAAAAGTAAAAAAGTGAAACACCACATGAAACAATTATGCTATTTTAAAAATATTGTGAGCTTTATTTTAATATTAATAAGTCATAATTATTATTAGACACTAGTGTTTAACCTGCGTAATGCACGGGATCATTTGAAAGCTCATAAGTATAAGAGAAATTATTATTACTATACATTCTAAAGACTCTCAGTCTATATAAAAATTTTAAAAAAAAATTTAAAAAAAAAAAGACTCTCAGTCATCACAACCCAGAAAAAAAAATTAAAAAATTAAAAATTAAAAATTGTAACATTCAATTTCAATATTGCTAGCAGCAAAACTGTGCCTACTCACCAAAATGACTCTATACAACATTTTTTACATATACAATAATCTAATGAGCTTATATAGATAGCCGAACACACATAACTTAAAATAATGGTCAACCTAGCAGGTAAATCTACTTTGTACTCAAATCTCAACACATCATACTTCTCACTCTATTTATTTTAATCATTTGATCATGCTGATAAAAATGACAGCAAATCAAGTGTCAAAGTGAAAATATAATAAAATTATACAATAGAAATACAACTTCACATTTTGAACTTTGGTGGTATTTACTTAGGAGCCTGACAAATTACATTGAAATAAAACAGACATGCCTTTTCACTATACAACTAACCCAACCCAAAAGCTTAAATCAAAACTAACTCATTTTTTAGTTCATAACCAAATCAAAGGGGAAAAAAAAATTTCTGTAACATTCAATTTCAACTGAACTAAATGTTGCTTGTGGAGGTAATAGACTCCCTTGAGATTCTAAAATGGCAGATTTTAATTGAATCAGCGCAGGTGAAACAAATTGGGCACCATCAACTGGTGTTGAAGACCCGGATGGATGTATTTTGTCAGCAGCAAAACTGTACCTATTCACCAAAATGACTCAATACAGCATCATTTACATACACTTTCATAATGTTTTCCTTTATTTTAACTCAATAAGAAACTTTGGAAGTGTACTACCTTACATATGCCTAAAGCAAATTTGAGAGAAGCCAAGCTGGATGGATATTCTGTAAATCTCCAAAGCTTCTATCTTTCAAGTTGAAAACATGAGTTTCATTTTGATCATTGAAGAAAATGCAATTACTTTAATACTCAGTAAACTTTTCAGCAAAAATCGATAAACAACAATCATTACCCTCCTTTGTTTATTAAAGTATCTATCAACAGAATTGGTCAATATAGCTAGTGCTTTTCTTCATTCACCTTTCTTATTCTATGATCAATATATAGCAGGAGCTTTAACATAAATATACGCTCACATTTCGAAAGCTTGTGTTTGAACCAAAAGAAAATACTTAAAAAGCACTAATACAGATTAATATGAAAAAGAAAACTCTCCATCTTTTCATTGTGACCACCAACACCTATCAGCTCTTAAATATGGTTCAATGTTCTTTGATAAGTATTTATTTCGATTTTTCTTTCACCAGTGGAGGCAAAAATGGAACCAACTTCAATGACGAATTGAATAAATTTTATCATATTAATATGGAATTGAAAATAGTAGGAGTCAAAAGGATAAGAATGATAGTAAGGCTGTCCTAACCTGTCAGCTTTATCCAGCAATGTTTCTTGAGAACACTTAGTGAATGTTACAAATCTGAATTTTAACAAAATAAAAGGATAAGAAAGTCTGTTAAAATTACCAATTTTTCAGATTTTAAACAGTTTAAAACTAAAACATATGTATATTGGAGATTTAATATAATAATTCGTAAAGGAAATATGGCAGTCACAGTAACTCAACAATACATTCAGTTTACTCTTCTAAAGAAATTTTAAAAAAATTTAACAATATAATGAAATACATAAAGACTCATAGAGTAAGGTAGTATATACATTAGAGTTCAGATTTTTTTTCTTCTTTGATGCATTTTGCTTAGTACCCTTTTGACGTCTGATCATATCTAAAACAAATTAATAAAGTACTAATTGATAGGCCACAAATTGAATGACCCCTTGTGATTTAAACTAATTAATTAATTTAGCCAAGTTATTAATTAATCAATTTAACATGCAAATACGTGGCAGCACAAACAAATCACCGAATAGCTAAATATGCAGCGGAAAATAAAAGACACGGTGATTTGTTCACGAATGGGGAAAAACCCTAACGGCAAAAACCCCACCGGGTGATTTTCAGGTCACCACTCCCGAAACTCCACTATTATCAAATCAAGTGGTTACAAATAAGGAATCCCAAGTACCTTACCAACCTACAGTTGAACCCTTACCCCAATACCCAATTGGACTTGATCTGTAGCGACAGTTCCCCCTTTTGATGCACGGCTCCCAAGTACGTGACTAACCAGATGCGCGGATCCCAGTACGCAACTTCAAACACCAACTTTAGGAAGAGAGGTTGGCTGCAAAGTTCTTCAGATCATCCTATGCAATGAAGATCAGGAAGATGCTTGGTCACAAAACCCTACGGTGCACAATACACAGCAACTTCTTGAAGAAGATGAACTAGGTTAAGAACTTCGTCTTAGATCACAATTTGCTTGAACAAGGATTGCTCAATGCTTATGCAACTTGTGTCTATGTTGACGGCTCTTAAAACACTCCTTAAATATGTTTAGGGTTAGAAGAAAAGAAGGCCCAAAAACACATTCACGGATCCCAAGAAAATCATATTGGAATTCTGACTTTTTAATTCTCGGCAGATAGCAGGTGTCGAGGTAGGTGTCGAGCAGGTGTCGAGCTTTAAAAATTCTGCACTTCAACTTGCTTTTTCTTGGACAGACTTGATGACTTCAACACTTGATCTTGAAACATTGTTTCTTGAAGTATTAAAAACACCTAGAACTACCCAATTACAAGTAGAGTGCGTTTTGTCAAAGGATTAGCCAATTTACATAAAATATGACATATGTTCTTAACATGTAAACACATATGTCCTAACACTAATATACATCATTGATATAGCCAATCTTTCTTTATAAGACTGATTTTCAATTGGTAATCTTAGTCACAGTTAATTTATGAAGTTTTATACTAAAATTAAATATTGATTAGAGAGTAATTAACACTGCAAATGTTAGATACCCCTTTGCACCTTCAGTTTTGTGGTCATGCCACATTGGCTGCTGGACACATAATTTTTGAATGTATTCTATAGTGTGGAACTAAAGGAATAAGATGTGTCCTCCAACCAATTATGAAATTTTTAAATTTTCACCTATGGTTTGTCTTTTGTAATAAATAAAAGTATCACGCACATTGTGTGGGTTATAAGCTAGTTATATATAAGAGCCAGAGTTAATAATTGGAAATTTTAGACAAATTAAGTTTTATATGGATCATGATTTGGCTATTGCAAACCCTTCATTTAATTAAATAATCCTTCCTGTTGAACTTTTTCTTAACACTTTCATTAAAGCCAAATCATAAAGAAACAAAAGCACCTAAACATAAGCACTCAATAAGATAGCAAGAATCAAGATTAATTACACAGTTCCTCAAATTTTTTAGGATTTGCTTCAAAATTACACAAAGATAAATTAGATTATGCACACATCCAAGTTATGGAATTCATGAAGCTTTTCACCCATTATTATGTAATCTTCTATTCATAAAATAAATGAATAAAATTAAAGCCTCTATAAGCACTCAATCCAAAACACAAAGACATACATAATAAAAACAAATGAATTAAGAAAATAAACAAAGCTAACCACAACAACATTTAAGAAAACCTGCCAATAAATTAAGTCTATTAGCCTAAGCAGTACAGAAATTAAAAGAAACAAAGTCTAATAGAACGATTTTGAAATATATGAGAAATAATTATTAAAGCAAAAGGAAAGCGTAAGATGCTCCAAAAAAATAAAACAAAAGCAAAATAAGCATTTTAGTAAATCAGGGATATATACCAATAAAAAAATAATAGTAAAATTAAACGTCAAGAAGGAAAACAACAAAGGCAAAGCTTCATCTATTGTTACCTCCAAATCATGTCACTCCAAAGAAAAATAAAAAACTTTGATTTAGTAATCCTTTAGCATGTAGCCATCGACAGAACATAATCAGTTCAAGAAACTAAACAAAAAAAAACTCAAGAAATTGGGAAAAAAAAGAAGGAAATTAGGGAAAAAGGTAGCCAAATCTTAAATCTTGATTTAGTAATGCAGCAAAACAGTATTTACTCATCAATATAAAATCAGCCCACTACCTTCTTTTTATCTTTTCATTGGGTTGCAAAGCAAAATTTTCAATAAAAACTCAAAAACTAACACCAAAGGCTGGATGCACGCGCATATGAAAAATTATGTGAACATTAAATACTTTATGAATCATATTCTTATTCAGAGTAGCCCAAAACAGCAAAACCTACAAACATTGAAAAGAATAAAATGCTAAGAAATCGACCATTATTGAACGACGAACATATTTTTTCCTACACATATTCAAGGACTAAACCCATGATGCCACTCCCAAAAAAAAAAGGACTACAATAAATCAAAAAGAAAGCATCAAAATAAAGTGTATAACACATCAAGTAACAAAATGCTGACCTTGGGTATTGGTGCTGCATAAAAGAAGTGAAACAGAATGGGTGTCAAATTAACAATTGGAAGGAGGGAGAGGATTTATTTGCCCCTTTTTTTCTTTTACCAACTACCTATCCCTATGAATGCAGAACAAAAAATGACTTAGATTGTCTCTGATGACATTGTGCACCTTTGTTTAGTATTACCTATAATTTTCAATTTCAAAGAAGGTAGTAAATAATCAAAGAATATAATAATTTCAATTTGGAAAAGATTATAATATTAGTAAAGTAGGAAAAACAAAAATTTTAATCTAAGGCCAAAACATTGAAAGAGACAGAATAAACATCCGGATTTTAATTCAAATTTGAATAACAAAAAGCAGCGGTAAGGATGTAAATTAAGTAGAAGAGAGAATTGGCTAAAGAAATCAATTTGTAAAGATAGAAGCTGGCTAAAACATGCAAATCAAAGCCAATTGAAACAGGAATAGAGTAAATGAACAAAGTGTAAAACGAAGTATGAGATAAATAAAAAGAAAATCAGCATTCAAGCAAACTATAAAAATAAAGATCTATGGACAAATCAAAAAACTGACAGAGGTGCTATTCATTTGAGGATGTGGCAATTTAGAACTTTTATTAAGTGGTGTGAAACGGTTTAATTTGTTAAAAATATATATTTATTAATACTTTTAAAAATTATTTATAATTGTATTTGAAATTTTAGATATCAAAGAAGAAAAGGGATTTTCATTTTCTGGTAGAGAAAACAGTAAAAAAGAAATGGGTTTTTCATTTTCTGGTAGAGAAAACAATAAAATGAGAGGAGAGGCAGCAATTCAAAGAGCTTGAAAAGTCATTAATTAAATAAACGAACGTTTAGAAGCACAGAGATTAAAAAAGTGATAGGGATCTATATAGGATGCATTTGTGATTTGGTTCTGTCAAGTTTGAAAAGCTTTCACTATTATGCATTTCTGAATGCAGATCATGCCGTAAGAAAAAATATTCACAAACAAAACATCTAAAGAATGAGAATGAACATCCGAATTTAAGTTCATATTCGAACACAGAGAATTGATATGTACCTTTCGTCGGTCTGTGTTTAGTTCCGATTATGTTAGTCACGGAGTTGCGCCGAACTCTATCTCCGTATCTCAAATCCCTAAATTGACAGCAAACCTAAAGAAGATAATAGAGTAAGAGATTAAACCAATTCTAACTCGTCTATTTACATAAATTAAACAAACTACTCCTAACCAAAAAACCTAAATCATAACCAATCAAACCAAAATACATGATTCATAAATAATGCCCAAATGGATTTCTCAAAAAAAAAAAAAAAAACGCACTGCCTAAAATTAAAAACAAAACATATGGGCTGTGTGTGTATATATATATAATTTTTTTTTTATTAAAAACGGTTAAAGAAAAATAAACAAAAGGCTTGCAACAAAAAAACCCTGGTATCTCAAATCCCTAAATTGACAGCAAACCTAAAGAAGACAATAAAGTAAGAGATTAAACCAATTCTAACCCGTCTATTTACATAAATTAAACAAAACTACTCCTAACGAAAAAACCTAAATCATAACCAATCAAACCAAAATACGTGAATCATAAATAATGCCCAAATGGATCTCTCAAAAAAAAAAAAAAAAACCCTCTGTCTAAAATTAAAAACAGAACATATTGGCTTTGTGTGTGTATGTATATATAAATTTTTTATTAAAAACGGTTTAAGCAAAATAAACAAAAGGCTTGCAACTAAAAAAACCTAGTGATACAGAGAGGGAAGGAGAAAGTCCCCAATCAAAAGTTCAGATTCACCCTCACTTCCACCTCTCTGGTGCAAATCCATATACACACAGATCAAAGTAGAAAATTCAAAATGAAGAAAGAAAATCCAAAAGGAAACGGAAAAAAAGAAAGAAGAGAAACCTTTAATCGCACGATTCTCCGCTGTATGGCGATGGCCGGCCGTACGAATCTTCAATGGATCACAAGTTTTCCCTTCCTCAGTACGGCTCTTCTTCATCTTGAAGAAAAAGATTAGAGTTCGTGAGAAGAGAGAGAGAGTTTTGGGTTTCAATTTTTTGATCTCTCGATTTCTCTCTCCTTCTTCGTTCTTAGTATCGCAAGGTTTTTTTGGGAGTATTGTAAGCCCTTTTAATTTAATTTTAACCGGTTAGGCTTCCTTTTATATTAGGCTTTTAACTGGTGTTGTAAAATTGCCAACCAATATAATGTATCACTTTTATAAGATGTGCCAGTACAATTTAAGCAATACTAACATATAATAAATTATGAAAAGGCAACAACCAACAAAATTACAACTTTCAATGTTCAAAACCTTACATGACATAGAAGCATCAACTCAATTTCTTTTCACTCTGCTGCAAAATATGAAACGGCAAATACCAACATACAAAACAGAAAATTGATTTACAGAAAGTTATTTAAAAAAATGTGGAAAGTTATTCAAAACAGTGCAAATTTTATATAATAGTGTACTGCAGTGCAGATTTTTATGAAACAGTGTGCAGTGCAGATTTTTGAGACATTTTATCAAACACACATCATGCATTATTGTTGCAACCATTCCCTGCATATAATATGATCAAAGAACTACCTATAATTTCAACAATAATAAAATACCATAATACCTCCAAAACATAGTCAAATAAAAATTTCAACAATAACTAACTCTAATCAAGAGTATAGTTGAAACAGACAAAACAATAGTTACAGTTCCAAGGCCAAAAAAAAAAAAATGCCGTTTCCAATTCTTTCAAAATCATCTGTTTGTATGTGCAATCAAAGAAGACTCTATTTAGCCTTGAAGTAATAAGTACAACAAAATATCCAATAATGAAAACCCAATATGCACTTTTAAGATATTTCATCAACATAAAAGTAACATTCTAGGCAGCAAAAATCCAGACACTACAAAAAAACAACAAATGAAACATGACAATCATCAATTGCCCTACCATAATTCAAATTAAGGAGAACAAAAACAAATACTCAATTAAAATTAGAAGGAAGAAAAGTTCCATGTACCTAGCATATGTCTTCTTAGTTGAAAGTTCATGTTGTCCTTCCCACATTGCCTGTTGAGTTTGCACATCCTTGTCATTCTCAAAATTCATTCTAACTCGGAAAACCTAAGTGATTCCAACCAAAACAAAAAATATATGTATGAATTTCAAAAAAAATATTCTACAAGCAAAAGCTATCTGCAAAGCAACAGCTACAACCTAATTGAAAACATAAAATTAAGACGTATAAATTACAATTTGACACAAACCAAGACAAAAATATTATATTACCCATTGAAATATCTTAAAAAGACAAAAAAATTACCCGCTTTATGGAAAAAAAAAATCATTAATGTAAGCATATATCTTGTACACTTAAAAAAAAAAAAACAGAAAATCTTCAAGACAAAGCAAGCCTAGAGTCATATTTATTTCATTTGTTTTTTGAGTCAGTTTCAGATTGCTAACCTTGATATAAAAATTAGATTTAAAAAAAAAAGTTGAAGTCACATATATGAGATAGATAAGTTTTCATTAAGCAATACCCATCAAGGTTTGCAACAAATTCAGGAAATTTCGTTCAAAATGAAGCAATAACCATCCAAAATTACAATGAAAGAAGTCCACAACTCACAGAGATAAATAGTAGTACGGAAACCCCAGTGAGTGGGCAGAGATTAACAAAATAAAAATAAAAAACAGAGGAAAGTAGCAAACCTATTGACAACATAAAGATGAATCATTCAATCGCGGCCCCCTGATGCAAGGAACAACTGGCTATTTGCAGCTTCTTTAGAATTAGCCCTCCTTTTTACTTGATACGGTAAATCTCAATGAGAGGAACTTTGCATCATGAGCACCCTGCCAAAATTTTCAAAATTTTAATATTCTAAGATGCGTAGGACATAACGCTTGTCAAAAAGCATAACATGAAAGGAATATTTTTATTGAATGCATTTATCTGTAAGCATGAATAATCAGAAGTTTGTAGGTAATAGATATGAAGGTTCCCCAGCACTGAGGTACTTGCAAAGATTGAGAAAAATTAAAAGCATTCTTATTAGCTATGTTGTCATGAAACATTCTCTGATTAGCTAAAATCAAGAAATTCAAAAACCTAAAATCAAAATTCTAAGAAGGAGTGGAAAAATTAAGAACCAATTGGAATCCAAATATCTACCAAAACATTCAAAAACCTAAAATCAAAATTCAAAGTAGGATTGGAAAAATTAAGAATCAATTGGAATCACAAATATCTACCAAAACATTCAAAAACCTAAAATCAAAATTCAAAGTAGGATTGGAAAAATTAAGAACCAATTGGAATCTAAATATCTACCAAAAGATTCAAAAACCTAAAATCAAAATTCAAAGTAGGATTGGAAAAATTAAGAACCAATTAGAATCCAAATATCTACCAAAATTGAAAACCCAAAGAGTGAGAGAGAAAAACCAGAATGGCCAGTGCTCCAAAGAGAGAAAAAAGTGAAAAGAAGTTACCTGTGAAAGAGGAGATTGGTGGTGAATCAATAGCAAAACCAGTTTTCCAAATCAAAACCTCAGAAAAAAAAATTAAAAAAAAAAAAAACACTATGAACACAGATATTAGAAAACAGGGAAAGGAATCCAAAAACAAACATTTTCATGAAGAACCCAAAAACCCGAAACAAAAAGGAATCAAAACCAAGATCAAATCTAAACCTATCCAACAAAAAACTAAAAAAAAAGTAATATTTCGTACCCAAATCTTAAAAAATGGAGAAAAACGTACTGGAGCCAGTTCCAATGATCTGATGGTGGTAGATATAACGGTGTTGATGCCCATAGATTTTTCTTTCTCTATGTGCTTGTAGCGGTGCTCTAAGTCTGGAAAAGGAACGGTTGAATGTTAGGCAGAGAATAAACCCATCATTATGCACTCTAAACTTTCAGACTTATAACCATCCAAGTTGAAATTTGGCCATTAAAATCAAGGGCAAAATCCCTTATGTTACCAATACTTAAAACCGGGAATTATAATTTTTCCATAGAAAGAGAAATAAACCCATCTATATTTCAAAAGGAGTCAAAGAAGGACCCTAGACAATTCGGTATGGAGAAAATTTTGAAATACAGATATATTGAAAAGGAAGATGGTAATTCTTGTAGTATAAACATCTGGTTTTAAACTAAAAACATATACATATTGGAGATTTAATATGCTAATTCGAAAAGGAAAAGCAATGGTGAAAAGTTTCAGAAAACCAAAACAGTATTTGAAGAAAGAAAAGAGTACGCTGACCTTTAGAAAAATTTTGTTGCAGAGGAGAGATGAGGCAGAGCAGCAAATCAGATGGCGATGGCTGGCCGTTCTCTGTATCGTAGTATCGCTAGGGGTTTTTTGTAGAGAGAGAAAATGTTAAGCGGCATCTGATGATAAGAGATCGCTAGGGTTTTTTTAGTTGCTACGTTATTTTATTTTATTTTAACCGTTTTTTTTTAATATATATAGGCAAACACTGTCAAACAGTGTTGAGATTTGTATAACAATACAATGTATCGGTTTTTTAAGTGAAACGTGTCAACACCTCTTTAAAAGGCTTCTACTATTATATATAGTATATGATTATAGCAAAAGCAAGGATTCAAAGAAAAGCGCATTACAAAACCCTTATATGTCCAACAATATGTAACATACGATAGAACATGCTCACTCCTCTATTTTGAAAATAATAATTTTTTTGATGTTTTCATGAATTGAAGAAAGAAAAATAGTAGAGGGTGTTATTTAGGCAAACATTTAGAGTGAAAGAACAACAAATAGCACACATGAGAGAAAATTATTTTTGGAGCATAGCACGTCTTGTTGGAGCAGAATGAGCAACAGAGAATCCTATGGCAAAACTAAAATCGAGAGAAATTATAAATCATTAGACTTACAAAAAGAAGTAGATTACCTAGATATAATTACAAATAACGCAAGCATAAGTTGATGCAGTACCCTTCTGGTACCTAATTCACAATCAGTATATATTCTGAAATTTTCCAGGCATTGAAGAGCTTAAAGGGAAGAAGATATCAGATAATTTGATGCTTCTTTAATATTAGACCCATGTTATTTCGCACACTGTTGGTAAGCATGGAAAGAAAGGGAAAAAATAAAAATAAAAACCATTGGAGATGGATGGGTCTATGAGAAAAAGAGATAGAGTTGGGGGGCTTTCTAGGGATTATGGAGCAAACTTATGTAAAATCTCTTCAGCTTTTGAACCAATAACTCATTGGCCCAAAAATTTTAAAAGTTAAAACTGGACACATGGTACAAAATTGAATCTCAATTCTAAAATCTAATTGAACTTTCTTCGAGCTTTGCCTATTAATATATATATATATATATATTTATATATAGATAATCTATATATATTATAAAACCAAAACCTCTGATTAATATTTGACTTTTTTCAGAGCTCCCACATTTTTACACATAAGCATTATTAAAAAGAAAAGAAAAAAACTATTTCTAACCCAAAAATTTCAGCTAAAAAAAAGATGAAACCCAAAATTTTTTCCATAATTCTGAAAATCAAACCTGATAACCTCCCAACTCTGAAAATTTTTTCTACCCTTCTCCTTCCCCCAAAACCCAACTTTGAAAATCAACTTTTTCTCCCCCTCGTCTCTCTTCTCTACCCTTCTCCTTCCCCTAAATGCCATTCTCTATATCACTTTCCTCCAATTTGTTAAAAAGAGAGGGGATAATGACAAAGAGAGATAGGCGTTGGATTGTTTCGATCCGACCCATACAAAACCACAGATTCAGATATGCAAAACCCACACTGTCATGTCCAAAATACAAGAATCCATCATCGATCTCTCTATGCTGCTACTTGCAAGCACCAATCTCCACCTTTAAGCACTGACAACAGTCATCGCCCATGAGTCGATGGAGAAAGATTGAGGTCGGATTGTTGGAAAGCTAAAGAAAAGACTGAGAAGATAGTTGCGTTTCCCCTAAATCTTCTCACCATTTTTTGTGTATTGATGCTGCTAAACCATCACTACTCTCCACGGATGATTTGCTCGAAGTCACACCCAACCCAGCCCATCAAAACCGACCCATCATACTCCGAGTATCCAGCCCATTGTATTTCAAGTATGTCGATCGACAAAGGTAACCAAATTTGATTAAGAATCCAGAACCTTATATTATATTATAAATAGTATTTTTTTTAGAGATTATTTGTTACAATCGCACCTCACGGCTAAAAATTTGTATTTTTTGGTAACCAAAGTGAGATTTTTCATTCCTCTCTTCTAAAATTTTTATTGCTCTCTTTATAATTCTGATTATAAGTTGTGTAAGTAATATTTTGATTTTCTATCTAGTTCTTTTGCTAATACTGTTTTTGGGTATCATTAGTGTTACTTTTTCTTAGGGTTTTTTTTTTTTTTTTTGGATTTAATTTTGTGAATTCTTATCTGGATTCATGTGGTACCACTTAAAAGCTTCATTTTAGTGTATAGTTTCTCGATATAATTTCGAAATTCATAAGGAATTTTAAATTCTAATTCTTTGAGATTGTGTATTTGAAATTTTAGTGGAAACTGAGCTATGGGTTTGAATTATTTATGATTCATATGTTAGATATTGGGATTGGTATTGATGGTGAGATAGGTTTATATAGTAGAAAGGAGATTAATTGAATCATAATGATCTCTGAGATTATCAATTTGAAAGTTTAAGGGATATTGAGAAATAGGTTTAATTTTTTTAATGATTTATTTCATGGTGGGTTTGGGTCTTTGCCAAGTTGGAATATGAAGAGTCTTAGCTAGGTTGGATTTCGCGAGTCACATCACGACTTATGCCAAGTCGCAAATGACCCACGAAACTCTCTACCTGGATTATTTTGAGTGTGCCTTTTCACATACCTTTACCAATACTATATAAGCCTTCATTATCCACAAAATTGTAACAAAGGAGTTTTTCCAAGAAACTTTTGAGAGAGAAAACCCTAGCCAGACACTTGAAAGTTAGAGATTGTATACCCATAATCATCTACACCATTTTTCTAAAGTTTCCTTTACGCCTACCTCTCCATCTACACATCTTTGAGAGATTCTTAACCCAAACACTTACCTCACCAAATCTGAGTGTTGAGAGAAGTTTTGGTGCATATGGGAAGCATTGGAAGAAGCCATTGAGTGGCGGATGCAATTTTGAGGTAATTACGCAATCCGGACAACTAGTGAAAACATGGCCCCGTGAAACCCGTTGGTAGCAGGAACTTGGAGGGTTCAAGTACATTCGGTAGATTAGGCTTGGAGGGTCTCTTTGTTATTCATGCACTCCAACATTATAGACTTACTAGTCATAAATAAATAATTTTTATTTAAATGTATTCTTTAAAGTTTTTTTAAAGTATTGTAAATTGTTATTGGACAATATGCATTAAGAAACAATACAAGATAGTGCTTAATACATTTTCATCCTGTAATTTAGCCTCCCAACTTAGGATACGTTTGGTACGCTGAATGGAAATTATGACATGAATTGTAATCTTTATTACTAAGAATAAAATGTGTTGTAATGTAATAACTAAACATATTCACAAGTTTGGTTGCGAATTATAACATTAGAATAAAACTTAAAATTTATTTTAGGAAATATCTTACTCATACAATTATATCTCCTTAAAAATTGATATTTTTTTAAATTTAAGAGAGATATATGTTATTTTTTATTTTTATAATTGTTAGATGTATATGGAAAGTTTGTTTATTTGGAAATATATTAAGTTTTGAAACTATTGCACTTACTGAGGAATAGCTAATACAACCCTTTTAAAGATAAATAGTTATTTCTCATTTTGTAGAATAGCAATTCATAAGGAATGACTATTACTTGTAATAAAAACATAACCAAACTAAAGAATAGCTAAACCATATGAATAACTATTACATTACAGTGCCTATTACAGTCTACCAAACATGCCCTTAGCTTTTGGATTGAGGGAAGAGTAGAGGGGAGTAAAGTAGAGTTGGCTAAAAATAAGCTAATTTTAGGCGAATTTCACTCTACTCTACTCCTCAATCCAAACGAGTCATTAAATTTGGGATTGCAGGCTATGTAGTCTTTTCCATTTAACAATCATCCTCAGAGATTGTCAATAAGTCATAAAGATCTGCAATTTTCCTTTTTTTTAAAATGTACATAATAAAACTTTGTAACATATTTTCTTGTAATTTTTTTTTTTTTGGAGAAAGTATTTTCTTGTAATTGATATAGTATTTTGTAAACTAAAAAAATGTAATTTTTTTTTCTTAATATTTCCGTATACAGGTGACGGTTCCATGTAAGAGAATCCATAATTTACTATTTATTTGAGTGCATTCAATTAGTCCCAATAATCTATTGTAAAATGACCATAACTAGCTTCTTCTAGATATTTTAAATTAAAAACATTTAGATACATTGCAATCTAGAGACATAAAAATTTTCAATGGTATATAACTTTCCGTGTAATATTTTTTGATGAGATAATTCTAGAATTACTTTAGAAAATGAATTAAAAATGCTAAGGTTTTTTATCAAATTATTTTCTTGATCATGGGACACTCTGGTGTCATTTGTTTTCGGTCCACACCAATGTAACTAATGATTATGATATTATATAAAATATTTAGATTTGAAAAGGTGCAAATTAAAAGATTTTTGTATTATTCCTTCTTGCTTTAGTCATAAATTTGGCTATTCTTCTAGTTCCTTCATAGTTTGAAGTTCAACAGCGAAAATATTTTGCACAAATGGATGGTGGCTTTCACCCCTCTTATTTTCATAAACTATCGAGAATTCTGTCAAATTGGGGGACAGATAGGACCGAACATGGCTTTCTTTTCTATGAGTTAGTAGTATTCTCACTCTTCCTTATTTTCTAACTAAAAAACATAACTCTTTGTTAGGACATATGTGAATCATGTTAGGAACATATGTCATTTAGAATTGGCTTATCTTTTGACAAAACGCACTTTACTTATATTTGAGTAGATCTAGGATGTGTTTAATACTTCAAAGAATAAGAGTTCAAGTCTAGTATTGAAGCCATGCAAATCTGTCCAAGAAACAAGTGAAGAAGTGTTGATTCATTAAATCTTGATAGCTCTCGATAGCTTGCAACAGATAGCTCAATAGATAGCTATTTATCGAGAATTACGAAATTCAGATTTCCAGACATATATAAAGCTTATTTTAAAGGCCGTCACACAAGAGAATACAAGGAGAACACATGCAAAAGGTGACCGATGCCTTATTCTCTCTGAAAGAAGTTATTGCGTCTTTGCGCCTTAGGGTTTTGTAACCAAGTGCTTCTTGATCTTTATTGTTAATGAAGTGAAGAACTTTGCAGCCAACATCTTCCTCAAGTGGGTGTGTTAGTCATTTACTGGGAGCCGTGCATTATTGGTTAGTCACGAACTGGGATCCGTGCAAAAAGGGTGGTGTTCATATATTGAAGAGTTCAGAGGTTCTGAAGCAGTAGAAGGTTTTTGCTGTAAGTTCATCTACGGGGATTGTAGAGTCTAGGAACAAAGGTTTTGTACTAGATCTGAAACTTTTCTTTATTATAATGGATTACTTTTCGGGAAGGTTTCCCCCCAGGTTTTTTACCATGAAACTAGTTTGTTTCATTGGTTTTCCTAGGTCATCATATCTTGTCTTATTTATTTTTTTCCATTACATGATTTTGACATGATATTGATGTTTGTTTGTTTTAACAAGTTTTATTCATAATAAATCTAATTAACAACATGGATTTAAAACTTGTTAATTCTATCAACCAGAGTCTAAATTTCCCAACACTATTCTCTACTGCTTACTATGCACGCAAGCCTAGCAACCAGTCATTCAAATACAGGCTGCTAGAAGCCTAGAAGTTAAGGGCTTAAGACCACCAGTACTTAAATGATATTTCTGCATGCAATAGTCATCTAAGCATTAGTACCACTATTCCAATATGGAAGTATCAAATTCTAACCAAGTAGTCCTCCCCTCAATGTCTCTGGATGAAACAATTGAACAAATTATAGGACGTTTTGGCTCGTCACAGTTCATGCAAGCCATCCTTGTATCAGTATCAGCGTTTTTTGATGCACAACAAACATTCATTAGCATCTATGCTGATGCTGTACCTTTGATACATCAAGCAACCCAAAATCCAATATTTGTAGACTCCCAAGAAGTTCTTGGTCTTGGGATGAACCTTCTCATTACTCAATCATATCAGACTAGGGTCTTTAATGTACTAGTTCATTTATCACATCCCTTCCTGCTTCTTCTACATTGGCAGCCTAATTGGTGGCTTCACTCTTGCTATACTTGGTGACTCTTGTCTTGGTAGGAAGAATTTGCTTTACCTCTCAAGCCTAATAATGTTCGTGTCCGCGCTTTTCACAGCCTTCTCCACAAACATTTGGATGTACTCGAGCTTGAGATTTGTAAGTGGACTTAACCGTTCATCAGTTATAACATGCACTCTTATTTTGATAACAGAAAGAATTGGAAAAAGGCTCCGTAGCCAAGTAGGGACAACGACATTTTTCTCTTATGCTCTTGGGTTATTATCCTTACCAGCCGTAGCATATACTAATAAAGGTTCATCATGGAGAATCCTCTTTCTCTACACTTCCATTTAAGCAATCTTTTACTATATCATAACGTATTTCTTTGTCTATAGTCTCCTAGATGGCTTTTCATGCAAGGGCGTGACAAAGAAGCCATAGCAATATTGAAAAGAATTGCATCCATAGAAGACAGAATTTTGGACTCATACCTATTCAACATTCACCAAAGGCAAGAAATACCACAAGGTTCATCCTTATAAGTCTATGAAGGACTTACTTAAGAGAAAATGGGCTTTGAAAAGGATATTAGCAGCTATGGTAATTGGTTTTGGCGTTGGAGTGGTATCCTTTGGCATGTTGCTTGGGGTAGGAAATTTGGATTTCAGCATTTATTTGAGTGTCATATTTAATGCCTCATTGTTAATACCTTCAAATTTACTGACCTTGTTCTTTGTATCGAGATGGAAAAGGAAAAGTCATTGTTTGCCTTTTGTACAATAAGTGGCATACGCAACATAATCTGTGTTGATAAGGGTAATTTTAAAGAGTATTAAGACTTGTCTACATTAGATGGAGCCGACAGTCTAAAGAAACTCGTTAGCCATACTATACATTTAATGAAGAAGACGACGTCCTTGAAAGGCCGACATCTACGCACTCAAAGCCGACGACCACTAACAACAATTAGGACAAACCACGTACAACCGCCCTCGAGAGATACGTTCAAACTCTCACCGTGGCTGTAGAACGCCTCACTAAGTAAAACCATGGCCTAGAGGAGCAACTGCGCCAAAAGAACACATGGCTTAACACTCAGGAGGAGGACCAAGAAGGCACTAGCGTTGAGAAAATGGACCAAGATAGGCCGAAGGGCAGCAATGCCCTAAGCAGACAGGAGCGACAGGATATGAGCCGTCCATCCGCCACAAAAATGGCTCTACCGTACATGGTCGCAAAGAAGCAGATGATGAAGGAACGAATGGACTTCATGATGAACGCTCTCAGAGAACAGGTGTCTTATGACCTTGACAAGTTGGTCCATCGAACGGATTCACCTTTCATGGCATCCGTCACTTTGTTCCCCCTTCTGCCAAAGTTCTACATGCTACAGGTAGAGGCCTACGACGAATCTAAAGATCCTTTAGATCACCTGGAGTCTTTCAAAACTTTGATGCACTTGCAAGGTGTGGCAGATGAGATCATGTGTCGGGCTTTCCTAACCACACTGAAGGGTCCCGCAAGAGTATGGTTCAGTAGGCTGACACCAAACTCCATCAGCACTTTTAAGGAGTTGAGCGCACAATTTGCCTCACACTTTATTGGGGGGCACAAGTATAAAAAGCCTATTGCATACCTAATAACATCAAACAACTAGAGGATGAGACGCTGAGGTCCTACATAACTCGCTTTAACAAGGAGGCTCTTTTGATTGATGAAGCTGACAACAAGATACTAGTGATAGCATTTACCAATGGGTTAAGGAAGGGAAAGTTTCTAGTTCCTTATACAAGAATGACCCAAAAACCATGTCGGATGTACTTTACAGGGCTACTAAGTACATGAATGCGGAAGACGTACTACTGACCCGAGAAGAGAAGCCCAAGAAGAAAGAAAGACAAGAGGATGCACGACAAGATAGAGGGCGGAAGATGGCTAGGACCAGAGACCAACGGGAGGACAAGAGCTCAAAACCCCCCACTGGGTGGTTCACAAGTTTCACCCTGCTCAATGCCTTGATCAATCAAGTCCTGATGCAAATCAAGTACAAATGAGCCTTGACGTTTTTTGGCAAGCTGAAGGGAGACCCCAGTAAGAGGCCAGGAGACAAGTACTGTCATTTTCACTGTTATCACAGTTATGACACATTTGACTGCTACAACTTAAAGCAACAAATAGAAGCTCTTATTTGACAAGGAAAGTTGTAAAGGTTCGTCAGCAAGGAAAGGATGGACGCGTTGCAAGAATAGGCTACCCTAAGGGAAAACGAATGTCTTAGGCAGTCGTTATGAGACATAAGAATGATTGTGAGAGGTACCACAGCTTCTAGCTTTTCTAAAAAGGCCCATAAGACTTACCTCAGGATGATTCAGAACGTACAGCTGACGGGCTTCCTTCTAAAGATGGTGCGGGTTGACAACCCTGTCATTGGACTCTCAGAGGAAGATGCTCGACGTTTCCACCACCCGCATGACGATGCGCTCGTTGTTAGCATATGGGTAAGGGACTACAAAATGCACCGGGTCCTAGTTGATAACAGAAGCTCCACTTACATCCTCTACTACCCGGCGTTCTAGTAAATGAGGATTGAGAAAGACTGGTTAATTCCCACCAATTCCCCACTCGTTGGGTTCGAAGGAACAAGAGTGTATCCTCTCGGTGCAGTCACATTGCCCATAACGATTGGTGATTACCCTCAGTAGATCACTAAGGATGTAACATTCCTTGTGGTTGACTACTTGTCTGCCTACAATGACATTCTAAGGCGACATACCCTCAACTCATGGAAGGCGGTAACTTCAACTTATCACCTGATGATCAAGTTCCCCACCAAGTATGGAGTTGGTGAAGTATGTGGGGATCAAGTGGCGACATGCGAGTGTTACATAGCAATGTTGGAGATGGACGACCACCTACAGACCATAAGTATAGAAGAGCAGCGGACAATTGCGAAGCCCGTCGAAGGATTGGAAGAGGTACCCCTCGACAACTCCAGGCCTAAGTGGATGACCAGGATCGGCATCCACACTAGTCCGCCGATTCGACAGGCACTCACAACGTTCCTAAAAGAAAATTAGGATGTTTTTACTTGGAACCATGAAGACATGCTTGGGATCACCCTTTAGTCATGGTGCACAAGTTGAATGTGTCACCCTCTTTCCCCTTATTTGACAGAAGAAGTGAGTATTCGCCCAAGAACGAGACAAGGCCATAGAGGAAGAAGTCTGCAAGTTGCAGGACGCAGACTTCATTAGAGAAGTTTACTACCCCGACTGGCTAGCTAACGTGGTGATGGTCAAAAAGCCAATGAAAAGTGGAGGATGTGCATAGACTTTACAGACCTAAACAAGGCGTGCCCCAAGGATAGCTATCCTCTCCCACAGGTTGACGTCTTAGTAGACTCTACAGCCTAAAACCAATTGCTGAGTTTCATGGATGCTTTTTCTGGCTACAACTAGATAAAGCTAAATGAAGTTGATCAGGAGAAGACTTGGTTCGTCACCAGCCAATGCCTCTTCTGCTACAATGTAATGCCGTTCGGCCTCAAGAATGTGGGTGCAACATATCAGAGGCTTATGAGTAAGATGTTTGCACATCATATTGGAAGAAATGCCCAAGTCTACGTTAACGACATGCTAGTGAAAAGCTGAAGGGAAGATGACCATTTGAACGATCTCAAGGAGACCTTCGATACTCTACGCTTTTACAACATGAAACTCAATCCGAGCAACTGTGCATTCGAGGTGACGGCTGGAAAGTTCCTAGGGTTCATGGTGTCTCAGAAAGGTATCAAAATCAACCCAAACAAGATCCGAATCATAATGGAGATGGCGCCACCAAGGAACGTGAAAGAAGTATAAAGCCTTAACGGTAAGGTGGCCGCATTGAATAGGCTCATATCGAGGGCAACGGATAAGTACATGCCTTTCTTCCACACACTGAAGAAATCATTTAAGTGGATGGCCGAGTGTCAACAAGCATTTGAGGATCTGAAGGCCTACCTCTCTTCCCCATTATTGTTAAGTCCCTCCAAACCGGGAGAAGAACTGCTCCACTACTTGGCTGTATCCCCAACTGCCGTTAGTGCAGCCTTGGTCAGAGAAGAAGAAAAGGTGCAAAAGCCCGTATACTACAATAGTCGGGCACTCCGTGGTGTAGAGGGGAGGTACCCACCGATGGAGAAGCTAACCTTTGCTTTGGTTACAGCAGCTCGCAAGCTCAAGCCGTACTTCCAAGCCCACACGGTGGTTGTCTTGATTGACAAGCCCCTACAGCGAGCAATAAACAATCTTGAAGCCACTAGATGAACAATCTTGGGCCTGACTTCCAAGCCGTACTTCCAAGCCCACACGGTGGTCCTTCCCGTGACTCTCTACGTCCGCTCAAATGTTCTACAAGAATAACCCGATGAAGGCCTTGAGCAGAGGTGGTCGCCAGGGTGGCTAGGGAGTCAGCATGAGTGTTGCCGCTTCTGGGGATGTGCGATAAACTAAAAGACTAGAACTCTTATTGCAGGTGTCTGACCTACCTCAAGTATTCCTGCATTCTTTTATCCTTCACTTCGAATTCTCCCCTCACCTAGCTAACCACCAACCTTGAATCTGAGAACATTTCTATTACCGTTCCCCCTATTTTTCTGACCATAACCATTCCCATCAATAGAGCATCGTATTTAGCCTCGTTATTTGTCGTCGTAAAATCCAACCTCAATGATTTTTCAATGGTGACCTTTTCCAAAGACACAAGCACTAGCCCCACACTTGAGCCCTTATGATTCGCCCCGCCATCGACGTATACTTCCCAAGATGAAGGACCTTGTTGGGAGATCAAGCTAACCGATTTTCCATCCATGTTCAGTGCTGCTGTTACTTCTTCTAGTGAGGGCTCTGTGAATTCGGCCAACAGGTTTGCCAGGACTTGGCCCTTAACCGAGGTGCGGGGCATATATTTAATATCAAAAGCCCCTAGAATTGTGCCTTATTTGGCAATCCTCCCAGTGTAGTTGGCACTCCTGAGTATAGGTTTAAGTGGGAGTTGTGTGAGAACGATGATCGTATGTGCTTGGAAATACTAGGGTAACTTTCTTGTACCGTGCACCACGGCCAAGATGGCTTTCTCCAAAGGTAGATACCACACCTCGGCCTCATCCTTTTTGGGACTGGACATAATGGGAGGCCGAGAAAGGTAGTCTTTAAGTTGCTGGAAGGCCGAGGCACACTCCTCGACCCATTCAAACCTCTTCCACTTATTCAACAGCTGGAAGAATGGTCGACATCTATCTGCTGATTTGAAATTGAAATGATTCAAGGCCGCAGTCATTCCAGTCAATTTCTGAACTTCCTTGGAATTCCGAAGAGGCTGCAAGTTATTGATTGCTTTGATCTGGTCTGGATTTACCTCGATTCCCCTATGGGTGACTATGTAGCCCAGAAACTTACCCGATCCCACACCAAATGAGCACTTGGAAGCATTTAAGCACAACTTGTGTTTTCTGAGGACTTCAAAAATGTCTCTGAGATCCCCAATATGCTCAGATATGATCTTGCTTTACACCACCATGTCATCAATATAAACTTCCACGCTCTTACCCAACTGAGGCTCAAACATCCTAGTCATCATCCTTTGGTAGGTAGCTCCTGCGTTCTTTAGACCGAATGGCATCACCTTATGGTGGTAATTCCTAATGGGGGTGACAAAAGCAGTATTTTCCTGATCATCCAAGGCCAGCGGTATTTGATGATACCCTTGAAAAGCATCCAGGAAACTCATTCGAGGGTGGCCAACGGTAGCATCAACCAACCGATCAATTTTGGGCATAGGGAATGGATCTTTTAGAAAGGCTTTATTCAAGTCTGTGAAGTCTACACACACTCACCATTTTTCGCTCTTCTTCTTCACCACCACAGTATTAGCTAACCATTCAGGATAAAATACTTCCTTAATTACTTCGGCTCGTTTAAGTTTCATCACCTCTTCCCTGACAGCGTCTGTGTGTTACTTCGATGGGCGTCAGAGTTGTTGCTTTTTAGGAATGATGGCTAGGTTAACATTTAGGTGATGGCAAATGAACTCTGGATTCACTCCCAGGGCCTCAATAGTGTCCTATGCAAATATGTCAATGTTTATTCTGAAGAATTCTATCAGCTCTTCCTTCTCTTGAAGAGGCAGTAGGGATCCGACTTGAAAGAACCTTTCTGGATCATCACTAATAACGACCTTGGTTAAGCCTTCACATTCTGCTCCCTCGGCTAAGTCCTCAGTATTCAGCACCAAGGATTTTAACTGCTATAAGTCCTTTTCATTATGGGCCGAGGATTCGATTTCAGGTTTATGCCAGATCGCTGTCACCAAACATTGTCTAGCCACTGATTAGTCTCCAAAAATCTCTTTAACCTATCCTTCGGATGGGTATTTGACCTTCTAGTGAAGAGTGGAAGAAACAGCCCCTAGTGTATAAAGCCAAGGTCTGGCCATGATTGCGGTGTAGGGCGAGTAAGCATTCACCACGATAAAATCTACTTCCACTACTTTCGGGTCAGTTTACACGAGCAGCCTGATTTGGCCTTTCGGGATGACCACCTTCCCATCGAAGCTCACCAAAGGAGAGCTGTAGGGTGTTAGGTCCTTGGGTGTTAAGTTCAGCCTCTTATAAAGGTTAGGGTATATTATTTCAACACCACTGCCTTGGTCCACAATCACTCTCTTCACATTATACCCCCTATCCTGAGGGTGATCACCAAAGCATTATCATGGGGTTGAATAGTTCCGATTTTGTCTTCATCCGAGATGCCCAATACTGGTTGAATTTCCATTCTAGCTCTCTTTGGCTCTCTGTTAACATCTTCGGAGGGCAGCTGAGCAACGGATAGTATTCTGGATGGGCAAGACCCAGTTCTTCCTATTGCGACAAAGATAACATTTATCATGCCCAAGAGGGGTCTTGAGGAATCATCTCTCCGAGATCCTGTGTTTACCTAGCTCCCTTGACCATGGGCATGGTGCAAGAATTGTTTTAACTTGCCCTTACTGACGAGTTGGTCCAGGTGGTCCCACAGACTCCTACAATCCTCTGTGGTATGTCCATGATCCTGGTGATATTGGCAATAGAGGTTGTGATTGCGCCTTTCAGGGTTTCCCACTATTTTGTTTGGTCTTTTGAAGAATGGCTCATTCTTGATCTTTTCCAGGACTTGATGCACAGGTTCTCGGAACACGGTGTTAACTGTTTGAAGATTTGCTGACCCTAGTTGTCTGACCAAATCTCTCCGCGGCCTGTTGTTGTCATGCCGATCTGACCTGAAATCCCTCATCTCTTGAGGGATGACCTTATCCTTTCCCTTTCCCTACTGCTGGTCTTCCTCGACTCTTTTATACTTATCAATCCTATCCATCAGCTAGCGCACACTAGTAACAGGCTTGCCCGTTAGTGACTTCCTTAGGTCGTGTTCAATTAGGAGGCCGAGCTTAAAGGAGCTGATGGCTACTTTGTCAAAATCACCCTCCATCTCGTTGAACATCTCCCAGTACCTATCCAAATATGATTTCAGAGTTTCACCCTCTCGCATGCTTACGGATAGTAGGGAGGCCAATGACTGAGGAACCCTATGACACGTGACAAAACGGGAACCGAATGCCTGAGTTAGCTCTTGGAAAGAACTTATAGAGTCTGCTTTCAGGTTGTCGAACCATCTCATAGCAACTAGTCCTAAATTGGATAGGAAAACTTTGCACATCAAGGCTTCATCTCTAGAATGAATAGCCATCCTCTGGTTGAAATGACTCACGTGTTCCACAGAGTCTGTTCGTCCATTATAGATGGTGAACGTCGGCTGGTGAAAGTGTCGAGGGAGTCTTGCATCTTCGATGTTACGTGTGAAAGGCGACCTAGAGATTTGTTTCAGGGCCCTACTCATAGCATCATGTCCTACGCCTCGACGTGATGGGCTCCGCACCTGCCGTTGACGATGATGCTCTTCTTCATAGGTGAAGGGTTCGCTGGGTGGCGTTCGAGACCTCTGCCTGTAATCAGCGTCTCTTTCGTCGTCGGAGGAAAGGTCCGAATCCTTAGAAGTTTTTCTCTTCTTTGCATGGTGTAACTCTCTTTTTAACCAATCAATCTTTAGCTGCATGTTCTTGTTATCATTTGCATGGGAGATATGGTCTTCCCTTCAAGGTTGACTCCGGTCAGTGTATGTGGTGTGGACACTTCCTTCGCGGTCACCTCTCCACTTAAGGTTGAGGAAAGGGTCACCGCGCTTAGAGCCCCTCGATTCCACTTGTTGTGGACCTGGTTCAACCATAGTTAGCCATTATACTCACTATCACACAAGCTCTCCCCACAGACGGCACCAATTGTAGGGTCACAAATTGTTGGACGATGGTTTAGTGAGCCCAATACAATAAATTTGTAAATAATGGGCCAAAGAGCTAGGTTGTAGTGGTTTACAATAACGGCTAGTAAATATTTCAACGATGAACAAGGGTGAACTACATGTAAAGCTTGAAGAAATGGTTGTCCGAGGAGATAGTTTATGAATCAATACAATAGATATGAAAGTTAGTACAACTCTTAGTGCTACAGTAATTCTTTCTTCCTCTTTTCTTTTCTATTTTTTTGATCTCCCTCTCATGGGAGATCTTTTACATTATATAGGTCCTTTCAGGCCATCTTGATCATACACTTGTTACCCATCTAAACCCTCACTTGAGTACATGCCCTATCAAGTATCTTCTTTTGTTATCTGTGAGTGGCGGTAGCTAAAAACTGCGCTGTTCAGGGGTCTTCTCCCCATAAATATGGCCAGAAAAGTTGATGCAGTGCATTTAATGCGGTGGTAGCAGCTTCTCTTTGAGATATTTTCGTACTATTATCACCTTTGTACGTGCTTGAAGTTTGTTATTATCATTGAAACTTCCTGGAGGGTCACTTTAAATCATCCAAACACTTGCTTAACCGACATTTATCCTGTCCCAGAAGGTCAACCTCCTCGGATTATATTTCTCCATCCTCTCCTTGCGTGGTCCTCTATTCCAGGGCCTTTCCTAATTATTTACTCCTCCTTGAGCGCATCCACGAACAGGGCTCAAGGCCCAGTATACAAGTTTGGGCTCTTACCCCCACACCCCCCTAAAGCGCATAAAATTACCAAAATACCCCTTGAAACATGGAAACCGACCATAAATGTCCCCCTATGTTTGAAAAAGACCAAAATACCCCTCGATGACTAAAATAAGACCAATATACCACTATAAATCAATAAAAGACCACAACGCCCTCGTAATCGTTGGAGCTGTCAGAAATACACTTGGAACCAATACACCCCTAAAGCGTAAAAAATGATAGATCATTTTTTACGCTTGAAGAACCTGTGAAGGCAGCGTTATAGTGACAGAAAAATTAGAGAAATGTTATAGTATGACCGAAATACCCCCCAACACATAAGAAATGATCTCATATCCTTTAAAAATTTTAATAATTTTTTAAGTTCCAAGGGCATTTATGTCATTTTTTAGGCTTAGGATGTATATGTGTAACAATGTTTAATGCATAGGTGGCATTTGGTCTTTTTTTTATTTTTATTTTTTTTGCATTTACGGGGGTATTTAGGTCATTTTTTTAGTCGTAGAGTGTATTTTTGGTCATTCTTAGGGTTTAGGGGTACTTTGGTCATTTTCAAAGTTTTCAGGGTATTTTGGTCACCTTTTGGCATAGGGTGTATAGTGGACATTTTTAATGCGTATGGGGTATTTGGTTCATTTTCAACTGTCGAGGGTATTTTGGTGTCTCAGCCATTTTTTTAGTTTGTGAGGTAGGTTGGCCTTCTTTTAGTCTTAGGGGTATTTCGGTTGTTTTTAAATGAATAATGAAATATATTTCTTCCAATTTTGGTTTTTTTCTTATGATTCAAGGGTATTGTGGTCTTTTTTATAGGCTTCAAAGGTATTTCAGTTATTTTTCTTGTTTTGGGGGTGTTTCAGTCATTTTTTGGGTGGTAGGGGTGTCTTAGCCATTTTTTGAGTTTGTGGGGGTAGGTTGGCCTTCTTTTAGTCTTAAGGGTATTTCAGTCGTTTTCACTAAATAATACATTATATTTCCTCCAATTTTGGTGTTTTCTTAGGATTCAAGAGTATTGTGCTCTTTTTTTAGGCTTCATAGGTATTTGAGCTATTTTTCTTGCTTCAGGGGTGTTTCAACCATTTTTTGGGTGGTAGGGCTGTTTTAGTCATTTTCTATGGTTATGGAGGTAAGTTGGTATTCTTTGAATTTTAGGGGTATTTTAGTCATTCCAAAATAATATTAAATTATGTTTAAATTTTTGGTCCTTCAGTCTCATCTTACACTTTTTTTTAGTTATCATTATATTCTAGTAATTTGTAGCGAGGAATTATATTTTATTAATTTGAAGTATTAAATTAAAATATATTAAATTAGTTTGAAGCATTAAATTCAATTAAATTTTGTTAAATTGAATTATTAAAATATATTTTTATTAATTAATATATTTCATTTTATTATTTTGTAGTGTTAGATTATATTTTATTAATTTGAAGTATTATATTAACTCTTATTAATTATTAAATTATACTCAATTAATTTGTTGTATTAAAATATATTTACATAATTGGAAGTATTAATTATATTGTTATTGATTAGTAAATTATAACAACAAAAACACTTCCCCCTAAACCTAAAAAGTGACATAACCCCCTAAACATAAAAATGTTTGAAATACACCCTGAAACCTAAAAAATGACCGAAATACTCCCTGAACCCTAAAAACTAACCGACACACCCTCCTTAAACATAAAAATGCTCAAAATAAGACCACAACCTAAATAATGATCGAAACACTACCAAAACCTAAAAAATGATCAAAATACCAAAAACCTTAAAAAATGACCAAAATACCTTGAGGTTTCAGGGTATTTCTGAAAGCTCGAAATTGTGTGAAAACACAAGAGCTATTTAGACCCCTAAATTAAAACTTACTGCTCGATTGATTTTACTCAAACTTAAACTAAGTGTGGAATAGAGTAAATGCGAGGGAACAAACAATAAAACTACTCTAAGCTATATTCATCAAAACACAGCAGTAAAATGAAAGCTAAAGAGTAGAGAAGAAGAATGTAAACACAAGATAACACGCTAATGTGTTATCGAAAAGGAAACCGAAGTATTCGGCGAAAAACCTCTCCGCCACCCTTCAAGCGGTAAATTGATCCACTAGAGAATAAATTGGAGTACAAGAATAACAAGAGACCCTCCAAGCCTAGTCTACCCCATGTACTCAAGCCCTCCATGCTCCTACTACCAACTGACTTTGCCAAGCCTTGTCTTCTCTAGCTCTCCAGATTACACAATTCAGCCCGATTGCATCCATCAAATAAATGGCTTCTTCCAATGCTTCCTAGCGGCACCAAAATCTCACTTTACACTCAGAATGGGTGTGGTAAGTGTTTGGAAATGGAGAGGTAGGAGTTGAGGAATACCACAATGGATTGTGTAGAGAATTATGGGTATGACAATCTCTAACTCTCAAAGGTTTTGTGACTAAGGTTTTCTCTCTGAAAACACTCCTCAACATATGTGGGTAATGTGGGTATATATAGTGTGGGAAGGGACAGGGTATATCAGATATGACAAATTAGCAAAATAGAATGTTTAGCTAGTATCTCGCGGGAAGGTCTTACTCGCTAGACACTTGCGAAAACCAACTGTCACTATCTGTCATGACTCTTTGCATTCCAGTTATGTGCTAAGCACATGCTTCACTTTGCGGGAAGGTTACTCGTGAGCTACCTGCGAGAACTTCTTTAGTCTTCAATTGCCTTAAGTCTTCACACTCTCTCTCACACACACAACCCTTACAAAGAAATCCCACTTAAATATAGGGTACATAAGATTGAACATAATTACAATCAAATTTGGCACGGAATTAAAGCCAGTACAAAATAGTTGTAAATCACAACTTTATAATCTCTCCTTTTGGCTATTTCGTGACAAAACCCCTAAAACAGACTCTAGACTTAAACGTGAGTTGGGAACAATGGTAAAACTCACTCACACCTAATTCTAGAAGCAGTGAAGCACTTGCATATATACACTTATATCCTAAAACACTCGCACACAAACAAAACTTTCATTAAGCTCATGACAATTTGAATACAAGATACGTATATAAGCAAGTAAAATGCGATCAAGGTAATAAGCACTACATAAACAATGAAGCATAACTTGATCAAACAGGAACAGTCATTAAAGAATGACAACAATGATCATTTAACTAGTAGATGATCATTCAGACAAGCAATGTAATTAAGAGCAATGCAAAAATCAATTGCATGTCCAACACACAACCAATGCGAAATACAAGAAGTATTTGCATCAAGGATACAAGATTCAACAAGGGCACAAGTGTGTAGTACTCAAGATAATGCAACATGATCTAAAAGTACTAAAAAAATGCTACAAAGCATTGATACAAAAACAAAGTACTAAATATTAAACTGATACTAAACCAAAGTACTTAAAGCTTTAAAAGAAAGCAATGTAAATAAACACCAGTTATAAAAATTATAACGATAAAAACAATATTAAACCACTAAACCACTGGACCACCAAAATGAACCAATAATATCTATGATGTGCTACACTATGCTCCCCCTCAAAATGTGCAACTCCCCCTTAACACTTTCTCCCCCTTTTTTTACCGAAATGGCCAAATGAGCTAGAATTGCTCAGATTCTGAGTCAGATCCCTGCACCATCATCTTGTCTTCAATTTGTGATGATAATGTAGTAATTTGGCCTTGGATATACGCAAACTGATCCGCGATGTGCTGCACACGGGATTCGAGCATGCCATACATCTGTTCTACCCTTGCAATAAGGTGATCAAGGAGATCGGGCCCCTGTGCTTGTGCTTGGGAAGATGGCTGTGCAGAACCCTCCGGGGCTGAGGTGAACCTTTCAATTTCTTCCTCCGTGTCCCCACCTTCTTCCTCAACATCATCCCTTGGGATTTGAGAAATGCCGGTTCTTGATCCGGTGATGTGGGCTTTGCTTTGGGTCACGGTATTGGCACCAATGGGATAATCTTTTTGTACCATGGTAAGACCGCTTGGAACCTTCAGCTTGGTCTTTGCTATGAAACCCATAATAAGGGTAGGGAATGGCATTATCGTCCTTGAGTTCCTCTTGGTGATGTTCTAGGTTAGGAGGTGGTATATATGTTTGCATATGTTGATCTCCTTATATGTGTAGAGATCGTATAGAAAAATGGTCCTTGGTCCGGACAATGTTGTCAAGTTCTTCATCGGGTAGAGGTTGTGAATCATGACATAGGCCAATGTCCTTATCTCTACATTGAAAGGGATGGTGTTCATTGACTTCTTCTTGAGAGAGCCACCAAGGAGCTCCACCATAAGCTCAAGAGAGTCTAATCTGTCGTCATAGTGTACAGAGATTGGCTGAGAAGGTGGACGAACTTCTAAGAACTCTTGTATGGAATCCCTTGTTATGTGGTCTCCTTCCACAGTGGCATTGGAGAAGAATTCCCTTAGAAGTTCAGCATAAACATTGCCATTTGGATTCATCAACTTTATCCAAGTTCTCTCCTTAAACACTTTAGGTATGGCAGTGTTTTCAAGGGTCTCAATTTGACAACCCTTTCCATAATGATTATTGCCCTTTTTGTAGCAATCATTATAGGCCATGTCTGCCTCAATGGATCTGAAATTCTTTGAGTCCGTGCATGGACGCTTCGAGGATTTCTTGGAAGCAGAGTGTTTAGTGGGAGACATCTGCACAAACAGACACAAAGCATAAAGTAGCAAGTGCACAAACACAAAACAGAAACACAAGTTTGATTAGATCCAAGTTAGTCCATAACAATAAGCACAAATTCCTAAAAGAACATAAACAAAGTCACACAATCATGTTATAAGTGCTAAACATGTAAGCAACAAATGTCTAGCATGAGTGATATGCAAAACATGATAAGTGAACAAGTGTGTGCATCAAGTATGCATGTGGTGTGCCTATGTGGTACATTTGCAAGGCATGGCAAAAGCACATTTGGATCAAAGTGTGTAAAACACACAACCAATGATCAAAACATAATAAACAAGTCTAATCATGGTAATCCCAAAAGTTTAGTACTCATTAGAGTCCAAAACAACATCAAAATGTCATTTGGGCATTTTATCAAACACTTGATATGCATTAACACAATTAACATGTAAACAATGCATGAACATAAGTGAATCTTGCCTAAATACATGTTAAAATGCCACAATTGGCCAACACAAACACAAACAAACAAATGGGACAAAGCCCAATCAAGAAATTTAAAAAAAAAATTCATAAAAATTAAAGTTCCCAACCCTTTTTCAAAAAATCCCAATTTAAGAAAAACCTAGAAATTTTCTGCATAATCTAAGGAAATAAAGAGAAAAGATCATATAGACATACCTTAGATATGATTTGAAGAAGTTTTCTTTTGAGTTTTGATTGGGTTTTTGAGTGAAAACCAGTTTGGGGTTGAGAGAGGCTTGAGGGAGGCAAAATGAAGGGAATAGTGAATGTTTGAAAAACTGTCTATATTTGCCCTTTAAAACTGAAAACACGCATTTTTCGCGAGTTACCATCTAGTGAAGTTACTCTCAAAAAATGCATCTGAAGCACAAAATTTTTCGCGGGTAAGCATTACTCGCGAAACAGTAGCGAGACAGTCGCGAAAGTTTCTGTTTGAATTTTGTGTTTTCATTATTTTGCCTTAACCTATTTTCGCGGAAAAGCTTAGTCGCGAGCTTCTAGCAAAAATGCCTCTTAGAAAGTTTTTGATGAAAAAACATGCAAAATGCAATTTGAACAAAAACTCAAAACATGAAAGCATAAAAACACTTTCAAAAACATATAAAATACTCAAAAATCTTTTTGGGTTTGATCGACAAGCAATTGAGTATACACATCACATTTGAACACGTACAATCACACAAATGAAATAAGCATTCATTGAACAAAGTCTTGTGTGTTGTGTGTGAGTATCAAATGTGGAATAGTCCTTAGTCTAGAGTGAAACTTCAATGATTAATTCAATCAAGTCATACACAACTAGTACTAAGTCAAGTGGTCTATATATGACCTCCCACAAGAAAATGATTACATATCTTTGAAGCTTTTCATTTGGCTTCATTACAATTCATAACATTTGATCATTTTTTAACAATATATCTCATTTTCAGATCGATGCTTGAAATTTTTGATATTTCATTTTTGAGAGTAAGCCTTTGGCTTTTTAGGCATCATACATTTCAATACAAGTCCATTTCCCTTTTTCCTAGCCAAATACTACTATGTGCGACGGCTTTTACAGTTCATTATCTCTTTTTGAGATTTGACATTTGTTGAGCTATAAAGCAAAAACATAAAAAGTGTGGGAAGATATATAGGCACAAGTCTATGCATGTATCAAAGCCATTAAGACTATTGACCAATCATTCATGGTAAGCTTGAAGATTGATTTACAACAGTCACACATAGATTTCAAGATTTTTTCCACAAAGATATATGTGCATACAAAACAAGCTAAGCTCGTAAATGCACTACGCCATTAGTACGAAGGTACTAGGCCAAACTCATATGTGATTAACACAATACAAGCGATCAAATTTTTTAGAGATTTTTCAATTTTTATGGGTTTTTGAATTTTTCAACTCACTCAAAAATATAACATGAAAAGTAAGATCAACAAAACAACAGGCTTAAAACAAACTTGAAAAGAAACATGCTAAAGTGTGAAACATAAGCAATCAACCAATCAAAGCCACAACATGTAGGAAGAATTTATGCATGAACATGTTCTAATGCTTATGCATGTGTGCCCTTCTTCACCCACACGACACGTGCATTTGGGGTGATATCCCTAGAGGATTGGGTACTAGAGTTGTGATTCTCAAACCTTTGGCTAAAGCTTGCTAAACAAGAAGTGATGGTATCAATTATCTTTATCACATCACCAAAACCAGAATCAGCTTCTCGCCCTTTTGTTTGCTTGGCATTCCAATTTCTCTTTCCTTATCCTCTTAGCCTTTGAGAATCTGCTTTTTTCAATGTGTGAAGTTTATAGCAGTTAGGTCTTGTGTGTCCTCGAGCTCCACAATGGTGGCAGAAGTGTTGAAATTGATGACCTCTTTGAGGCTTTGGGAGAGACTTCCCTTTGGCCTTGGGTTTGGCCACAAATGGATTTTAAGGTCTTGTTAAAACCTTTTGAGTAGTTCCATTTGGCTTCTTCTCCACTGTTACATTCTCAACACTTGGAGTTGCTACCATTGGTTCCTTAGCCTTAAAAAATTTCATTTCCTTGGACACGTTGACACTTGAACTACTCGCTCTGGAATATCCTAAGCCATTTTTGTCCCAAAAAAAAAAAGGCTTTTGATGTGCAAGCACTTCGTCAAGCTTCTTGGAAGCAACTCGCTCCACTTTGGCATTAGCTTGAATCACTTCAAGCTCTAGAAACTTGATCTTTGAGTAGACTTTGGTTAGTTCTCCATTCAGCGCCTCAACTTCACACTTTGTTTCTTTGTACCTTATGAGTCTGCTCTTGTAGTCTTGCTTAGCTCTCTTCATTTTCTTGATGGCTGCTTTAGCCACTTTAGCATACTCTCCGAACTTCTCTAGAAGAGAGTTATAAGTTTCCTGCAATCTGTTTGTTTCTTCATAGACACATTCTTCGCCTTCATCATGGGATTCCTCCCTAACTCCCATTGACTCCACTTTGGTGTGCTTACCGAGCTCTTCAACTAGTGCATTCAAATCTTCTAAAGAGTCCACGGGTGCAATGGTCATAAATGTGGAGTAGTTTCCTTCTCTGTTATAGCTTTCTTCTGAGTCAGAATTTGAACCGTCTGAGTCACTAAGGGTAGTTGCAAAGACTTAACCCTTTGCTTTCAAATACTTGGGGCATTCTTTTTTCACATGCCCTGTCCTTTGCACTCAAAGTACGTGACCATTTCAGATAGCGAAGAATCTCTTGAATCCTTCTTCTTGAAGTCTTTCTTGTCCTTCTTGAACTTTGAGAATTTGCCCTTCTCAAAAGACTTTCCATCTCTCTTGAACTTTAGGAACTTACAAAAGTTCTTGGCAAGGTATGCCACATCCTTTTCAACCTCATCCTCATTCGAGGAGTCTTGAGCATCCAATCTCTCATTAATTGTCTTGAGAGTAAGAGATTTGCTCTTCCTTTGAGATGGTAGAGATAGCTCATAGGTTTAAAGAGAACCGATGAGTTCTTGAATTTTAATCTCATCAAGGTCTTTGCTCTCTTCGATGGCAGTAACCTTTGCACGAAAACTCTTCGGCAATGATCGTAGAATCTTCCTCACAATCTTAAAGTCCTCTGTCTTTTTCTCCCAAGTTGAATTTCCCAATCACCACTTCATTTAGCTTCCCATAAAATGAGTTGAATGACTCGTCTTCACTCATCTTCAACTCCTCAAAGCGTGTGGTAAGCATTTGCAACTTGGTGTCCTTCACCTTTTTAGTGCCTTCATAGGGCGTCTCTAAGATTTGCCACGCCTCCTTGACAATTGTAACATGAGAGATCCTGTGAAATTCGTCAGGAGAAACATCACATAAAATAGCATTTAAAGCCTTGCTATTAGTATTAGCTGCCGCAAGAGTTGCCTTATCCCATGTGGATTTGGCGACCTTCGGCCTAGTTCATCTTATCTCGACAGCGTCCCAAACACTATCATCGATAGAATAGAGGAATGCCCTCATTCGAACTTTCAAAAATGCATAATTGTTCCCATCAAAGTATGGAGGAGCATTATGCGATTGAGATCGATCCATCTTAAAAGGGTTCTAGGATCACATTTAGGTAATGAAACCACAGCAAGTGTACCCGCGCTAATACTAATTGAAAGTTTGAAATTGTGTGAAAATACTAGAGCTATTTAGACCCTTAAATTAAAACTTACGGCTCGATTGATTTGATTGTAACTTAAACTAAGTGCAGAATAGAGTAAATGCGAGCGAACAAACAATAAAACTACTCTAAGCCATATTCATCGAAACATAGCAGTAAAATGAAAGCTAAAAGAGTAGGGAAGAAGAATGCAAACATAAGATGACACAATGATGTGTTATTAAAGAGGAAACCAAAGTACTCGGCGAAAAACCCCTCCGCTGCCCTCCAAGCGGTAAATCGATCCAATAGACAATAAGTTGGAGTACACGAATAACAAAAGACCTTTCAAGCTTAGTCTACCCCATGTACTCGAGCCCTCCAATCTCCTGCTACCAACTAACTTCGCCAAGCCTTGTCTTCTCTAACTTTCCAGATCACGCAATTCAGCTCGATTGCATCCACCAAACAAATGGCTTCTTCCAATGCTTTCTAGCAGCACCAAAACCTCACTTTACACTCAAAACGGGTGTGGTAAGTGTTTGGAAATGGAGAGGTAGGAGTTGAGGAAAATCACAATGGATTGTGTAGAGAATTGTGGGTATGACAATCTCTAACTCTCAAAGGTTTTGTGGCTAGGGTTTTCTTTCTGAAAGCACTCCTGAACATATGTAGGTAATGTGGGTATATATAGCGTGGGTAGGGACAGGGTGTATCAAATATGACAAATTAGCAAAACAGAATGTTTCGCAAGTATCTCGTGGAAAGATCTTACTTGCGAGACACTCGCAAAAATCAGCTGTCACCATCTGTCATGACTCTTCGCATTCTAGCCATGTGCTGAGCACATGCTTTATTTTGCGAGAAGACTACTCGCGAGTTACCCGCGAGAACTTCTTTGGTCTTCAATCGCCTTGAGTCTTCATACTCTCTCTTACACACACAACCTTTACAAAGAAATCCCACATAAAATACAGGGTACATAAGATTGAACATAATTACAATCAAATTTGATACGGAATTAAGGCCAACACAAAATAGTTGTAAATCACAATTTTACAATTTCGATTATTTTTTAGGTTTCAGGAGCATTTTGATCATTTTTTAGGTTTTAGAGGGTATTTTAATCATTTTCTTAGGTTTCAGGAGTGTTTCGATCATTATCTAGGTTTCGTGAGTATTTCGGTTATTTTTTAGGTTTTGGGGGGTATTTCAGACATTTTTATGTTTAGGGGGTATTTTGGTCATTTTTTAGGTTTTGGGGGGTGTTTTGGTTATATTTTAGTTTTGGGGGGTATTTAGGGCATTTTTTAAGTTTAGGGGGCATCTTGGTCATTTTTAAGGTATTTAGGGATGTTTTGGTCATATTTTAATTTTTGGGGGCATTTTGGTCTTTTTTTAGGCTTAAGGGGTATTTTGGTCATTTTTTAGGTTTAGGGGGTATATTTTGGTCATTCTCTTTGCTGCCTTTTTTTTTTTTTTTTTTTTTTTTTTTTTTTTTTATATAAAAAAAATCATGTTTTATGTGGTTGTAATTTGAAGGGTGTATCAGTCATTTTTTATTAAATATATATTAATAATGTCATCATTTTAAGTTTTACTAAAATAATTTCAAAATAAATTAATCAAGAAATATATATATATATATATATATATATATGTAAGCCCAACTTGAATTAAAAAATAACAAATAAATAAATAATTTATTGTGGACCTATATATATTATTATAGGTAATATACATTAAATAAATATAGGCATAAATGTACTTTTAGTCCTTACATTTTGATTTTTTTTCCATTTTAGTCATTTCATTTTATTTTTACCACTTTTAATCCCTAAACCAATTAACGCGGGACGTTTAAGTCCTTGAAGCACTATTCCATCACCAAACTAGTGGAAAATCTGGACGTGGGTATTGAAATATTATTAAAAAAATTATTTGGCATTTTTTAAATGCCAAAATTAAAAAAAAAAAAAAAATTAACGTGTTCTTCCTTGTAACCAATCTCTAGCAAAAAACAATTCCTAAACCCAGATCCTAACCAAACCCCAAACCTATATCCCAGTAATGCAAACCTTAGCCTTCAAACCCATAAATTTTCTTGGAAAACAAACCCAAAAAAACCCACTGGAAAAAGAAAAAAACCCCAAATCACCACCATCGAATCAAAGAACATGAAGATCAAACCCAAGCGAAAGAATAGAAACCCAGCAACCAAACCCTCTCTACAACATGAAAAATCTTTGACTAAGAATCAAAGTAATCCATTTCAGTGAGCGAGGAGAATGTCATTACTGACTGAATCGGGCGAGTCCTGGATTGAGTTAGGGATCGGGTTGAGGAAAAGCACAGACTTAGCTGCCACGAGCTTCTTTCTCTGGGGACAGCGCGAGCCGTAGATCCTGTCGGAGAAGTAGGGGATACCATCGGTGAAGGCGTTAACCGGAGTTTGTTGAGTGACAGCGTTGGAGGACGGTGGAGATGACGTGCGGTGGAGAAAGATCGAGGAGGAGAGGAGGTAGAGCGAGTTGACTCTGTGAGTCTGGTGGGCGTTGATTCGGGAGTCACGGATTTGGTCTAAGGCGCCGGGTTTAAGGTACTTATGGAAAGGCTCGGATCTGGTTGGTGAGGAAGAGAAGGGTTTGGTAGATGCTCTAATTCTATGTCTCTCTCTCTCTCGTTCTCTCTCTCTCTCTCTCTCTCTCTCTGTGCATTTGAGATATTTTTAAAAAATTTGAAATTTTCAAATTGATAAAAAAATATCTTGGATGGTGTAAAAATGTCGTCCACCAGACTTATTATTATTTTTTGCCATATGGTTGTTGGGTTTCTATTCTTTTGCTTGGATTTGATCTTCATGTTCTTTGATTCGGTGGTGGTGATTTGGGCCTTTTTTTTTTTTTTTTTTTTTTTTCCAGTGGGCTTTTTTTTTTATGTTTGTTTGCCAAGAAAATTTATGAGTTTGAAGGTTAAGGCTTGCTTTACTGGGGATATGGGTTTGGGGTTTGGTTAGGATCTGAGTTTAAGGATTGTTTTTTGCTGGAGATTGGTTCTAGGAAAGAACACGTTAATTTTTTTTTTTTTTTTTTTAATTTTGGCATTTAAAAAATGCCAAATAATTTTTTTAATAATATTTTATTGCCCACATCAGCCACGTTCAGATTTTCCGTTAGTTTGGCGACAGAATAATGCTTCAAAACGACGTCGTTTTGAATTGATATAAAACTAAACATCTAAAACTAAAACCCTAGCATCTCTTTCTCCTTCAGCCTTCCCGTCCTCTCTCTCTCTCTCTCTCTCTCTCTCTCTTCACACATAGCCTCCATCACTCCTTCTCACACACACCAGCCTTCATCAAACCTTTTTTATTTTATTTCATTCAGACCGCTCTTCTACGTCTTCTTGCACCGAAAAGCAAAAAATGGGGAAATCAACTGCTACGAAGCAAGCTGTGGTAGTGTTCGGAGCCTTAGCCTTTGGGTGGCTAGCCATTGAGCTCGCCTTCAAACCCTTCCTCGACAAATTCCGAGCCGCTATCGACAAGTCCGACCCGACCCGCGACCCAGACGACGTCGTTCCTCTTGCTGACTCTGACGCTGACACTGGTGTTGATGCGGGTTCTCCTCAGATTGCTCATCACTGAGGTTTGAAAGTGGAATATGTTTTTTCTTTTCTTTTTTCAATTATTATTAAAAAGCTAATGGAATTTTCTGGTTTAATTGCTAAGGAAATCACAATTGAATTAATGTTTGTGTTGGATTGTAATTTGTAATAGTCTGTTTTAAAAATTTTAGTACCGTGATGGAGGTGAACTAAATTGGGGAAACTTAAATTTATTACTTTGGATTTGTGGGATTTTGATATGGTACTTCGTTTTGTTTTGGGATTTTGTATGTTTGTGGATCTATCTATGCTAATACATTATTACTGTTTCTCATTGTTCTTTAAATATTTGAGATAGGGGGGGGGGGGGGGGAACATGCATTCTATAGTTATGTATTGCTTTTTGTACCATATACTTTTTATATTTTATAAATTACTTGACTTCCTACTCTTCTTCATTGGCATTAACTCTATGCTTGCTTTCTTAGTGCTTGCAACTACCTTTACATTCTCTGCTTTAGTCTTGTCACATTCTAATCCCTCTAGATTCATTCTAGGCTGATGTAAAAAAGTATCAGTTCTGTTATGCTTTGTCTTTTATTTCTTTCAACAGATTTGTTTTCTGTTCTGACTTGTAGTCTCCCTTTTTTTATTTACTTAAAGGCTTTTTCTATTCTGCCCTTCTCCCTAAGTTCTAATTATGTCAACTAGAAAAAATCATACGTTAGAAAGGACTTTATGGGGTTGATTTGATGGATGGTGTTTCATCTTCATGAATTGACTAAAGAAGGCACAAAGCTAGCATACCTCATGAGAAACCAACCCAACTATCCAAAACATAGACTAAGACTCTAATCTGAACCTAAGAATCAGTTAAGTTGTTTGTTTGTTTTTCAGATTTCAATTTGCTTCCAACAAGGTTCCATTTCTTTATTTCGGCATGTTTTCTTTCCTTTTTTTGTTTCCCTTTTTTATTGTTGTGTTTGGCTGCAGGAAAAGCTCAGATATATTCAGAAGTACAATTTGGGATTTTTTGATTTGTAGGTTGTTTACAACTTTCATTGTGATTTGATGGTTGGGTTGTGTACATGAAAGCTTCTTAGAGAGCAACTTGGCTATTGTGGTGGTAGTGTACAGTAATGAGGAAGGTTGTGACTTGTGAGGTGATTGGAGCAGCGGTATTCCATATTACCCTTCTGTCACTCTCAACTTCTCGCTCAAGGTAATAAAAAGTTTTCACCTTTTCTTGAGTGTGAAAGGATTGTGGGCTATTTTTTATTTTAGCAATGCTAATGAATTTTTTGTTTGGGGGGGGGGGGGGGGGACGGTTTGTGTATAATATGATTGATAAAATTCCTGAATGAAGGAGTGGTACTGGTATACCATATAGATGAAAAAAGAGTTGTAGCTATAGTTTCCTTTATTTTAATTTTTGTTTGTTAGCCCACCAAGGAGGTTAAATTTAATCTCAAACTATTAATATTGAACCATACTTTTATATTGTTATTTTGTTGTGAAAGTTTAATACGTAGAACAAGCTTCTTCTTCTTCTTCTTCTTCTTCTTTGTGTGTGTATGTTATCTCAGTAAGTGAAAAAGATATCACATTACATAGTCTTCTGTCATATAAGTTACAAAAACTACGATTGCAGACTACAAGATAAGAAAGCAAGGTTTGTTTGGCTGATACTAGAAAATAATGTAGCAAAAGGCCATAATGTTTCTATTATTCAACACTATGATATTTCGGTTTTGGTCTTTTTTTTATTTGTTGTGTCAAGGATATTTAAAAAAGAAATTCAGACCCATCAGATTGAGAAGTCTTTTTTACTCATAAGCCTAACTTTTAGTTACTTCTTGAAGTATTTTTCTGTAATGCTTGGTTTTTATTTATGCGGTAAGTTTTGGATGTTCTAAAAGATGTTTTTAAAATAAAATAGTCTTGAAGATGTTAGCACTATTTGAAGAGTGAATTGCACTAGAAATAGGATCAACAAAGGTATCCAGTTTGTGCTGAAAATTTAGAACTGGGTATTGTTGAGAGTAATTCATCTAATGAGGAGAAAGAATAATCTATTTAGGTAGTATTTCTGCACTAACAAATGCACTTAAGAAATGAGAATTGTGAGAACAAAAAAGAAAACTTGATACTTTACAACTACTAAGTTTGGTTTAGGATATTAAATTTTAAGGCCTACTGTTATTGGCATCATAAAGCATGAAACAGTTTACTATGTTCTATTTTCCTTGAATACTTGGTATTATTTAGTTAGGAGAGATGATTGTTAAATAGTATTAATGTTATAGGTTATAGCATCTTATAACATTGATCTTGAATGCCATTTGATATTCTATTATGAATTAAACTATCAAAAAGGGTTAGGATAAGTGTATTAGTCAATAAAAAAGAAACAACTACGAAAACAAAGATATATCATCTATCTTAACATTTATTTAGAGATTGTTTTTGTGTAATGTGTAATGAGCATCGACTTTACTGTACGTTTGTTGAGTTTATAGCATCTTTACCTGTTTGATAAAATGTGTTTGGAATTGCAATTTATTACTGTAATTTTTTTTCTCCCATATGTAAGGCTAATTGGAGTGCAATTTATTGGGTCTAAATTTGCTGAATTATTTCATTGGCTGCAATTGATGTCATATGAGCTTGCTTTACTATTTTGTAGATAAGTTTATTTTCCTATTTGATTTCAAGAGGAGGTTGGGTTGAAAAGTTGTAATTTTTATATTTAACCATCTCGTGCATCACATGGGTTAGCGACTAGTTACTTATAAAATATGAGTCTGCAAAAATGATGTCATTTATCCATCTTGTCAACTCTTTGCTTCTGTTTTCCTTTCCTCTCTAAACAAGATGTGATATCTGTTTGTTTCTTTTTTGTCTTGTCCAATAGGTAAGCTTCTTGTATATAATAACAAAATTATGTCTCCTATATAATTACTATTTTTTAGGGTACAAATTTTGTTAGCAAACTGTTGCATTGGCTAAATTCTTGGTCATTTAATGACATTCATTGGTTTTTATTTCAAAGTGCTGGTTAAATGGTGGAAATGAATCTGTCAATAATTTTTATTTGTTTAACATATTCTCTGCGGTGCTTTATTTTTATATTCTTTATAAGAGGCACATGTCTGGATATTAACTTCAACATCAGGTATTATGATCACAAACTTGGGCATGTTGAAATGCATTAGTTTGTAATATAAATTGTCAAGCCTTTCTGAAAACAGTCTGGTTTTCATCCTCCCTGTATGTTCTCTTTTTAAATATAATTTTCACTTATTTAAAAACGTACTTCTAAGTTTTCGCAATTACTAAATGAGCTGCTGATATTTTGCATGTAGCACTTATGGGTTGCAATCTCCATGGTCTTCTTTGCGGCTGCTACAGTCTTCACCCTCCTAAAGCTGTGTGGTAATTTCTCTTACTCACCATAATTATCAAAGTTAATTATGATAAAATGCATATATTAAGTAAAGACTAAAACTTTTTTTTTGCATAAGCTTTATGTTATGGTCTCATGATCCATTGTATTATTACCGCCTTATCATTAATCAATAGTTTAATTGCATCACAATCTACTTTATATTGCCCTTGCTTGGAATTATGTTTTGGAAGATAAGATCTATTCCTGTTATGGAAATTAATATTGTTAGATTGACAGGACACTAGTAAAAAATATTTTTATATTCTACCTTACCTAGAAAATGTTTTTAGGAAAAATTCAATACGACTTCTTTAGGAAATGTAAGGCCGATGAATTAAACACCACGCAGTCAAGGCAAAGTATGTAATGTGGCCTTCTCAAAGAGAGAGGCTTGAGTGTTTGGTGTCTTTATAAAATTCATTGTATTGGCATGTCCATATTGCATATGTGTCTTGCACCTATGTCATAGAGAAGCTGAGAAGTATCTTCTTGTTTGGGTCAACTAAGTTTGCAGAGCTTTAAAACATCATTTAAAAAATAATACTTCATTGACTAAACCTTGCTACTCCATTGTTCCTTGGCAACCGATATATGGTAATTTGTCTTTGCATTGTTTGGGATGACCCAGTTAATACCCAAATCTATGATTGATCTTTTGGAATGTGCTGGCAAGGGTGTTTTCATCGCCATAGACCCAGGTAATGACTTCTTCAACCTCCAAAACAAAAGCTTAAATGGGCCACATTGAATTTACTGAATCAATTTGTAAGCATTAACCAGTGCAAGTGGTGAAGTCAACATTTAGAAGAAAATATTTTATAATTGCGAATTAAAGCCCTATAGTTTAATTGGTTGTGAAACAAAAATGTTACATTTAGCGCTCATAGGGATGAGTAATTATTTAGTATTTTGGGAATAATGCTCCCTCCTTTAACAGAATTGTAGGTTATCTTAATTTAACTAATCGAAGGGGGAGCACTTGGTGTATATAATAATTTTCCCAAATAAAAATCTTTTGTCCAACTTTTTGTATTTTACTTTATTCTCTATCAATTGTGATATGTTATGTCTTTTTAAATTTATTATTATTATTTTTTTCCATTTTAAACTCTGAACTTTGGTTATTTTACAAAGAAAGTAAAAAAAGAAAAAAAAAATGAATGCATTGCAATTTGTGATTCGTGGAACATAAAGACGAATATAAAATATTGGGACAGAGCATTTGTATTCACTAATGGTCATCTTGATTATATATTTTAAATTTATCTCTTTCTTTGTTCATGAAAGGTTTATTAACATTTTGCATGATATAATGTTGGGCCTGATGCAACTCTTATGCAAGAAGCATTGGGTTTACTATATGCAATAACAATTATGTAGGCTTAGTTTAGTTGCGCTCTCTTTTCATAGCAAGCTTTAAAACCTAATTGTCTCTTTCAGTTGTCTCATATCCCATGTGTTAGAACATAAAAAGGAAGATGGATATCTTTGGCAATAATCTCATATATTTAGTTTGTTGGTTTAATGTGGTATTGTATTTGCTATTGGAAAATATGAATTGCGGTTCATTACAGGTGCTATAAAATATGTATTGTAGGTACATTTTAGGTGCTATAAATTTTTTTTTTTTTAAAATTAATTAAAAAAAAGGCCCTATTGTAGCACTTTAAAAAGTGCTGGAATAGGGTATGGGTGTAGGCAAGGCTATAGGGTCGGTACAGGGTCGCTTCAAACTGCTGAGCAGTAACAGTTGGTTCAAAAGGCCCTATTATACCTATGCTAGCGCTTTCAAAAGCGCTAGTATAGGCCTTTGTAATTATATTCATTGAAGACCTATATCAGCACTTTCGAGAATGCTGGAATTGGTACTGCTTATGCTGGCGCTTTTAAAAGCGTTGGTATAGGCCCTGAAATCTGCTTGTACAAGTCTTCAAAGCTATTGGTAAAGGCTATTTCGGCACAAATAAAAACGTCGGAACAAGGTTTGAAAAGCGTAGGTCTTGGCGCTTTTGAGAAACGCTGGTACAGGTCTGGCGGCCCTATACCGATTGTTATTGCCCTGCAGTTTGAAGTGTTGGGAAAAAAAAATGCCGAAATAGGCATTTTGACTCTATTCCGGCACTTTTTGGGGCTATCCTGGCAGTTTTGTAGATGCTGGGATAGCCCCATTTTTTTGTAGTGTTGATCTGGTATTAGGAAGGAGAAATGAGTTTCTATCTTTTGGGATTTTTGGATTGACAATATTGTTGTGTGGGTTGTTTGTGATTGTTTTGCTAGAGACAAGGGGTAAAGCTCTTTGTAACACCATGGATGAACAAGAAAGAAAGGATAGTACGATGGTGTGAGCTTATTTTATATAAACATATAATGCATGGCACCTCGGAGCTATATATAGAGTAGCTTATTTGTTTCTTTTCTTCTTCTTTGGTTTGTTTTGTTGTTGTAGTTGTTGGTTCTACCTAGTTTCAGCTGCAAATAAGGAGAGTAAGGTATATAACGATTGATGCATGGCACCAATATATAGAGGGCAACTCATTGCATAAACAAAGTAATTTTTTTTTGTTTATATTATTTTTTCCTTTTAGTTTCAGTGGCAAATAAGTGTTCTCCCAGAAAAATGAAATCCCGCGATGGTGGAAATCAAATGTAGGAAATCTGATTAGCGAAGCTATATGTGGAACCCTCAATACCAAGTTGCATTGGTTTTATGAGGAACAACTCTTCACGAAGATCTCTCTCCATGAAGAGGCACAATGCTCTCTGTAAATAGGGTACAAGGCCCTCAAGTCAATTCATTCCAATACCTTACAAAATAAAAATCTTTTTTCCCACTTCGTACACTATAATTTATATTCCATCAATTACAACCTTCCACACAAGTCATTTATATTTATGTTAAATACACAAAATTTAATATGGAAAAAAAAAAAAAAAATTAGACACATGAAATGCTATGATTGGAAGAGCATTAAAATGGAACATTTACAGTAGGCCAAATAATTTCTATTCACTATGTTACCTTCATTTTCATAACACTTCCCTAAAGTGGCATTTGGGTAACTACACAAGTAGAAATGTATTTTAACGGAATGCATTCTAGTATGTATGTTTGTTTGTTTAGATCCCTTAAAACAGATTGTTTAACCTAATAATATTATTCAAGTGTATGCTTAGGTTAATTATGAGATCTAGGTTAAATAATAATAGATCATATCATGCACGATAATTAAGTAAATAACATATAGATATGATTACTTAGAAAAACCATGAAATGAATCGTTTCAAGGTAAAAACTTGGAGAGAATTTGACCTAGCTATCTTCAAGGTTAACAAATTCACTAGAAAGAATTGAAGTTTACAAAAGATTTAATCCTAAATCTGTTACTATATCTACTAGAACTTACTGACATGATCACGTACAAGCTTCAACTTTACGAACTCTTCTGTCTTGGATTTGCAGAATATAAGCTCCCATGCTTATGACTTTGAGATCTTACTCAAAGGTTTCAGATCATCAGTTGTTGATCTTGTAGCAGCAATTAGATTCCACCAGCACTTGATTGTAAATCTTGTTTCGGTAGACACTTATGGAGTTAGAAGGTTACAGAACCTCTCATATCTCACAAGAGTAATTCACAAGTCTTCCAAGAGTTTTCAAAACGTAGTTAGAGTTTTCCTTGTATACTTAGGAGTGTTGGACTGAAACCTTAAACGTTTTCGCGGGCTTGGACTTGATTTAAAATTCTGCAGAAACTGATTTATTGCGATTTTTGATCGGTTGGATCTAATTCTCAATTAGTTGAGCTTCACTAAACTTGAATTCTTTTTTCTGTAGTTTGAATGTTCTTGAAACTTGATTTGTACCACCTTGAGTTATGTCTAACACCTAATCTAGACATGTTTTTGTTTTTGGTTTGCCAACATAAACAAAATAGAAATTTAAACATTTAATCGTAAATCTTTAGAACCTAACATGGTAAATACGTTTCTAAAAAGAGTATTATGAGAAATGAATTTTTCCTTTGGTATTTTTTTTTTTTTGGAGAATCTCCTTTGATATACCTAAATTTACTGAAATATGATTATGTAAAATTTAATTGAGTTTGGTTTTTAAATCTTTCATAATGCAAAATTTTGCCAATCCAGGAAATATTCTTAGATGGGTATAGTTTTATTTTTGTAATAAATATTTAAAATTACATGCATATATAGTCATAGCTGCCGTGGGGCCCTTCAGTTAAGGTTAAATGGATTAACAGGATCCATAGGCTTGGCCCAAAATCATAAGTGAAAGCTGAGCTACTTAACCAACCAAGAAGTGATTATTTTGAGAAATTTACAGCAACTATTGATCCAAAAATTCAAGCTATGGAGTGTTGTCTTGTGAAAAACAATTCTGCTAGAAAACAAAATCCGAACATATATAAGATATGAGAAAGATGCTTATGGTTTTGTCAAGATGCCGGTCATGGTAAAGAATATATGAGGATGAGCAAATAGAGTGGCTTAGAGTGAACCTTGACATTATCCACGACAAGGAATAATACATGATGAGCCTGTAAAGTGACTGGTAGCAAGAGTGAGAGAATAAAGGGGGTTAATATGGTTCAGCCTTAAAGGTCTACATTCACAATAGAATATTAATAATACTATCAAATCCGATGTATTGCAATAAATTCATGGAAGGATATTTATAAATGGCATAATGGAATTTTCGGTCAAACTCTCAAGAATATCATAATAGATAGGATTATGATTATTTTCCTTACACTCTAAATAATTCGGCATTCATATCTTTACCTTGATCGAATGGTTATGGTGCCTTTAGGAAAAAAAAAACAACTTAGAAACAGCACTTTTTCTTTATCTTTATATATTTTTTTTCAAAATTCCTTTTTAAAAAAACATATACTTTTAAGCAATAATTTATTTATTTCCTTGTTCATAAGTTTAATGAAAAAACATGGTATCCTTTTGCTAGAGAAATTATTCACTATTATAGGAAGAGTCCTCCTCCCTCTCACAGGCTGGGCCCTATCATAGGTCCCACACTAGGTTCCCCACTCCCTGTGAGAGGATGACTCTTCCCATAAGAATAAATAATGTCTCGATTTGGAGTAAATAGTTTTCCTATTCCATTCCCTTCTAAACATACTTATTAAAAGTGGGACAGTATTTATTTAATGAAATATAAGTGAAATATCGATTTTGTCTTTATTCTTAAAAAAATAAAAAAAGTTGAAGAGTATAATAATAAGCTTATATATTCCTCTCTCTTTATTTCTCTATTTTATAATCTCCCCAACACAACATATAAAATTTATTATATTCCTTCTCATTTTCTTTTTGTTGAGATAATATTTCCTTTTCATTTTATTCTATTCTCTTTACATGTACCATTTTATTCTATTTGTTTAATGTACCCATTCTAGTATGTTTCTCTTTTTTTTAAGAGCGTTCACATTAGTTCTTGTATAATAGAAAAATGTATAGAATTTATACAGTTTTGCCTAAAATTGACCTATATTAGTTAATGTATAATTGTGTAAATTTACACTGACACTATTTATTTTGTATTTAATTATTTATTTTTTCTTTATGTATCTCGAGGATGGGGGAAGAGAGTGGACGAAGGTTGTTGTGTGTAAAAAAAGAGAAATGACTAAAAAAATCAAGAAAATTTGATATTTTAATGAAATATAGTGTAAAATAAATATTTTGATATAAAGTGTTTTAAAAAGTGAGTATGTAAAATAGAAAAAGTAAGTTCTTATTATAGACACCTCACGGCTGATTGACCACCCATCGTGGTGACGGCTCATGCACTATACATGTGGAGGAGGGTCATACCTCGGGTGTGTGAAGTCGCTGCCACCAATTATTGGGTTTTTTTCAAGTTGTGATTGGTCACCTGACTCTATTTGATTTTATTACTGATCCTAGGTTAAGAAAAAGGTCGTTTTTCCTAATATAATGTGGATGGGTAAAAAATCTTGATTCTTGAGTTCAGAAGTTTGGTTGCGTGTGGAGAAGGTGTTAGGCACCTCACAATGCCTGTCCAAAGACAGTCATTTGTTTTAGTAAAATCATAATTTTTGGACATTGGCATTTGAAAATAACCTATTGGCATTAGCTTTCGGGGCTTTAATTGTGTTGGGCTTTGAGGTTTGGTTTCAGAATGGGTGTGGTCCTAATCGATACTTTCCAAGTATGTTTGAAGTCGCTACCAAATTTCCATGGCAATTATTCAATAGCATTTTGCCTTATTTTCATGGCGGAAACCTAGTAGTGATTCGCCTCAGATGCGTCATAGCACACCAAACGCTATTCTCACCAAGCTTTTGGCATGAGAATACGGCAATGGAGATGCCCCATTTTCATGTCGAAAATTTGGCAGAGTTTTGCGTTTGGTGTGCTATGGCACACTGACAAGGTTTTGTGTTTGTGTATTTGCCTCAGATGCGTAATAGCACGCCAAATGCTATTCTCACAAAGCTTTCGACGTGAGAATACGACAATGGAGATGCTCCATTTTCACGCCGAAAATCTGGTAGAGTTTTGCGTTTGATGTATTATGGTGCACCGACAAGGTTTTGTGTCTGTGTATACAGTGGGTATCGACATGCTCGCACTGTGATGAGTCAAAGCCCTCTAAAGTGTTAGAACATGCTGATCTGTGTCGCATACACGGGGAATCCAATGTCACTTGGTAACATGGATCAAGACAATAACACCGCGTTGATTGTGCACATAATATAGCGTGAATATGCACCTACGACAATTGCCTTGAGCACATACCCATGCTATAAGGTCAAGAGCTCTCATGACTAGAGAGGGTCACTTACATAGCCACGAGAGTCCATCATACAAAGTGCACAATCACCCACACACATGTAGGAATATATATATATATATATATATATATATATATATATAAACATGCATCATGCATAATGCTATCACATAGAGCAGGAAAATAAACCATACATTGCCAATGTTCCAAGGGTATAGCCAAGTAAGGTACGGGAAAAGTAAAACAGACATTGCCATACTCAGGGAATGCGGCCCAAGCAAGGAGCATGAAAATAAAAGGGTACATGGAGGGGAACCCTAATACATGCTCTAGAGAAGAGGCTTAGAGAGAGAGAAAGAGAAGACTGCTCTGAAGGGGGCTAAGCCCCATAATCTACTGATCATTGCCCTTTATGGGCCCGCATCCTTTTGCTTGCATCCTTGCCCTCTTTGCTTGCGCCTAGGAAGTTGCACCCTTGCTCCAAGTATCCTCGCTCCATGTGTATACATGTAAAAACAAAAGGAAGAAGCCAGCAGACAAGCAAAGAAGCAAACAAAGGAGATTGGGAGAGCATGCAAAGAACATATTACCAAAGAAAGCCAAATGGAGGCAAACAAAGCATACTAAGCATATGAAAAAGGCAAACAAGCATGTTATGAAACAAGATGGGCTATCCTAGGAGGACAAATGTAGGTTTAGATTGAGTGTCCATAGTTTCATTGGATTGGAGTACGGATGACACATAGACTTATGCATAAAGGAGTAGGCAAACATGCAACAAGAAAGCATTGAAGCAAGGATAGCCAAATGGGTGGCGCAAAACAAGGCAAGCATATCAACATTGCACGGAGCGGAGAAAGCTGTAGAACAAGCACACCGATCCCTCGAAGGTGTATCTCATAAATGGTCACATCCAAACAAACCCTAGGAAGGGCGGATATAACCACACAAGCACAAACCCATGGAGGGCACAAAGCATGGCAATGCCTAGATCTAGAGAGGTAACATGTAGATAGAGCATAGAAGCAAACAAGCAAACATGGACATGCAAAGAAATGATCCAAACACTTTGATATAGGCCTAGGTGTATGGATTTAGGCCTAGACTAGAGGATCTAGATCTACACCCCACTTGAAGGGCCAAAAAGCAAGAAAGAGAGATATCAAGGGACAAAAAGGGCTAAAGTAGCACATGGCATAGCAACCAACATATATCTGGCACACAAACATGGCACGGAGCACATAAACACATAGATCTAAACATAGGGACATAGATCTAAGCATTAACATGTAGATCTAAGCATAAATGTGGCAAGGAGTCTAAAAACATGTGGGTCTAAGAACAAACATGAAATTTAGACATATCCTAATCCAAGAAGGCTAGGCCAACAACATCAAAGAGGTAAATCATGACAAAAAGCAAGTAAATATGCTAGGAAAGCTATAAAACATGCTAGGAAGCTAAAACATGCAAGGAAAAGCAAATAAAGCATTTTATTAAGCAAAAAGAAGCTAGGAAGAGCTATAAAGAGAAAGGGGTGTGGATTGTAGCTAAAAAGCTACATCTATATCCCTAAACCTCAAATCCAAGGTATGGAACCAAGGAGAGGAAGATAAGGTGCAATAACATTACCTTGAAGATTGTAGAGAAAATGTGAGAATCTAAGGTGTTTTGACGTGTTTGGGAGAGAAATTAGAGAGAGAGAGAATCTGCCCAAAATACTGCTTAGAATTGGTTTTTTTTTTTTTTTTTTTTGGTTTGGTGCAAAATGAGGGGTCTAAAGGTTTTTATAGCGAAAAAGTGAACCTTTAGCTACCGGCGCACCATGTAGGGCCTCTGACCAGCTTGCTGACATCAGCAATTCTGGCCTTATCCCAGTTCGACTTTGGATGCATGTTTGAGGGCCTTACTGGACTTGGATTGAGTTGGTAATAGTGTCCCTGGAAATCTATGGATGCCTAGTTTTTAGAACACTAAAGAAAATGAAAATCAAACGGTCAGATCAAAAGTTATGGTATCAGGAAGCGTGTTGACGCGGTTTTTACGGTTTTCTAGATATCTCAACTGTTTTAACTCCAATTTCAATCCATGAATAGTCGTTGGAAAGAGAATTTGATAATCTTCATAATGGCATTAGTTCCAACCCATTCTGACGGTCGGATCGAAATTAAAGTTTCTGGTGCCCTTGGGAATTAGCCTTGGATCAAACTTGGTCTAAGTTGATGAAAATCACCGAGTAGCTCGAGTTTGATGTAGAAAAATGAAAAGTGTTTTTTTGGGATGATTTTGACCCAAATTTAACTTTTGGTCAACCTAGGGTCGACTAGGGGCATTTTGGTCAATTTGACCTGAAATGGCAATTCGAGTGCTCCGATGTCTGAATGGGTTGCGCCACGTCAATTTAGATGTTTTTGTGGCCCCATGAAGGAAAGATAATATCTTTTGGAATTGTCGGGGTTCGGCATGCAAATTGAGGGCGGACAAAATACGGTGTCTACACTTATGTTAAAATAGACCGAAATTTTTGCATGAGTTGATGCGAATGTTCTAAACTTCTAATCATTCCTTAAAACATTGTGACTTAAAAAGTTAAGATGGAAGATAGATGAGGAGAGTAGAAGAGAGGGGTGGCCACGTATATCCCATTGAAATTAATTTAACAAAGTGTTGAACAAAAGCAGTGCAAAATAAATATACATTTGAGACAAGGAATTTATGATCACCGCATCATTTTTTGGGCGAGGTGACCTCTCCAAAGTACTAAAATGTTTGGGGGAGCAGTGAGATGGCGTAAGCATATTTAGTAATTCTAATGGTTTGGCTAGCACATCTCAATCAGATCAAAGAAAGGACATAGACTATTAAACTTCCATCTATATTATTATTGTTATTATATATGTTCACATCCCAGAATTCTTAGTACTAAACATCTCCTATATATGTAAGGAGAAGGAAGGAGTGCGAAGGTGTTAGTAGGTAAATTTAGCTCATACATGCATGGTACATGCATAAACACTTTTATAATGCTACTTGCTAGATCATTATTTTAAATAAAAAAAGATAGTAGAGTGTTTCTCCTATCTTCTTCTTCCACCAGAGCCGCTTTCCCTCTGGCAATTGAAATAAACAGCCGCCACTGGCAATCCAAGATTATAAAGTTCAGCAAAGTCCTTGGTATTGAAATTCTGGCGCCACCCTGGTGCATACACTGTTTGCCTACCCAATTGACGGAACAACACGAAAGCAAACCGATGAATCCCCACTGTTGGCCGTGGACTTTCATAGCAGACAACCTCTTGCCCTACAATTACTTCCATGCATTAGATGTTACTTCATTTTTATTTTTATTTTTTATAAGTAAACAGTAATATTTATTAGAACACATACGAAAATAATTACAATAATAAAAGTCTGATGATTCAAAACTTGTAAAGGCAAACAGACCTTATAACTGAATTTCAAAATCAAAGCTGTTTATTACCACCTTTCATGAGATGGCAATATTTGGGTTTTGGATTAGTAGCACATTAGCTCTAAGTAAGTCCAATGTACAGATGCATTAAAGGTTGGTGAGGCTGAAGCTAGATTCAATAATTTGTTCCAACTACTGGCAACAAGGTGGCATGGCATGAAAATAAAATCATAAACTGATCTATCTCAATATATGTATCCCATAAATGTTTAATTGATGATGTACTAAAATAATATTTTATTATTATTTAATATTCATATAATAATTTTAACTTTAATAAAATGATAATTCATATCAATGTCATGCATAAAATCTAAATTGCTTTATTTTTATGAAGAAAACTCCAGTTCAATGCATTAGAAAATGACATGTCATTTTTGAACACATGTTCAAGTCATATGCAATAATCTAGAGTATTTGATGCCCCACATTACACATTTCATTATAATTTGCATTATTCATGGATATGACTTACCATATCAACTTTTATTAGTGGATTCCAGTTAGTTTAACTAGTAAAGTTTCTGATGATTGAATATGAAATTTGGGGTTCAATTCCTGCCTACACTAAAAAGTGATTGGTGTCTTGGTCTAATGATAAAGAACTATTATCAAGAGTGGACACTATAAATTGAAACTTTCTTAAGAAAGAAAAAAAAAATCAACTTTTTATCTTATCAATATTGGGACGATCTGTGAATTAGGGAGGCAATGATAGTGAGAAACGGTGAATTGAAGACAGTTGGATTCAGATTTTGTTTTATTTTATTTTATAAAAGTAGGATTCATGGAGCTAGTATAAAAATTTTATAAGAGAAAAGAGAATAATTGCACATAGTTAGTATTGCACTGAATTTTTATTTATTTATTTTTTAAGAATAGTATTTCACTGGATTCTAATTCTTGTCAACAATATAGACTTGTCATAAATAAATAATTTTTATTTAAATGTATTCTTTAAAGTTTTTTTTTTTTTTTTTTTTTTTTTTGAGAAAAGAATTTATTTGAAGTAAATCACAAATTATGTGGAAATTAGATTTCAAAAATGACCCTGCAGAAAAATTCTCGATAGAAGTATTTAGGTTAAGTCACATATATTTCACAAAAAAAAAAAAGGTCAAGTCATATATATGGCTTGTTGGTTTGATGTGGATGAATCCACAACTTTGTAATTAACATTTTATATAGAATTTTACAACAATAATAATAACAATAATATATTATTATTATTATTATTATTATTATTATTATTATGACGACTACTACGACGATGATTTTTTGAACCACAGAAACGTTTGTATTGAGTAAAAATTAGTCATCATAAATTGTAGAAAACTTTAGTCAATTCAACAACCTACATATAGCTAGTGACCATTTCTACAGTATTGGTGACTTCATGCTAATATGCTAGTTAAAAAGAAATGTTTATTTACCAGAAAAGAAAAAGAAAAAAACTTTAATTTTTGTGTCAACAAAGCCTTCCGATGACACAGGCCTCTTTCACCTCCCTTATGTGTGCCTGAGAGAGCAAAAAATTGTTCACGAAAAAATAGTTTTCAGACCTGGACTGAATGAACCGTAAAAGGTAGAAATTTAAGGTTTTTAAAGTTGGATCGATATTCAACTGAGGTTGAACCTTGATGATGTCATTATTTGTTTAATAATACTAAAATAAAAATAAAGGTATTAAATTGGCAAACGTGACAAAATTTTACTAAAAATACGTTTTAAAAAAATTAAACAGCTTTCAATTTAATTTTCACCATTTTTATAAGGTTTATAGAAAAATAATAAAGTATAAAAAAGTGTAAAAAAATTGTGTTTAGTAATCTTTCAAATAAAAAAAAAAAAATTGTCTAAAACAAAACCATATTCAACATAAATTAATAAATTGTATATTCACATGTTAAAAGGAATAATTCTTGAACCTCAAGCAAAATTATCAAATAATAATAGATTGAGAAGGGGTAATATATTAAATTTAAAAATTACAATCTAAACTTAAGAGTGAACTGTATCTCTTATTAAATAAAATATGAACTGTATCTCTTATTTGAAAATTATAATCTAAACTTAAAATAAATAAAATATAAAATATTGGATTCCCAGTTCCATCCCTCGCCCCTCCATTTATTTGAATATTTTTATATTTAAAATAGAATAATATTGTACCGTATATCTTAGTTAACGAACCGAATTTCCATCCGGTTCAAGGTTACTCAGGTCGGACCGATTGGTCTAGTTCGGGTCTAACAACCTTCCGAAAGAGATGATGTTGAAAGTGAGACAAGAAAAAGAGAATTAAGAGTAGGATTGAGTTCATTCATTGCAAATTACCTTTGTCCATGTTGAAAAACAAGCATTTGTTGAAATTGACTATGCTTAATTTACAGTTCTTAAATTATAAAAAGAAAAAAGAAAAAAAGAGGTGTCTTAATTGTAGAATTAATAATAATTAACTATTTATGATTTATTGTGAAAATATTGTAGATGTAGCACCTCTCTTAATAATAAATAGCATGTGTGTGTGTGTGTAGGAAATAATAGTAGTAGTAATACTCACCAAAGCTTGCCCCTGTAGTTGCTGGAATATCAGTCACCAACCTAACAAAGTTCATGTAGAGAGAAAGCTGGTTAACTAGCATAGGTGAATACTACAAGATAAGCCATCAATTAGGCTGGCTTATTATATTTAAAAGAGTAGCAGATCCTGAAATGTAGATAATTGATTCGAATATTCCCTTTAGTTTCTTTCTAAAACTAAACTCTCATCCCAAAAAATAATTGCCCATTGCAAATAATTGCATGGGCGTTTTAAGCTTGTGCCACATGAAAATGAAAATTTAACCTAATTATTGAGTCTTAATATATTAATTAACGCCTTTCTTTGAAAGATTTATTCAAATGTTTTCTTATATATATATATATATATATATATGTTCTTGGCTGAATAAATGTGTTCCTATATAGAACTAGGAATTGGTGAAACACAGGACTTGGAAATTTGGAGTTGAGAGAAGATGGTGGACAGTGAATATACACAAATCATCTTGTGAGAATATTCTTGGCTTTCCACCAGTCTACAGTACTAGAATAATATACGTTGATTGCTATGTATATATCCTATGGAGTAACTTACAGATCCGAAAAATAGAAAGAATGGAAGGAAAAACCAAAAAAGAAAAAAACTTCACGAAAAAAAATAAAAGAGAGAGAGAGAGAGTAGGGAAAGAAGATAGGGTAAACTGTAAAGCATGATGGTCATTGTAGGCTTTATCCTGGTACATGTAGGGTCCCATTGTGTATCCCAGGAACTTTGTAAATTCAAGGTAACTTTAGTAGTGGTCCTCCGTTACACCATGAGACATACATGCCATCAATCAATCATGCAAACAGAAAACAAAACTTTTTATTTTATTTTTATCCTTTGATACATAACAGAAAACAAAATTAAAAGAAACAGAGATTTGTCCATTACATGAACAAACAGTACAACAGCTTTAGGCCTTACAGGTACTATATGAGGGTGGTAGAAGATCATCAATTTCCTTATCCTCACCAGACACAACCTCATCTCAATTTCCAAGAGATAAGCTTTTCAGTTATGAAATAACTGTTCATGACTTCCATAATTTTCACCAACCCAATTACCTCTAATGCAACCTCCAATAAGATTGACACATGACTGCTTTAGTACACGTGTCTTGCCTGTATATCATCCGGTGTAGAAGAGCATCGGAGATAAGTCACAGCAATTGGCCTTATAATCCAAACTCCAACCATCACAACTAATCATGCATTTTGTAAAGTCTTAGTTGTATGAAACATGTGTTATGCAAAAAATTCTTTGCATATGCAAGATGTATAAGACACATTCTCAAGTGTTTGAGAGGAAAAAAAAAAGTATGAGAGAGAGAATCAACTTGGCAAGTATCAACTTCTAGAATAAACATACCCCAATTTCCATATCATGAGCATTCATAGTGCTAGTTACCTTTGCAAGTGGCGTGCTGAGAGAGAGAGAGAGAGAGAGAGAGAGAGAGAGAGTACTCACCAATGCAAATATTCCCTTAGATTGGGATCACTTGGACTTGGTGCATCAGGATCTACCATTACCTGCTTAGTGAAAGTGATCATAACTCAAACCTTAGTGATTGAGATCTAAAAAAATATGTGGAAACAACTTGAAACTTAAAAAGAAAAAGAGGAAGAATCCAAAAGAGAGAGAGAGAAAAATAAATAAATAAATAAAGGGTTTGTATTTACCAGAGTGTAGAAGGTCCTGAGATCATCACCACCAATATCAACCCTTGGTTGGTTGACAACATGAGAAGGTTTGAGCTCACAACCATTATTGACCTCCCTGTTGTTGTAAGTGACCCTTAGAGAAATGGACCTTGTGAAGGGGTCCAAAACATCACCTATAACACGCCCAACAACTAGAGGATCCCTATCCCTGGGCATGATATGAAAAATTATCAAACCCCTATACACAATTACAACTTGGAACTTGGAATGTATTCACTAGTAAATATTTTGATAGCTCTGTTTGCCAAAATTCTGGATGCCCATTTATATATTGTTCGGAGGTATCTACCTTTAACTGTTGTACACCAATAGATTCGACTTTTATTTTACTTTTATTACTATTCCTTTATTATTGGTCAAATTATATTCCTACTATTCTAATATCAGATGCTACCCAATAAAAAAAAAAACACAGATATCAGTTCCACTTTCAAAAGTGGACCTAAGTTTTATATTCTCATCATTGATCAAGTTTATCCATGAGCCTTTTCGGTCCCCAGCATCCTATATCATCGTACAACAATCCTAGACCTTCTCTTATTATTGAATTTTTAAAATAAAAAAGCCTCTTTAAAAATCAAGGAATCACGAATGAAAAAAAAAGACAAAACTAGCACCATGCTTTCTAACTTTTGGGGTAGCTAGAACAATATATGATATGACACTGCTTTTTCTCAGGTGCTTATGTGATGTCAACTAAGTGTAGTTAGGATTATATAAATTATCTGTTTTCTAATAAAAATTAAATCAAGTATGTAATGTCATGGGCTGAAAACAGTGGGGAAATATATGGGTTCAAAATTAACAATAGGTGTCAATCCATCTCAAAATTAACAATAGTCTTGATATTTTGTTAAAATAGTCTTGATATTTCATTTGTTTTAAATCTGATTTTGGACGGTGAACTATCATTTTAAAGTGAATTCATGATATTTAAGATGGATAAAAATTTATCTCATTAGACGGTTAGATAAAAAAATCAACGTTTTGACTAATTCTGGTTACGGTTAAGTGTTGTCAAACTTTGCCTAAAATAGTAAGTTTGAGATTTTTAACTCTTTAATCATTAGAAAGATTAATCCAATTTCCAACTGGAATAAAAAAACTTTTCCACGTAATTCCTCATTTTCTTACATTTTAGAGCACAATTTTCACTTTTCAGAACTTGAACTAACATTTTGACAGGTTAACCGGGACCGGACAAAATACGTTATCAACACCAAATCCCCAAATGCTACGGTATCTTCACTTTTAATTCAGCCTCTCTTAGCTAAGTCATACAAGCACCAAGACTCAGGCCCTCTTTTTAAACATGAGTAGAGACATTTATGGAATTTGAAGATCCCTGAGATTAAAACTTCTGCTCTGAAAAATTTCTTGGGATATTCTTCCAACCAAAGACACCCTTAATAGATGATGGCCCTGAGTTGACTTGTCTTGTCTTTTGTGCAATCAAGCATTGGAATCTCTGTAACACATCCTAGACTTATGCCCCTACACCTCTATTATCTGATCAATTTCACCTGGCCAATTATCACTACTCATCTCGGGTTAATGACACCATGTGACATAGTAAAATATGTCATCTATCCCCAACACTACTTGAAGGTTTTCGCTAATGGAGGTTTAGAAACCGGGTTATCATTGGAGGGCACATTCCATACCCAAGAAAAGATGCTTGAATAATTAATATGGTATATCTAGATCATATCTCAACCTAGTCCTTACAACTCCCAATAATCTATCTTGGATTCCTTCTCTGACTGGATGGTTGAAGATCAATTTTGATATTGCCATAATGACTCGTGCCTTCTTCACTTCTGTAGTGTGCCAAAATGAATTGGGTGTAGTAGTGTTTGCTCACTCTAATAACTTCCCTCCATTTGCCCCAGCTCATGGTGAAGCTCAAGCCGTATTCCAAGCTATTAGGCTTGTTGTTTTCCTCAAGTTTCAATATGTTATTTTTGAAGGAGACTAAAAAAAAAAAAAATTTAAGCTCTATTGCATCTACACTAATTCCTCTCCCTGGTTTCTAGCTCCTCTCTTTTCAGAATTTAAAAAGGCATCACATTCGTTCTCTTGTTAGGACTTCATTTTTTTTTTCTAGAACTAGGTAAATCTTTTGCCTCATAATGTTGCTTATTGGACAGTCTTTTATGATTGAAATAGCCCATTTCTATCTTCTCTCTTTCTCCTAAAGTTGGAGATAAGTTGCACCCTTCTCCTATTTCTTCTTAATATATCATTATTATTCAAAAAAAGAAAAAGAAAAAAAAAGTGCAAGTCCATGTTGTTTGGTTACATTTATCAGCCTATCCGAATAGGCCAGCATCCTATATTATCGTACAATGTTTCTAGATTTTCTAATATTATAATTTTTTTAACAAAAAAGTTATTGAAAAATCATTGTCACAATAAAGGTGCGAAAAAAAGAAGAAGAAGACAACATTTTAACCTTTGGGGTAGCTAGAACAAAATGATATCGCATGCTTGTTTTAGTGTAAATATCCATTGAAGAATATATATATATATATATATATATATATGTATTGTGTGGGTTAAAAATGATAAACAACCCTATTAAGGACATAACTAATTTGTATTATGGGGCTAATAATAATCCACAGTGAGAGATTTAAATAAGAACAGGTTTACATGTAAAACTACCTAAAAAGATGGTGTTATTCAGGCACAGGAAAAGATTATACTTCTCACTCTCAAGAACAAGCTCTTGAAGATGTTCTAAGGTTTTGTCTATCTATCTATAATTCTCTCTCTAAGTTTTTGTCTAATTTTCTGTGTGTCTCCATTTGCCCTTATCTTTTCTTATACTTGCCCTACTTTCTTCTTAGGGATGTGTTGTTCCTGCAAATTTGGAGAGCTCCTTGACCTATCAGACTCTTACTTCCCTACTTTCATGATGAATGGAGACTTTTAGGGCTCTTTGCACTGTTTAGGCCAGTCATTTATAAATAAATTTAATTGTGCCAAACATGTGAGCCTCATTAATGCGTAGGTGACTATTGCTTTATCCAGAAGCTTTGCAAGCTTTCTTGGACAATTCTGCATTTTCTAGAACCCATCCTCGATAGTTTGGAGAGTGAATCATCCCCGATATCTCGGTAAGTGTCTCCTCCTCGGATTCTAATCCGTAATATTACTAATGAGAAGAGTATTCTGGCTTGGTTTGTGTTTTGAGTCTTTTGAAGAGGCCTGTCATCAATACGGCCGGTCAATTTGGGCCTATTTTCATCCGAAGCCCAATGTTATTAGGGCTTAGAAACTTTTTTTTTTGAGGAGGGTTAGGGCTTAGAAACTGGTTCCCTACACACACACACACACACATATATATATATATATATATATATATTTATTTATTTATTGGTTATTTACTGGTATTTGAGATGGTTGAAAAATTATATGTTGTGCGGTTTCTTTTACATTCTTATTATAATTTAATTACAAAGGATTATACTTGAAATTTGAACTGAAAATGATTTACTATATTATATTTATTGGAATAAAAATTGGGTTTACATGATATGTAAAAGTGCAAGTCTATGTGTACATTGATATCCAGTTCGTCCACACTCCACAGAATCCTATATCACCGTACAATGTCTCTAGACGTTCTCATATTTTTATCCAAAAAAAATTCTTGAAATATCATAGTCACAATAAGGTAGGTAAAAGAAAGAGACAAATCAGGAACCATGCTTTTTTTTTTTGGATGAACAGGAACCATGCTTTAAACTTTTGGGATAGCTACTACAAAATGATATAAATTAAGTAAACATTTATTATACGTCGTTCCACGTGTTTTTATTATGCGGTTATTTATGAGTACATTAAAATTATTATTATTATTTAAATTACTCTAATTGCAACTTTATTATTTCAGTTCCAGAATATGTAAAATTGTATTTTATTACCAAAAGTTTTAAAAAGATTTATTTTTTTTTTTAAAAGAGAGTTTCAATTTATAGCATCCGCTTTTGTTGATAACTCTTTATCATTTGACCAAGATACTAATCGATTTTTGGTTTAGGCAGAGACTAAATCTCAGATCACTTATTCAACTATCAGCGATTTTACCAGTTGAGTTAATTGGAACTCACTTTAAAAAAAATCTAAATGAATTTTTGTTATTTATTTTAATAACCTATTATATGATAAAGATTTGGTCTTTCAATCGGTATGCTTCTACTAGTCATTTACATTCCAATTTTTAATTAATCTATATATCTGTATGCGAGCAAAAATCTGTTTTAATTCAAGTTAGATGGATGGTTAATATATGACGGCCTAATACAATTAATTTGTAGAGAATGGGTTTTCAGGGTCAACCTTAGTATGCCTATATGGTTTAGCTTTTAAGGGAGAGGTAGATTTGCTATTAACTTTTCCTTGGGTTAGTTCAGTGCTAGTTCATATAACGTTCAAATCTTGGTTATAGGGTAGTGTTACACAGAGTAGGGCTGTACACGGTGCAGTGCGGCCGGTTATGGGGGGATTTTTTGCACCGCACCCATAGGGTGCGGTTTCCCTTTTCCCTTATGCCTGACCGCACCTCACATGTAATGGGGTAGGAACCGATCTACTCCACTTTCGGTTCACCCTAGAGGTGCGGCGCGGTTAGTTCGGTGCAAAAAAAAAAACAAACGTATAAATTAAAAAAAAAAAATCAATCATCAAACAAGCCACATAGAATTATCAAACAACCCAAATATTCAAAAAAAAAAAAAAGGAAAAAAAGAAGAAGAAGAAGCAAACAAACATGTTCTATATATATATATATATATACTTAATTTCCACACAAAAATTTCAAACAAATTCCCAATATTTATAGAAGCATAGCAAGGAGCCAAGGAGAGGTAGCCTAGGTATTGAGCATTATACAAATTCACATACCTATTATTGAGTATCAAAACGTACTCTAGAAATTTCTATATAATAGCCATGACAGAGAAGAAAAGAGAGGGGAAAACTTGGAGAACATTGCCATCAAGAAGTAGAAGACGCTGTTGGTGAGTGGTGGTGAGCGGCGAAGGTAGATGAGAGAGAGAGAGAGAGAGAGAGAGAGAGAACAGGCGGATCAGAGAGAGTGAGGAGAGGTCTAACTAAAGATTCCTCAAATTTAACCTAAACTCTAAATAAAACAACGTCATTCCTAGTGTTCCATTATTTTATTATTTAAAATTCTGGCACTAAAACGGCGCCGTTTTGAACTTGATATTAAAATTTTATAATGGGTCTAAAATGGCGTCGTTTTGAATCAGATTTTATAAAAAAAATTTATATGAAACGGCATTGTTTCTAACTAACTTAACCTAACCCTATTTCTCCTTCTTCTTCCTTCACTTCTTTAAGTGTCACGCCTCCTTCAGTTTCTCGCCAAACTAGTACTCTCTCTCTCTCTCTCTCTCTCTCTCTCTCTCTCTCTCATTTTCTTTTATTTTTTTATTTTTGAAAACTCTCAATTTCTTTTATTTTAAAACTAACCAATGATTATATATTATATATGTATAAGTATATATATATATATATATATAGGTTCGGTTTCTCTTCGATTAGCAGATCTTGCTATTGACCACTGTACCGGCCGACTTTGGTAACGGAAAAAGTCTACTGACCACCGCGCCGAGAACCTTCGGTGGAGCTTTCAGTGGTCAGATTGGCGTGGTTCAGGGCGGTTCTGTCTGTTGGAAAATCTGGTTTTGTATCTTATACAAAACACGCAGCGGAAGCAACAAACATGGATCTATTTCATTCATGATTGATAACTTGCATTATGTAAATTTCAGAATTTAAGAACAAGATAGCGTACCTTGGTGTAGTGAAATTCAAAACAAAATATTAGAAGAACTTGGGAGCACTTTTAATCTTCACTCCAATTCCACTTTACGCCCAAAAAGTGTGGTCTCTCAATCAATTTCTAAGGGAGAATAACAAGTGGCTTCACTCACACATACACACCATTTCACAATGATGTTACTCTTTTTTCTAATGAAAAAATTCTGTATGTTTCTCCATTTATAACTAACTGATTATCTGATTGGGCTGGCCTATTGGGCCTTTCCAATTGGGCTTTAGTGTGTGGCTTGAAATGGGACCAAAAGGGACCAATAAGACACTAGCTCCAATGGGCCTTAGGCTTTTCTGCCAACTCTTGACAAGTCCAAAGTTACCATTAATTATATTTAATACCACTATAAAAATATAATTGCACTCTAGGCCTTATTAATAAATTAAATCCCAAGACTTTATTGTACATGCAATCCCTTCATAAAATATTAGTAGTAACACAAAGTCATGAATGTAGACTGCTACTTTGTAGATTACTATATCTTAATCCATGAGTACCTAGTTTAATCCTTTTAAGTTATTCATCATATATTTATGAAATCCAATTTCATAAATATATACTTTAGTAATTTCTTACCAAAGTGGTTAGGCCTAACTCTCTGAATAACAAACCCATTAAACTTATCTCTAAGGGAATATTTTGTATCTCCGTTAAGAGACTATGAATTCCATCTTGAAAATATATGTTCCATCAATACTAAATGTGATTGCCCAACATACTGAAGTTTTGACCGTTTCTTTAGATCTCACTCTTGATATATCAAAGCAACCTACATTTTATGATCAGGTCCATTATTCTTTCAGGATTAAGAGTTTGTGTAAATATAAGTCGTGAGATTTATTATTCAATTGACAGTCGTTAGAAGAATAATAAATCTTACAACGGTCCAGTTCAATATGTCTTAACTCTTAAAACATATCAACATATTAACTAGAAGTCACCACTTCCATGATCAAGATAAATCATCTTAGTTAATATGTTATAGTCTTCGCAGATGAAATGCCCAATTTCATCACCGACTACAAACCAAATTCTGAGTTTACAAAGGACTTGTGACTTATATCTTCTGTGACTAAATCACATAAATCACATATTATGCATCTCATGAACTATATGTAATGTCCAAATATTCATGTTACCATTATTTCAGATAATAATAAAACAACTTTATTAATTATAATATTAATTCATACATCATGTCATACATAATGTCATACATAATATAATACATAGCATCATACAATAGGATTCTAGGGCACAAATCCCAACACTGTCGGCATCGGTGAATTCTTGAACAGGCCTAACACAGAGGATGCTCTTTTGTCCTTTTTTTTTTTTTTTTTTTTTTTGTTCCCATCATCTGGAGGTGTTCACTTTCTTTATATAGCTATTTGAATTTCATCATAGCCTTCCACTCATATAGCCACTAATCTTCCTTTGGATGTTTGTCCCATCAAGGTTTTGTTGGAGATGGTAGAATGTGCTGCAAGCTGTGAGGGTATTGTTCAGGGGTCATTCTACCATTAATGTGGCCAGTTCAGACTCCTTAGGTAGTCGGCCTCTATTCTTAAGCTCTCATCAGTGTATTAGGTCAAAAGTGAAAACTAATGAGGGAATGGGCCCTTCCACCTCTTCAGGCTGGGTCCATAGAGATCTATTCTATACTTGGATCTCAACCCTCCCATAATAGCCCCTATAAACTTCACTCCTTCTGCTACTCAAGAGAGCAGAGTTTTGAAAAAGGGTAGGAGGGTTGGCATGTTCTAGACGCGTTCTCACGTAGCAGTGTCTTTTCACCTGTCCCATACACGCTCTTAAAGCTTTGGCATTCACAATGCTATAATTAATGTAGTAGGTAGCTATATGTCCCTCACGTTCTACGACGCGATGAATCGAATTTTTTTGAGTTATTAGGTGGGAAAATTACCGCTCTTTTTTCACCACTATATAAAGGGGGAGGGGAATCACTTTCCCCCATTTCAGCAGTCTTTACCTTATCATCAGAGAAGCCATTCGAGGAGCCCCACTTCCCGGATTTGTAAGTGTCCTGTGTCCTTACTTAGCCTAGAGTTCTTCTTTTGTTTAATCGTTGGGATGAGCAGATTCGCTAGTCTAGTAAATACACCTGAGGTGAGAGAGGCCTTTGAAGCTAAGTATAACATTCCTATCGAGGTAGAGATAGAGCACTGCCATTTAGGGGAATGGTACACCAAAAGACCCACCGGTGCCATGGTCATTCCCATGCTTGCCTTTATAGAAGATGGAATGCAAATTCCCATGCGTAGGGTAACAAAAGACTTCCTGATTTTCTATAGGCTTAGTCCCACCTAGTGCTCTCTAAACCTCTTTAGGATATTAGGCAGTGTAGATATGCTAAACCGTAAGATGAGTTTCAATTTGACCCATCATGATGTCAATTGGGTTTATAGTTTTCAAAATAGCAAGGACACAAGATATTGCCTTAGAATTAGGGTACCTACAATTAGATTAGTCTCTTGCCTTCCTAAAACCAACAAAGGCATGGATGAGGACTATTTGATCATTATAGGTGATTGGCACAATGGGTTGCATTGTCCTACGCAGGACGGGGAGCCAAGTGTGGTGATCATAGGCCCAAAAAAGCCATTTACCCTTAATCTATAGAAAATTCCTTCCCTTACTTCCAACCTCCTTTGCATTTATTTATTTTTTATAATCTTTCTTGTACCAATAAATTTTTTTTTTGAAAATACCTAACCTCTAACTTTTTCTTCTTAAACATCCTATAGATAAAGATTTCACAGTTGCAAATCTTAATTTGATAAACCGCGAGGAACTTAACAAGATTCTGAAGCCCGAGATATTCCTTTTCAAAGACGGTCAGCTCCACGTTACCCATGTCATTCTTGGGTACACTCCTATCACAACATGTTTTCGATCCCCTAAGCACGTGATCAAGGGCAAAGACCTACGGATAGTAAGGATTGACGTGGCCATCCTTGGGTTTCTTACCGGTTCTCCTCCCAAAGAGACTCTCAAGGTTAAATTAATTTCTTAACAAGTCTCCAAAATTATTCAAGTCGAGGAGGAAGTTATACCTTATGACTAAGAACCAGAGAAGCAAGTTTAAGAGCTATCCTTCATTGACCTTGAGGAGGACTTTGAAGTTTTCAACCGACCTAACCTAGCCAAGCCCTCTGAAGGCAACTCCAGACCTTAAGCTACAGCTCAAGTCAGCATTAACCAAGAGGTTATAGACATACTCGAAGGAATGGTGATCCAAAAGAGAACCCCTAACCTTCTGGCTTTAGTAAAGTCTCATGCTAGGGGAGCTATGCCCAAGGTTACTGCAAATCTGAGGCCTTCTTACCCCTTCCCAACTCGGACCTCTCCTTTTGAGCTCGGAGAGAAGAAAAGGAAAAGGGACAAAAGACCTGGCAAGGAAATTTTCGAGGAGGGTGAGATCCAGCCCTTAGTGGAGCAAGAGCCCTACAAGGAGTTTGAGGTTACTAGGGCCCAGCAAAAGAAAGGTTCCATTGAGGGCACTGGTTCTGAGGTTGTAGTTGATTGATGCTTTAGGGTTTCTGATGGAATTAAAGATGAACCCAGCGGAAAAGTAAGTTTTGAAACGGATCTACTTCATTCGATATTGATAACATGTATAAAGTAAATTTCAGAATTTGAGAACAAGAGATCGTACCTTGAAGCGGTGTATTCCAAATCCGAAGATTGAAGCACTTGGGAATACTTTTCATCTTCACTCCAATTCCACTAACGCCCAAGATGTGTGGTTTCTCAATTGGTAACAAAGGGATTATTAGAGAGTGACTTTCACTCACTTCCACACCATTACAATGATGTTTTTCTTACCAATAAAATTCTGTACGTTTTTTCCCTTTGTATCTAACCAATATATCTAATTGGGCTAGCCTTTTGGGCCTTACCAATTGGGCTTAAGTGTGTGGCTTGGAGTGGGACCAAAAGGGACCAATAAGACACTAGCTCCAATGGGCCTTGAGCTTTTCTGTCAACTCTTGACAAGTCCAAAGTTACCATTAACTATATTTAATACCACTATATAAATATAGTTGCACTCTAGGTCTTATCTATATATTATATCCCAAGACTTTATTATACATGCAACTCCTTCATAAAATATTCGTAGTAATATAAAGTCATTGAAGTAAACTGCTACTTTGTAAATTATTACATTTTGATCATTAAGTACCCGGTTTAATCCTTTAATGTTATTCATTATATATTTATGAAATCCTATTCCATAAATATATACTTTAGTCTTATTAAAGTGGTTAGGCCTAACTCTCTGAATAACAAACTCATTAAACTTATCTCAAGGGAATACTTTATATCTCCGTTAAGAGACTATGAATTCCATCTTGAAAATACATGTTCTATCAACACTTAATGTGGCTGCCCAATATACTGAGGTTTTGACCATTACTTTAGATCTCACTTCTAATATATCAAAGCAACCTACACCTTATGATCATGTTCATTATTCTCTCAGGATTAAGAGTTCATGCAAATACAAGTCATGAGATTTATTATTCATTTGACAGTCCTTAGGCAAATAATAAATCTCACAGCGGTCCAGTTCAATATGTCTTAACTCTTAAAACATATTAACACATCAACCAGAAGTCTCCACTTCTATGATCAAGACAAATCATCGTGATTGATGTGTTATAGTCTTCGCAGATGAAATGCCCAATTTCATTACCGACTACGAACTATAATTCTGAGTTTACAAAGAACTTGTGATTTATGTCTTCTGTGACTTTTCACATAAATCACATACAATGCATCTCATGGACTAAATGATAATGTCCGAATATTCATGTTACCATTATTTCAGATAATAATAAAACAAATTTATTAAACATAATATTAAGTCATACATAATGTCATACACAATGTCAAACTTAATATCATACATAGCATCACTCAATAGGATTTAAGGGCACTAATCCTAACAATCTCCCACTTGCCCTAAAGACTATTGTGCACTAATCTAACTCCCATTCCCTCCAAATGTGACTCGAAAGTCCTTTGAGGCAAGGCTTTGGTAAATGGATCTGCTAGATTATTTGCACTTTCAATCTTTGCTACCACCACATCTCCACGAGCAACAATATCTCGAATGATGTGGTACTTCCTCTCAATGTGCTTTCCTTTCTTGTGATTCCTTGGATCTTTAGATTGTGCAACTGCTCCACTGTTATCACAAAACAATGTGATTGGAACTTGCTCCATTCTTATTACACCATGGTCAGAAAGGAATTTCTTGAGCCATACAGCTTCCTTTGCTACTTCACAAGCAGCAACATATTCTGCTTCCATGGTGGAGTCTGCAATACAAGATTGCTTAATACTCCGCCAACTAATGGCTCCACCTCCCAAGGTGAAAACACATCCTGAAGTGGATTTTCTAAAATTTAGATCCGATTGAAAATTTGAATCTGTATAGCTAATGGGAATCAAATCCTCACAATGGTAAACAAGCATATAATCTCTCATTCTCCATAGATACTTGAGAATATGCTTTACAACTTGCCAATATTTTGGTCCTGGATTTGATTGATATCGGCTGACCATGCCAACTGAATAGCAGATATCTGGTCCAGTACAAAGCATGTCATACATGAGACTTCCTACTGCAGAAGCATAAGGAACTTGTCTCATCATATCTACTTCCTCTTGAGTCTTAGGCCTTTGGTCATCAAACAGAGGAACTCCATATCTGAAAGGAAGCAATCCTTTCTTGGAGTTTTGCATGCTAAACCGTTCTAGAACCTTATCTATATATCCAGTTTGTGATAAGCCTAACATCTTATTCTTGCGATCTCGCTAAAGCTTGATCCTTAGAATAAAGTTAGCCTCACCCAAGTCCTTCATATCAAATTGGCTTGACAACCAAACCTTTACAGATGACATTACCCCTACGTCATTTCCAATGAGTAGAATATCATCAACATAAAGCACTAAGAACATTACTACTTTATCTTGATGTCTTTTGTACACACATGGTTCATCAAGATTTTGTTCAAAACCAAATGTTTTGATTGCTTGATCAAATCTGATGTTCCATGACCTAGATGCTTGCTTAAGTCCATAAATGGACCTTTGCAACTTGCATACCATATGCTCTTGGTTCTTTGCTATGAAACCTTCTAGTTGCATCATATAGATTTCCTCTTCAAGATTGCCATTAAGAAATGCAGTCTTGACATCCATTTGCCAAATCTCATAATCAAAATGAGCAGTAATGGATAAGAGAATTCTGATAGATTTAAGCATTGCTACTGGAGAAAAGGTTTCATCATAATCAATACCTTCTTTTTGAGTATACCCTTTCGCCACTAGCCTTGCTTTAAAGGTTTCAACCTTTCCATCTATCCCTCTCTTTCTCTTGTAAACCCATTTGCAACCAACAGGTTTAATGCCGTTAGGCGCCTTTACAAGATCCCAAACTTGATTGGAATACATGGAATCTAATTCAGATTTCATAGCTTGGACCCAATACTGTGCATCTATATAATTTATTGCTTCATCATATGTGTAGGGATCCAATTCAACCTCTTCTGAGATAGCTTCATAAGTTTCTCCTAAACCTATGAATCTTATAGGAGGCCAAACAATTCTCCCACTACGACGAGGCACCTGAGTACTAGACATGTCATGAGTAGTATCTTGTGGTGTATCTAATACAGCCACATCATCCCTAGTTTCATCTATTGGTTGTTCATTTACAGGTTCATTCATTTCAGCCAACACAACTTTATCTCTAGGAGTAAAATTATTCATATAGTCATTTTCTAAGAATTTAGCATTTGTACTAACAAAAACTTTGTTATCTTTATGACTATAGAATAAATAACCCCTAGTTTCTTTTGGATAACCTACAAGCAAACACACTTCTGATTTTGGTTCCAATTTATCAGGCTTCCCTTTTAACACATGTGCAGGACAACCTCAAATGTGGAGATATTTTATGCTAGGCTTACGCTCACTCCACAATTCCATGGGTGTTTTGGGAACAGATTTTAATGGGACTAAATTCAAAAGATGTGTTGTTGTATTTAAGGCATAACCCCAAAAGGAAATCGGTAAAGTTGAGTAACTCATCATGGACCTAACCATTTCTAAAAGAGTCCTATTCCTTCTTTCTGCTACACCATTCTGTTGAGGAGTTCCAGGTGCAGCCAATTGGGATACAATCCCATTTTGAGATAAGTAATCCTTGAAATCCCCAAGAAGGTATTCACCACCACGATCAGATCGAATGGCTTTTACGCGTTTACCTAATTGATTCTCAACTTCAGCCCTAAACTCTTTAAACTTTTCAAAAGTTTCAAACTTCCGTCTCATTAGGTACACATAACCATATCTTGAGTAATCATCAGTAAAAGTGATGAAATACTCATAACCTCCTTTTGCTTGGATTGACATAGGACCACATACATCAGAATGTACTAGCTCTAGCAAATCTTGGGCTCTTCTACCTTTTGCATTAAAAGGTCGTTTGGTCATTTTACCTTCCAAACAAGATTCACAAACTAGAAATTCATCAAAGTCCATGGGCTCTAAGAGTCCATCTTTGATCTGTCTTTGAATCCTATTTGAATTAATATGACCCAAACGCAAGTGCCAAAGATATGCATCACTAGTAGAAGGAAATTTTCTCTTTAATGATTTTACATGAGAGTCATTATCTAATTCAGAATTATATAATTCATGCTTATCAGGAGTTGAAATATAAAGACCATCCACAATATTGCCAGAACAGATAAACACTTTATCCTTCTTTATTACAACATTGTCTTTCAGGATAACACAATATCCATGTTTACCTAAGTAAGTAGCAGAAATTAAATTCCTACGAACATTAGGTACATACAAACAGTCTTCTAATATTAAAACTCTAGATACAAAACATAAATTATAAACACCAACAGCTACAGCTGGAATCCTGCTCCCATCAGCCAAAGTAAGAAACAACTCCCCTTCTTTAAGCTTTCTGGTCTCCTGAAACCCCTGCAAAAAATTGCAGAAATGATTAGTACAACCTGAATCCACACACCAGGAATCCGTGGGATTCTATACCAAACATATTTCAAGAAGGAATGTATTATTCATACCTTTATTCTTGGCAGCCTTGAATACTGGGCAATTCCTCTTCCAATGTCCTTTCTCATCACAATGGAAACACTTTCCTTTGATCTTCTTTCCTTTATCAGCAACCCCTAAGGCAATTTGTTTACCCTCTTGTTTGGTGAAGTCCTTCTTCTTCTTCTTCTTACCCTTGCCTTTCGACTTAGATTGAGAAGTAGAAGCTTCACCAACATTGGCTTCAACATTGGAAGTACCAAGAATGCCTTCTGCCGCTACCAATTCATTCATTAATTCAGACAAGGTATAAATTTTTTTGTTCATATTACAGTTCAATTTGAATTCCTTGAATGATTCTGGTAGCGACTGGAGTATCATATCCACTTGGGATTCTCCATCAATATCGGCACCTAAAACTTCCAATGTATTCAGATTAGAGATCATTGTAAGACAATGCTCTCTCACTGAACTTCCTTAAGCCATTTCGGTATTATAAATTTGTCTCATGGTCTCTTGCCTTGCAGAACAGCCTTGCTCACCAAACATCTCCTTCAGATTGCATGATGTCTGAAGCTAGTTCTACATCCTGCATTTGATGCTGTAGAACATTTGAGATAGATGCTAGGATGTAGCACTTGGCCATCTCATTAGATTTCTGCCAACGATCATATCGTTGTTTTACCTCAAGAGGTGCATCTAATGAAGGAAAGCTAGGACATGGTTTAGTAAGAACATACTTATGCTCTTCAGCAGTAAGAACAATGTCCAAATTTCTTTTCCAGTCAACATAGTTGGATCCAGTAAGTTTGTTTTGATTAAGAATAGTTACAAGTGGACTAAAAGATGCCATGTTCTAAATCTGAAAATAATAAACATGAATATAATCAATAAACTGGACATTATCAATTTAGCATATAAACATATAGTATGGAACCTTAATAAAACCATAATATAATATATGCAACGACAACCCAATCCTGCAATTAATATTCCTCGGAAGCGAGGTCATACCAATCACTATGATTAGGTGAGAAACATTCTCATTATTAATGCTATCATGGTAACTCTTACCAAACAAAAATAATTTGTCGTTTTCCCTTCAGCCTCTAAGTAATAATGACATAGCTCCGAAGGGAGGTTAACATTACACTTAGTCTAGTGTACACCATTGCCTAGAATCAATGTGAATAACCAAGTAACTCCATGGAAGCATGGTCGTTCTCAGTGTAAAAACACATTTAGTCTATCCCTAAGAAGTTTAACCTGTAGTACCATGAATCAAACACCCTCCGAAGGGAGCAAGGCATGTACGCCAAGGCGAGGTGCTTAATCACACTACTTTAAACCAACAATGGAGGCCGTGAGATACAATCCTTTTATCTCTCTCCCACTAGATGTTTTAAAAGAAAGGTTTTTAGTTTTGAAACATGCATAATCTAATTACACATAGTCTTATGCTTTTAACATGTGAAAACACTTAGAAAAATTTCTGATTTTCTTTCTTTCGATTGATCGAAAGTGCCCCTCGATCGATCAAAAAAATTAAGAAATTCGAACTTGATCATCTGACTCTTTCGATTGATACTCGATTGCCTCTCGATCGATTGAAAAACAGATTCGATCGATCGACTAGCAATCGAAAATCAATTAGTCTAAAAAATCTGATCACTGTCTCATTCGATCGATCGAAAGTGATTTTCAATCGATCGAAAATCGCGAATTTCAAATTTCCAGAACTTTTCCTAAGGCAGTTTTCTCCGTTTTTCATGAACGAACATTCAACATATGAACATTACAGACAGAGTTTGATGTCAAAACTGAAATTCATTGATGCTAATGCCTTAAGATTCAATTTAACATACTTAAATTTAAATTTAAACAACATCATAACATCAATTTCAGTCTTCATCAAATCATAGTCTCAACAACAAGCAGAAAATTAAGAAACATAATCTTCTAACAATGTGAAACTATCATCTCTAATTCTAAAACTAACAAAACATGTTATACAATACAAAATTGAAGACCGCTCTGATACCATTTGATGGAATTAAAGATGAACGCAGCGGAAAAGTAAGTTTTGAAATGGATCTACTTCATTCGATATTGATAACATGCATAAAGTAAATTTAAGAATTTGAGAACAAGAGATCGTACCTTGAAGCGGTAAATTCCAAATCCGAAGATTGAAGCACTTGGGAATACTTTTAATCTTCACTCCAATTCCACTAACGCCCAAGATGTGTGGTCTCTCAATTGGTAACAAAGGGATTATTAGAGAGTGACTTTCACTCACTTCCACACCATTACAATGATGTTTTTCTTACCAATAAAATTCTGTACGTTTTTCCCTTTGTATCTAACCAATATATCTAATTGGGCTGGCCTTTTGGGCCTTACCAATTGGGCTTAAGTGTGTGGCTTGGAGTGGGACCAAAAAGGACCAATAAGACACTAGCTCCAATGGGCCTTGGGCTTTTCTGTCAACTCTTGACAAGTCCAAAGTTACCATTAACTATATTTAATACCACTATATAAATATAGTTGCACTCTAGGTCTTATCTATTTATTATACATGCAACCCTTTCATAAAATATTCGTAGTAATACAAAGTCATTGAAGTAGACTGCCACTTTGTAAATTACTACATTTTGATCCTTGAGTACCCGGTTTAATCCTTTAATGTTATTCATTATATATTTATGAAATCCTATTCCATAAATATATACTTTAGTCTTACTAAAGTGGTTAGGCCTAACTCTCTGAATAACAAACTCATTAAACTTATCTCAAGGGAATACTTTATATCTCCGTTAAGAGACTATGAATTCCATCTTGAGAATACATGTTCCATCAATACTTAATGTGGCTGCCCAACATACTGAGATTTTGACCATTACTTTAGATCTCACTCCTAATATATCAAAGCAACCTACACCTCATGATCAGGTTCATTATTCTCTCAGGATTAAGAGTTCATGCAAATACAAGTCATGAGATTTATTATTCATTTGACAGTCCTTAGGCAAATAATAAATCTCACAGCGGTCCAGTTCAATATGTCTTAACTCTTAAAACATATTAACACATCAACCAGAAGTCTCCACTTCCATGATCAAGATAAATCATCGTGATTGACGTGTTATAGTCTTCGCAGATGAAATGCCCAATTTCATCACCGACTACGAACTATAATTCTGAGTTTACAAAGAACTTGTGATTTATGTCTTCTGTGACTTTTCACGTAAATCACATACAATGCATCTCATGGACTAAATGATAATGTCCGAATATTCATGTTACCATTATTTCAGATAATAATAAAACAAATTTATTACACATAATATTAAGTCATACATAATGTCATACACAATGTCAAACTTAATATCATACATAGCATCACTCAATAGGATTTAAGGGCACTAATCCTAACAGTTTCTACTTAGAGTCCCTCATTAGTGCTTGACATAGCGCCTTTCCTTTTTGTCTCTTCTGTTAGAGATTTTCAATAAGGGAGAGTTGGTTATGTGGCTGATTCCCTTGAGCAGGCCCTACTCCTTCCCTGAGATATGGCATACCTCAAGAGCCTAAAGAAGCACGAAAAGTTCCTAACTTTAAAGAGGGAATTCTATTCCCTTTTCTCTATACAAGCAGTTTAAGTGTCTTATGTTGCTGAAGAGCGGGTGGATCACACCCTATCCATATCCAAAGAAGAGGAGTCGCGCCGAATTGCTACCAACAAGGCCCGGGCTACAATCGAGAAGAAGCTGACGGATTCCCTCTTTAGACTAGCTGAAGCCAAGAGGGGAAGGAAAAGTACTGAAGCTGCCTTGGTGGGTGCTATGAAATAGGCTGAGGATTAGCGTGGTCTACTTTGGAAAGCTAAGGAACAGTTAGTTCTAAATACCATTTGGAAAAATAGGAATATGAATTTGAAATCACTTGGTTTTAAAAAAATTTTAAGATCAAGAACCTTTTAGAAAACTTATCTTGAAACTCAATTCTTTTACAGAAATTAGTTCTGTTTAGAAATCATATTTTAAATGAGATTTGGACATTCAAAACATTATTTAAAATTTGAAGTTTCTCTTTAAAACATTATTTGACAGTCGAAGTTTCTCTTTCATTGGTGTAAAAATGCTTTTGATAAACTTTAGAAAATGCATGCTTAAAACATAACATTTGAAAACCTTTGACATCTAGGAACCTATCGAACAAAACTTGTGCATATTATGCTTAATTACTTACAACACTTAAATCACGGTGAAAGTCCAGCCGAAACACCCTCCAAATAATCTCAAAGCACTCTTAAATAGGACCTATAATCAACCATGGAAATTACTTAATATCCTCTACAAAATATAAAACTTATCAAATTATACAAACTAACTCACTAGGATTATACTTTGCTGAGCTAATAATACTTTTAACACTAAAATAAAGTTTCTCTAACCAATGATATTCTAACCAATAATGTTTCCTTACATTGGGTCAATTCTCATATTACCATTAGAGAGGCAGTAGCCGAAATATTCTAGACCTTAGAATTAATATTCCCATTAAAAGCGTAAGGATACAGGGCCACCTTTAAAATTAAAGTTATAATCATGAAGTCTGTAGGCAACTTAATGAAATCATGTACTGACTATTAGAGATGTAATGATATATATATATATATATCATCCTTTGTTAGACCCAAGGTCCTCAATATCAACGAGTAACCAATATTAAATACAAAACTACCATAAACTTACGAGTATTACAATCAGATCTTTACATGAATAACGCTTATATATATATATATATATATATATAACCTTTGTTCTAGAATACTCAGTGTGGCAAGCTTTGGATTTATTATATCTATCCCAATGAAAACGTAATGCCATCTACATGAATTGAGATTTAAAACCATGACTTTTGTTCTTGAATACAAACCGTAGGCAACTAACTTAATAGTGTATCATATTCTAGGAAAATATCCCTTTTAACAATCTAGACACCACTATCGTTTCCATGATAAAATTCTAACCCTTTAATTCTTTGTTTTTAACAGTGAGAAAATCATACCTGGAACAATTGGTTGCCTCTTCAATTGTATTTCTTCTAAACTCCAAGGAAAAATAAACCTCCTAGTCTTCTTTGTAATGAAACCCTTCCTATGAAAACCCTAATTTATCTCTTTCTCTACCCTAATTTAATGCATCAAAGACGTGGGCTTAGTGTTGGGATTAGTGCTCTAAAATCCTATTGTATGCCATGTATGACATTATGTTCTATGTAATAAAGTTGTTTTATTATTATCTAAAATAATGGTAATATGAATTTTTGGACATTATCATATGGTCCATGAGATTTATAGTACGTAATTTATGTGATTTATTCACAGAAAATATAAATCACAAGTTTTTTATAAACTCAAAATTTTAGTTCGTAGTTGGTGATGAAATTGGGCATTTCATCTACGAAGACTATAACATATCTGTTAGGACATATGTGTTTACGTGTTAGGAACATATGTCATATTTTATGTAAATTGGCTAATCCTTTGACAAAACGCACTCTACTTGTAATTGGGTAGTTCTAGGTGTTTTTAATACTTCAAGAAACTATGTTTCAAGATCAAGTGTTGAAGTCATCAAGTCTGTCCAAGAAAAAGCAAGTTGAAGTGCTGAAGTTTTAAAGCTCGACACCTGCTCAACACCTACCTCGACACCTGCTAGCTGTCGAGACTTAAAAAGTCAGAATTCTAATATGATTTTCTTGGGATCCGTGAATATGTTTTTGGGCCTTCTTTTCTTCTAACCCTAAACATATTTAAGGAGTGTTTTAAGAGCTGTCAACATAGACACAAGTTGCATAAGCATTGAGCAATCCTTGTTCAAGCAAATTGTGCTCTAAGACGAAGTTCTTAATCTAAATCATCTTCTTCAAGAAGTTGCTGTGTATTGTGTACCTTAGGGTTTTGTGACCAAGCATCTTCCTGATCTTCATGCATAGGATGATCTGAAGAACTCTGCAGCCAACCTCTCATTCTAAAGTTGGTGATTGAAGTCGCGTACTGGGATCCGCGCATCTGGTTAGTCACGTACTTGGGAGCCGTGCATCAAAGTTGGGAACTGTCGCTACAGATCAAGTCCAATTGGGTATTGGGGTAAGGGTTCAACTGTAGGTTGGTAAGGTACTTGGGATTCCTTATTTGTAACCGCTTGATTTGATAATAGTGGAGTTTCGGGAGTGGTGACTTGAAATCACCCGGTGGGGTTTTTGCCGTCAGGGTTTTTCCCCATTCGTGAACAAATCACCGTGTCTTTTATTTTCCGCTGCATATTTTGTTATTCGGTGATTTGTTTGTGCTGCCACGTATTTGCATGTTAAATTGATTAATTAATAACTTGGCTAAATTAATTAATTAGTTTAATTCACAAGGGGTCATTCAGTTTGTGGCCTATCAAGTGGTATCAGAGCAGGCACACTCTGATTAGTTATTAATCTTTGCTGTGATTGATCCATTGACCCCTGTTTGTCATGGCTATGACCAGTTTTAAGAGATCTATGTTTTCAAATACATCTTGTTTTTTCTAATCACTATTTGTTTGAGTGTCTCAGAAAACACAAGTCTAAAAGTTATTTGAATTCACATGTATTGACTATGGTAAAAGATCTCAGTTGGGCTAAGAAGAAACTAGACTGTCTCAGAATGAAAATGTGCAGAGGAATTCTTCTGAGAAAAGTAAAAGTTAAAGGCTTAGCTAGTAGAAGGCAGTTGAGAGAAAGAACCATTCCCTATGATTTGTCATCCAAGCATGAAGTGTGTTTCATGATGAAGTCTGCATTCAAAGTAATGGACACATGCCTTTGGTATCTTGACAGTGGTTGCTCAAGACACATGACCGGAGATCGATCTCTCTTCAAGATCTTCGAGCCTAAGAAAGGAGGTAATGTGACCTTTGGTGATGGAAGCAAGTCACAGATTAAAGGGAAAGGAATCATATCTCTGCCAAGGCTGCCAGACATTGCAAATGTTCTTTATGTAGAAGGACTAAGGGTGAATCTACTGAGCATAAGTCAGATATGTGATCAAGACTTCATGGTGTTGTTCTCAAAAGGAAAGTGTCTTGTCATGGATGAGTCCGGAAAGAAGCTCATCAGTGGGGTTCGAACTTTGGACAATTGTTATGGATTGGTTCCTGATGCTGATATAGTGTGTAATAGTATTCGTCTACCAAATGAAGATCTATGGCATCAACGAATGGGACATGCTAGTTACAAGCATCCATCTATTGTCTCTAAGCATGAATCTGTCTTGGGGATACCAAAGCTTAGTAGAATGAGCAATGTGGTTTGTGGACCATGTCAACTTGGGAAACAGACAAAAACTAAGCATCCAAACACTCAGGCATCCGCTACCTCCAGACCGTTGGAATTGTTACATTTAGATCTTATGGGTCCAACCAGAACTGAGTCTCTTGGTGGTAAGAGATATATCATGGTAGTGGTAGATGATTTCACCAGATACACTTGGGTCATCCTACTTCGATCCAAGTCTGATGCTCCCGAGCACATTGAGGCCTTGTGCACAAGACTGCAGAATGAAAAGAGTTTGAAGATTGATCGAATTCGAAGTGATCATGGTAAAGAATTTGAGAACTCATACATGGAATCCTTCTGCTTGAAATCAGGTATATCTCAAGAATTCTCTGCACCTATTACACCTCAACAGAATGGTGTGGTAGAAAGAAAGAATAGAGTTATTCAAGAGATGGCCAGAGCCATGTTGCATAACAAAGATGTGGCTCGAAACCTATGGGGAGAAGCCATAAACACTGCATGTCATACAGTGAACAGGGTGTACTTTAGACCCGGTACCAAAAAGACTCCCTATGAGTTGTGGAAAGGTAGAAAGCCAAATGTAAAGTATTTCAGAATCTTTGGAAGTACTTGCTTCATCCTCAAGGATAGAGAGAATGTGGGAAAGTTTGACTCTAGGAGTGATGAAGGCATATTTCTGGGCTACTCTTCTACCAGCAAGGCTTATCGGGTATACAACAAAAGGACCATGAAGGTTATGGAGACTGTTAATGTAGTCATTGATGAGTCTTCAGAGTCTAATTCTGAGAAAGGCAGTAATGAACTTCCCAAGGAAATTCTTCCCCCTGAACCTATGGAAGTTCAAGACATTGTTGACCGAGAACCCGCATCTCCTATTGCTCCTGGTACTCCCAGTGTTGTGGAAGAGTCAGCAGAAATCCTGATTTCACCTGAGTCTTAATCTCTTCAGGAAAAAGGACCTTCCTCCAGAATTAAACTGAATCATCCTCCAGAAGTTATTGTGGGAAATTTGAATGAACTCACATTAAGGAAACGAACAGTTGATAAATGTGTTGCTAACTTTGTGTCTTATTCTTGCTACTTGTCACAGGTTGAACCCAAGAAAGTGGAGGAAGCACTACAAGATGAAAGTTGGGTTGAAGCAATGCATGATGAACTGCTCCAGTTTCAGAGGAATGATGTTTGGACTCTTGTAGCTAGACCAGAGGGCGAGCATATAATTGGTACAAAGTGGATTTTTCGCAACAAGACCGATGAAGAAGGCAATGTGATTCGTAACAAGGCTCGACTTGTGGCTCAAGGATACTCTCAAATGGAAGGAGTAGACTATGATGAAACATTTGCCCCAGTTGCTCGTATGGAGTCCATTAGAATTCTGCTTGCCTTAGCATGCCAACTGAACTTCAAGCTTTATCAGATGGATGTGAAGACCGCCTTTTTGAATGGGCTACTTAAAGAGGATGTGTATGTGGCTCAACCAAAAGTATTCGTTGATCCACACTTTCCTGATCATGTGTTGTATCTCAAAAAGGCACTTTATGGGTTGAAGCAAGCCCCTAGAGCTTGGTATGACAGACTCACACAATATCTGGTGTCGCATGGGTTCACAAGAGGAAAAGCTGACCAAACTCTCTTCATCAAAAAGGAAGATGGCGAGTTGATAGTTGCTCAAGTGTATGTTGATGACATCATCTTTGGATCAACTAAGGATGAACTTGCTCATGACTTCTCAAAGCTCATGCAAGCCGAGTTCGAGATGAGCATGATTGGAGAGCTGACTCACTTCCTTGGATTGCAGATTCGTCAGCAAGATTCAGGTATATTTCTATCTCAATCTAAGTATGCTAAGAATCTTGTGAAAAAATTTGGTTTGGATTCTGCTAGTTCTGTTCGTACCCCTATGAGCCCCAATGTTAAACTCACTGTAGATGTGTTAGGCAAGAGTGTTGATCCTTCTCTTTATAGAAGCATGATAGGTAGTCTTCTTTACCTTACTGCTAGTAGGCCTGACATTAGCTATAGTGTTGGAGTATGTGCTAGATATCAAGCTAATCCCAAAGAATCACATATGACTGCTTTAAAAAGAATTATAAAGTATGTCAAAACTACCGCTGAGTTCGGTGTGTGGTACAGCAAGGACACTAATAATGTCTTAGCTGGATATTCCGATGCGGATTGGGCTGGGAATGCTGATGATAGGAAGAGTACCTCAGGGGGTTGTTTTTATGTAGGCAACAATCTTGTCTCTTGGATGAGCAAAAAGCAGAACTCCATCTCCTTATCCACTGCTGAAGCTGAGTACATTGCTGCTGGTAGCTGTTGCACACAACTCCTCTGGATGCAAAAACTCCTTCATGATTATGGTATTTGTCAAGATCATCTTACTATCTATTGTGACAATACCAGTGCCATAAATATCTCTAAAAATCCGGTTCAACATTCTCGAACCAAACACATAGAGATTCGACATCACTTCATTAGGGAGCTTGTCGAAGATGGTACTCTCACTCTTGAGTTTATTAACACCGATGATCAGAAGGCTGATTTGTTTACCAAACCTCTTGACAGTAAACGTTTTGAATTCCTTCGTCAAAACATTGGTGTTATCTCCATGGATTGATTTCCCTCTCTTCCTTCTCTTCCTCATGCATTTGCATCTAGTTTTATGCATTGTTTTGCTTGTTAACATGTTTTTGTGTGTTTACTTTCAGTTTTGTTTATTTTGTTTTTGATATAAAAATAAAAATAAAAAAAAAAATTTGAAAAATCAGAAAATACAAAAACAGTGTGTGTTTTGTGTACTTTGGTACTTGTGTACCTTAGATGGCCAATGAAACAAAGTTCTCTAAACTTTGTATCTCTTGTAGCTTAGATGAGCATCTTTATGCATAACTAAGCAAGTGAGCTTTGTGGCTCGTGTTTGTGATGAGTAAGATTAGGTTATTTCTTAGACTTAACACTCATATCACTCTTTTTGACGGGAAGGACTAGAAAATCCTAAGAGAAAGGCATTAATAACCATCTCACCACTGTTGCCCGCCAATCATTAATGACATCTGTATGCTTCGGCATAGCAAAAGTGTGATGTCAATGACATTTGTGTGCTTAGGCATAGCAAAATTGAAATGTCAAAATATCAATGGGTATTTCTTTTCTTTCTCATAAGCCCATGTATGATATGCTTTAAAAAGAAAATATGCAAAGAAATAAAAAGCAAAAAGATTAAAAATGCTTTAAAATGGTTGTAAGCGTGTATTCTAGGAGATGTGGGAGTTATAGGATGTACCTCAAAGGTGATAGTCCCCATCAAACGGTTATGATTGTGTGTGAGTTAAAGTTATTTTCTCATATCTCAGATCGTCATAACATGTATACACTTATGCAATCTTGCGATGTTTTTCACACACAACACGCAATATTCTTTGCTACTTTTGATACATGTGCAGGTACAATGTGACTTGGCCATCACAAAGGTTTTACATGTGCTTTTGTATGCTCACTAAACTGTCATGACTTATTTTTGAAATATAAAATTTGGTAGACTTGTTTAGTGTGTGTGTGTGTTCTCTGGAGATCCATGTGCTTAAATTTTCATTGAGAGATGATTTTTGAGAGAATTATATGTTGGTTGGATCTTGGTTGAAGTGCATGTCTTGATTGCATTCATGTTTGTGTTTTTCAATTCTCGAAAAACTGCACTTCAAAGCTGGCTCGACACCTTCTCGATACCTCCTCGATACCTGGTCAGCTGTCGAGCCTCTAAAGCATTTTTCTTATCGCAATCTCGACACTTCCTCGACACCTGGTGGATCGATCGAGATATCTCTGTCTGCTCGATACCTTCTCGACACCACGTCGATCGATCGAGCTTCTGGTGTTGGTTGAGCTGTTTGGTACCTCGATACCTTCTCGATACCTTATCTGTCGAAGGCATAATATCTCGACACCTTCCTCGACAGCATCTCGAATACCTCTCGACACCTCTGCTGTCGAGATTTACTGGAGATCCTATATATTCTTCTGTTCGCGATTTCTCCTTCATTTCTCGATCTCTCTTCGATCTGTCCGAGTTGGTTCGACTTCCAGAGCAGTTTTCTTCTCTCCAACCTTCATCCAACTTGATTTCCGGCACTTTCTTGCTTCAAATCACTTGGTATGATCTTGTTTTCCTTTGTTTTTCATGCATCTCATGTATTAAAACTTAGGTTTTGGGTTTTTCTTTGAAAACTTTGGGTTTTTCAAAATCATTGAGTTTTTATTGAAATTTTGGGTTGGTTTTTCAATAAAAAGTGTTTAGAATGTCATGCATTGCATTCCATGTGCATTAGAATGATATTTTCATGCATTTAGTTGTGTGATTCTTGAATGTGTGCTGCTAGGATTGGATTGGGCTGAGCCCATGATGCTTTTTATGTTTGCATGTCACATGATCATGCATTCCCATGCATACGTCCATTTTGTTCAATATACTGTTATATTTGAACTGCTTGGGACTTTTCTGATTGTCTCCCTCTCTATCTCTTTTCTTTTTTCTTTTACGTTAGTTGCATCTATGGCACCTAAACGTAAATCTACTCCGGCTCGGAACCCTCTGCGTTCTGGAGCTTCTTCATCTTCTGATTCTGCTCCTCATAACCTTCGGTTCCGTGATGGAGACGCCTACAAGGCATTTACTGAGAACTTCTCTAAACGAGGTGTTCATTCGGAACGCCACGTTGTTCTGGCGGACTTCGCCGATACTGACCTTCCCTCTGTCATTCACAGTAGGGGATGGGAGTCACTGTGTGACGTCCCGGTCACTTGTCCTCTCGTGCTGATTCAGGAGTTTTACTCCAACATGCACTGACCTGAAATCACCCGGTGGGGTTTTTGCCGTCAGGGTTTTTCCCCATTCGTGAACAAATCACCGTGTCTTTTATTTTCCGCTGCATATTTTGTTATTCGGTGATTTGTTTGTGCTGCCACGTATTTGCATGTTAAATTGATTAATTAATAACTTGGCTAAATTAATTAATTAGTTTAATTCACAAGGGGTCATTCAGTTTGTGGCCTATCAATATCAACTAAGATGGTTTGTCTTAATCATGGAAGTGGAGACTTCTAGTTAATATGTTGATATGTTTTAAGAGTTAAGACATATTGAATTGGATCGCAGTGAGATTTATTATTTTACTAAGAATTGTCAAATGAATAATAAATCTAATGACTTCTATTTACATCAATTCTTAATCCTGAGAGAATAATGCACCTGATTATGAAGTGTAGGTTGCTTTGATATATCAGGAGTGAGATCTAAAGTCACGATCAAAACCACAGTATGTTGGGCAGCAATATTTAATGTTGAAGAAACATATATTCTCAAGATGAAATTCATAATCTCTTAACAGAGATACAAAATATTCATTTGAGATAAGTTTAATGGGTTTAGTTATTCAGAATATTAGGCCTAACTACTTTAGTAAGAAGTTACTAAAGTGTATATATATATATATATACATATGAAATTGGATTTCATAAATATATGATGAATAACTTAAAGGATTAAACTGAGTACTCAAGGATTAGGATGTAGTAATCTTCAAAATGGTAGTTAACATTCATGACTTTGTATTACTACGAATATTTTAATAAAGGGGTTGAATGTATAATAAAGTCTTGGGATATAATTTATTAATAAGGTCCAGAGTGCAATTATATTTATATGGTGATATTAAATATAATTAATGGTAATTTTGGGCTTGTCAAGAGTTGACAGAAAGGCCTAAAACGTATTGGATCTAGTGTCTTATTTGTCCTTTTTGGTCCTACTACAAGCCACATACTAAAGCCCAATTGGAATGAAAATGGTGTGTATGTAAGTGTAAGCCACTCTCTTATTCTCCCTTGAATACTTACGTGTAAACCGATTGAGAGACCACACTTCTTGGGCATAAGTGGAATTGGAGTGAAAATTAAAAGTGTTCACAAGTATTTCTAATATTTGGTTTTGAATTTCACCGTATCAAGGTACGCTCTCTTGTTCTTAAATTCTGAATTTTACACAATACATATTATCAATTGCAAATGAAGTAGATTCGTTAATTTTCCGTTGCATATGTTTTGTATGCGCTACAAACTATGTTTTTCCAACACTTAGTAGGGTAGTGGGCTGCAATTACTAACAAAAGTACTTAGGGCCTATCAATTAAATGTGTACATATATATATATATATATATATATATATATAAGCCTCAAATGAAGATATGCGAGGTATTAAACTCATATGTAACAACTCAAGGAAAAGTGTTAGCCACATCTGCGCTATATCTCAAAAGGACTAGTCATAATTGAGGCTTCTTATAGTTGTTAATAAAGCCTAGTTTAACCCAGTATAAGCCCGACGTGGGACTTATCACACACCCACACACATCATAAAATCAATCAAATTAGGGCATCACAATCTCCCCCACTTAAATCCCTAACATCCTCGTTAGGGTCCAATTTGTGCGGTAGTATCTCTGAGCCCACATGAGGTTACCGGGCCTGCTCTGATACCATATGTAACAACCTTAGGAAAAGTACTAGCCATATCTGCGCTATACCTCAAAATGACTAGTTATAATTTAGGCTTCTTATAGTTTTTAATAAAGCCTAGTTCAACCTAGTATATGCCCGATGTGGGACTTATCACACATCCACACATATCCCACAATCAATCAAATTGGGGTATCACATGGTTAATATATGATAGCCCAATACAATTAATTTGTAGAGAATGGGTTTTCGAGGTTAACTGTAGTATGCCTATATGGTTTAGCTTTTAAGTTAATGGAAAAATATCAAATAACTTATAAGGGAGAGGTAGATTTTGATATTAACTCTTCCTTAGGTTAGTCCAAGGAGCGCTAGTTTATATAATGTTCAAATCTCAGTTATAGGGTAGTGTTACACAGACGATGTCCCTTTGTCCATTTTTTTTTTTTTTGTTGTCCCCATCATTTGGAGGTGTTCCCTTTCTTTATATAGCTATTTGAATTGCATCCTAGCCCTCCTCTTGTATAGCCACTGATCTTCCTTTGGATGCTTGTCTGTGCGGCCCCATGGCATGTGGGCCTGTATGGGCCTTGGATCATGGGTCAATGATGAGGCTCAAGGGCCTTACATTATCACCACCCCGGGTTCCGGCCAAGCCCATAAAGCCATGAGACCAAGCAAAGTGTTGTTCAAAAACCCAGGATGCAGTCTGGGATGGGTGTAGCTACGAGGGTAGTTGCCCAGCCAGCCTTGCTAAACAATATCGCGATTGTTCGGCAACATTGTTCTTTACACGCTTGGCAGTGCCTTTAGGAATAACGCTGTCGAGCACATCTACTGAAGTGGGAATCATTTCCAAAGCCACTTCTACCTAAACTCCCACTTACCACTAACAATATTGGACCTCACACTGCATTAACGTTGAGAGTAATCATGATCATCCCACTGGAAGCTTGCTATAAATAGAAGAACCAAAGGAAGAAATAGGGGTCGAAAGAAAAAAGGGAAAAAAAGGGGAGAAGGAAATAGAAAGTGGAGGGAAAAGAGAGATTCTGGGCAAAGGGAGAAGTAGCGTAGAGTGGGAGAAAAGAAAGGATCTCGTCGAGTCTCTGCGTCAAGAAGGACCCAATGTAGGAAATCCAGGCCCACCATACAAATAAGTTGTGAGTCTGAATGAGGCCCAATCCATTAGCCTCATTTTCGGTGCGCATAATTGGCGCCGTCTTTGGGAATCTCCTAAAATGCAGTGGTTCAATTGAGACTTGTGCACGAGAAGATGTCTAGATGACGTTCTAGGAACGACACTAAAAGTGGCTTGGTGGGATCTTCTTAGGGATCCTCCTGGCGAAAGTGGAGGCAGAAAATGCGCGAACATAGGCATCACGAGTAAGAGGAAGAACGGTCCGGCCTCGGAGAGGGGTCATATCAAACGCAGTGGATGATGTCCAATGCTTCAGGGCACAGGCAACTTAACGACAAGGATGAAGAGCTTGAACGGCTGCGCAGGTTGGTGAGTGATTTGGAGTTGGAAGCAAAAAACAGGCGCCACAGAGTGGATTGAGATAATCAAGAGAGAAGACCCGGTGCTGAAGAGGACCAACGGGGGATGGGGTCTAATCAGTTTGGATCCAGACATTGCCGAGAGCTCTCAAGTTCACGGGAGTCCCGTCGACACCAAGATCGATCTCGTTTAAGGGAAACCCGTCGACGACGAGACCGTTTGCATTTGCGGGAGTATACAAATCGAGGTTCAGACTCCTCGGAAGAGAGACAGCCCCACAATGCGGCCATAGATGCGATGAGCCGTGCACTAAGCAGAGCTGCTTGGTCGCCGTTTTCAATTGACGTCAAGCATGCCCCGATGCCAGACAGATTTACATGCCCTCCGTTCAATTTGTATGACGGGAAGACGGACCCAGTGGAGCATGTCAGCCACTATATCCAAATGATGTCCCTGCATACCCGAAATGACGCGCTGATGTGCAAAGTATTCCCCTCAAGCCTAGGCCCCACCACTTTGAGATGGTTTAATGGGTTACAAAAGGGTTCCATCCACAAGTTTGTCGAGTTAATACAGGAGTTCGGAGTCCGGTTTGTTACTTGTAGCCGTGTACCACAACCGGTAGATGCATTGCTGTCCATGAAGATGAGGGTAGGGGAAACTCTTCACAGTTACGCCAGCCGGTACTAGGAACTTTATAACGAGATTGGTGGAGGGAATGAAAAAATTGTTGCAAGTACTTTTAGGATGGGATTGCTCGAGGATTCCAGGCTAAGGGAATCATTGACCAAGAAGCCTCCCGAGGATATGAGACAGCTAATAAGGCGCATTAAGGAATATAAAATGCTGGAAGATGACCAGCTGTAAAGCAAAGGTAAAGCGCCGATGATAAATCATCCTCGGCAAATGGTTTTCAACCAAGGACCCAGGGGAATTTGAGGATTCGAGAACCAGAAGCACCGGCAGGGGAAGTAAATGTGACGTTTAAGGAGCCAGTGCACAGGATTGTAGACAAGATTAAGCATGAGCCATACTTTAGGTGGCCGAACAGGATGGGTGGTGACCCCTTTAGGAGAAATCAGAACTTATACTGCATTTACCATAAAGATAAGGGTCATACCACCGAACAATGCCGAGTGTTGAAAGATCATCTCGGACAATTGGCCAAGGCTGGGCATTTAAAGGAGTTTGTGATAGACGTAGGGGACCAAGGAACAGGGCAAGGTGTTCCACAGAGGGGTAACCCCCTTCCACCTCTCTCAAGATAATTGAGGTCATCCATTAGGGAAGAAGGGGGTGTTTACTATGGTCCCAATAAAAGGAAGCTTGGGCGCATAACTGTCGGGGAAGAAAATGAAAGTTTCTCGGGAACCTATCGCTTTCGGTGAGAACGATTTAGAGGGTACGGTGCAACCACATGACGACGCGTTGGTAGTAACTGCCCAGATAAGCGGCTTCTTGGTAAAACGTGTGATGGTAGACCAAGGAAGCGGGGCCGACGTGATGTATTCGAACCTGTTCCGGGGGCTCGGGTTGAGTAATGGGGACCTCTCTAAGTACGATATGCCCTTGGTCGGGTTTGATGGCAAAGTCGTAATACCTGAGGGGAAAATCTCACTGCCCATCAATATGGAAGGTAAAGAGGTGGTAGTAACATTTATAGTGGTGGCTTTTTTCTCCCCGTACACTGCGATACTAGGGAGACTGTGGATCCACGTGATGGGGCTTGTCCCGTCCACATTGCATGTAAAAGTAAAGTTTCCTACCGAGCATGGTATTACTGTGGTAAGGGGAAGCCAGCAGACGATGAGACAGTGTTTAGTCGCCATAGTTAACTAGAGAAAGGAGATAGCCGATCAAGGGGAGCATGTCGAGTAGAAGGACCCTCCGCGGGATGTCTCGTTATAGTAATTACAGGATCCCCAAGGAGGGAAGGGGGGTGGCTATGCCGAGGAAATGATGAGAGTAAAGATACTCCTGGATGCCAACAGGTGTTTCCATATAGGGAAAAGCATGGATGAACAAGATAAAGTAGAAATGCTGTTACTCATAATATAGAATATGGATGTGCTTGCGTGGAATCCGTATGAGGTGCCTGGTGTAGATCCTGAATTCATTGTCCATAGACTTAGAGTTGACCCCTCGTTCCCTCCTAAGAAGTAGAAGCCAAGGAGATCGACCAGGGAGCACACCGAGGCAGTAAAAGAGGAGGTCTAAAAGCTGAAGGGTGCTGGAGCAATAAGGGAAATCTTCTTCCCAGAGTGATTGGCAAATACCGTGGTGGTAAAGAAGAAGAATGGCAAGTGGAGGGTTTGCGTGGACTTCATGGATTTGAACAGAGCATGCCTGAAAAACCCATTTCCCGTACCGAAAATCAATCAGTTGGTAGACGCCACGTACAGGCATCCGAGGATGAGCTTTCTAGATGCTTTCTAGAGGTATCACTAGATCGCCCTGGCACCCAATGACCAAGAAAAGATGGCAATCATCTCCTCGGAGGCCAACTATCATTATGTGGTGATGCCTTTTGGGTTAAAGAATGCCGGGGCCACTTACCAACGAATGATGACGAGGATGTTCCGAGACAAGATAAGGCGTACGGTTAAAGTGTATATTGACGACATGGAAGTGAAAAGTAAGCAGGTGGCGTAGCATATAGAGGATCTTCAGGGGGTATTCGAGATTCTTCGGTAGCACAAGTTATGCCTTAACACCGAGAAGTGAGCATTTGGTGTGGGAGCTAGAAAATTCCTGGGGTATTCGATCACTAACTAGGGAATAGAGGTCAACCCTGACCAAATTGAGGCTGTGAAAAGATTAAAGCCACCAAGCAATTCGAAAGAAGTACAAGTGTTGACCTGGATGCTAGCCACCCTTAATCGGTTCATCTCCAAATTCGTAGATCACTGCCGGCCATTCTATTAACTTGATATGAGGTGGAAGGGATTTTAGTGGAACGAAGAATGTGACAGGGCTTTTCGGGATTTGAAGGATTATTTGGTATAGGCACCTATGCTGACGGCACTAGAACCCGGTGAGGATTTATTCATGTACTTGGTAGTATCTGAGCACGCCGTGAGCACCGTGCTACTAAGGGACCGAGGAATCCAGCAGCCCATGTATTACATTAGCAAGACTCTCGTTGATGCCGAGACGAGGTATTTACCTCTGGAGTAGCTAGTGCTGGCCCTAATACATGCTAGGAGAAAGCTGCCACATTACTTTCAGGCGCATACAGTTTACGTCTTAATCGAGTATCCCTTACAATCACTATTGAAGAGGTCAGACTTCACAGGCTGAATAGCGAAGTGGGGAACTCGGCTTGGTTCCTTTGACATACGGTATAAACCACGAAATTTGGAGAAGGGACAGGTCCTTGCAGATTTTGTCGCAGAGTTTTCGTTGAAGAACAATGGGGAGATAGTTTGCCATGTGGAGACTCGCCCATGGACGGTATTTGTGGACGGGGCATTGAGTGCCCTAGGAGCAGGTGCTGGGATTGTTATTGTCACTCCTGAAGGAATTCGGGTAGAGCATTCTTTTAAGCTGGGATTTAAGGCCTCTAACAACGAAGTCGAGTATGAGGCCTTGGTCACCGGATTAAGAGAAGTTCTGAAAATGGGGGCTCAGGACGTGTAAATGTATTTAGATTCTTGGTTGGTTGTTAACCAAGTACAAGGCAGTTTTTAAGTAAGGGATCCTTGGATGAAAGCGTACTTGTAGGTGGCCAAACAATTATAAGCAAGTTCACTACAGCAAAGGTGTCTCAAGTTGGCCGAGCGCAGAACAGACATGCTGATTCTTTAGCCACACTAGCGTCATCAATGATCGAAGACATTCTTGGGATAGTTAGGGTGGAGCTTATAGCAGAACTGAGCATTCGTGTGGCAGACAGATCGGCGACCGGGAGGGCGGGCATGGTCGCCACGGTTTCGGTATTCGGGCCGCGTTGGATGGACCCCATCATTGCTTTCTTGGCCGAAGACAGGGTCTCGAACGATAAAGAGGAGGCCTGTAAGATTCGCCAGACAGCAGCTTGATATTGGTTGTCGACGGATGGCAAGTTGTATCGAAGATCTTTCGGAGGGCCATACCTTTTGTGCTTGCACCCCAAAGAGGTAGCGGAACTCTTGGCTGAGCTACATGACGGGGTGTGTGGGAGTCATGTGGGGGGATGCTTGTTAGCGCATCGGGCGATGACTCAGGGGTTCTGGTGGCCGCAGATGCAGAAGGATACTGCCGAATATGCACGTAAATGCAAACAATGCCAAAAACACGCCCACTTAATTCATCAACCAGCTGGTTTGCTGAACCCGGTTAGCAGTCCATGGCCATTTGTGTAATGGGGGCTTGATATTCCCGGGCTATTTCCCCGGGCAATAGGAAATCGCCGATTCGTAACTGTGGCCATTGATTACTTCACAAAATGGGCGGGAGCTAAGGCTTTAGTCAATATTCCGGATGTGGACGTGAAGAACATCGTATGGAAGAATAAAGTCACAACGTTTGGGGTGCCAGAGTCACTTATATCTAATAATGGACTGTAATTTGACAGCAAAGCTTTTCGCACCATATGTAGTGATATCGGTATCAAAAACATGTACTCCATTTCTGCATATCCATAGAGTAATGGTCAAGCTGAAGCCACCAAAACCGTAATCTTGAGCTGACTGAAGAAAAGGTTAAACGGTGCCAAGGGTAGATAGGCCGAAGAACTACCAAACGTTTTGTGGGCGTACCGAACAACCCGTGCAAACTTTGTCTTTTCTATTATTGCTTTTTAATTCGATTTCTATCACCGAGCAGGTGGAAACCTTAGTGCTAAAAAATATCCTAAGGACAGAAACCTGCTGCCCGGTTCGATCACTATCACCGAGCAGGTGGAACATTAGTGCTAAAAAATATCCTAAGGACAGAAACCTGCTGCCCGATTCGATCACTATCACCGAGCAGGTGGGAACCTTAGTACTAAAAAAAATATCCTAAGGACAGAAACCTACTACCTGGTTCGACCACTATCACTAAGCAGGTAGAAACCTCAGTGCTAAAAAATATCCTAAGGACAGAAACCTACTGCCTAGTTCGATCACTATCACCGAGCAGGTGGAAACCTTAGTTCTAAAAAATATCCTAAGGATAGAAACATGCTGCCTGGTTCGACCACTATCACCGAGTAGGTGGAAACCTTAGTGCTAAAAAATATCATCAGGACAGAAACCTGCTGCCTAGTTCGATCACTATCACCGAGCAGGTGGAACCTTAGTTCTAAAAAATATCCTAAGGAGAGAAACCCGCTGCCTGGTTCGACCACTATCACCGAGCAGTTGGAAACCTTAGTGCTAAAAAATATCCAAAGGACAGAAACCTGCTGTCCGATTCGACCACAATCACCGAGCAGGTGGAAACCTTAGTGCTAAAAAATATCCTATGGACGTAAACCTGCTGCCCGGTTAGACCACTATCACTGAGCAGGTGGGAACCTTAGTGCTAAAAAAAATAGCCTAAGGACAGAAACCTGCTGCCCAGTTCGACCACTATCACCGAGCAAGTGGAAACCTTAGTACTAAAAAATATCCCAAGGACAGAAACTTGTTGCCCGGTTCGATCACTATCACTAAGCAGGTGGAACCTTAGTGCTAAAAAATATCCTAAGGATAGAAACCCGCTGCCCAGTTCGATCACTATCACCAAGCAGGTGGGAACCTTAGTGCTAAAAAAAATATCCAAAGGAGAGAAACCTGCTGCCCGGTTCGACCACTATCACCGAGCAGGTGGAAACCTTAGTGCTAAAAAATATCCTAAAGACAGAAACCTGCTACCCGGTTCGACCACTATCACCGAGCAGATGGAAACCTTAGTGCTAAAAAAAATATCTTAAGGACAGAAACCTGCTGCCCTGTTTGACCACTATCACTGAGAAGATGGAAACCTTAGTGCTAAAAAATATCTTGAGGACAGAAACCTGCTACTTGGTTCGATCACTATCACTGGGCAGGTGGGAACCTTAGTGCTAAAAAAAATATCCAAAGGAGAGAAACCTTATGCCCGGTTCGACCATTATTACCGAGCAGGTGGAAACCTTATTGCTAAAAAATATCCTAAGGACAGAAACCTGTTGCCCGGTTCGATCACTATCACCAAGCAAGTGGAACATTAGTGCTAAAAAATATCCTAAGGACAGAAACCTGCTGCCCGATTCGATCACTATCACCGAGCAGGTGGAAACCTTAGTGCTAAAAAATATCCAAAGGAGAGAAACCTGCTTCCCGGTTTGATCATTATCACCGAGCAGGGGGGAACCTTAGTGCCAAAAAAAATATCCTAAGGATAGAAACCTCCTGCCCGGTTCGTCTATTACCACCGAGTAGGTGGGAACCTTAGTACTAAAAAATATCCTAAGGACAGAAACCTGCTGTCCGGTTCGACCATTATCACTTAGCAGATGGAAACCTTAGTGCTAAAAAATATCCTAAGGATAGAAACCTGCTGCTCGGTTCGATCACCATCACTGAGTAGGTGGAAACCTTAGTGCTATAAAATATCCTAAGGAAAGAAACCTGCTGCTCGGTTCGATCACTATCACCGAGCAGGTAGGAACCTTAGTGCTAAAAAAAATATCTTAAGGACAGAAACCTGCTGACCGATTTGATCTCTATCATCGAGCAGGTGGGAACCTTAGTGCTAAAAAAAATATCCTAAGGACAAAAACCTGCCGCCCTGTTCGATCACTATCAGCGAGCAGGTGGGGACCAAAGTGCTAAAAAAAATATCCTAACAACAGAAACCTGTTGCCCAGTTCGTTCACTATCACCAAGCAGGTGGAACCTTAGTTCTAAAAAATATCCTAAGGAAAGAAACCTGCAGCTCGGTTCAACCACTATTACCGAGCAGGTGGAAACCTTAGTGCTAAAAAATATACAAAGGACAGAAACCTGCTGCCCGGTTCGACCACAATCACCGAGCAGGTGGAAACCTTAGTGCTAAAAAATATCCTCAGGACAGAAACCTGCTACCCAGTTCGATCACTATCACCGAGCAGGTGGAACCTTAGTTCTAAAAAATATCCTAAGGAGAGAAACCTTTTGCCTGGTTCGACTACTATCACCGAGCAAATGGAAACCTTAGTGCTAAAAAATATCCAAATAACAGAAACCTGCTGCCCGGTTCGACCACAATCACCGAGTAGGTGGAAACCTTAGTGCTAAAAAATATCCTAAGGACAGAAACCTGCTGCTCGGTTAGACCACTACCACCGAGCAGGTGGGAACCTTAGTACTAAAAAAAATAGCCTAAAGACAGAAACCTGTTGCCCGGTTTGACCACTATCACTTAGCAAGTGGAAACCTTAGTGCTAAAAAATATCCCAAGGATAGAAACTTGCTACTCGGTTCGATCACTATCACTGAGCAGGTGGAACTTTAGTGCTAAAAAATATCCTAAAGACAGAAACCCACTGCCCGGTTCGATCACTATCACCAAGCAGGTGGGAACCTTAGTGCTAAAAAAAATATCCTCAGGACAGAAACCTGCTGCCCGGTTCGACCACTATCACTGAGCAGATGGAAACCTTAGTGCTAAAAAAAATATCTTAAGGACAGAAACTTGCTGCCCTGTTTGACCACTATCACCGAGAAGATGGAAACCTTAGTGCTAAAAAATATCTTGAGGACAGAAACCTGCTGCCTAGTTCGATCACTATCACCGAGCAGGTGGGAACCTTAGTGCTAAAAAAAAATCCAAAGAAGAGAAACCTGCTGCTCGGTTCGACCACTATCACCGAGCAGGTGGAAACCTTAGTGCTAAAAAATATCCTAAGGACAGAAACCTGCTGCCCGGTTTCATTACTATCATCGAGTAGGTGGAACATTAGTGCTAAAAAATATCCTTAGGACAGAAACCTGCTGCCCGATTCGATCACTATCACCGAACAGGTGGAAACCTTAGTGCTAAAAAATATCCAAAGGTGAGAAACCTGCTTCTCGGTTCGATCACTGTCACCGAGCCGGGGGGATCCTTAGTGCTAAAAAAAATATCCTAAGGACAGAAACCTGCTGCCCGGTTCGTCCATTATCACCGAGTAAGAGGAAACCTTAGTACTAAAAAATATCCTTATGACAGAAACCTGCTATCCGGTTCGACCACTACCACCGAGCAGATGGAAACCTTAGTGCTAAAAAATATCCTAAGGGTAGAAACTTGCTACCCGGTTCGATCACTATCACCGAGCAGGTGGAAACCTTAGTGCTATACAATATCCTAAGGAGAGAAACATGCTGCTCGGTTCGATCACTATCATCGAGCAAGTGGGAACCTTAGTGCTAAAAAAAAAATCCTAAGGACAGAAACCTGCTGATCGATTTGATCTCTATCATTGAACAGGTGGGAACCTTAGTGCTAAAAAAAAATCCTAAGGAGAAAAACTTGCCGCCCTGTTCGATCACTATTAACGAGCAGGTGGGAACTTAAGTGCGAAAAAAAAATCCTAAGGAGAGAAACCTGCTGCCGGGTTCGACTACTATCACCGAGCAAGTGGAAACCTTAGTGCTAAAAAATATCCTAAGGACAGAAACTTGCGGCCCGGTTCGATTACTATCACTGAGCAGGTGGAACCTTAGTGCTAATAAATATCCCAAGGACAGAAACCTGCTACCCGGCTCGATCACTATCACCGAGCAGGTGGGAACCTTAGTCCTAAAAAAAATATCCTAAGGACAGAAACTCGCTGCCCTATTCGATCATTATTAGCGAGCAGGTGGGAACCTAAGTGCTAAAAAAAATATCCTAAGGATAGAAACCTGCTGCTCGGTTCGACCACTATCACCGAGCAAGTGGAAACCTTAGTGCTAAAAAATATCCTAAGGACAGAAATCTGCTGCCCGGTTCAACCACTATCAACGAGCCGGTGGAAACCTTACTGCTAAAAAATATCCTAAGGACAGAAACCTGCTACCCGGTTCTACCACTATCATCGAGCAGATGGAAACCTTAGTGCTAAAAAAGATCCTTAGGATAGAAACCTGCTGGCAGGTTCGATCACTATCATCGACGAGCAGGTGGGAACCTTAGTGCTAAAAAAAATATCCTAAGGACAGAAACCTGCTACTTGGTTCGACCACTATCACCCAACAGGTGAAAACCTTAGTGCTAAAAAATATCCTAAGGACAGAAACTTACTGCCTGGTTCGATCACAATCACCGAGCAGGTGGAACCTTAGCGCTAAAAAGTATCCTAAGGACAGAAACCTGCTGCCCGGCTTGATCACTGTCAACGAGCAGGTGGAAACCTTACTGCTAAAAAATATCCTAAGGACAGAAACCTGTAGCTCGGTTCGATCACTATCACGGAGCAGGTGGGAACTATAGTGCTAAAAAAAATATCCTAAGTACAGAAACCTGCTGCCTTGTTTGACCACTATCACCAAGCAGATGGAAACGATAGTTCTAAAAAATATCCCGAGGACAGAAACCTGTTGCCCGGTTTGATCACTATCACCGAGCGGGTGGGAACCTTAGTGCTAAAAAAAAATCCAAAGGACAGAAACTTGCTGCCGGTTTGACCACTATCACCGAATAGATGGAAACCTTAGTGCTAAAAAATATCCTAAGGACAGAAACCTGCTGCCCGGTTCGATCACTATCATCGAGCAGGTGCAGAACTTAGTGCTAAAAAATATCCTAAAGAGAGAAAACTGCTGCCCGGTTCGATCATAATTACTGAGCAGGTGGGAACCTTAGTGCTAAAAAATATCGTAAGGATAGAAACCTGTTGTCCGGTTCGACCACTATCACCGAGGAGATGGAGACCTTAGTGCTAAAAAATATCCTAAAGACAGAAACCAGCTGCCCGGTTTGATTTCTATCATCGAACAGGTGGGAACGTTAGTGCTAAAAAAAATATCCTAAGGACAGAAACCTACTGCCCTGTTCGATCACTATCAGCGAGTAGGTGGGAACCTAAGTGCTAAAAAACATATCCTAAGGACAGAAACCTGCTGCCCGGTTCGACCACTATCACTGAGCAGGTGGAAACCTTAGTCCTAAAAAATATCCTAAAGACAGAAACTTGCTGCCCGGTTCGATCACTATCACCGAGCAGGTGGAACCTTAGTGTTAAAAAATATCCTATGGATAGAAACCTGCTGCCCGGTTCGATCACTATCACCGAGTAGGTGGGAACCTTAGTTCTAAAAAAAATATCCTAAGGACAGAAACCTGCTGCTCGGTTCGATCACTATCATCGGGCAGGTGGAAACCTTAGTGCTAAAAAATATCATAAGGACAGAAACCTACTTCCCGGTTTGATCACTATCTCCGAGTAGGTGGAAACCTTAGTGCTATAAAATCTCCTAAGTAGAGAAACCTGCCTCGTGGTTCAATCACTATCACCGAGTAGGTGGGAACCTTAGTGCTACAAGAATATCCTAAGGACAGAAACCTGTTGGCCGGTTCAACCACTATCATCGAGCAGGTAGAAACCTTAGTGCTAAAAAATATCCTAAGGGTAGAAACCTGCTGTCTAGTTCGATCACTATCATCGACCAAGTGGAAACCGTAGTGCTAAAAAATATCCTAAGGACAGAAACTTGCTGGCCGGTTCGATCACTATCGCCGAGCAGGTGGAAACCTTAGTGCTAAAAAATATCCTAAGGACAGAAACCTGCTGCCCGGTTCGATCACTGTCATTGAGCAGGTGGAAACCTTAATGCTAAAAAATATCCTAAGGACAGAAACCTGCTGCCCGGTTTGATCACTATCACCGAGTAGTTGGAAACCTTAGTGCTATAAAACATCCTAAGCAAAGAAATCTGCTGCCCGGTTCGATCATTATCACCAAGTAGGTGGAAACCTTTGTGCTAAAAAAAATATCCTAAGGACAGAAACCTGCTGCTCGGTTCGACCACTATCATCGAGCAGGTGGAAACCTTAGTGCTAAAAAATATCCTAAGGAGAAAAACCTGCTGTCCGGTTCGACCACTATCATCGAGCAGATGGAAACCTCAGTGCTAAAAAATATCCTAAGGACAGAAACCTGTTGCCCGGTTTGATCTCTATCATCGAGCAGGTGGGAACTTTACTGCTAAAAAAAACATCCTAAGGACAAAAACCTGCTGCCCGGTTCGATCACTATCTTGAGCAGGTGGGAATATTAGTGTTAAAAAAAATATCCTAAGGACCAAAACCTGCTGCCTGGTTCGATCACTATCACCGAGCAGGTGGAAACCTTAGTGCTAAAAAATATCTTAAGGACAGAAACCTGCTACTTGGTTCGATCACTATCAACAAGCATGTGGAAACCTTAGTGCTAAAAAATATCCTAAGGACAGAAATCTGTTGCCCGGTTCGACCACTATCAACGAGCTGGTGGAAACCTTACTGCTAAAAAATATCTTAAGGACAGAAACCTGCTACTTGGTTCGATCACTATCAACAAGCATGTGGAAACCTTAATGCTAAAAAATATCCTAAGGACAGAAACCTACTGCCCGATTCGAACACTATCACTGAGCAGGTGGGAACCTTAGTGCTAAAAAATATCCTAAGGACAGAAACCTACTACCCGGTTCGACCATTATCACCGAGAAGGTGGGAACCTTAGTGCTAAAAAAAATATCCTACGGACAGAAACCTGCTGCCTGGTTCGACCACTATCATCGAGCAGGGGGAAACTTAGTGCTAAAAAATATCCTAAGGACAGAAACCTGTTACCCGATTCGATCTCTATCACCTAGCAAGTGGTACCTTAGTGCTAAAAAATATCCTAAGGACAGAAACCTGCTACCCGGTTCGATCACTATCATCGGGCAGGTGGAAACCTTAGTGCTAAAAAATATCCTAAAGAGAGAAACCTACTGCCTGGTTCGATCACTATCACCGAGCAGGTGGGAACCTTAGTGCTAAAAAAAATATCCTAAGGACTGAAATCTGTTGCCCGGTTCGACCACTATCACTAAGCAGGTAAAAACCTTAGTGCTAAAAAATATCCCAAGGACAGAAACCTGCTGCTCGATTTAATCACTATCACCGAGCAGGTGGAACCTTAGCGCTAAAAAATATCCTATGAATGGAAACCTGTTCCCCGGTCCGATCCCTTTTACTGAGCAGGTGAAAAACCTATTGCAACCAAGCATCTGGGGACCTTAATCAGGATTTCTTTGACGATTGTGGCTTGCCTCTCGGCTTAAGCGCCTACAGCCAAGCATGGGGGAATATTCCACCAAAGCGTAATAAGGCTAGAGGCCTTTGATCATTAATGCCCCGAGTCTCACTAATGGGAAGCCAACATGTACCGCAAGACTTCCGAACATTGGGGGGGTCGTTCGACCCAATTCTTTCAGAATGATTTTCCTTACCTATTCATTAGGCATATACACTTGCACGGAAAAATAGAAATACAATAAAAGGACTGTTGCCCTAAGCACTCGTAAGGTATTTTTTCAGCAAATAGAACACAATTCCGATTAAACTTAAAACACCAATCGTTTTGTCACCAAAACCCGGTGACATGCAGGTTAAATTTGAAAATTAAAATAAGTGTTTAGTCACCACAACTCGGCGGCAAAAGCAAACCAGTCGAAAAGAAAAATTAAACTAGTAACATAAAAGGAGATTGGCAATCAGTCGATAAGATCCGCGGGTTGACCTTCAGTCCTCATCTCTAGGGGCTAAAGTTCGGAAGTAGGGTTTTGAAATTTGGTATTTTTGCCAGCCGAGTCATTAGCAAGAGGGTTACTGGTAGCTTCAGCCTCGGTCATCTCCACGTGGGCGTCAATCTGCTCCACCAACTCCCTCAGGCTATTTGTCTCCTCCTCATCAACCGGCCTCGGTTGGTTCTGCGCAGCTAGAGAAGAGTTTGGGAAGGGGATCCTAGCAGAATCCCTTAAGGGGGAATCTTCGGGCACCTCCAAGGCCTGTAGGGCAGCCATCCAGCCATCTTTAAAAGATAACTGTCGGGCTTCCTTAACAACAGGCTCTACACCCCTCTCGGCGTTCGCGAACCCTTCGTCGTACCATTTATTTTCAGAGGCCTCCAAAGCAGCCCGCAGGTTGGCTATCTCTTCGGCTAGGGTAGCGTTCAGGCTCATCTCTGTGGCCAGCTTCAGATCCATCTTTTGCGACCTTCCTTCTGCCAGAGCCTAGGCCTTCTCCGCCACAGCAGCTCTCTTCTCGGCAGCATTTGCGGCTTTTGCCTTGTCTTTTTCTGACCTAGCAGCCGCCTCTCTACCAGTATTTTCTCGGTCAACATCCTGAGCGAGGCCTTCACTTGTTCGTTCAGGATGTGAGCAAGTTGGGCAGCCTAATGAAACAACGGAAGTTAGCATGACGACATAAGGAAACAGTATGCATGGCAACAGTAAGTTTATGCGAAAATAAAAATGCAAGGGAAGAGGAGTTACCGTGATGGTATGCCACTGAAGCCTCCTCCCCATAGATTCCTCGGTCCCCTCCGAGAAGGCGCTCACATACTCTGGCAGAAGGAGGCCTTGTACTAAACATTGGGCAACGCGTCCCCCTTCCCCTTTCTCCCACACCCGTACGCAGGTGTCTGCTGGGAGAGGCTTACCGTTCAGCTCAAAGGTGGGCTGCCATCCAGGTATGGGTCGGGAGGAGGATGCAATGTTTGTCCCCACCTAACCTGGGGGCTCCTGCATGACAATACCCCTTGACGATCGGGGGGGAGATCGGTTTTGAGCCTCACCTGGGCTGGTAGAAGGTTGTTCGGTGACCCGTTGTCTTTTTTGAGTCCGTGCAGGAGGGGGAGGAGGAGGGGGATGGGCTGGAGGAGTTTGACCACATCTTTGAGCTGGCTGCTGCGAGGTTGTCTGACAGGCACCGGGGATAAAGTGGCTGACTGTCAAAGTCCTGCGGGTCACCATTCCTTCGCCGCCAACAGAATGCGTTCGGGAGGAATTACTTGATTCTACGGCAGCGTGTTTGGCTTCTCGGTCGGGAGCCTCCGGTGAGGCTGGAGCTTCAGGATCAGCAGGGGCCTCACGTTGAAGGGCTTCATGGGCGCGTTCTCGAAGACGCCGAGATACTATTTCAGCTGACTCGTCTCTTATAAGGGCGAGCTCATCCGAGCAAGTATATCGCCGGCTGATGTCCCGGGCTTCACCTGCCGTAAAGTTTGCAGGGAGGAAGTTTGCATGACGAACGTCTATGTAGGAGAGGAGGGGGCTGTTTACTATGAGGGCTTGATAGAAGGGCTGCTAGATGGAGTACACAGGTTCTACACCAAGAATGAGGTGGGACGCCCAGAGCTATCTGTCCCGATGGACGAAAATCTCGGACTAGAGTACGAAATTTAGATCTCGTACATGGACAGTCCTAATGTCTTGGGTGAACACCAAATCGTCTGTAACAAAAATGGAACAAATTAGCGTTTAAGTAAGAAATGTAGTGACGAGAAGGAGGAGGAAAACAAGTTTAAAGATGGCACCAACCCATTTCACGCCGTGAGAGGGGGGGGGGGGGGGACACCACCTGCAAACCAGTTACCGCATACTCGGATGAATTCTCTGGCAGAATTTCTATTAGAGTCTGGCAGACATGAAATTAGCCGCACTCTCATATCCCTAACCTTTAGATAATAATTGGTTTTCTTCTTTCCACACAAGCTGTACATGTGGTTTATGTCATGATGGTCCAATTGCAGACCGAATGTTTGATTTAGCTTACTCACATAACTCACTACCTGGTAAAAATTGGGGGGGTGCTGGTCGGGGCTCAACCCATAATACCTAAGGGTGCAAAGTAAAAGAGGGTCAAGGGAAAACCTAAGACCACCCTCTAGAATCGACATCAATGGGAAGAAGGTAGTGTTTGCCCTTTTGTGGAATGCAATGTCACTTTTGTGGCAATACATCACTTTTACATCACTGGGAAAGTTGTAATCACGCCTAAAGGAAACTAAAGACGCTTCGGAGTCCAACAAATGTGCATAACCCGTCTCAAATTCTAAAGAATTAGAAGGAACTTGTGAAAATAAATTGAAGCAAAGAGAAAGGGAAGGAGACTTACTTTTGGCTCTAGGGGAGAAGTGGATTCTGGGAGTGGTGAACAATTGCACAGTAAGTGCTCAGCAGAGAGGAGTTTCAGAAAATGGAGAGTGAAAAAATGAGAGAATGAGATGAAACAGGCTATTTATAAGCGCCAGGGGAGAATGGGCATTGGTTAGTGGGGCAATAATGAGGGTTAATTAACAGTAATGATGCGTGGATGAAGAAAAAAATCTTGCGGATACCAAGGGCAGATGATGCACGTACCTCAGTTCACGAACCGGTAGGCAATGGTGACGGTTGAGTCAGAAGGCCAGACACGATGTGCCTTTTAAGAAACGCATTAAATGGATATCTAGAACCAGCCAAGTTGCACCCATTGAGCTTCTTGGGTGAACGATTCCTTTTTGGCTCCTTGATTCGTTCCCGAGAAGTCAAACACGAATTAAGGGGGGGCTAATGTGCGGCCCCATGGCATGTGGGCCTGTATGGGCCTTGGATCATGGGTCAATGATGAGGCCCAAGGGCCTTACATTATCACCACCCCGGGTTTCGGCCCAAGCCCATCAATGCCACGAGACCAAGCAAAGTGTTGTTCAAAAACCCGGGACGCAGTCCGGAATGGGTGTAGCTACGAGGGTAGTTGCCCAGTTAGCCTTGCCGAACAATATCGTGATTGTTCATCAACATTGTTCTTTACACGCTTAGCAGTGCCTTTGGGAATAACGCTGCCGAGCACATCTGCTGAAGTGTGAATCATTTCTAAAACCACTCCTACCTAAACTCCCATTTACCACTAACAATATTGGACCTCACACTGCACTAACGTTGAGAGTAATCATGATCATCCCATTGGAAACTTGCTATAAATAGGAGAACCAAAGGGAGAAATAGCGGTCGAAAGAAGAAAAGGGAAAAAGGGGGGGAGAAGGAAACAGAAAATGGAGGGAGAAGAGAGATTCTGGGTAAAGTGAGAAGTAGCGTAGAGTGGGAGAAAAGAAAGGATCTCGTCGAGTCTCCGCATCAAGAACGACCTAACGTAGGAAATCCAGGCCCACCATACAAATAAGTTATGAGTCCGAACGAGGCCCAATCCATTAGCCTCATTTTCGGTGCGCACATTGTCCTAACAAGGTTTTGCTAGAGGTGGTAGAATGTGTTGCAAGTTATGAGGGTACTATTCAGGGGTCATTCTACCATTAATGTGGCTAGTAGAGTTGGTGCAGAGCATTGAATGCAGAGGTGATTGGTACTTTTCCTGATATTTCCCTTCTTCTTTGCTTGCATGTCTCTACCACCTTTCTCGGTATTTTGTCTTTTGATCTAAGTGGCCTACTCAATTCCTCCCGAGGAACGCTCACTCTTCCGACTTCTCGAGCAATCGGCCTTTATTCTCAGGCTCTCATCATTGGTGTATTTGGTCAGAATTTATGAGGGAATGGGCTCTTCCATGTCATTGGGATGGCCCATGGAGCTCTATTTTGTACTCGTATCTCACCCCTCCCACAATATCATAGGAGCATATTGGTAGCAATGATTGAAGTCGGATATTTGTTTTGTATTAGGGCATGGTTTACTTCAAATAGTTTTGATTGAATTTCCTACGATCCTTTATCTATCAAACTCATAAAATCATTAATGTGTATTAATTAAATTACATGATTCATTAAATTATTAAAAACAAGTCAGATAACTAATTAAATAGGCAATGTGATAAAATACATGTGAACAGATTTATGAATTATCATGTAGTGGGTTAGAAGAATTTTCCTCCAAACCAATTTGGAGGAATGCTTTGTCCTTTGAATTACATGGATTACAATATTAGACGCTGGATTGACTTACAAAGATGGTTCCATGACCTATTTCAACCAAAAAAACAAAAAAAGAAGAACCGTCTTACTTGAAAATGTTTAGGTATATATTGATCTTCAATAAGAAAAGTATCAAACTTTTTATCACATATGAGATAACTTTTAATTCCAGGGGGGAAATCTTCCTTGAACGAGTTTAAGTATATATTGACCCTCAATGAGAAAAAAAGTAACAAAATTTTATCATCATAGAATATGAGAAAACTTTCTTAGCTTGGCAAATATAGATATATACTATTTTTTAGGTTGAATCCCAATCATGCATGTAGGAGAGCATGGATATACCAGAAGAAGGGCCTCTCATTATTTTCATCGGCCAGTCAAGCAATTGCTTTGCAGATTTCATGTACCCTATTGCAACTTTACATTTGAAGAAAACTTAGGGCAGCACTGTAATTATCTATATATATATATATATAAAACCGAAGCTTTTGGAGCTCCCATATTTTTCCACATCAGCATTATTTTAAAAAATAAAATTATTAAAAAAATAAAAATAAAACCCTTTTTTAACCCAATAACTATTTCTCCCCGAAACAAACCGATAAAACCTATTTCTCACGCTCTGTCTTTCCCTCAAACGCAAACTCTCTCCCTCAAATGCAAACTCTCTCTGTGGTTCCCCCCAATCCTCTTCTACCTATGGCTCTGCTACCCCAGACAGATTCTATTCTACAAAAAAAAAAAAAAAAAAAACAGAACCGCTGCATCCCAAAAAAAAAAAACACAGAACCGCGAAATGCCGAGATAGTGATAGCAATTTGATTTTGAGGGTCCCTCACCATTCTCTTTGATTTTAGGGTTATGGCCTACTTCCTCTCAAAAAGTAATTCTCCTCCGCCCATAAACACCACTGTTGATGGGTTCCTACTCTTTCTCTGATAAAAAAAACTTCCTCCACCCATAAACAACACCTCCGATGGGTTCCCATTCTTTCTCTGATTTTTTTTAAAAAACAAATCTAAAAGGTAAATTAGATTTGTTATACGTTTTCAAATTTTACAATTTCAGTTGGCATTGGTTCTAGATTTAAATTCAGAAATTAGGGCTTAGAAAATAGGATTCTGATTTGAATTATTAAATGTTTTCGTTTATATATATATATATATATATATATTTTTTTTTATAAATTTGTCTCTTTGGATTTAAATCATTCAGTTTCTTTGCAGAGATGAAGTGGATTTTTTCACAATGTAGAGACTCTAATTTCATCACAGCAAAGGTATTAATTTCTTTTTCTAATATTCTCTTCAATTATGGTTTGTTGTCAATTTAGAAATTTTAGTTCATACCCCTTTTCCTCTCTATTTATTGATATGAGGGAAAACCCCTGGAAGATGAAATCCTATCTGAGTATTAATGGTTAGTGATTTTTTAACTTAATCCCGTCACTTTAATTTTCAAGTTTTGTTTTCCCTCTTATCTGTTCTGTTATTCATAAGGGGGAGTGAAATTGAGGAATTTTGTTGGTTTAAATGGTTGGCCTTTGGTTCAACGCCCTTAAAAAGGGGTTTTTAGCAAATTTTTAATTGTGTAGTTTCGGTATTTGATGTCCTCCACCATAAGAATTCTCAGTTTATGCTCTATTTGTATTAACATGAGGCTTTTATTATTATTGTTTTTTTTTTTTTTTTTTTTCGGATTTAATTAAAGTTTCTAGGTTATTTCAAGCTTTGGTTTCATGTTTAGTCTCTATTTATTTTGTATTTTAGTTTGACCGAATCTTCTTTAAGAGTAGCATCTTGATTTTTGAGGGGTTTTGTTTGATTCTTTGTTTGGTTGCAGACCCCAGCTTCTTTTCCAATTTCCTCCTTCAGTAACCCATGGATTATTTTCTGCTTTCTGTTATGCAAAGCGAAAGACCAAATCTATATAGTTTAGAAGTTGTCTGCAAATTCCAGCAATAGCAAAGTGAAAAGGTAGAGCTGTTTAAGATAGAAATTATGAGAAAATTTTACTAATGATAGAAGATTTTCTGTTGTGATTATTTAATGCAAATTGTTGGTATGGGTTGCAGGGATAAGAAAGCTATGAGTAATGGACATAGACATGAGTTATTAAAACACTGAACAATTGTATCTTTTTGGTGGTTTGCTTATTTAGTTTCAGTGGGTAACTACTTATTATTGTATACACTATTTACTTTTTAATTTCTTCTTTCCGTTTTTCCGTTTTTTGTTTTTTTTTTCACCTCTACGAGAACAAGCCTAGCGAAGGTTGTGGACAAAAAACAGAGTATCCTTGACGCTACTGCTATTGGTAATTCTTTTCTTCACAATCATTCTATTGTTTTCAGTTTTTAAATTTTAATTTTTATAATAACAAACATTTATAACTAAGGCATTGAAATATTTTGTGCACACCATGTGTTTGAGAAAATGCCTTGCTTACTCTTGCATTAGTTTGTAGCCACTTTATGGTTTGTGCATCTTGGTTTTAATTGCTATTGGTTATTGACTACTTTTTGTTATGTATCAATCAGAAGTTATGATGATACAAAAAATATTCTGTTTGTACCCAACGACAGGAAAAAAATATGTTTGGCCAAGTCATTGCTGTCTACATTAAAGGATGAAGACTCTTAGATGTCAGTTCTGCTAAATAGCTAATGTACTTAATTAGTAGATTTGATTTCAATTGCCAGATTTTCAATTGATATAGAAATAATGGAAGGATGGATTGTTGTTCTTTTCAATTTTTTTATAATGAAAGCCTTATGGTCAAAGCGCAATTTGTCAACGTTACTTTCAACTTTCAAGCATTCAAATTTAGATAGGTGCTTGGTAGAACTTTGTTTCTAAGCTATTTAATTCAATGCATTGAACAGTCTTTTTTTTTTTCTTTTCTTTTTCCAAATAATGCAGTAGCTTGGTATTCATACTGATATTTTCAATGCTTCGTTCTTTGCTCTCTTTTTATTTTGAAAAAGTTTTTCCTGGGCTGAATGAGTTGTCTACTCTATTAAGGTTACAACTGAGACATTATATAGCACTTACATCCATTCAAATGCCTACATAAAGCTTTACATGAATCATTCTTCTTTTTTCCTTACTTTAGCCTCTTTTTCTATTAGCTAAGAGTAAATTTGTGGTTTGGTAATAGTACTTGCAGCATGCAACGAGAATTACTATAGTTCACAATTGAATGAGTTTTACCATAGTTCACAAATGAGTTTCTTTTGGAACATCTAACTCCTCCTGCCAATGGTTTGAAGCCATGTCATATCATGTACAACAATGAAGATGACAATGGGAGAGATATTTTCCAAAGATTATATTGAAATTTTATTGTTTAATAGATTGTGCTGATTTTTTTCGACCCAATTCTTTTTATGTAAATAATTATATTAGAGGGTATGTGTGTCTGTTTTGTATTCTATATTTGATTGAATTGTAGTTTAGATGAGTCTTTGGGTTTTGAACAACATATGGAGTTCATACATAACCCATTTTGGTCCTAAATTGTATTGTGAAAAAATTTATTGCAGAGAGGTAATTGAGTCAAAATAATTATGCTGCTACTACAATTCTTATAATTCTTTTCAATTAGAGTATGAAATTGAAGTTTTGAAATTTTTTTGCCTATTTGTTGTTGGTGCTTCTAACTACCGGAAAATTTCATTTATTGTTGTTTTCATTATCAACCTGTTCTATTGCCAAGCTTAAAAAAAAACACTTTTTAAAGCTTTTTTTTTTCAATTTATTGGAAATATTGATTAATTCTTAAGATTTAATTCTTCATTTTATTTTAAACTTAAGTTTGATTTCTATTTTTCATTAAGTAATTTAATGTTTTATCTTTATACAAAATAGTTTTCCCGTGCATCGCACAGGTTAGCGACTAGTTATTATTATTATTATTCTAAAAAGTGCAACACTGTAATTGATTTGTGCACTACTTTCCTAGTATGCATTCCTATGTTCTAGTCTCTACTTTGAGTTGTGCCATCTAGCTACAGCACCTAAATGCTGGTACCGCTTAAGGCACTTCTTACGGACACAGAACCAATATTAGCATGATTGCCCTCTGGTTTTTCTTTTTCACTGATCCAACTCCATCTAGACTTGTTTCATCTGGACTCAGAAATGTAGCCCTTCTGAAGTCACTCACATATAAGTGAACATGCCAGAACAAGATCTCAAGTTCTTATCCCCTTAGAAGTTAAGTTAAGCCATATATCTTGTTGAATTCTATACAAGCTTCACAATTGCATCAATGTAGGAATGAAAGCTTAGAGAGAGAAAGACAAATGTAAAACTTGTAGAAATGAATTCAATTAATAAGTTTACAATGCTTTGTTCTTTATACAGGTAGAACAGAGGCGGGAAAGATAGGAGGAAGCAAAACAGAAATAACTAACTTCCTAACTAATCTAAGCCATACACGTGGAATAGAAACTAATAACACATTTAGCCTGATTGTACAAACGGCAGTCGTTTTGTATCTGTCTAAATTATTCTGAAACTAAGCTACTTTAAGCTACCTGCAGTTTACTTCTATATTTACAAATCACAATGCAAACGATTGTAGTTTAGTTCAATAATACAAAACGACTGATATCTTCCTAACAAACTAACAAACTCAATACTCCCCCTCAAGATGAACCATAGATGTTGATTAGGTTCATCTTGGATAGAAGAAAGTAAAAATTCTTATGTCCAAGGTCCTTTGTGAAGGAATCAGCAATCTGGTGTTTGGTAGGCACATGGAAAGTCTTAATCACCCCACTTTGAATTTTACTTCGGATATAGTGACAATCAACCTCTATGTGCTTTGTACGTTCGTGAAATACTGGATTTGCAGCAATATAGAGGGCGGCCTTGCTATCACAGTACAAAGAAGCTGGATAATTGTGATTTAAACCAAAGGTTCCAAGTAATGCTACTAACCAGACAAGTTCACTTGTGACAGTAGCCATTGCACGATATTCAGACTCTGCTGATGATCTGGATATCACTTGTTGCTTCTTACATTTCCAAGATATGAGAGAATTGCCAAGAAGAACACAGAAGCCTGAAACTGATTTTCTGGTATCTGGACATGCAGCCCAATCAGCATCACAATAGGCTTTGAGTTTCAATTCAGAACTTGCAGATAGGAATAAACCTTGTCCTGGTGCCTTCTTAAGATACTTAAGTATTTTATAAGCTGCTTGTAAATGAGGAATCTGAGGGGAGCTCATAAACTGACTTAGTTTGTGCACTGAGTAACAAATGTCAGGTCTGGTTAAAGTCAGGTAAAGAAGTTTGCCTATAATTCTTCTATACAAAGATGGATCTGGTGCAGCCTCTCCCATTGAACTCCTAAATTTGGCTGATTGATCCATAGGCACATTGGCAGGCTTCCTTGCTAGCAGACCCGTATCAGATAGCAGCTATAAAACAAACTTCCTTTGACACAAACTAATACCTTTTTCAGTCCTTGCAACCTCAAGGCCTAAGAAATACTTCAAGGTACCAAGATCCTTGAGTTTGAACTTGGCATTTAGGAAAACCTTGAAAGTATTGACTGCCTCCACATTGTTGCTAGCTATCAAGATGTCATCCACATAGGCTAGCAAAATGAGAATTGAACCCTTGCTAATCTTAGTGAAGACAGAGTAGTCTGATTTAGATTGAATGAAACCATGATCAATGAGAGTGGATGAGAGCTTAGCAAACCACTGTCTACTGGCCTGCTTCAACCCATAAAGAGATTTAGTGAGTTTGCACACCTCCCCCTTGCTGCCAAATCCAGGAGGGGGAACCATATACACTTCCTCATTCAATTCTCCATGCAAGAAAGCATTGTTGACATCTAGTTGGGACAAATGCCAACCATACACAGCAGCCATAGCCAAAAGGGTCCTAACAGTTACAAACTTCACAACAGGGGAGAAGGTCTCATAGTAATCAACTCCCTCAGTTTGATTGAAGCCTTTAGCTACCAATCTGGCTTTGTACCTTTCTATAGAGCCATCAGTTTTAAGCTTGATTTTGTAAACCCATTTGCACCCTATAGGCACTTTACCTGGAGGTAATTTGGTCATTATCCAAGTCTGGTTTGTCTGAAGTGCATCAATCTAAGCCTTCATGGCAGCTTGCCACAAAGGATCAGGTAGAGCTTCAGCATAGGAGGTGGGTTCTTTGGCAATAGACAAGGCAACAGAGAAGGCTTTATGTGCATTAGACAACTTAGAATAAGAAAGAGTTGATGAAAGGGGATAAAGGATACCTGGACTGTCACTGGAGATAGAATCATGGGAAGGTAGAGAAGTTGATGCTAAGTTGCAGTGATGATGAGGAATAATAGTGTAAGCTAAACCACAGTGGTAATCATGAAGATATGAAGGGGTTTTATGAGGCCTAGTGGACTTTCTAATAAGAGGGAAATCAGATTGAGCAACTGTTAGGATTGGTGCCCTTAAATCCTATTGAATGATGCTATGTATGATATTAAGTGTGACATTGTGTTAGACATTATGTATGACTTAATATTATGTTTAATAAATTTGTTTTATTATTATCTGAAATAATGGTAACATGAATATTCGGACATTATCATATAGTCCATGAGATGCATAGTATGTAATTTATGTGAAGAGTCACAGAAGATATAAATCACAAGTTCTTTGTAAACTCAGAATTATAGTTCATAGTCGGTGATGAAATTGGGCATTTCATCTGCGAAGACTATAACATATCAACTACGATGATTTGTCTTGATCATGGAAGTGGAGACTTCTAGTTGATGTGTTAATATGTTTTAAGAGTTAAGACATATTGAACTGGACCGCCATGAGATTTATTATTTGCCTAAGGACTGTCAAATGAATAATAAATCTCAAGACTTACATTTGCATGAACTCTTAATCCTGAGAGAATAATGGACCTGATCATAAGATGTAGGTTGCTTTGATATATCAGGAGTGAGATTTATAGTAATGGTCAAAACCTCAGTATGTTGGGCAGCCACATTAAGTATTGATGGAACATGTATTCTCAAGATGGAATTCATAGTCTCTTAATAGAGATATAAAGTATTCCCTTGAGATAAGTTTAATGGGTTTGTTATTCAGAGAGTTAGGCCTAACCACTTTAGTAAGTAGTTACTAAAGTATATATTTATGAAATTGGTTTTCATGAATATATGATGAATAACTTTAAAGGATTAAACCGGGTACTCAAGGATTAAGATGTAGTAATTCACAAAGTGACAGTCTACATTATTGACTTTGTGTTACTACGAATATTTTATGAAGGGGTTGCATGTATAATAAAGTCTTGGGATATAATATATAGATAAGACCTAGAGTGCAACTATATTTATATAGTGGTATTAAATATAGTTAATGGTAACTTTGGACTTGTCAAGAGTTGACAGAAAAGCCCAAGGCCCATTGGAGCTAGTGTCTTATTGGTCCCTTTTGGTCCCACTCCAAGCCACACACTTAAGCCCAATTGGTAAGGCCCAAAAGGCCAACCCAATTAGATATATTGGTTAGACACAAAGGGAAAAATGTACAGAAACATATTGGTAAGAATAACATCATTGAAATGGTGTTGATGTGAGTTTTTGGTACTCACTAGTCATCCCTTTGTTACCAATTTCAGAGACCACACATCTTGGGCGATTAGTGGAATTGGAGTGAAGATTAAAAGTATTCCCGAGTGCTTCAATCTTTGTTTTGAAATTCACCGCTTCAAGGTACGATCTCTTGTTCTCAAAATTCTGAAATTTACTTAGTACGTGTTATCAATATTGAATGAAGTAGATCCGTTCAAAACTTACTTTTCCGCTGCACTTATCTTTAATTCCATTAGCAACAGGTAAAGCAGACTGAGCAACAGGTAAAGTAGACTGAGCAACAGGTAAGTCAGGTTGATCAATAGAAAGTGCAGGTTGAAAAGAATGATCATGAGGATGAGAAGAGGCCATATCAGGATGAACAAGATCTGGAAATTCATCAGGGGGCACAGCAGTATCAACAGAACTAAAAGGAAGAGAAAACTCAGTAGAAATGGATGCAACAGAATCATGAATTGGTGACTGAGATGGAAAAATATGATGGGAAGTGGAAGGTGGACTAGGGATGAATTTAGATGCCAATGTTTAAAAGGAAAAACAGTCTCTTTGAAGATAACATCCCTTGACAAAAATGTAGTTCTAGTGCAAATCATACAACTTATATCCTTTAGTCCCAAAAGGGTAACCAAGAAATATGCATGCCTTTGCTCTAGGATCAAATTTAGATCTGTTCCTAGTTAAAGTAGATGCATAACATAGACAACCAAATGATTTAAGGTGCTGATATGAAGGGGAATGGCCCAAAAGTTTCTGGTATGGAGTAAGATTGCCTAGAAGAGGACTAGGCAACCTGTTGATGAGATATGTGGCTGTAAGGACACAATCTCCCCAGAATTTTAAAGGTAAATTGGCATGAAACCTCAAGGCTCGAGCAACATTCAATAGATGTTGGTGTTTTCTTTCAACAACAGCATTTTGTTGTGGAGTTTCAACACAAGATAGCTGATGTATGAGACCTTTTGAAGCATAAAATGAGGAAAGAGCAAATTCAGGCCCATTGTCACTCCTAATGACCTTAATGGAGACTTTGAACTGATTAAGAATCATTTGAAAGAAGGATTGAACTAAAGAAGAAGCATCAGATTTGTACTTCATTAAATAAACCCAAGTGCACCTACTATGGTCATCAACCAAGGTGAGAAAATATTTTGAGCCATTTAATGAAGTAGTAGAGTAGGGTCCCCAAATATCAGCATGGATGAAATCAAAGCAAGCTAAAGAAACACTTGTGGACTTAGGGAAAGATAATTTGTGTTGCTTGGCTAAAGGACAGATATGACAATCAAAGGATTTGTTATTACAAGAAAGCAGATCAGGTACAACAGAATTCAGCAAAGTTAATCTTTGTGAAGATGGGTGGCCTAATCTGTAATGCCACAACCTAACATTATCACTTGAAGTAGAAACAATAGAAGGAGAATCAAGATTACAAGAATTGACACTCTTATTACAAAGGAAAGAAGGTAATCTGGACAGAACCTCTGAAACAGAAGGTGGCAAAGTGATTGAGTCATTGCACTGCAAAGTATACAGCCCTTCATTTCTCTTACCCAACCCAATCATCTTCCAATGCAGTAAGTCTTGGAGAAAACAGTAATGAGAAAGAAAAATATAGCAATAGGAAGGGTTTTGGGTTAGTTTACTTATGGAAATAAGATTGAAAGAAAAGGAAGGAATACAAAGGACATTTTCAAGAATCAGTGTGGCTGAGATTTTAACAGTGCCAACATGGGTCACCTTAACCATTTCAACATTTGGGAGTCTAACAGACATCTGAATGGAAGAAGTGACAGAGGTGAAGAAATAAATGGAATGGATCATGTGGTCAGTAGCACCACTATCAAGAATCCAATCATATTAACTAATATGAGAGGTGTTTGTACTAGAAGAAAAAATTGAATGCTGAAGAGAACGGGAAAACCATATACCTGATAAAGTGTGGGCTTAAACATCCATGGAAGGCTGAGTAATGATGGTGGCAACATGAGGAGCATTTTCCAAACATGCCTCTAGTGGTGCTTGGGTACCAAAGTGGCATTGAGAGTTCAACAATCCAAGTAATTGTTGATATTGAGCCTTTGTGAGAGCAACAGGTTCACCGAGAGGACTTTCAGCAGCAACAACATTGTTTGCAAAAGGTGGACCAGCTTTGTTTTTGAACTTATATCCAGGAGGATATCCGTGCAACTTGAAGCATTTGTCAACAACATGCCCCATAGCTCCACAATGAGTGCATTGTGGCCTGCCATTCTTGAACTTAACAAAGGTCTTGGTGTTCCCAGGTTTAGACCTAAAAGCTGCCAAAGCTGCTGATGTATCAGCCATAAACTTTTTTTTAGCACCTACTTTTCTCTGTTTCTCATCTTGCAGTAGAAGAGAGAACACTTTGCTCAATGAAGGCACAGGTTCCATAAGCAGAATTTGGCTCCTGACAGCTGCATACGTCTCACTCAGCCCCATTAGGAAAGACATGGTGCACTCCTCAACTTGGTGACCACATGTACATATTCTGTAATTAGAAAATTCATCCCAAAGACCTTTGAACTTGGCATAATACGCATTGATAGTTAAGTCCCCTTAAACTAAAGAACTAATCTCCTTTCTTAGATCAAAGATTGTAGGACCATTTCCTTGCCCAAACCTGTTTTGCAGATCAACCCATACATCTCTAGCAGTCTTGAAATAAACTATACTTGACTGCAACTCTTTGGAAACAGAATTAAACAGCCAAGCCAGGACAATGCTATTGCATTTATTCCAAGCTGTGTAATATGGATGATCAACAGATTGAGGCTTAGGGATAGAGCCATCAATGAAGCCCAATTTAGTTTTGGCATCCAAAGAAATAAGTATGGCCCTACTCCAGGTGTTATAGTTATCTTCAGTGAGATGTTGAACCACCAAAGAAACTCCTGGATTGTCACCACTGGATAGAAAATAGGGACTAGATGTGTTTTCCCAAGGATGCGTAGTAGGAGTAGGATTAACACTAGAGGTACTCTCAGTCATGTTTATCACAGAAAAGGAATGAGAGAATGAAGATTCAGGGTTTCAACTAATTAAAACCAAGAATTGGGGATAAAAAAAAAACACGAATTGGTTTTCTCAAGAATTCTCTAAGAAACAAGAGTTGGATTCTGTGTGACAATCAAGCTGTAATTCACAATCTTGATGAGATTGTAAATGGAAACAGTGAATTCGAAAAACAGAATATCCCTAGAATTGAAGGAAAAATGAATTGAAACCCTAAAATTGAAGATTTCAATTCAATTATGAATAGAAGAACAGAAAATCAAGATTTCAACACACTAAGGAAATTAAAACCTCGAAGATGATGAACTTAATGCAAGAATCAACAGAAATGCAACAAGTAAATTTCTAGTTGATTTGAAAAGAAGCATTAAGAAGACAAGAAAGAACGTAATTGAACTAGGAAATTTCAGAATACCATACTTGGATGATCTCTGAACTAGTTCGCTCTGATACCATGTTGAATTCTATACAAGCTTCACAATTGCATCAATGGAGGAATGAAAGCTCAGAGAGAGAAAGACAAATGTAAAACTTGTAGAAATGAATTCAATTAATAAGTTTACAATGATATGTTCTTTATATAGGTAGAACAGAGGCGGGAAAGATAGGAGGAAGCAAAATAGAAATAACTAACTTCCTAACTAATCTAAGCCATACACGTGGAATAGAAACTAACAACACATTTAGCCTGATTGTACAAACGGCAGTCGTTTTGTATCTGTCTAAATTATTCTGAAACTAAGCTACTCTAAGCTACCTGCAGTTTACTTCTATATTTACAAATCACAATGCAAACGATTGTAGTTTAGTTCTATAATACAAAACGACTGATATCTTCCTAACAAACTAACAAACTCAATATATCTTAACATCTAGGATAACAATCTCAAGTCCCAGGTAGCTTCTTTGCAGATACTGAAGTGTGGATGGAAGACCTTCCACGTGATTTGGATGATGTTTTATCGTTTGATTTAGCTTAATAATATTTTCTTACCAGTTTCTCAAAAAAAAAAAAAAGATTCTTTTTTAGTGGATTTTTTTAAAAATATTTAAATATCAATTAAATATTACTTATTTAATATTAATATTGTATTGTACGTGCAAGTTAGATTTTAATTTATTTATGTGAGTGAAATAAGTTATCTAACAGTACATTTACATGAGAAAGCTCGAAAAGAAGCAAACTTTGACATGACACTCAAATAAGAAATAAAGAAAGTGATCGTAGGACATTAAAAAGACGCACATTTAAACAAGAAGAGGAAATTGATTAACAAAACAACACAGGATGTATGTGGAAAACCCTTGAGAAGGGATAAAAAACCACGATGTGAGCAAGAACACAACATTCTTGCTCGACTCAGCTTCTATTACGTATGGGAAAGAGATTAGTTCACAATGAAATTGCCTTTCTTTTCTACCAACTCTCCACTTTCATCTCAAAATATCTAGTTGGGTTCTTGTCCTAATAGCACAGCTACACGTTCCTTTTATACTCTAAGGAACATGGCCGAATAGAAGGATAGGTGTCAAGTCATCATATTCTCTCTTTTGGATATTTTCACAACTGTGATATTATCTGCTGACTAAGGGATAAGAACTGCTTGGACTCGTAGATAGGTAGCTTTGCCACTGCTTGGGAGACAAGTCTTGGACATTGAGAGGGACATTAGGAGTATTGTGATTGGTACACGTGTTCCTTAGGTGACTTATTGTACATTCAACCAATAAGGGGTGCCCTCATAGCTTCTGATCTTAGAAAGTCACTATCTTCCTTTTTGTGAGTGCTTGAGTACCATGTCAGGTGTAAATCTTACTTCCTTCCCAAGGTAGTCATGCCTTTAGCACAAACCAAAACAAGATCCCTTAGCCAACGCTTCCTCTCCCATTACTCACGGGCACTCCACATGTAGAGTCTAGATTTAACTACTTATGCATTCTCCTATGCCTTTGTGGTGTTATGTACATATATATATATATATATATATATAGAGAGAGAGAGAGAGAGAGAGAGAGAGAGAGAGGTTTAAAAACCATTATTGTTTTCGATATAATAAAATTGTTAATTAAAATTTTTGTATTTAGGTTTTATTAAAATTTCATTTATAAGTAAGGAAAATTGATTGACAATGATTATTCAACACACTCATAAAAAATTGTTTTAGTAAAACAGTCTAGGAGGGAATTCTTTTGGCTCACTATTTTTGGGAATTCTTTGAGTCGAAAAAAAGAAGGAAAACTTAACTATAATTTTTTCTCAAAAAAAAAAAAAAATTTAATTGATAGGAAATTATTGTTTTTAAAACTTTGATGTACAATGTTTCACATGATGTGCATACTTTCATGTTAGGTGTCCATATTTTATAAATGATGTTGTAGAGCATAGAAAGTATTGGATATAAAACAATAAGAAAGTTATATATTTATTTTATTTAAAGTTTGAACATGAATTCTAGTAGTAGCGAGGAGAAGATGCAAGTAAGGAAGCAAGCAAGCATGGAGAGGATGAGGGGGACCAGTGAAGAGAAGGGCAGGCAAGTTAAACCAAAGACAAGGACAACCGACCTCTTTGTCTTTGGTACCTAGTGAAAGGAAAACGTGGAAAGCTCATAATCGTGGGACCCCAAAAGTTAGTAGGGGAATTATTGAATATTGGCTTTGGTTGGAGATATTTGTTACCTCAAGATAGGGACTAGGGAGTGGAGAGAATCTGATTAGATGTGTAGTTCTTGTCTTCTTTTCTTTTACACTTTCTCAGAAATTAAAAAAAAAAAAAAAAGTATTGTGATAGAAGAACCTTCCTAAAATGGAAAGAACTAGCTTGGTGGGCAAGCCAGAAGGCCTAGGACTAACCATCCATCTCACAAAAGTAGTACTACCCCTATCTGCTTATCTTCTATACCCTACACATTAATCTTTTTATTTTTATTTTTATTATCTTTCTTTTTATTCCCCACACATTAATAATCTCTTTTTGTCATCTTACTTTTTGGATCCGGATCTATTGAACTATGAAAAAAAAAATTTATTAAGGTCAAGAAGTTAAAATGATAATTTTTTAATTTTCAATATATGAGATCTCAATCCTTACTTTTCTGTGCTTTTTGAAAAGTCAATTGCTTGCTGTCAAAAATCATCACGAGCACTTTGAACAGGTTAAGGCTCAAGATGCTTTTCTGAGCTAAAGTAATCCTTTATGTATGCACACACCTACGTGATTGATGGCTCTCAATATAGTACGTACTAGTCATGACTGCGTATAGGGAAGAAAATTCAAGTGAAGATGGCTCATACAATTAACATTTGTAAAATCTAAATGTGTCTGCAAAATGAAATATATAATCTTTAAATTCTATGATTCAAAAGAAACAATTAGGTTTTTGATGCCAAAGGGATTAGATGTAATGCATCAGCATGACCATATAATAATAAAGTTATGCATTTATTATTATTTTTTTTTAAAAACAAAATTACTATTACTATGGATGTTTTCCTTTTAACAAAATCTCGATGTATATCTATATCATTCGTGGTTTGACAGATTGGTTTTTGTTTCTTCTTTTTGGTGACCGACCTTCTCTGTCTCTTACTCTCATTTTCTAGCTAGTTGAGATAACGATAATGAATATCATGATATAAATACACATCAATCTTGTATCAAGCTTTACTAGTTAAAGATATCACAATGCGAATATATAGTTGATGTTTGTGTTATGATTCAATCTTATTTTATTTTACTCTACTTTTCTAACAACTTTTGTTCCACTGGTTAAAGATATCGTTCGACGTAGCTAATAGATTGTTGCTCGAATCTACAATTGCCATCAGCTGTTCCAAGCTTCACTGTATCCTTAGTTTTTTGGATGGTGACTTGAATACTGATTTTCACATTATATTTTCAACACGATGTTCGGTCGGTGAAAGTGACTTAAAATTATAAATAAATTCGTGAAGATAAATTCGGCGAAAGGTACATACATGATTGAATCTTTTGATACAATGAATCAGAATGCATAAGTATATCATCGCTGTAACCCGAAAGAATATGTAGTTCAATATAAAGTAGCCCATCGATGCAAACAGAAAAGAGATCCAAAAAAGCGATGTTTTGGATACATATATAGATGTAATGTATGACCATATAATTACAAATTTTACATAAATTTATTAGTTTTATAATCAAATAATATATTATATATTTATCTTGTTATCATATATTTTGAAGAGTAAGATTTAGGTATAGTACTTCCTTAGGTTTCTCTCTTAAAATTTTGCCATGTGGCTTTTTGCTCATGAATGAAAGTGTATTTTTTAAGTTAAGTAGCCACATGGCGGAATCTTAAAAGGGGAATCTAAGGAACAGTACCTAAGGTACTGTACATAAGTTTTGTCCTATTTTGAAAGCTCAAATTAGTGTGAAATACTAGAGCTTGTTTAGACCCTAAAATAAATATTATGGTTAGATTACTTTTACCCTAACTTATCAAAATGCGGAATAAGAGTAAAGAAGCGCAATATGCCGATACACTACTCTAAGCCATATCCAACCACTATGAATAATAAAATGAAAACTTAAAGAGTAGGGAAAAGAGATGTAAACACAAGATAACACCGAGATGTGTTATCGAAGAGAAAACTGAAGAACTTGGCGAAAATCCTCTTTGTGACCCTCCAAATCGAAATTGATCCACTAGAGAATATAGTTTGAGTACACGAATAACAAAAGACCCTTCAAGCCTAGTCTACTCCATGTACTTGAGCCCTTCAAGGTCTTGCTACCAATGGACTTCTTGGAGTCTTGTCTTCTCTAGCTTTCCGGATCCCATAATTCAGCCTGATTACATCCGCCGCTAAATGACTCCTTCCAATGCTTCCCAACAGCACCAAAACTTTACTTAACACTCAGATTGAGTGTGGTAAGCGTTTGGGCTAAGAACCTCTCAAGGATGTAGAGATGGAGAGGTAGGAGTAGAGGAAAACCAAGAGGAAATGTGTAGAGGATTGTGGGTATAACAATCTCTAACTCTCAAGTGTATTTTTTAAGGTTTTCTCTCTAAAAAGCAGTCTTTACAATTTGTGGGTAATGAGGGTATATATAGTGTGGGTAACGAATTTGGTAAAGCAACTTAAATTTGTGCCAAATAGAATGTTTCACAAGTACCTCGCGAGATGGCCTTTCTCGCAAATCTTGCAAAGTACTCATGAAATGACTGGCTTGCATGACTCTTTAGTTTCTAGTCATGTGCTTCACATGTGACCTTTTCGCGGGTTGCTTTCTCGCAAGGTTCTCGCAAGCTAGTTGCGAATTGCACTAATTCTTCTTTGACACTTGATTCTTCACCAATCTCTTACACTCATCCCTTAGAAATAAACCTACATAAATATAGGGAAATGATTGAAGAAATTACAATCAAATTTGTTACGGAATTAAAGCCAACAAAGGCTAGTTGGAAATCACAACTTTACAATCTCCTCCTTTGGCTATTCAGTGACAAAACCCCTAAATAGACTCTAGACTTAAACTTGAGTTTAGGAACAGAGGCAAAACTCACTCATACCTAAATCTAAAAGCTGTGAAGCACTTGAATCATATACACCTGTATCCTGAAACACTTGCACATAGTAAATAAACTTCATTAAGCACGAGACAAGTAGAACACAAGGCATGTATAAAGAACAAGTAAAATATGATCAATATACCAATTGAAATGTGAACATTAAGCATAACTTGATCATACATAAACAGTCATTAAGGAATGATCACAATGAACATTTAACGAGTAATTGATCATCCAGACACGCAATGCAATTAAGAGCAATGTAAAAATCAATTGCATGTCCAACATACCACAGATGCATTAAAGAAACTAAAGTGAGAAGCAATAGATAACTAAAAGCATCAAGAGACGGCTATAAAAACCAAGGTACATAAAGTACTAAAGAGAAACTACGCTTTTAAACTAAAGCACTTGAAAGCTTTAAATAAAGCACTGTAAATAAACATAAACTAGAAACAAAATAAGCGACCAAAATAAACCAATGAACCAATGGTTTTACTACTCCCACTTAGGTTGTACTCCCCCTCAAGCTAATCTACTCCCCTTTTTTGATCGGAAAGACCAAAGGTCCTAGAAGGCATTGGACTCTGAGTATAATCTTTCCAAGTCTTGGATCTAAGAAGAGAGGGCAGTGATTTGGCCTTGAAGGTATGTGAACTGCCTCATGGAGTAGTCGATGTGTGAAGTCAGCATGGCGTGCATTTCTTCTACCCTTCCAAGTAAAAAATTAAGGTGGTCGGGTGCTCTAGCCTATGCTTGAAAAGAAGGCTGTGGAGTATCCTCCGATACGAAAGTGAATCGATTAATCTCCTCTTTGGTGTTGCCACCTTCTTTTGCATCATCTCTTGGAACTTGAGATGTACCAGTTTCTAGACCGAGATTGTGAGCTTTACTCTGGATAATGGTATGTTCACTAATAGGCTCTTCCCTTTGCATGACCGGAAGACCATTTGGAATCTTCACCCTTGCCCCTGATATTAGAGACAAGACAAGGCTAGCGAATGGTAGAGTGATCCTTGACTTTCTCTTCTTAATGCATTTGATGAAGAGATGGTAGATATGACCACAAATATCAATCTCTTTGTGAGTGAAGAGATCATGTAGGAAAATGGTCCTTGGCCCTGACAATGTTGTCAAATTCTTCACCGAATAAAGGTTGAAGATCATGATATAAGCCAATGCCCTCAACTCCAAAGAGAACTCAATCGTGTGCAAGGCCTTTTTCTTTCCTCTCATCAAATTGTAGAGAGGTCTCCGGAGTCACCGGATGGATCTCCAATAGCTCTTAGATTCACTTTCTGGAGACTGTGAACTCTCTCCCCCTAACCCAGCAGTTAATGTGGTTGTCTTCCACAAATGCATTTACAAATAACTCCTTGATGATGCACTCATACACATCACCGGTAGGCTTCAACAATTTGGTCCATGTCCTTTCTTTGAAAACTTCCAGAATGAATGTGTTCTCCAAGGACTCAATGTCCACATTCCTTTCCATGACGATTGATGCATTCTTGTAATGATTATAGAAGGCCATGTTAGCATCGTCGTTTTTAAATGAATCAGGGGAGTGGCGAGGACACTTTGCTGATTTCTTTGTAGCTAACTTACGAGTTGACATCCACAAAATAAACAAACACACAAACCATACACAAACATGGTAGCAAACTTGATTAGACACAATTTAGTCCATAAACAAGAACAAATTAAGAAAAAAAAATGTCCTAAGATGGAAACAGACAAGAAAACATAGGCATAAGGGCATGTTGTAAGTGCTAAAAGTCTAAAAATACTTAACTAGCATGAATGTATGCAAAACTTATCAAGTGTTAGAGTGTGTGCATCAAGTGTGCTTGTGGTTTGCATGTGAGATGCGTGAGCAATGCATGAACAAACACACATGAGGTAAAGTGTGTAAAACACAACCAATGATCAAAACATGTTAAACATGCATAATCATGGTGATCCCCCAAAATTGGTACTCAATGGAGCCCAAAACAATGAACAACTACCATAAAAGCATTTTATCAAACACTTAAAGTGCACAAACTATGCTAACATATGAAACAATGCATGAACATATGTAAAATTTGCCTAAATACATGTTGAAATGCCACTAGGGGCCAACATAAACACAAAAAATCTCAAAGGGACAAAGCCCAATCAACAAAAATGAAAAGATTTGGCAGAAATTTATGTTTTCCCCACCCCTTTCAAAATAATCCCAACCCTAGAAATCTAAGAATCTAAGGCTTAATCTAAGGAATTAAAGATGAAAAGATATTAAAATATACCTTAGATAAATATTAAAGTTGAAATCCTCCGAGTTTTGGTTGAGATTTGAGTGAAAAATGTATTTTGGGTTGAGAGAGGCACGAAGGAGGCAAAAGAAAGTTTTTGAAAAACTATCATTGTTTGCTCTTTTAAAAATTGAAAATCTGCTCATTTCACGAGATAGCTTCTCTCGAAGTATTCGCAGGATACTCGCGAAATGCCTCAAATGCATAGGGCAAGTTTCACGGGAAGCTGTTTCTTGCGAAACAGTCGCGAGAGAGTCGCGAAACTCTCTATGTAGAATTTTGGAAGAAATGAAAATTAGCTTCCTCATTTTTACGATTAGGCTGTGAGATAGCTTTTCTTGCGACTTACTCGCAAAAATGCCTCTGAATGAGTTTTTCAACAAAACAAATTTGGCTTTTTGGAAAAATTTCCAACACAAAAGTGATATAGAAAAATACTTTCAAAAACAAATAAAATACTCAAAAATATTTTTGGGTTTAATCATCAAGCAATTGAATATACAAAAATCTCATTTGAACACGTACAATCACACCAATGAAATAGACATTCGTTAAACATTAGTCTTGTGTGTTGTGTGTGTGAATCAAGTATGAACTAGTCCATAGTCTAGTATGAAATTTCAATGATCAATTCAATCAAGTCATACACAACTAGCATGAAGTCAAGTGACCTATCTCACTAGTAGAAATGAACATATATGACCCCCCTACCACCAAAGTGTTTACATTTGATTGAAAGCTTTTCATTAGGCTTCCATTTTTCATACTTTTTGATCACATACAACTCAATTTTTGAGCAGCGATGCCATAATATTTTTTATATATCTTTGAAGAAAAAGCCTTTACTTTGGCATCATACATTTTGAATACAATTTGCTTCACCTTTTCCTAGTCAAACTAGTTTTCGAAGCAAGACTTTCTCAGCTCTTTCTCTTTTCAGAGATTGACGTTTGTAGAGCCTTTTACATAAAAAAAATAAATGTGAGGAGATATATAGGCACAAGTCAACACATGTATCAAGATCAAACAAGACTATTGACTAATCATTCATGACAGGCTTGAAGATCTACGTACAACAATCAAACGTAGATTTCTAGATTTTGCTCACACTTAGAAAATGTGCATACATAACAAGCTAAGCTCGTAAATGTACTACGTCATTAGTACAGAGTTACTAGGCCAAACTTAAAAAGTGATATACACAACACAAGCGATCAAACTTTTTAGATTTTATACTTATTATGGGTTTTTGAATTTTTGACACACTAAAAAACAAAGCATTAAAGTAAGATAAAAAAAAAAAAAAAAAAAAGTAGCATATGACGAGATGCATGATGCATAAATAAATGATAATGAAGCATCTAATGCATGAAGAGTCCTACAAAAATCAAAAGAATTAGATCAGGGACCAAAAGAGCATAAGCTCAACCATAGGCTTCCTCATCCAAACGGAACAATTTTTTGGAAAAAGTATCTCAAGAGAAGTGAGACAAGGGTTGGAAGAATGAGAATAGGAGATGCACACAGACAAGGAGGTAAGAGCATTAACCACATACTTCAACAACTTACCACTTTCAATCAAATCCGGTTTAGCTTGCAAAGCACAACTTCTAAGAAGCTCAAGTTTCTCTTTTCTTTTGATTCTTTTAAGAGCTTGAAACTTAAGGCAATGAGGTCTTAGATGACCAAAGGCACCACAATGGTGAGAAGCAATGGGTTTAGGTCCACTAGGCTTTTTAGGGAGGGGTCTAGCAACATGGTTTTATTCTCTCTTCAACATGGAACATTGAGATCTTATGTGACCAATCACATTGCAATGGTGACAAGTAGGAACAAACTTAGATCCATTCAAATCCCTAGGATGAGACCTAAACGAAGGCTTAGGCTTAAGAGCCTTTCTCTCCACTTTTTAGTTTCTTTTGTGTGGAGGAATGTACACCAATTTGTCTTTAGAGGTTAAACTCACAATAGGCACAAAATTGGCAATCAAACACTTGGCATGCATCTTAAGAGATTCATTTTCACATTTAAGATCATCAACAAGTTTGTTAGACAAAACAAGTTTATCATCCAAGTCCACATTCAAACTCCTTTAATTTTTCAAGAGAATGTTTAGCAAGTTTCTTATAGTTTTCAACCAATTTGTTGGATTCATTGAGCTTAGCAATCAAATCATCCTTTTCACAAATGAACTTGCTCAAATTCTCATGAAACTTCTTTGCCTTTTTCTTCAAGAGTTTGACATTTGGAATTTTAGCAACACCCATAGATTTATATAACATGTCATCACAAGCATGAGGATAAACACTCATAGAGGCATTTTCACAAACACATGGCATGTTACAATCAACGACATCCAAAACATCTATAGAAGCATACAAAGCACTATCCATGGCAATAAACACAAAGGGTCAAAGATCACACTTAGGTAATTAAATCAATACAAGTGTACTCGCTCTGATACCAATTGAAAGCTCAAATCAGTGTGAAACACTAGAGCTTGTTTAGACCCCAAAATGAAAATTACAGTTAGATTGCTTTTACCCTAACTTATCAAAGTGCGGAATAAGAGTAAACAAATGCAATATGCCGATACATTACTCTAAGCCATTTCCAACCACAATGAACAATCAAATGAAAGCTTAAAGAGTAGGGAAGAGATACACAAACATAAGATAATGCCAAGATGTGTTATCGAAGAGGAAACCGAAGAACTCGGTGAAAAATCTCTCTGCGACCCTCCAAGTCAAAATTGATCCACTAGTGAATATAGTTGGAGTACACGATTAACAAAAGACCCTCCAAGCCTAGTTTACCCCATGTAATTGAGCCCTCCAAACTCCTGCTACCAACAGACTTCTCAGAGTCATGTCTTCTGTAGCTTTTTGGATCCTGTAATTCAGCTCGATTGCGTCCACCATTAAATGATTCCTTCCAATGCTTTCTAATAGCACCAAAACTTCACTTAACACTCAGATTGGGTGTGGTAAGTGTTTAGGCTTAGAGCCTTTCGAGGATGTAGAGATGGAGATGTAGGAGTAGAGGAAAACCAAGAGGAAATGTGTAGAGGATTGTGGGTATAAAAATCTCTAACTCTCAAGTGTATTTGCTAGGGTTTTCTCTTTGAAAAGCACTCTTTACAATTCGTAGGTAATGAAGGTATATATAGTGTGGGTAAAGAATTTGGTAAAGCAACTTAATTTTTTGCCAAACAAAATTTTTCGTGGCACCTCGCGAGATGGCCTTTCTTGCGAAGTACTCATGAAATGACAGGTTGGCATGACTCTTCAGCTTCTAGTCATGTGCTTCACACGTGATCTTTTCACGGGTTGCTTTCTCGCGAGCTAGTTGCGAATTGCATTGATTCTTCTCCAATATCTTACACTCATCCCTTAGAAATAAACCCACATAAATATAGGGAAAAGATTAAACAAATTACAATCAAATTTTTCACGGAATTAAAGCTAACAAAGGCTAGTTGGAAATCACAACTTTACATATTTAGACTTAGTTCTTCTCAAAAATTATATTTATACTGAGTAAAGTTTCTATTTTTACTGTAAGCTAACGAAAGTTATAGCTCAATGACTATTATTTTTGGAATATTCACTATGAGTAGTGTGGTTGGTTAAGTAGTGAAGTCAAACATTGGATACTAATGAGAAGAATGAGTAGTTAATATAATATAGTTAAGTCCTTACCTATAGGGTTAAATGGTGATATATATATTATAATAACTACTCAAGAAATCTTCCAAAAGTGTCTATCTCCCCCAACAAGTGGTATTAGAGCTCAGGTGGTGAGGTACTCAAGGTTCCTTCCTAGTAAGGACAGAGTAAGCCATGCACATGAAGTAGTGTGTAGTGTGTAGTGTGGTGTCTCTATATGTATATTTTAACTACTTAAGGAGTCTTCCCAAGGTCTTTATCTCTCCAATAATTATAAGATTGATAGTTTCAAATCTCCTAACCCACTTATATATTCTATAATTTGTTTTTATCAAAAATATAATCTCATATTGTAGCCACACCACATATACAAAAATAGAGTTTTTCTTAGTTTGTGAAACAATGGGTGTTCCTTCTCAACCCATATGTAGAACACCAAACAAGCCTTGAGTTCGTTCATGGATGTTCCTTGACGAGATGGAGTCATTCCAACCAGTGGGTGCAAGCGTCTGCAACGAGTTGGTCTCCCCGAGGGAAGTTCGCCTTGGCCTAGAGTGGACCATGCGGAGGGTATAAATAGAGTTGCCACCAAGATTAGGTCTAGGAACCATATGTATAGCGTCCTAAACGAAGGAATGATCTTTACTAGAGCACTTGTTTGGAGTTTAGGTCTAGGGATAGGAAGATTTTAGGCACCCAACCCCACCTGACCTGGAGGTCGGCCTCCACTCATTGTGTTCCAAATCCTAGTCCTATCAAGGGGTTCTTTAACATGCTATTCTAGACTCACACACATACACACACTAACATGCATCTAAACACACAACATGATGGTATTCATTCATATTTATCCAAGGACAGCAAGAATATCAAGGTAGGAACATCATGGAATATTAATATTAACCAAACCCAAATACTCAAGTATGGCATCATGGAATCAATCAAGCATATTCATCATGTTCATCAAACAACTCATGTCAATCAATCAAATACATGCTCATATTCAAATGCATGATTTATCTCACTGCATCACAGCACCTATGCATCATTGCATGTTCATATTCATATGTATGTTCATGGTGTTTATTCAATCATAAACCCTAATCACACGATCTAGGAAAAACAGGATTTAAAACATGTTATACTACTGACCTAGGACCTAAACATACACAAAAAGGATTAGAAAAAGCTAAAACATCTATATAAACAAGATAAGAACAAAAACAAGCAAACTTGGGTTTTTGGGCTGAACCTGCATACACAGGGATATAAAGCTGTGTACGCATGAACGAGCCTTCATACGTAACCTTGCCTAGAAGCATAGCAAGCATACACCAAGCAAAACCTTATTTAAACAACCTAGCATTCTTTCTAAATGATCGAACAACAAACCTAAACTACACAGAGAGTCAACAAAGCAGAAAAGTAGGAATTAAAAACAAACAAATAAAGAGATTAAAGCAAGAACAAGTACCTCTAACAAGAAGCTTTTTAGAGCTTGATTTTGACCGTTCCCCTTGATCAATTTTTTTTGTAATTTTTTTGGAGTAGATTCTATGTGTCATTGGAAAAAGGGTTGTAGGGACCTTTTATAGTGTTTAAAGAGAAGGGACGGAGGGGATTCCAAGCAATGTGGGATCACCTTTGCCAAAATTTTTTAAAAAGCTTGCCTTATAGCAACTTCTAGAACCCTAGCTGTGTATTGTAAGGGGTACAAAATGAGGTGTTTACAATTGCTCCTCTTTTGAGTTGTGAGCTTTGCTAACAGAATCAAAAGAAAAAGAGATTTTTTTTTTCGATGTACGGCTTAGGCCTAACCCATGCACATAACAAACAACACACATACATGGGGTGGGATGCAACTCTGGAGAGCAGGGAAGGATTCGTATGTTCGAAGTCCTGCATGTGTTACTTAGGAAATGAGCAACGATGAGTTCACTATCCTTGAACCTGGTTTGCCAATTGTTAAGCAAAAGTCAAGTGACTCACTATCCTAGAGTTGCTAAAAAGAAAAACAAACTTGGCTAATGGCCTCAACCATCAACCAAACAAATAAGTTGCTCTTACGAGTTAAAAGGATACATATTTGTGGTGTCCATCTGCGGCTCTTGCCTCAAACTTCTTCGGTTAGCTTTTGCCTTTGGTGGCACTCACCTCTATCTCAATCTCTTCTATTCTAGGTAGCTTGCACATCTATCTCACTCTCTTCTATTTTTGGTGGCTTGTGCCTCTGTCTCAATATTTTTTGTATTCTCGGTGCACATGTCTCTAAGGACTTGTGCCTGCATGTTCAATTCCCGAAGGATGTGTGCACAAAGTTTGAGGAATCTTGGTGTGCTTCCAACTTCCTTGACTCACTTGGGAGATTTTCAGATTTTATCTACTGATTGGGAGAAACCTTGGTACTTCTAGACTCCCCAAGCCTCTTTGTATGGCTTTCAATTTCTCTTGTACGACTAAGGGGTATTTCTGTAATTTCTAATTTTTGGAAAGGGTAATATTGGAATTCTAGTTCTTTTTTATCCACTGGGAAGGACTTAGAGTTTTCTTTGATCCTTCTTCCTATCTTAGGGTTTGTGGGGATTTTATAGTTTTTTTTTTTTTTTTGACTAAACTACATGTAGTTTAGCAATATGTTCTAAAATACATGCAGTTTAGCCATCGGGTTACCAACTATTTCTTTCTTTCTTTTATTGTTCATCTTCTCTTTCATTTCATTTTTCTCCTCCAACTCTTCAATTCCTCTTCTCCCTCTACAAAACCTATTGCCTCTCAAATCCAAAATTTCTCTATTCTCTCTCTTTCTCTCGAAAAGAAAAAACCCATGGCACCAAAACCTTCCTACATGCTTTTTAGTGACAACAACAATCTCACTCGTTGGCTGGTGCCAAATGTCTCAAGGAGTCTCCTGCATTCCTTCACAAGCCTAGACAACATCTCTCTCACATTGCCGGGCCAAATCAGTAAGTTTTCTCAACTTTCTCATTTTTTGAGTTTTCCTTCAATCTTGTGTTTTGATATGTTTTTAGCCTTGAAAATGATTGGGTTTTGTTGTGGGGAGGGTTTAGATGAAAACCCTAGGCTAAAAATAGGGAAGAAACATGCTTCGGAGTCGTTTTGATCCAAGGGGGCCAAAGAAAAATGATGAACATCCTTCTGGGTTCAAACCTGCGTACACGGGCTCAAGGTTGCATACGCGTGCCTAAACTTATGTATGCATGTTTGATCTTAAAGCCTGCATACACAAGTTCTAGCATGCGTACACAAGTTCTAGCATGCGTACGCGTGCCTAAACTTTTGTTTTTGTTTTTGTTTTTTTTTTTTTAATTTATTTTTATTTATTTTTTGTTTTTGTTTTTGTTTTTTTGTTTTAATAAATTTAAATGTGGTTTTCATACATCTGTTCTCAACCATTTTAGGTCATACCACCCTACACAGGCCGAGATACCATAGCTGCTACTCGACTTTGGTATAATAGGCTCCTTCTCGAGACTATGGAATTGGTCTGCGCTGCTAGCTTTGAGGCCTTTGTCACCCATCTATCTAAGGCCACGACAGTAGGATCCTAGTGTAGGCCCTTGCTGAGAGGTGGTGGGACATTACCTACACCTTTCATATTACTGGAAGGGAGATGATCCTAACACCCTACGACTTTGATAGGTTGATGGGTTTGAGATCTTACGGTCCCCCAGTTGAGCTTGGGAATCCTTCTAGGAGAGCTCTTGCTGTGAAGCTATTGGGATGTTCTTATCCCAACATGACCATCTGATATGTTGAGCTTGGGAATCCTTCTAGGAGAGCTCTTGCTGTGAAGCTATTGGGATGTTCTTATCCCAACATGACCATCTGATATGTTCTTGCTAGGGAGTTTGTGAGTTCCATTTTGAAGCGACGCTTGAGGATTGAGCCATGATGGCTACGACTTTCTTGCTCTCTATGATAGGAGCCACTCTCTTTAATAATGGTGGTCAGACGATCAAGCTCCGATGGCTGGAGGCTTTTAGGGACTTTGATGCTGTTAGGGAGATCAACGAAGGGAGTACTTGCCTATCTTACATGTACTTCGTCATGGATCCATGAGCTAGGAGGTCGAATTTTAGCTTATTGGTCACTAGAGGTTGTGAGAGGTAAGATTTCTTTTCTTTTCTGTACTTTGCATGCCTACTCAACTAAATCCATACGTGTTCACAAAATCTTGCTTCTTGCAAACTATTTCTAACTCGCAACTATATTTGTTCTTGAATCTGTTTTTGTATCTGAATCCATTCTAACTTGTGAACTCTCTTTGTAACATTGGGTTGTCTCTTATGGGCTTGTCAACTAGGGGGCCGAGGTGATCTTAAGAGATTTTTGCTCTGAGAGGGCCCATTTGGATGGGATTGTGGCTGATCAAGTGATTCTTTTTTCCTTCTCATACTTTGGTATTCTTATGCATTTCTTTTGTTATATCAAGTTCTGTGGATGCCTTGGAGGGATAGTGATCCCATTATCTTGGCTGAGGAGGAAAAGGCCAGTTGGGCCTTTGCATTTGTGTCTCTAATCTTGTGAAGGGCCGGATTGAGGTCAATGTACCTCATAGAGTGGGTGGCTCTTTAGATTGAGCCTATCGATGAGCCTCAAGTTCCTGTGAGTCATCTTCCTTTCATGTTTGCCCTATAGAGTATGATGGGTGAGGATCTTGACCTTTGGGGGGACGAGATTGACTTCTTAGAGTGATTGCTGGGTGAGGAGGGGGATTATAACATCTTCAGTGAGGGTTAGCTTATTCCTTCCTTCGGGGTAGTCCAAGTGGTATGCTTCCTGATCTTTTCTCTTTCTTCTTATTCACATGCATTCCTTGTTACTACTTGTCCCTCAAATTCTTATCTCTTTTCATGTGTTGTTTATTTTTTCTCTCTTTATGCACATGCTTCTTATTAATTGTATGCAATCTTTTATTTCTATTTCACACTAAGATGCCGTGATGAGTTTTGTTTGAAGTGTTTTAGAAATATAGGTTGTTAAAGTCTTTCTTGCCATGAACTCTTTTCTTGCAAAGTTTATCAAGAGTTTGTGTTAGGATAGATTTTATTGTATTCAACAAGTGAGTAGGAATTAAGTGATTTATGACTTCTCTCATATGTTCATTTGTTTATTGTGGTTTTGTCACGGATTGGCAAAGGGGGAGATTGTTAGGACATATATGAATCATGTTAGGAATATAAGTCAATGTAGAATTGGCTAATCCTTTGACAAAACACACTTCACTTGTAATTAGGTAGATCTAGGATGTGTTTAATACTTCAAGGAACAAGGTTTCAAGTCCAAGAGTTAAAGCCATGCAAATCTATCCAAGAATCAAGTAAAGAAGTGCTGGACTTTAAAACTCGACAGATAACGTTTATTAAGGTTTAAAAGGTAGCTTTTGCCCGATGCTCGACAGCTGCTCGATAGATAACCTATATATCGACATTTACAGAAATCAAATTTTCAGATTTGATGTCACTTTAATCTATGTATACATGTTTAGGCTTTCTTTTCTCACAACCCTAAACATATTTAAGGATTATTTTAAGAGCCATCACAGCTGATGCAAGTAACTACAACTTGATGCAAAGGTTTTTCACCATCATATTGTGATCAGAGACAATTTTCCCTAGTTCATATTTTCTCTTCTAGAAGCTGCTACGTTTGTACGCCGTAGGGTTTTGTAATTAAGGAGTTTCGTGATCTTCATCGTATTGATGAACTAAAGAGCATTGCAGTGAACATCCTTCTCAAGTTGGTGGTTAGTCACGTACTTGGATTCGTGCATTGATTGGTTAGTCACATACTAGGAGCCATGCATTGAAAAGGAGAGATTGTCACTACAGAACAAGTCCAATTGGGTATTGGGGTAAAGGTTCAATTGTAGGTTGGTATAAGGTACTGGGATTCCTTTACTTGTAACCGCTTATTGCGATAATAGTGGATTCTCGGGAGTGGTGACCTTAAAATCACCCGGTGGTGTTTTTGCCTTAGAGGTTTTCCCCGTTCATAAATAAATCATCGTGTCAACTTTATTTTCCGCTGAATATTAACTTAGTTGGTGATTTGTTTATGCTACCACGTGTATTGCATGTTAATTAACTTAATTAATTCACTTGGCTAATTAATTGGTTAATTTATCATAAGTGGTCAATACATTCTTGGCATATCAAGTTTGTCTCATGAATGTGATGTTGGGGTTTATACCCTAAAATCTAATTTACTGGCATGTCATAAATAATTAAATTATTTAATTATATGAGACTATTTATAAATGAACTAATGGGACATTATCTTAGTCCATGAGATGTATAGTATGTGATTTAGTCACAGAAGATATAAATCACAAGTTCTTTGTAAATTCAGAATTTTAGTTTAGTTCGTGGTCGGTGATAAAATTGGGCATTTCATCTACGAAGACTATAACATATCAACTAAGATGATTTGTCTTGATCATGGAAGTTGAGACTTCTAGTTAATATGTTGATATGTTTTAAGAGTTAAGACATATTGAACTGGACCGCTGTGAGATTTATTATTCTCCTAAAGACTGTCAAATGAATAATAAATCTCTCGACTTTTATTTACATCAACTCTAAATCTTGAGAGAATAATGGACCTGATCATGAGGTGTATGTTGTTTTGATATATCAGGAGTGAGATCTATAAGTCACGATCAAAATCTTAGTATATTAGGCAGTCACATTTAGTGTTGATGGAACATTTATTCTCAAGTTGGAATTCATAATCTCTTAATGAAGATATAAAATATTCCCTTGAGATAAGTTTAATAGGTTTAGTTATTCAGAGTGTTGGGCCTAACCACTTTAGTAAGGAGTTACTAAAGTATATATTTATGAAATTGGATTTCATAAATATATAATGAATAATATAAAGGATTAAATTGGGTACTCAAGGATTAAGATGTAGTAACCTTCAATGTGGTAGTCTACATTCATGACTTAGTATTACTACGAATATTTTAATGAAGGGGTTGCGTGTTTAATAAAGTTTTGGGATATAATTTATTAATAAGGCCTAGAGTGCAATTATATTCTTATAGTGGTATTGAATATAATTAATGGTAACTTTGGACTTGTCAAGAGTTGACAGAAAAACCCAAGGCCCATTGGAGCTAGAGTCTTATTTGTTCCCTTTTGGTCCCACTCCAAGTCACATACTAGAGCCCAATTGGAATGGCCCAAAAGGCTAGCCCAATTAAATAATCAGATATATATTAGGAGAGAAACATACAGAATTTTAAAGTCTTTTCATAAGTGGTCTTTCATTAAGATCAAAAGGCATGAAATGGTTTGTATGTTGGTGTTGGACACTCATTTTTATTCTCTCCTTGAAAACTGTTTGAGAGACCACACTTCTTGCGCAGCAAGTGGAATTGGAGGAAAATTAAAAGTGTTCTTAAGTACTTCCAATTTTTGTTTTGAGTTTCACTGCACCAAGGTACACTTTTTATTCTTTCTTCTATAATTCAAGGTTACATGTTATCTTTCATGAATGAAGTAGATCCGTGTTTGTTGCTTTTGCTACATGTTTTGTATGAGATACAAAACCAGATTTTCCAACATGTGAATCCACTTTTAAAAGTCTTTTTTATTATTTATTTTTATTTACTTTCAAAAATAGATTTGATTTTTACAAATCAAATCTTTTTTTTTTTTCTTTCTTTCTTTATTATTATTATTATTTTTTAACTTCTCAAAACAGATCTGATTCATTGGTAGAATGTAACTAGGACCAAATCTTTGTATTTTTTTACATAGATTGTAACTAGGACCAAAGCCTTGTAAGGTTAATCTGCCAAATTGTACTTTTTTATTCAATCAATGACATTTGATGTATTTTAATTGTATTTATTTTTTCTCTTTTTTTGGTATAAAAAATAAGTGGCAACTCCACACCACTTACCCAAAAAGTGAGATTTCTTAAAGCACCCGAATCTCTTTTTTAAGAGCACCCCTGCAGTCTCTCACAGTGGCAACTCTGCTGAGGATGTCGAGGGCGAAGTTTCGTGTTAGACTTTAGGTGACCAACTATATACCCTTACCTTTTTTATGATGTTGTTGTGTGTTTGGTGCTCTATGTCTTGAGATGTTTGTATGATATTGTTTGTTTGTGTTACCATGTTGATTTTTAAGAGCTTTCCCTAACTGTCATAGTGTGTGTCATCAAAACAACAAATATGTATGCACCCATCTCAACATATGGTGGTAGTAACCATGGATCACTGGTTTTCATTAGATTCAGGTACCCAGTGGCGAACTCACCAACTCATAGCCCAAAGTCACTGGATTATTTCTTGTTGACTATAAAGGATAGATCATGTCGTTTGGGCCAACGTAATGTTCATTACATTAAAAGTTAGGAGGTGTAATGTGCTAGCTATAGGAAACAATGAAACAGTAAACCCACCCTACAATGTAATAACTTATAACCTACTTTTAGGCCAGTCCATGTTAAAATTGCATTGCATTTTGTATGTGTTTGTTTGGTTGATAGATTGATGTAGATGGGGACCTAGCTTTATTTAACCCAACCAAGCTTGTTCTTCGAGGAGAATTTGGTCAAGATCAGAGGGAAGATTCCAAAGAGAATCCAAGGGTGACACTTAAGCTAGTAGTTCCAATTCCAAGCCCATCACAGTACTGAGGCCTGTCAGTATAGAAGGCATTCCGTAGTTACAACATCTCAATCCTGTGTTCGACTTACAAGACAGCCTAAGCCATAAGAAGTCCAAAGACTTAATCACCATGGTAGAAAGGGAAGAACATCCAAACACTGAAGAGCCAATGAACACTATGGTAGCAAGTCAAATCCAATTGAGAGAAGACATGAACTTTATCGTAGAACAATTTCAAAACTTGAAGGGTGTTCAAGAAGAGAATAAGACCGATCAGAATCCCCCTATTCTGGAAGGTGAGAAGAAGATCAATGAAAGGATAATAAGGTGGAGGAGATGATCAAAAGGGCCAGCAAGATGGAAGACCTCATGGATTACCAAACACTCTTGCTTTTCATAGATGTGAGATTACCTCCCAAGTTCAAGATGCCAACCTTGGACAAGTTGGATGGGACTGGTTGCCCAAAGTCCCATTTGAAGATGTACATGAGGGTTATGCAGCCCCTAGGAGCAACTGAAGAACTACTTGCTCAAATGTTTCAAAATACCTTGATTGGAGTCGCTCTTAAGTGGTTCCTCAACCTAGATGATGCTAGTGCAAGGAGTTAGGAGGACATCTGCCGCGAGTTTCACAATCAGTATAAGTACAACATAGAAGTGGATGTGACGATGAGAGATTTGTAGACCACTAAACAATAGCCGAAGGAGTCCTTTTCTTCCTTCATAACCAAATGGAGAGCCAAGGCTTCCGAAATTATCACAAGACATAGTGAAGAAGAGCAAATCCAAATGGTGGTGAAGAATTTATTACCCATATTCCACAAGCATCTTTTTGCCTAATACTTTCTGAACTTCAAAGTCTTGGTCATAGCTAGTACTCAAGTGGAAGATGTTATCAATAATGGCATGTTGAAGAAAGAAGAAGGCTTCATTTTTGAGAAAGCTGCAACCCACACCACCAATGAGGTGGTAATCGGTGTTGTAGTTCCCCAAACATCATCAACTGTCAATTCTAGGCCTCAAAGGAAGTTCAATGAACTCCACATGCCTATGAGTCAATTGTTTGAAAAGCTCAAACTTGAAGGGTATCTTAGCCCACTTGAACCTCGACCTTCTCCAAGCCCACTACCTAAAGGTTACAAGTCACATGAATTCTACAAATATCATTAAGAACCTGGCCATCAGACAGACAAATGCATCAATCTGCAACATGCCATTCAAAATCTGATTGACAAATAAGTCATTACTCCGCCATCATCGGCCAGCCATCCAAACTTTGCTTGAATTTCATCTTACAAGTTTTTAGAATGGCTCTTTGGTTCTATTGTTTATTTAGGATTTGATTCATCATGTTGTTCATATGTACTTAAAAAATTCAAAAAACAACAAAGAAATTAAAAGAGAAAGAGAGAGAGAGAGAGAACTCAAGAAAAATCTTTCCAAAAAAAAAAAAAAAAAGTTCTATAAAAAAATCCATCTTTGGACTAGGGGCATTGGGCCTTCTTAGTAACCTTATTTCTAAAAAACCCCCATTTTTTTTTTTCTTTAATAGACTCCAAGAGTTTTCCAAAACCTCATTTCAAAGGCTCCAAATTTTTTTTCAAAAGCCTTCTTTTCAAGAGAATATATGATGATCCATTTGACAAAACTTCTTCCAAATCATGATGATTAATTGCTCTACCAATCAATTTGTGCCAATGAGGGATTTAACTTCATTCAATACATGTAAGGACTTTTGCTAAACATTCAAAATATGATAAGAAAAGGTCCTAAAAGGGAATCAAAGAAATTTTTCCATCCATCCAAATTTCTCAAACCACATACTCTTAATCCTTACCTTAAAAAAAATAAAAATAAAAACAAAAATAAAAATAAAATAAAATAAAAAACATCCCTAGTGTTAGGGACATATTAATGTAATTGGCTAATCCTTTGACAAAACGTAATTTACTTGTAATTTGGTAGATCTATGATGAGTTTAGTACTTCAAGAAACAAGTGTTCAAGTTTAGTATTGAAGCCATGCAAATCTGACCAAGAAACAAGCGAAGGAAGTGTTGTTCATTAAAACTCGGCAGCAGTCTCGACAGAAAGACTTCTATCGAGATTTAATGTTGAAGCTCAACAGAAGCTCGACTTAAGCTGTATCTATCGAGATTACAAAATCAGAAATTCCAAATTTGATTACACGCATATCCTTAAGTATTTGTGTAGGGTTTCTTTTCTCACAACCCTAGACATATATATATATATATATATATAAGGATTATTTTAAGAGCCGTCACAGGGATGCAAGGTGTTGAAAAAGAATAATCCATGCATATTGTGATTGGAGACAGAAATTGCCCTAGTTCATCATATTCTCTGCAGAAGCTACTGCGTTCTTACACCAAGGGTTTCGTGACCAAGGAGCTTTTTGATCTTCACTGTTGATGAACTGAAGAACTTTACAGCCAACAATTTTCCTTAAGGTGGTGTGTTAGTCACGTACTAGGATTTGTGCATTGAACGGAGAGATTGCGATACAATACAAGTCTAATTGGGTATTAGGGTAAGGGCTCAACTGTATGTTGGTATTAGGTACTGGGATTCCTTTTACTTGTAACCGCTTGTGATTGATAATAGTGGATTCTCGAGAGTGGTGACCTTAAATTCACCCGGTGGGGTTTTACCTCGGTGGTTTTCCCTATTCGTAAACAAATCACCTGTATCAAATTTATTTTCCTCTGCATTTAGTTATTTGGTGATTTGTTTGTGCTACCACACTATTGCATGTTAAATTGATTTAATTAATTAACTTGAATAATTAATTAATTGATTTGCCAAATGGGTTAATACATTTTTGGCCTATCAACTAGGGATAGGAGGCCATTTTTGGTAACCCACATTATTCCTTGACACCTATTACAATAATTATCTATTGCTAGCCAATTTGAGCCTTTAAATAGTTAGCCTTTTTTTCAATGAACCCACTAAAAACTTAAACCTTAGGTGGGAAAATTAAGTATGCATGCTTAAATCTCAAGACGAGGACGTGTTGACCTTATGGATTTAACACCACTTGGTAAGGTACTTCATGAAGACAATGAGACCGGTTCAAAAGAAGAAAATGGTGAAGAGTTCATCAAGTTAAGAAAAGAGAGTTCATCAAAGAAAAGGGATAGTTCACCCTATCAAGATAGAAAGGAAGGAAATCCATCAAGGAGGGATAAGATTTTGAGAGCATCAAACTGTGAGAAAAAAGAGAATGCCATTAAGCTAGAAAAGACTTCCAAAAAAAAAAAAAAGGGAGAGAGAGAGAGAGAAGTGAATGAAAGAATTTTCATCAAGTTGTGAGAGAATACTGATTCATCGAAAGACACAAGAGACATGAGACTCCATGAAAGATCATTCAAGTTGAGAAGGATGAGCAAAAATGAAGATTCATCAAGAGAAGAAATTTAAACAAATTGAGGAAAACAAAAAGTAAGATACATTTCATTAAAAAAAAAAAAAACAGTGTTTAGTCAAGTCAAGAAAAATGAAAGTGCATTAGAAAGGATAAGGGGGTATCAAGGAGAAATACAAATTCACGCAGGAAAGATGGAAATCTGTCAAATTGAAAGAACAAAAAAAATGCAGTTGAGTGAAAGCCAATAAAATTTTCCAAAAAAAAAAAAAATTCAAAAAAAAAATTCAAAAAAAAAAGAAGAAGAAGAAGAAAAGTTCGCTAGGTTGAAAACCCAAAAGGGCGGTCTAGGAAAAAATTAGAGCAAAAAAAGGATAAAAGAAAAAAGAAAAGCTCGCTAGGCTGAAAACTGGAAAGGGTAGTCTAGGCAAAAATTAGAGCCAAAGAGAGAGAGAGAGAGAGAGAGAGAGAGAGAGAGAGAGCCTGCTAGGTTGAAAACTCAAAAGGGCGATCTAGGCAAAAATTAGGCCAAAAAATAAAACAAAAAAAATTAAAAATAAAATCTTTCAAAAAAAAAAAAAAATGAGAAAGCATAAATGAGAGTGAGTGATTTGACCACAAGATAGTATGCTAAGAAGATCAATAAAAGGAAGTTGCCAAGCTAAAAAATCAAGACCAAATGAAAGGAATCAATGAAGACCAATGAGAGGATGATGAACATGACAAGGATTTTTGCACAAGAGTCAATGATGGAAGACGTGGAAAAATCATCCAATGCTTGAATTTAAAGAGTTGCATACTTGGAGAAATATCATAAGGGTTTTGAGCCTTTTATATCCTTCATTTCAATAACTTGAACCTAGCCTTCATTACAACCTTTGCATAAAGACCTCCTTGAAGTCCTGTTGATTGAAGGCGCACATTTAGCTCTGATAATATTTTGTCTTGGATTAAGAAGGAAAATTGCTTAAGATTATCAAGCCCCCCATTGGCTGATATCTTTAAAAGACAAAATTTCACAAATTCTCAAGTGACTTAATTTTTTTTTCTAAGCTCCAAACACTCCCTTTGTTTGCTTCCATACATATCAAAGTCATCAAAGGCAAAAGATCAAAGGATGATAGTTCATGAGTTATACAAATTAACTGACTAGAAATCAACTCTTGTTTTTCTTGCAGGAAATTAAAAGAGGAAAAATCTCCTAAACTTCAATCTTCAAAGGACAAATCTCCATGAACAAATTTCAAAAAATAAATGATGAAACATTTTTAAAGGACTTCATACAAATTAATGGTTTTTCCTTTTGAAGAGGAAATTCAATTCTTAAAAAAAAAAATAATAAAAAAAAAAGGAAAAAGAAGAAGAATCACACATCTCAAAATGATGGAACAATAAAGGACTAAAAATCTAATCCCAGACTTTGGTCTTTTGCAAGCAAAACACTAGGTTCCAAGATAGAGAAGCCTCTTAGTGACCTCCCATTCAGATCAAGGTAGAGAAGCCCTTGGTCATCACTTTTCAAGATTGAGATAGAGAAGACTCTCAATTGCCTCAGGTTCTAAGATAGAGAAGCCTCTTGGTTACCTCCCATTCAGATAAAGGTAGAGAAGCTCTTTAGTCATCACAGTTTAAGATTGAGATAGAGAAGCCTCTCAATCACCCCAGGTTCCAAGACAGAGAAGCTTCTTGGTTACCTCCCATTCAAATCAAGGTAGAGAAGCCCCTTGGTCACCGCAGTTCAAGATTGAGATAGATAAGCCTTAATCACCTCAGGTTCCAAGATAGAGAAGCCTTTTGGTTACCTTCCATTCAGATCAAGGTAGAGAAGCCCCTTGGTTGCCACAATTCCAGATTGAGATAGAGAAGCCTCTAAATCACCCCTTGATTCAGACTGAGATAGAGAAGCCTCTCAGTCACCGTATATTTCAAGACTCAATTTAACTTTATCAATTGTTAAGTAGGTCAAGTATTCACAATTATTATTTTTCAAAACAACAAAACACTAGTTCTATGTTCCAAGGTTTTAGGTTCTAGGGCTAGGTAATCTTTGAAAAGTCAACCTCGATTAAATCATGGCTTCTAAAATTAGTGTCTTTGTTTTTTACATTGACATTCACTTTGCAAGCTTTGTCAATGAGGAGCATTCTGTAGACACTTGATTTTGCACCCATAATTTAGTCTTGGAAGATGATTAGAGTGACCATTCATATACCCAAAATTTAGGGTTGCATTACATGCATTAATTCATTCATTTCATATCATAAAAATGATCTTGAAATTCTAACGGTCACGACGGTATGTTCAATTCCTGAATTGGATCGTCAAATTAAAAGATATCACAAGATCAAGTTTTCACGGTTTGCATGCATTTTGTTTGGGTGGAACCGATCACGCATGATTAATTTAAATTAATTTTAATTGGTTAATGATTAAAATTAATTAAATGAATTTTTGTGATTGGTTAAGTATTTTTCTTAAAGTGAGATTTGTTGTATGGGATTAAAACAAATAAGCTGACAATATTTAAAGACTGTAGATAATTAGGCTTTTGGGATAATTATATTTAAAATATTTATTTTAAAAGTCCTACTTATCTGTAGAGACCAAAAAAAGAGTAACACAAAGTCTGCCGTAAGTAATGAGACAAGCTTTCCCTTCCTCGGACTCAATACAATAGAACTTTAAGAGATGGGCTAGAACAACAAAACATCCGCCTCCCCCAAAGGCCCCAGCCTTCCCCTTTATATAGGCCCCGGCATTCCGATCTGCTCTGTCCATCTTTAGTTACCCTTTGCTCATTTTCTAGACACCTGTCACCTATCTTCTCCCCAGAAGTAGGCGGCAGCAGTAGCTGGTGCAGTTGTGACGGGCATCATTGTAGGTCACCTCTTCATTTAATGCGGCTGACAGAGCTGGTGTGCGCCATTTATTACTGATGTGACTGGGGGCTACTGTCCTGACGGCCGCCTGTCTGCCACTGACCTGTGCCTCCCTCCGCCGAGGAGGCTGCTCCTTTGGCACTTGGCGTGGTGCTCCGCAAAGTCTGGCTCTCTCCTCGGGAACTATCACTCCTCGGATCCCTGCTAGTTCCGTGCTCGGCCAAATGTTGGGCCCTTCCTGTTCCTCTTAAGGCCCCGGCCCATTAATTCAACCTTCTAGGCCTCCTTCCTCGTTCCTCGGGTGCCCACATTATCACTTTGGAATGAGGTTTATCATAAAAATAACTCTTAAATTCGTCCAAATACAGTTTTAGAGTTGGAAAACACTTCAAAAATGTGCTAATCAAGTAGAAGATTTCAGATTCACGTTCCAAGGAACTTTTAGCATAGTAGAACTCAAAATTCGGACTAGGCTATTTCCAGCAAAGTTTTAGAGAATCGAAATTTCAGCTTAATCCAAATTTTAAGTAAAAATATATGATCAAAATACTGAAACTGGTTTTGATAAGAAAAATCAGCTTACTCTTATCCAAATCTCCTTTTTTTTTTTCTTTTTTTTTTTTTTAAATTTCCCCCATACGTTTTTTTGCTTATTTTTTAAGTTGATTGGACTTAATTTTTAAGTAAACCTAGTTTATTTTCTAAGCAACTAACACCTCTATAAAATAGGAGAGGCCTTCCAACATTCAGAGGCCTTCTTTCTGACCCCTTTTTGGCTCTTCTTTTCTGACTTCTTTGCTCCCCTTATGTTAAAGACGTTGGAGGCTTTTGCTTTAAGAACTTCTTTTTTGTAAGTAAAGTATTTTAGATTGCAGAGAAGTGAATAATCTTCTCTGATTTCTAAAATATTCTTTCATTTGAAGAGCAGGCTCATGCAAAAGGTATTTAATTATGTCTTCCGTTTTTTCTCTTCTTTTCCATTAATTAGCATGTTGTTGTTCGTTGCATGAATATGATTAATATATTTTATTGTGCCTTGTTCTAAATTCATATTTGCTATGGTTAGATATTTAGTTAAAATTTTCTTTAACATGTTATTTAGTTGATTGTCTGTTTTAATTTTTTTTCTTTGATTTCAAAATCTGTTAATGATCATTAAAACTGATCTGTATATTCCTTAGATGCAGATTTGAATTTTTTTCATACATAAAGCTGATCTGTATCTTTCTTAGATGCAGATCTGAATTTTTTTCCAAACATAAAACTGACCTGTATCTTTCTTAGATTCAAATCTGAATTTTTTTAAAAACAAAAACTTATCTGTATTTTCATTAAATACAGATTTGAAAATTTTTCTGAAAAAGTTTTTTTTTTTTTTTTTTTTTTATAATAAAATTGCAGATTTTGAAATTTCAAAGAAGAAATTAAGAGTTAAGTTAAAGTCTTTCCTTTTAATATGTGATGCATGCATAATAAGTTTGTCTTATGAATGTGAATCATCTTTTAAAAGTCTTCTTATTTACTTTCAAAAATAGATTTGATTTTTACAAATCAAATCTCATTTTTTTCAGCTTTTCAAAATAGATCTAATTCTTTTTAACAATATCTTTTTTTTTTTTTTTTTTTACCCCTTACAAAAACAGATATGATTTTTACAAACCGAATCTCATTTTTTTTTATCTTACAAGAAAATAGATTTGATTTTTCTTAACAAAATCTTTCTTTTTACCCTTTACAAAAACAAATTTGACTTTTACAAATCAAATCCCATTTTTTTAACTTACAAAAAGAAATCTGAGTTTTAAAAATCAAATATTATTTTGTTTAACTTACAAGAAGACAGATCTGATTTTTCTTTAAAAGAGGACATGTTCATAAGACAGATTGGTTTGAATTAATTTTTGTCAAACGTTTGTCATGTGTGTTATAACATATCATTCAACATCATATATAAAATTGTATATAATGGTCATTAGAGTTTAGAAGACCAGACTCTGTGTGAGTGGAATGGGTCCCTAACATCTTCTCATTCTGTAACATAGCCCCCGAACTTAGGATTTTGGATAGGTAGATTGGTGTTTTGTCTTTAATTTTGGTAGAATGTAACTAGGACCAAAGTTTTGTATTCTTTTGCATAGAACTAGGACCAAAGCCTTGTAGGGTTAATCTACCAAATTGCATTGTTTATATTCAATCAATGACATTTGACGTATTTTAATTGTATTTATTTTTTCTTATTTTTTTGTATAAAAAATAAATGGTGACTCCACACCATTTACCCAAAAAGAGAGGTGTCTTAAAGCACCCAAATCTCTTTTTTAAGAGCACCCTTGCAGTCTCTCATAGTAGCGGCATAGGGGGAGGCCATGATGATGATGGGGGTGAGAGCTCTAAGGCCACACCTTTTAGGAGAGACTGAGTACCTGTATAGCAATAACAACAACATTTTCCTTGCTTTTTCTTCTTTTTATTTTTATTTTTCTTTCTCATACGCTTTTCTTTTATTTGAGACATTGGGTTGTACTTAGGAACATCTTCATATTTTAACTTTATTTTGAAACATAAACTTATTTATAACAAAGAAACAAGATTTCTGGATGAAATGTGTGTTGGTGCATGTATGCTTGAATATGCCCCAATCTTCATTTATCTTTCTTTCACACTTGCATATTGAATGAATGTTCTTGGCATGAGGGTTTAAGTTCACAACCATCTCAGAAACTAGGGAAAGTTTTCTTATTTGAGTGGATTTCAAGGAAAAAAAAAACTTAACAATCATAGGTGAATGCGACTTTGGTTTTATTATCCTCCTTACTCTCGAGGAGGATCTTTTTGAACTTGCCCATCAAGCCCTAGAAGTCCATCATTCCATGGCCAAAAGTGGTGCAACTTTGGGAAACTAAATGTTGCTATGGTCTTTAAGTATTATACCAAGAAGTTTGTACCCTTAGCCAGAGCAGAACATTCCCATCGTCTGAATTCTTTTTGTCTTCGTATCCTTGCGAGCTTTTCCTTGGTGCATGAAACTCCTCGAGTGGATCCCGTAATCCTTCATGTGGTCAAGAACTTGAGGAGTGGAAGTCATGTGCCTATTATCTTGGCTAAGACTCTCAACAGCTTGGATACAGTTCATAGGGGGGAAGTAACTTTCTTTGCGGGGAGTCCTTTCCTTCTTCAAGTATTGATCCCTAATCTTTGCCCAAGTTTCCATAACCTAGCGGGATTCCTCTAATTTTTGCATGGATTGCCTTTTGATTTTCAATCCATCGAGGCTCCTTATATCAACTTTGAATATCTCTCTCTTTTTCCTCATCTCTTTTTAATTTTTTTTCTCTCTTTTTTCCACTCAACATATATGCTCTTTTTTTTCCCTCTCCCTTAGGCATGGTTGTATGAGAAACTCAAGTTGATCCATCCTTCTCTCATTCCATTCAATTAGTACCAACCAAAGAATTATCTAGATTGCAAGCTCAAAGTCAAAAAGATGGAACCCGCTACACTCACTAAACTCTTGAAGCATCTCACTCCTATGGACGTCCAATGCGTAGGCGAATGGTGGCACATCAAGGGCATGACTAGCTACGGTTTTAAGGAAAATTATGTCTGATGGGAAATAAAGATAAACGCGGCAGAAAAATAAGTTTATAACGGATCTACTTCATTTACAATCTATAACATGCACTATGTAAATTTCAGAATTCAAGTATAAGAGAGCATACCTTGAAGCGGTGAATTTCAAAACAAAGATCGAAGCACTTGGGAATACTTTTAATCTTCACTCCAATTCCACTAACGCCCAAGATGTGTGGTCTCTCAATCGGTTACAAAGGGATAATTAGAGAGTGACATTCATTCACATACACACCATTTCACAATGATGTTACTCTTTATTAATATTCTGAACGTTTTTCCCTTTGTATCTAACCAATTATCTAATTGGGTTGGCCTTTTGGGCCTTTCCAATTGGGCTTAAGTATGTGGCTTGGAGTGGGACCAAAAGGGACCCTAAAGACACTAGCTCCAATGAGCCTTGGGCTTTTCTGTCAACTCTTGGCAAGTCCAAAGTTACCATTAACTATATTTAATACCACTATAAATATAGTTGCACTCTAGGCCTTATCTATAAATTATATCCCAAGACTTTATTATATACGCAACCCCTTCATAAAATATTCGTAGTAATACAAAGTCATTAATGTAGACTGCCACTTTGTAAATTACTACATCTTGATCCTTGAGTACCCGATTTAATCCTTTAAGTTATTCATCATATATTTATGAAATCTAATTTCATAAATATATACTTTAGTAACTACTTACTAAAGTGGTTAGGCCTAACTCTCTGAATAACAAACCCATTAAACTTATCTCAAGGGAATATTTTATATCTTCGTTAAGAGACTATGAATTCCATCTTCAGAATATATGTTCCATCAACACTAAATGTGGCTGCCCAACATACTGAGGTTTTGATCGTTACTTTAGATCTCACTCCTGATATATCAAAGCAACCTACACCTTATGATTAAGTCCATTATTCTCTCAGGATAAAGGTTCATGCAAATGTAAGTCGTGAGATTTATTATTCATTTGACAGTCTTTAGGAGAATAATAAATTTCACAGCGGTCCAGTCCAATATGTCTTAACTTTTAAAACATATTAACACATCAACTAGAAGTCTCCACTTCCATGATCAAGACAAATCATCGTAGTTGATATGTTATAGTCTTCGCAGATGAAATGCCAATTTCATCCCCGACTACGAACTATAATTCTGAGTTTACAAAGAACTTGTAATTTATATCTTCGGTGACTTTTCACATAAATCACACACTATGCATCTCATGGACTATATGATAATGTCCGAATATTCATGTTACCATTATTTTAGATAATAATAAAACAAATTTATTAAACATAATATTAAGTCATACATAATGTCATACATAATGTCACTCTTAATATCATACATAGCATCATACAATAGGATTTAAGGGCACTAATCCTAACAATGTCATCTTAGCTAGGCTTCACCGTTGCTCTTATTATCCCACGTGTTGCATTGCAAGGAAATTTGGCAATCGTCAAGGTGTACCTTGTGACAATGGCTTGTACAATGCATTGACACTCATTGGAAGGCTCTTAAGTAGGCTTACTGAAACTTGGCCTCGGAGGGCAATAAACAAGGACATCTGTTTTCCTCAGTTCCTTCTTCCAACTTCGTGATACAAGAATTAGTTATCCATTGATATAAGAGTAGTCAAAGTAGATGAAAATGAACACAAGAAGTTCAACAAAAGGAAGAGGACTAAGTGATTACCTTGACATGCCCTAAATTTCACTTTTTCACACTTTTATGGTGGGTCTTTTCTTTTGAATTAATAAAGGATTAGAATGTTCTAAATCCCCAATGAAAACAATTAATCTTCTTTTATTTTGTGCAATGACTAAATCAGTTTTGTATTATCTTGGCTTATTGTCTTTATTTTCTTTTTCTTTTTTTTTTTTTTTTCTTGTGCCATGTTACTTTTTCTCATGACAACCATGTGGGTATTTTCGTCATGCTCATGGTATTTTCCCCTAATTTTTGCCTAGATCAGCCTTTCAGGTTTTCAACCTAGTGGGGTTTCATTGCCCTAAATTTTGCCTAGGCCGCTCTTTTAGGTTTTCAACATAGCGAGCTTTTTTTTTTTCTTTTCTTTTTAGGGGTTATACTTCTGGAGTCTATCCATGTTGTTTGGTTGGAACATTTCTTCTCCATCTTAATCAGTAATCTTCATAGTGCCTTCTAAAATGATTGTCTTGATAACAAAGGGTCTGGACCATTTGGGCTTTATCTTGCCCCCAAGTTTAGAAATTTCTCCCCTAAGCTTCTTTAGAGCCAGGTCTCCACCTTTAGATTTCTTGACTTGACTTTCTTGTTGAATGCTTTAGCAATTCTCTTCTGATAATCTTGCACATGGTAAAGGGCTTGCATCCTCTTCTCATCTATCGAGGCCAATTGTTCATATCTTCCCACTATCCAATGCCCTTCTAAGGCTTTGGTCTCCACCAACACTCTCAAATATTGTAACTCCATCTCAATGGGAAGCACTGGCTGACTCCTGATAATAGCTTAATTTTGCATATTTATATCATTATTAGAAAGTATTATCATACTTATTTTGAGTTAATTCATGCATTTTATAGTTGGTTTTGGAATAATGCTGAATAATCAAATTTGTGCTTAATTAAATTTTAATGCGTGAATTTGTCTTTTGTAGGATAATGAAATTAAATAAGTGGATTTGTACAAAGAAGAAAGCTAATGGACTTTACTTTTAGAAGGGCCATGATAAAGTCAAAGAAGGCCAACCCAATTAAATTCGAGTCCAATTGGAGCAAGGAATCAAGGGGAATTTGCACCAAATCCAAGTCCAATTTGGATTAGGATTCCAGCCTGTGCACAAATTAGTATTTTGAGTATAATTTTCAGATCAGATGTCTAATCAAGATAATTTAAGTTGAGCTGGAAAGCTAACTTAAAGGGCTATGACTTTGTAGTTGATCAAAAGTTAGAATTATGAAGTTACATGGGTTGAAAATGTCGGTTAAGTGAATCCTAAACACCTGGGATTTTCTCCAAATGGGAATTCAACTTGTAATAGGATTTCTTAACCTATTTAAGAAATCCTATTGGTTTATTAGTATGTTCTTAACAATTATTTATTGGTTTTAATGCTTATGTTTATTTTTATTTTTTTATTGTTTTACTCATCTAGAAAGGTGTTTAGTTTTGTATAATTCTTTGATTTATCATAGACTCAGGGCACGTTAAATGCTTAGTATTCCTTGTGAACTAATTCACTAGTTTTGTTTTGCCTAAAATCAATCAATTTCATAAAACTACCTTAGACAATTAATTATTGAGTTTTTATTGTTAAATCATCCAACTAAGATATCCTTCATATGAAATTTAGTTGAGTTACAAAATAAATATTGTTAAGACTACCAATAGATGTGTTGTGTGTGGATCCCTAAACCTTACCACCTTAATATATTGTTATTTTCTCTCAATTTAAATTACCTTTACTAAACCATCAAAAATCTCTTCAATTAAACTGTATTATTTTAATTTTATTCTCTTGTGGTTTGCGAATCAATTCTCTTTTCCCTGTGGATTTGGCCTTGGAATTACCGAGTTATTTCTTTGCGGCAATCCTACATTTTGGAGCATTATTTAAGTCGCAGCAACTCCCATATGTTAAAGTGTAAGCGGGTGCCCTAATTGATGCTCGAATAGAGGTCTTATAGCCCCATAGAGCGAATGGAAGCTTTTCGACCCAATCCTTGTATGTTACCACCACCTTGGCTAGGATATTCTTGACATTCTTGTTGGCTTCCTCCGCGAGTCCATTAATCTATGGTTTATATGGTGAAGAATTGTGGTGCACAAACTTGTATAAGTTTATGATCCTTCAGGCTTCCTCTTCAAAGTGAGACCCATTGTTGGAGATGATATCTTGTGGTACTCCAAATTGATAGATAATGTTATTCTTTATGAACCTTGCCACATGCTTGGCTTTCAAAATAGAATAAGAGGTGGCTTCTACCCATTTAGTGAAGTAGTCAATTGCACAAGCACGCACAAGTTGGTTTTGTTTTGTTTTTAGGTGTTCTTGGAAAATCATGGTGATTCGCCATAGTGAAGTAGTTTTGTTTTTAGGTGTTCTTAGAAAATCTTTAAGTTTATTTTAATGAAGGCCCAATTATAAAATCACTCCCTTTCCTCTCATGGACTTTGCCTTTGTTTCATTGGGCTTTGGTCCATTTACAACAAATGCTCTCATCTCACCCTCATGGGCTTTCATTAGAATGCACTTAGAGATTTTCAACATTTTGTCTCAAACATGGGCTTACAATGTATTCATCACCTTTGGGTCTTCTCTTTTCATTTCATTATCATCATTTTTTTAAAAGTAGCCCATTAACTAGGATATATTGTAGCCTTCCTCTCAAGGTCCATGAAGTTTTCATCATTTTGAGCCTAGGTATGCAACAAAGAGGCCCAAGATTAGGGAAGTTCATATTGGCTTTGTAGGATCTTGGATGCTAAGCCCATATCATACTTGTTACCTTAGGCCCAAAGTCCTCTTTTTCAAAAGGGCTTTTTGAATTGGGCTTATGATAGCAATTAGGCTATGGTCTTATGAACCTTTCAAGTTAAGATACACACTTTAGATTTAGGGATAAGCCTCTTATATGTGAGAACTTCTTTTCTCTTGTCCTATTTGTCTTAGAATATGCCATAACTTTAGGGTCATCCTTCCATTTTTTCATCTTTTATTTGTCCTTTAGAATTAGGTGATCACAAGATATGGCTGAACAAACAAGAGATATATAAAGGGTATCATCTTTTTGATAGGATCTAGGATCTTTCTAAGTGTAGGTGGCTCCCTCAGGCTAAAGGGATAGATAAGTAGGTCACTCACAACTAGGTGGGCGATGATTCCAACTAATGGCCTAAGTGGACCTTTGTGGATTGATGGCAAACAGTCAACGTACTCAAATCCTATCATAGGCAATGACACACATTGTGAGTTGGTGGGATGAACTTCGAAAGACTTAGGCCCGAATGTTGCCTTCCATCTTCCCACTCATCACTAATTTAGGTTAAAGGACAAATGAACATGTGAAGTGTGTGCAAACAAATATTGAATGAGCTTTTGTTAAGGTTAAGACATAGGACACATAGGAATTGAACTCACAATCCCCAGCGGAGTCGCCACCATGGACACAATAGAAAATGGAGTTGCCACCTAGTTTTTACAATGGCCTAGGAACCATATATATAGTGTCCTTTCGAGGACCTTTTGATCTTACTACCAGAGATATGGGTTCGTAGTTAAGGTACGGTCTTGGAAAGGTGTTAGGCACCCAAAACCACCTAACCCTTGGGTTGGCTTCCCATCATTGTGTCTTATGTATTAACCTTATTAAAGGGACACTCAATACTTGTATCTAACTCACACGCACACTAACATACATCTAACAATCAACATGTCATCAAACATACCTAACCATACACCTAACATGCTTGCAAACAAATCCTACCGTATATCTAATCATGGCATCCTCTATCATTCATCTAGCATACTTCATCATATCACAAGCCCTAATCATCATGCATGTAAACATGCTTCATCACAAATCATATTACATCATACTTTAACATACATCTCATCACATCATCCTAGCATTCATCTAGTCATGGCATAACATATTGTCTCCAATAAGGTTGCATATGTATCATCAAACCAAAGCAAGGATATAGCAAGCATATCATCCAAAGGCAGCAAGATCACAAACATAACCTCAAACCTGAACAAGATCATGTCATAAATGCATGTACATTATAGATGCATGACTTACCTTTACTTACCTTGCAGCAACTTATCACCTATGGCATTATGCATGAGCATGTGAATGAATGTTCATATCATTGAAACAAGGAAAACACAAAATAAACCCTAATTCTAACATGTGATAGCAAACAAACAAACATGTAAACAAAGACTTTGGAAGCATAAAAGAAAGGAAAAGGAAGATAAACAAAACAGGCATGTGAAAGCGGAAGCAAAACAAATGAAACAAAGGTTAGGGTCTCTGAGTAGCAGCTTATGTGTGCAAGAACAAGCTTGTTTACGCAGGCAAGATTATGTGTATGGAAGTTCTTACCCAGAAAGCCTTAAAAACACAACCAAGCCTTAAACACTAAATCTAACCCTAACATGCATTTTAAACATAAAAAACGTAAACTTAGACTAGATAAACATATTAAAGCATGTTATAACAAAAAAAGAAAGCATACAGAAGGAATTAAAGGCAAAAAAGAATAGAAAAGGAAAAAGAAAAGTTTGTACTAATACCTCAAAGAAAAGCTCTTCAAGCTTGATTTTTGACCGTTCCCCTCAGTCAAATCTATTCACAAACCAATAAGAAAGTGACTAGTGATATTAGTCTCAAAGATCAAGGTCTGGAAAGGCCCTAATCAAAAGAAAAATTAACATGACCTTTTTGATTCAATGTTTCTATTGAATATTAGTGTTTTCCCGTGGGATTTCTGTGTGTGTTGAAAATATACCATGTAAGTGGTACAAAATCTACCCTCCATGGGAGACTCTAGTTCATCTTTGAAAATCAATTGATCACTATTATGGCTGAAGAGCCCATGACTATCCTCCAGTAGACATCTATCCCCTATATCGGTGTCAACGCTTTTCCAGAAGCATCTTTCCATAGCTTCGAGCTAGTTTCCATGATTCATAATGTTTCAGAGCCTAAGTCCAGTTGGCCCGCAGCAGTTCTAATGGCTGCTAAGGAAATGCTTAAGTTTGGATACCAACTAGGCCAAGGCCTTGGAGCCGTAGGATGTGTGAGCCTTGCTTTCGTTGAACTCTCAGATAATAAAGGAAGATTCAATTTGGGTTTTGAACCCACTCATGAAGAACTCTTTCAAGCTTCCAAAGGCAATAAGAGGAAGTGTGCCACTTCAGGGTAGTCTATTCCCTATATCAGAACCACTTTTTCGTCTCCGGCCAAGGTCATTGTGCCAGATCCTTTCAAGGAATTGGAAGATGAGGAGCCTGAGTTTGCTTGCATTATTCGACTCTGTTCCGAAGAGTTCTCCATGAATGCTATCATATCTCCCGAAGATAATCCGACTTCCACTATTCAACTAAGGATGCCAGGAGAGACGATAGGCCTTTGGACCATCGAGCCCTACTTTGTGGTTACACTGGCTGAGTAAGGAGTATTCCATCATCGAGTGATTGATCCTCTCGATCACCTGAGAAGGTTGGAATATCATATCTAGTTTGTTTTGCATGCTTATGTTATTTCCTGCTTTATTTATATTCCATATTTGATTTCCTATGAATATGTATGTGCAAATTATCTTATGTTTTTCTGTATATGTTCCTCTCTATGGGATTTGTTCTGAGTCCCAAGTTGGTACGTCGTCCCTTTGCCATGATGAGGGTGTAGATGATGTGAATGAGACAATAGAGTTGGATCATGATGTTAAAGGAATGGAAGAGGTCCCGAACTTACCTCAGGACATCTTAGAAGCTTTGAACAGAGAGAGCGAAGGGTCCAAACCCAATATAGAAGAGATAGAGGTGATAAATCTAGCCAACGAAGGCGAGACATAAAAATCCGTCAAGATCGGAGTAAACTTTCCCAAAGACATGAAAGACAAGCTCGTAGCTTTGTTGAAGGAATTCAAGGAAATCTTTGCTTGGTCTTATCAAGATATGCCAGGACTGGATACCGAAATTATTGTCCATAAGATTCCAGTTAAATCTGAATGCCTTTAGCGTGGCAAGCTCTCTAAAGGATGAAGTCAAAGATTATCTTGAAAATTAAAGAAGAAGTAGAAAAGCTAGTTTTCTTATTGCCATAGGCTACTTTGATTGGGTTGCCAACATTGTTCCCGTGCCAAAGAAAGATGGAAAAGTACGTATGTACATTGATTATAGGGATTTGAATTAGGCCAACCTAAAGGATAATTTTCCCCTGCCATATATCGTTACCCTGATTTTTAACACCACAACCAACATATTCTTCTCCGTTATGGATGGATTCACAGGTTATAATCCGATCAAAAAGGCTGAAGAGGACAAAGCCAAGACATCATTCACCACTCATTAGGGAACTTATACCTCTGACGTCATGCCATTCAGCATAAAGAATGCTGGGGCAACCTACTAACGAGCCATGGTGACCTTGTTCCATGATATGATGCATAAGGAGATTAAAGTCTATATGGATGATATGATCGCCAAGTCACTCCCTCATAGGGATCATTTGATAGATTTAAGAAAGCTATTCATGTGGCTTGTCAAGTACAGGTTGAGGCTTAGCCCTAACCAGTGCATCTTCAGAGCTAGTTTAGGGAAATTGCTTGGCTTTATAGTCACCAAAGAGGAATAGAAGTGGACCCAGCAAAGTCCAGAGCATCAGGGACATGCCTGCGTTGAAAAACAAGAAACAAGTTCGAAGCTTCTTAGGAAGGATTAATTACATAGCTTGCTCTATAGTGCAGTTGACAACCACGTGCAATCCCCTGTTCAAGCTCTTAAAGAAGGATACGAAGATAGAATGGTCAGATGAGTGTCAAGCAGCCTTTGGTAGGATTAAGTGGCATTTTTTGAACCCTTCTATTCTGGTTCCCCCGATGCCGAGACATCTGTTGATTCTCTATCTAGTGGTTCAAGAAGCATCCGTAGGTTGCATGTTAGGCCAGCTAAATGAACTCGATCAAAAGGAGATGGCAATTTATTACCTAAGTAAGAAGTTCGCCAGTTGTGAGATCAATCACATCACTATTGAGAAGATGTGTTGCGCCCTAGCATAGGTCGCCCTTCACCACGTGGTTGATTTCCTGCATGGACCCCATCAAATACATCTTTGAAAAGCCTGCCTTCACAGGGAAGATCTCCCGTTGGCAGGTGTTGCTATCTGAGTTCGATATTATGTTTGTGCTGTGAAAGGCCATCATGGGCCAAGCCATAGCTGATTACCAAACGGACCAGCTGTTGAACAATCCAGATTTCTTAGAATCCCTATTCCTAGATAAGGATGTTTTGGCAATTGAGCTAGAACCCGGCAATGTAGAACCTTGGCGTTGGAAGTTTTATTTCAATGGAGCTGCCAATAGCACTAGAAATGGAATGGGAATAGTTCTACTATCCTTGAAGGGCTAACAAATCCCTGTTTTAGTCGAACAAAATTTTGATTGCACCAATAATGTTGCAGAGTATGAGGCATGCATAGTGGGCCTACAAGTTTCCATAGAGTTCGGTGCATGTGATCTAAGTGTCTTTGGAGATTCCGTATTGATCATCTCCTAAATAGAGGGAAAGTGGCAAGCACGAGACACCAAGTTGATTCCGTATCAAAAGTACGTCTGCCGCCTAATTCCAAAGTTCCAGAACATTACCTTTGCTTATTTGCCCCGAGCACACAACCAGTTCGCGGATGCTTTAGCCACCTTGGCTAGAATAGTTAAATTGGCAAAACAAGATGAGATGCGACAAATGCGTATATAGGTCCATGGTGTGCTGGCCTACTGCATGAACATCGAAGAATGCATGAATGTCGAAGATAAAATTGATGGGAAGCCATGGTACCCTTTTGGAGCTGTGGACAGTGAGAGGAATTTTATCAAGCGCATGGCCTACCAATTCTTTTTGAGTGGGAAAGTCTTGTATAAGAGGATCCACAATACAACTTTGCTTTGATGCATAAATGCCCCCGAGGCTGACCATTTGATGGAAAAGATGCATGAAGGCTTGCTTGAAGCCCATACCAGTGGACCTTATTGGCTTAAAAAATCAAGTGACTAGTTACTATTGGCTCACCATGGAAAGAGACTACATTAAGTATGTGAGTACGTGCCACCATTGCCAAGTTTACCAGAATAGAAGCAATGTTCCTCCCCAACCCTAACACTCTCTAGTAGCGCCATGATCTTTTTTAGCTTGGGGAATGGATGTTATCAAACCCGTGATTCCAAAAGCCTTCAATGAGCATGAGTATATCTTGGTGGCTATTGATTACTTCACCAAGTGAGTGGAAGCTGCTTCCTATAAAAGCGTTACCTAAGCTATAGTGGCCCGATTTTGGAAACAGAACATCATTTTCTGCTACAGCGTACTAGGAGAGCTCATTACTGATAATGGGAAAAACCTAAATGGAAAAATGATCGAGCAAATTTGCCAACAGTTAAAGATCGAACACCAAAATTCGGTTTCTTATTGTCATTAGACGAATGGCGTGGTGGGAGCAACAAGCAAAAACATAAAGAAGATCTTAGTGAAGATGGCATACACCTATAAGGATTGGCACGAGTTTGTTCCATTTGCCTTGTGTGCCTATCGCACTTATGTTCATACTTCCATGGGTGCAACCCCGTATTCCTTGGTCTACGGCACGGAAGTGGTCCTCCCCACAGAGGTAAAGTTCCCATCTCTTAGATTCTTATCACAAACAGAGCTGTCAGAAGCTGAATGGGCCGGTTCTCGATAGTAGCAATTGAACATGATAGATGAGAAGCACATGACCGCAATGTGCCATGGACAGTTGTATGAATGCCGCGTCTAGTGAGCATTCAACAAGAAAGTTAGACCCAGAGTCTTTAAAGAAGGTGACCTAGTTTTGAAAAAGCACAACCAAGCTATGCCTAATCACAGAGGAAAGTTTGCCTTGACCTACGAAGGCCTTTATGTGGTGAAGAAGGCCTTCTCTAAAGGAGCCTTGATCCTAGCCGGCATGGATGGGCACGACATTAAAGTAGGCCTTCAATATGCCCACCAATTTTGATGCTGTCATACAATACTTTGCACAAAGGAGCCTCCAAGTGCAACCTTTTTTTCTACATTCCTATGTAAATAGACAAAAAAAAAAAAAAAAAAGCAAAAAAGTTAAAAAAAAAAATATATATATATATATATATGAAAAGGTAGATTGAAAACTTGAAAGGGTGGTCTACAAAAAAGGAGAGCAATAGAAAGAGCGTGAGGGAGCCTGCTAGATTGAAACCCTGAAAGGGTGGTCTATGAAAAAATTAAGGCAATCAAAAAATGTCAGTTGAATTACGTGATGAGTTGATCCTTTTCAATGGAGGTACGTAGGCAGCCACTTTGGCCCAGTCACATTTCAAAAGAAAAATCGGTCAGTTAAATCTACTTGGGCTTATGATCAAGATCAAGAGAAGAAGCATGCATTCTCTTGGGTTGCTCTATGTTTGTAACACATGTGGCCTGCTATGGTTTTATTCAAAGATGTTATGGCCCATGCCAATGGAAGGTGTACCCCAATGGGAAAGGAAAAGATTCGTCTAAAACCGAATGTATCATTTGGAACTTGAGATAGTGACATGCATAGACTTACATTTACCATTTTATCTGTATGATCTTGCATTTTCAAAATACTTGCACACATATTCATTAAACATGCCTGTTTTATGCCTTTCTAATCATTTCACGCATTCATCATTATGCTTCTAAACACAAATCTCATAAATATCTCCTGATAATCAATATATGCAAAAACAACTTTATTTCCACCTTCCCCCCCCCCCCCCTCCCTTTTTAAGCATGTCTTAAAAACTACACTATGCTAAAAACCCAAAAGTGGAAGGCCGTAAGCAATTTCCTAGCAATTTATGATAAACCTTTCCATACATGGTGAAATACTAACTACATAGCTTATGTGTAAAAACAAAAAGAAACAGAATAGATTCCAGCAAGTCAAATATGGCCCAAACGGCCAGACACCGCCCTGCATAGTACCCTGAAACAGATCATCTGAGGAATGGGTATGAAGTGACCCTTCTGCATCAAAGCCTAAATCTTTGGCAATCTCCCTAAGTCGGCCATATGAGTGTTGAAGACAAGCCGAATCCCTTTCCATACTGGGACTCGATGTATAACCATACCTCTCTGTATCAAGCAAAGCCTGCAAGGTGTCAACCTTTACAGTAGCAATTCTCAATGCCTCCTCCTTTTCGGCTACCTTAGCCTAAAGGCGATGAAAAACCAACTGTGGCTTACTAGGTTCATCAGTTGGCCCATATTTCAAGCTTAAAGTGGAATGGATGAAGGATTTAGCCTTCGATAGCCTTATGGCTAAATCATTAACTCTCCTTCTCGCCTCAGCATGATTGGCCTCCACTATGGCCCTCTCCTCGTCCCTCGTCTGATCCAAGATAATAAATCTCTAAGTAAGGTTTACCAGCTTACTCTCTAAGCTAGTGACTTGGGATCTTAATTGAATACACTTTACCTCTATGGCGGAAGGGGCCAGACTCCTCTGCTCAAGCTTTGCTCTAAGGGTGGCGAGCTCAACCTCATAGGTTTTCCCCATCTCGTCATAAGCCTCCACAGTGGCATCTAGAAGCTCCCTGCAGCAATCCTAGTCTAGGAGCGGCCACACTCTGTCATGCACTCTCTCAGGTCGCTAAGAGTACTCTCAATTCTGACCTCAAACTCCAATGCATAATCACTCAATATATCACCCGGAAGGCGGGGATCAAGAGGATTTGGAACCGATAAGTCAAAAATGAAGCATGGGTCCTTGCTGACCACATCGATGTCCTAGAGCCCATAATCACAAGTGATGATAGAAAGATCACTAGTCGAGGGACATGCTGATCACCCCCGAACTGCCTCAAGGCTATACCTAGAAAGTACCCTGTACAACCCTAGATGCCCACCAAAGGGACGCTAAGAAAACCAACACAATGGGTCCAACCTTGCTACCTAGTGACTCCCCACTTGACTCTCTATGTCCAGTCAATGGGAACTAAGCCAAACAGATGCCGCAACCAACTAGTGGTGTCCCTAGTAAAAGGAAGATCAAGGGACACAATGATCTTAACTCTATTCTTCCTCAAAAACCCAATAGGTTGTGCCCTAGATATCACACTCAAATGACTACAGAACCACAACTGAAGAAAATCCATACAACAACCAAGCCTACCACTACCAGTCTCAAGACATAAAGAAAGAGATCGAATAGTCTCAGAGAGGATATAGGGAATAAAAGAAGTGTTATATGGAAAAGTACTCACCAAGGGTAAAGCTACAAAGCTGATAGAACCTAACTGAGAAGGGAATAAAACTAATCCAAAGAAGGCTACCATGAAGGCCTAGCATCTGTAGAAAGTCCAATGCTCCTCTAAATCCATAAAGTCTCCTCAGTAAGCAGCAAGGCACCCAGTTTAGCTAAACCGAAAAAACAGAAAATCTCAGGGGATGCTACCTCTCAAACCACTTCCATATTGGGTCAAGACATCCACAACAGGCGTTTTCAGGCCTAGCAGCTCCACCAACCACTTGCGAAAGCAAGATCAGGTCAGTGGTCGAAAACCTGACTCACTGGGATAGGAAGAGAAAGAAAGTGATTATACTCTTCCAAAGTTAGGACGAAGTCCACACCCCCAATAGTGATGCACCTCAAAGCGGGGTCCCAACAAGTAACTATGGCCTCCAGTAAATGCCAGTCTAGAGGAGTACGAAAGAGTGAAGTGGCATCTCCGAGGAATTGCTTGATGTAGGCCTGATCCTTGGAAGAGAATGAAGTCCACCATCTCTTAAGCTCCCTCTCATTTAAAGTCTCCCGCCCAAGCTCTACCATAGTATCATAAGTCTTAAGCCCAAGAACATCCATGCTTAGATCTGAAAAAATCCAGTATTCTAATGCTGATCCGTGTAGAAAAGCGTAAAATAATGGTGTTTCTAAGAGTTTTCAGTGAAGAAAAAGGCTAGGAGAAGGCCCCAGAAATCGCAGACCAGAATATAGAAGGTCTGGGGAGGCACCCAACCTTTATGCACACTTCCTAAAGTAGAGACACCTTGTATGGACGTCGCCCCTCAGGACTCGTGCCGGGATTTTTCAACCCCCTAGCACAAACCCATACCTATTCTAAGCTTAAATCTAAAGGATGGATGGTTTTGGACAGCTCTAGAGTGAAGATTCCCTCAGTTTTTGCATTAATAATGGTACGCAGCTGGTTTAGCAAAAAACCAGTCCCTCAAGAGATTTTTTCACACAACCGAGACCGCACAAAACCTACACTAGGGCAGTTTATCTTTGTGCATCTCAATTGGCATCCTGAAATATCTTGAACCTCATTTTCAAAACCTGATTCACTAGGTTAAGGGGTCAGTTCAACCCCGGTTACCAAGACATGTAATAGGACAGTGCCAAGGCCATTCCTAGTCACTAATAGCAAGCCATCTAGTATGGTATGAAGGCAGCGGAAGTCATTTCCTACTTGTAGTACCTCAAAGGAGCCTTTCTTGAAGCATCAGTCGGTTTTGTTGATAACCAAGTCAATTAGTGCATTCCGCCTCACAACAAGTCCAAAATCTTGCTGGGGAAATCCATGATCATCATCAAGGTTTTCAAGAAACTTGTGGCGTCTTATGCGATTCTAATCCCACTTCAAGTCAGTTGATCATTTTAGAACCATGCAAAACCCTACACTAGGGCAGTTTATTTTGCGCGGTTTAGTCCATTTTTCTGCTAATCAATATACTCAAGAATGGGTCCATCCCACCATGACCTTTTCGTCTCATGATAAGAACCGCATAAAATCTACACTGGGGCAGTCTTATTTTATGCGATCTTTCCTCTTTTCATATCCCTCAGCAGGTTAATCAATGTCAGATTTTATTGGTAAACTCGTGGAAATACGATGCATTGTGACTGAAATGATGCATGAATAATAGCAGTAGTGCGGCCGGCTTATAAATGCTAAATTGTTATTGGCAAACATACATGTAAGGTCTACCATGAGGCAAAGTTCATACATGCATCAGGAACCTACCAACAGGCGAAATCTGGGATCATACATGTAAGGCCTACCAAGAACCAATGTCAATACACACATCAGGAGCCTACTGAGAGGCAATATCAAGAATCATGCATTCAAGCCTACCAACAAGCGATATCTAGTGACAAACATGTAAGGTCTACCAAATGTTCATCATGCATCAAGAGCCTACCGATAGGCAAAATCATATATCAGGGCCCACTATGGGGAAATATAATACATACATGTCTAAAGCCTACCAAGAGACAATATAAAGATACAGTCCAGAGGCCTACCGAGAGACAATAACAAAATACAATCTAGGCCCGCTTTGGGGTAATATAATACATAAATATTTGGCCCACCATGGGGCAATGTCTAAAAAATACAAGAATGTCTACAAAGTACAAAAAAATGAAACATATCCACGCAGGGGATACATCATCATAATGGTACAACATACATAGTTAGCCTGCCTAAGGGGAGTCATCATCTCTAACGGCATCATTAGCAAAGCGCCCACCATTGTCGTCATCGCATCATCACCTACGATGGGACCTATAGAAGGACCAGCTCGATTCCTTGGAGAACCTGCAATATATCTTGGAGCCTGGAATGGAGCCTGATTTGGTACATGGCCTCGTGCCCAATCATCCAAGGGGGCATATCCCTAACTACTAGCTGGTCCTAGAGGAGCAGGCATATACTTTGACTCATGTCGTTGAATAGGAGGATCTCTGCCAGGGATATAACATGTAGGAGGTACAAACATCCTCTGCCTCTGCATCTTGTCGATCAGAACGTTAATGTACCCACGGAACAGGCCTATGTCAACTTGGACATGACCCCTTTCTCTATCTCTCTCTGTGGCAACGGTATGGGCCTCCTTCTCTCTCTCTTTCATCAGTTCCTTTCTCGGGCTGGCGACTTGGCAATCTCCTCCTGCATATATCCATCTCTAACAGCGGTCGTGTCCTCAACCTCTCTCACCCTAGCTTGTAGGGTATCTACATGTAACCTTAAGTGGGTCTCTAAAGTTCGATGGGTGTGTGCTATGCTGCCAAGCATCCTGCCACCACTTATAGGGCAATCACCGATGATAAGTAAAGTTGAGGACTGTAGAAACCAAGTGACATAATCAGTGTCCTCCATGACAAAGCCCTCAAAGGAGTCTATCCCATATTCAGGGTCGTTTAAAATTATTGTGAAACAAGAAAGCTCATGAGGCGGGTCCCCATGCACTTTGAAAGCTGGTATAACTTGATAGTAAGGGTGACCTCATGCCTAGCCAACAATAACCCATCATAGGGGTTGTTGAGTATCTCGCCCCAAATGACACAATCCAACACAGCCCTGACGATGGACGGTTGTGTCAAAACAACTCTGGTGATCATGCAAAGGGACTGGGCATATGCCGTAGGATATATCTTTGAAGAAAGGCCAAAATAATGTGGATGCAAGGCCGAGATTTACACATATACCCACCATGTCAAAATTTGCCAGAAACCCTCAAGGCTCTTGAAGCTATATCTCAAAGCCTGCCTTAGGAAAGCGATGAAGAATCCATAAAAAAGGGACCCCTAATCATAGGTCCCTATATCTGACACTACTCTAATAGCTCCTTACAACCTGCAATTCAGCATTGATCGGTAGTTGCCAAACAAGAAACTACCAATGAAATACAAGAAGAATGGCCTAAGTGCAATGTCATCCGACTCTGCCTCCCAAGGTATGTTCATCTTCAACCACTCCATGCAAATTTGAGGCTCCTCGGTTGGTCCAAAATTCTATCTCGTCACTTGGGTAAGGGGATAACGAATGCCCAAAACTCAGATGTCCACAAACTTGGTTGAGGCTGGATACCCACTGAATCTAAGGAAGAAAATAGTCAACCAGTCGACGGGAAGGATTGCATACTCCCCACAACTCAGATGTAAGGTGCCAGTCTTTGCATGGAATCACTACACCAAAGTCTCCGGTATTGCATGCCTCATGGTATAGGGCAGAATCCTTAGGAACTCTTTAGAACCCTACTTAGTCAAAAACCCATGATAGCGCGCATCCTTCTTGGATTCAAATAGGCGAAGAAGGAATAAAGGCCAGGCTCCCTGACCACAAGTCCTGTCGGCAACCTACACTCAAAATCAGAAAAGCTACCAGTAGTATACTTATTTACATATCCAAATTCGACAAGTGAAGAGAAACAGGAACATACTTGAGCCTTACGACTCTGAGCGGAAGGATGCCTCTTCAGACCATGCGGAAGATAAATATTGTCTATACTGTCATCAATCTCTCCAGTATAGGCCTCGACCTTGGCCAAACAAGACGAAAACCTCGATCTACGAATCATGCACCTAGGCCTGGCCTGGCCTTATCACTGGCCTCTAAGCCAGAATCTATATCAAACATGAGCTCATCATCTAGCTCCACGTCCCTAGGCCTCCTCTCTCCACAGTTTGAGGAAACTATGAAGAACTACCTCCTAAACCAGTGCGGGATTAAGACGAGGCACTGGCTGTCTCCATCAAACATCGACCCCTAGTACGATGTGCTATATGTACGCACTCAAGCGGCGCAGGGTCATCACCACCTCGGTCAAAGCACCTCTGAAGGGTCTGCGCAACCTATACACTAGCTTATACCGTATTGTCATCACTACCTGACGAATTTGCTTGAAATGACGCAATAGCGAGAACTTTCCCACAATCCCCGCCTGATTTCGTCTGTCGAGACATAACCTGCAGAAGCAAATTCAAGATTGATTAGTAAGCCCAAAACTGCTTGGCAATGCAAGTAAATAGGTAAGTATGTCTAACCCTACTACCTAACCCATATTATGCATGTTTATACCAAAATGTCAAGGTTTTCAAAATATCTCTCTCTCTCAGGATTTAATTCAACTGCGTTCGTTTAATCCTATTTCATTTTATCTCAAAATGTCAAGGTTTTCAAAATGCCTCTCTCTCAAGATTCAATTCAACCACGTTCGTTTAATCCTATTTCTTTTATCTGAAAATGTCAAGGTTTTCAAAATACCTCTTTTTCAAGATTCAATTCGACTGCATTCCTTTAATCTTATTTCTTTTTATCTCAAATTGTCAAGGTTTTCAAAACACCTTTCTCTCAGGATTCAATTCGACCGCATTCCTTTAGTCCTATTTCTTTTTATCTCAAATTGTCAAGGTTTTCAAAACACCTCTCTCTCAGGATTCAACTCGACCCCGTTTGTTTAATCCTATTTCTTTTTATCTCAAAATGTCAATGTTTTCAAAACACCTCTCTCTCAGGATTCAACTCGATTGCATTCGTTTAATCCTATTTCTTTTTATCTCAAAATGTCAAGGTTTTCAAAACACCTCTCTCTTAGGATTCAATTCGACACGTTCCTTTAATCCTTTTTCTTTTCATCTCAAGATTTCAAGGTTTTCAAAATACCCTCTCTCAGGATTCAATTCAACCATGTTCATTTAATCCTATTTCTTTTCATCTCAAAATTTCAAGGTTTTCAAAACATCTCTCTCTTAGGATTCAATTTGACTGCATTCCATTAATCCTATTTCTTTTTATCTCAAATTGTCAAGGTTTTCAAAACACCTTTCTCTCAGGATTCAACTTGACCACGTTCGTTTAATCCTATTTCTTTTTATCTCAAAAATTCAAGGTTTTCAAAACACCTCTCTCTCAAAATTCAATTCGACCGCGTTCCTTTAATCCTTTTTCTTTTCATCTCAAAATTTCAAGGTTTTCAAAATACCTCTCACTTAGGATTCAATTTGACCGTGTTTATTTAATCCTATTTCTTTTCATCTCAAAATGTCAAGGTTTTCAAAATACTCTCTCTCACGATTCAATTCGACAATGGTCATTTAATCCTATCGACCTTTTCGAGATTCAATTCGACCATTCGTTTAATCTTATGCGGATTCAATTTGGCGATGACCATTTAATCCTATCTATCTTTTCAGGATTCAATTCGACCATGTTTATTTAATCTCACGGGGATTAATTCGGCCATGACCGTTTAAGCCTATCTATCTTTTTGAGATTCAATTCAGCCATGTTCGTTTAATCTTACCTGGGTTCAATTTGACCACGATCATTTAATCCTATCCATCTTTTCGAGATTCAATTTGACCATGTTTGTTTAATCTCACGCAGATTCAATTCAGCCATGACTGTTTAATCCTACGTTTCCCAAAAACTACTCTCATCCAAAATTTCTTTGTTCCCACGTTTTCAATCTCCTAAAATTTCCAATTTATCATTCATAGTTCTTCATATCTACCTAGTTTTTCTCTTATTTTTCATAGTGTTTCATGTGTTTTCATGGAATCCCTCATATGTAGGCTCGCCTATGCTACTTAAACATGTGAACAAATATTTTTCCCAATAGCATCATGGCATAAATGATAAGAACAAAAAAAAAAAAAAAACATATATTTGCAAAATACCAAAAATAAAATAAATTCTAGCATGCTTTCCTACTTGCTTTGCCGCTAACATATTTGTCGAAAATAAAAAGGAATAGAAAATGGACACTGACCTCAAGTACATAACTGGAGATTGAAGCTAAAAGCTGAACCCACTAGACTGCGACTTGCTCTAGAGAAATTTTTAGAAGTGGGAATTCAGAGAAATGAAGTCAGAATGACCAAAATGGAGCTTTGCTCTAGAGAAATTTTGTTATCTGTCACACCTTGTATGGTTGCCGGGTGTGCCTGGCACACCAACAAAGGTTGTCGATCAGCATTGACCCGGTCAACATTGACCGGTTGACCTTTGACCAAAAAAAGAAAGAAAAAGAAATAGAGTTTCTTGCCTAGTTTCGAGCACCAAGTTAGATATTTCTCCCAGACCAGTTGCCACAATTTAACCTTGTCAAGTAAAACTGGTCTCGATCCATGAACAGTGCAATTTTTGCACACAATTTTAGGACAACAAAATATAGAATCATGTTCTTTATCCGACACCTCTCATTGCACTTAAGATATCAGATAAAGAAGGGGCAGCTATAGAAGGGGCAACTGTAGTCCACCCTCGATTCGTGTGCTAGACTCCCAAAATTACAAAAATATTTTTGTTTCTCCATGGAGCTGTGGAAACATCTGGATTGATGTAGCGCAACTTGTTTGGGCATCAGAGCATTTGAAGTGCCATTTAAGGTCAAATTGATTAAAATGGCCCTAGTCAGCCTAGGTTGACCAAAAGTCAAAATCAATAAAAATCATCCCAAAACAACATTTTTCATGTTTCTATATCAAACTCGAGCTAGTCGGTGAATTTTGTCAACTTTGACCAAGTTTGACCCGAGGTTGACTCTCAAGGGGACCAAAAACCTTAATTTTGATCTGAAAGTTAGAACCGGTTGAGTCTAAAACCAATGCAAAGATTATTAAATTACCTTTGCAATGATTATTCATGGGTTGAAATCAGGGTTAAAACAGTTGAGATATCCAGAAAACCGTGCAAAGCACATTTGTATACTTCTCGAGGCCATGACTTTTGATCTCACCATTGGATTTTCAATTTATTTAGTGTTATGGAAACCAGCCATCCGAAGCTTTCTAGGGACACCAAGATTAGCTCAATTTGAGTCCAATAATACCTTCAAATCTGCATCCGAAACTTGACTAGGAAAAAGCCAGAACTGCTGATGTTAACAAGGGTGGCCATTGACCCTTGTTTGGCCACCGGAGGCCATACAAGGTGTGCCAGAAGCCGAAGGGTTAGTTTTCAGCTATAAAAGCTTCCAAACCCCTCATTTTACAAAAAAAAAAAAAAAAAAAAAAAAAAAAGGGATTGTGGGTAGTTTATGGGCTGATTCTCTTTCTCTTCTCTCTAATTTCTCTCCGAAACACATCCAAACACCATCAAATACCTTTGACTCTTCTCTTTTCATCGTAATTTCAAGGTAGTGTTCTTGCACCCAATCTTCCTCTCCTTGGTTCCATACCTTGGATTTGAGGTTTTAGGCTGTGGATGTAGCTTTTTAGCTACAATTCACACCCTTTTCGTTTTCTAGCTTTTTCTATCTTTTTCTTGTTCAGTAATATGCATTATTTCTTTTCCTAGCATGTTCTTGCTTCCTGGCATGTCTTTATTGCTGTGATGTTGTTGGCCTAGCCTTCTTGGGCTAGGATATGTCTAAATTTAATGTTTGTGCTTAGATCCACATGCTTTTAGGATTCTTCCATGTTTATGCTTAGATCTACATGCATATGTGTTCTTTGCCATTTTTTTTTCTTAGATGTACATGTTTATGCTTAGATCTAGATGTTTATGTGCTCCGTGCCATGCTTGTGTGCTTAGATCTATGTTGGTTGCTATGTCATGTGCTTCGATAGCCCTTTTTTCCCTTGATGTCTCTCTTTCTTGTGTTTTAGCCCTTATTGGTGGGGTCTAGATTTAGATCCTATTGTCTAGGACTACATCCGCATGCCTAGGCCTACATCAAAGGGTTTAGATCCTTTCCTTTGCATGTCTATGTTTGCTGGCTTGCTTCTATGCTTTATCTCTATGCTTGCCTTTCTAGATCTAGGCTTTTTCATGCTTTGTGCCCCTCTGTGAGCTTGTTCTCGTGTGGTTACATCCATCCCCCTCGTTGTTTGATGAGATGTAACCATTTGTGAGATACACCTCCGTGGTGTTGGTGTGTTCGTTTCACACCTTTCTCCACTCCATGTGATGTTGATATGCTTGCCTTGCCCGTTTTGCGATTGCCTACATATTCATGCATGAGTCCATGTGTTGTCCATACTCAAACCCAATGGAACTATGGACACTCAATCCAAACATACATTTGTCCTCCTAGGCAGTGGCGGCTTTAGAAATATTTTTTAGGGGGGTCATTTAGAAAGCTAAATTAAACAAAATTTAATAAAAGGAAAACTTAAATATATGGGTAAAATACTATTTTGGTCCCTAAACTTTATTAAAAGTTTTTTTTTTTTGTCCCTAAACTTTAAAAAGTTTGTTTTTCATCCCTAAAATTTAAAAAGTTCTTTTTTCATCACTAAACTTTGTAAATAGTTTTTTGAATATTATAGAGACAAAAATAAGAATGAAAAAAGAAAATTTTCAATAGTTTAGGGATGAAAAACAAATTTCTAGTAAAGTTTAAGGACATAAATAAACTTTTTCAATAGTTTAGACATAAAATATGAACTTTTTAATAGTTTAGGGATGAAAAATGAACTTCTTAAAGTTTAGGGATGAAAAACAAACTTTTGGTAAAGTTTAGGAACCAAAATAGTATTTTATCCTAAATATATTTAGTTATTAAAAACAAAAGAAAGAAAAAGGTCGCAAACACATAAAATGCTACAATATCCTTCTATGAGTTTTCATATTTTGAAATCATCACATGATAATTCATTATCAATCGTTATTATCTATTGTCAATGTGGGTAGATATGACCATTTTATTTTATTCAGCTTATATAACATTTTTATTTTTATGCAATTGTTACTATCTATTTGTCATCGTTTCTATAAAAATATTTTAAACTAAATGGCAAAACTCATCTCACTTGCATTGTATGAATTATTGACTAACACAACTATGAGAGACAGTAACTTCTTGAGAGGGTGCTCTTAAAAAAGAGATTCAGGTGCTTTTAAGGGGACCTTTCTTTTTGGGTAAGTGGCGTGGAGTCGCCACTTATTTTTTATACAAAAAAATAAGAAAAAATAAAATACTAAACGCATGATCAAAATACTTCATTGTCATTGATGGAATAAAGACAAATACAGTCTTGGTAAATTAAACCTTGCAAGGCTTTGAGTCCTAGTTACAATCTATGCAAAAGAATACAAAGCTTTTGGTTCTATTTACAATCTACCAAAATTTAAAAAGATAAAACACTAATCTACCTATCCAAAAATCCTAAGCTCGGGGGCTAGGTTACAAAATGGGAAGGTGTTAGGCACCCATTCCACCTAGATAGAGTCTGGTCTTCTTGACTCTAATGACCAATATACCCTTTTCTACATGATGTGAATGATATGTTAAACATACATGACAGGCACTTGACTAAAATTAATTCAAATAAATTTACATTATGGACGTGTCATCTTTTTTAAGAAAATTCAGATCTGTTTTGTGAATAAAAAAAAAAAAAAGATTTGTAAAGAAAAATCAGATATGTTTTTAAGTAATTTTAAAAAAAGTGATTTTATCAAGAAAAATTAGATCTGTGTTGAATAGTTAAAAAAATGAATTTTGGTTTATATATAAAAATAAAAAATAAAATAAAAATTAGATTTGTTGTTGGACGTAACATAAAAAAGACTTTTTGAAAGAGGATTCACATTCATGAGATAAATTTATTTTACATGCATCACATATTAAGAAAAAGAAAAGACATCAACCTAAATTTGTGTCAAAGAAACGTTTTTCTAAAAAAATCAGATTTGTATTTAATGAAAATACAGATCAGATTTATGTGTTAAAAAAACTAGATTTGTATTTAATGAAAATACTAATCAGTTTTGAGTGTTAAAAAAATCAGATCTATATTTAATGAAAATACAGATCAGTTTTATGTGTTTAAAATAAATCAGATTCGTATTTAATGAAAATATAGACCAGTTTTGTATGTTAAAAATCATATCTGAATAAGTGAGATCATATTTTAGTTTAAAGTGATCTTTTACAATTAGCAGATTTTGAGATTCAAGAGAGAAATCACACCCAAAAAAAATCATCAAAGAACATATTTAAAGAAAAATTTTAAACAAAACAAGGCAATTATATCAAGAATTAGAAAAAATCAAACATGCATCATCAAACGAAATTAATAGAGAAGACTAGAAAAAGAAAAGAAATAGACTACCTCTTGCATGAGCGTGCTCTTCTTAGTGAATGGATATTTTAGGATTCAAAGAAATATATTCAACTCTTTAAAGCCTAAAATATTTTTCTTACAAAAAAGAAATTCCTGGGGCAAGAGCCTCTAGAACGTCTTTAACGTAAGGGAGAATTGAAAAGAAGAGAAGAGCTAGAAAGAGAGGGCTCAGAAAGCGTGAAAAAGTCCCTTGGATTTTGAGAGGCATCCTCTATTTATAGAGGTGAGAATGCTTCAAAAAATAAGCTGAATGATAAGATATGAATTGGGACTCGTCCTTATATCTAAAAATTGAAAAAGTTGAGGTTTATCTCAATCCAGAAGTCCTTGAGCTAGGCCTTGAATTTGTGCTAATCGGCACTCCAAGAGTGCCGATCGGTCCTCTTGGGTGCTGGACCGTTTGAATTGCGCTTAGACACATTTTTAATTTGTATTCTAAAAATTAATCCCTTTTTTTGGATATTCAGGCCTCTAAAGTGATGATTATCTTGTAGATAAATATTCCAAAAAGTTTTGAATATCTACAATTTCATTTTTATCTGATTATCCACTTTATTCACATGCAAGCAAGTCTATTTTTGACACTAACTAACAACCAATAACAAAATTATTTAATAAATTTTAATTGTCTAACCGATCATAATTAATTTAAATTAATCATGCATGGTTGGTTCCACCCTAACAAAATGCATGTAGACCAAGCAAACTTGATCCCATGATATCTTTCAATCCGATGGTCCGATTTGGAAATCAGGCATACCGTCGCTACCGTTAGAGTCTCAAGATCATTTTTGTGATATGAAATGCAGGAATTAATGCATGTAATGCAACTATGAATTTTGGGCATATGAATGATCACTCTAGCCATCTTCCTTGATAAAATTATGGGTGCAAAATTGAGTGTCTATATAATGCCCCTCATTAACAGAGCTTGCACTGCGAATGTCATTGTAAAACAAAGACACTGATTTTAGTAGCCATGATTTGATTGAGGTTGACTTTTCAAAGATTACCTAGCCCTAGAACCTAAAACCTTGGAACATAGAACTAGTGCCTTGCTATCTTGAGAAATGAAAATTGTGAATTCTTGACCTACTTGATAATTGATAAATTTTGAAATGAATCTTGAATATGAGGTGACTAAGAGGCTTCTCTATCTCAGTCTGAATGTGGAAGGTTGATCAAGGAGCTTCTCTACCTTGATCTAAACGCAGAGGGTCGATTAAGGGGCTTCTATACCTTGATTTGAATGGAAGGTCGATCAAGGGGCTTCTCTACCTTGATCTGAATGGATGGTAACCAAGGGGATTCTCTACCTCGAAACTTGGGACGATTGAGAGGCTTCTCTATCTCGTCTGAATGTGGAAGGTCGATCAAGGGGCTTCTTTACCTCGATCTGAATGGACAGTAACAAAGGGGCTTCTCTACCTCGGAACCTAGGACGATTGAGAGGCTTCTCTATCTCAATCTAGAATTGTGATGACCAAAGGGCTTCTCTACCTAGGATGCTGAGGCGATTAAGAGGCTTCTCTATCTTAATCTTGAACTGGGATGACCAAGGGGCTTCTCTACCTCAATCTTGATGAAAGGTTACCAAGGGTTTCTCTACCTTGGAACTTAGGACGATTGAGAGGCTTTTCTATCTCAATCTTGAACTGTGGCAACCAAAGGGCTTCTCTACCTCGATCTTGATGAAAGGTAACCAAGGGGCTTATCTACCTCTGAACTTGGGGTGATTGAGAGGCTTCTCTATCTCAATCTTGAATGTGGAGACCAAGGGTCTTCTCTACCTCGATCTAGGATTTTTCCTGCAAAAGATTAAAATTTCCAAATTAGACTTTTGGTGATGAGTGCTTTGTTCTTCATTATTTTAATATATGTGATCTTCATTTGTTTTTTCTTGATTTGAATTCTTCCATTCTTAGCAAGAAAACTTTGATTAATTTTTGTAGTCCTTTGAAAAAGATTTATCTTCGAAATTTGAGACTTGGAATTTGAAACTTGGGATTGAGAGTTTGAAATTTGGAATTGAGAGTTTGAAACTTTTCTCCTTAAAAAAATGGTTTTTTTGTCCTTGATCATCTCCAAGAATTTTGTTTTTTCTTAAAGTCACAATTTTTTTTTTTATCCTTCTTGATTTTTCCTTTTCTTAAAAAGAAAGAAATTTTTTTTTTTTTTGGAGTTGACTGAGTCAATTGAGTCAAACCTGAGTTGACTCAACAACTCAGATTGTTAAAGAAAAAGGGGTAGAATTTTGGCCCCATTCCTTGTCTTTTTCTCTCTCTCTCTCTCTCTCTCTCTCTCTCTCTCTCTTCCTTCTTCCTCCATTGTTACTATTCATTCCTTTCTTCCTCTTGCATTTTTCCTTACTACCACTTCTTCTCTAAAAAATCACTTTCCTAAGCTTCTCAACCTTCTTTCACTCATCTCCTTCAATATCTTTTCAGATCCTTATGTTCTCGGCCATTTTTGCTACACACCCATTGTTTTGAAACACATTTCCAAACTTCCTTTTTTCTTTGCATTAACAATGGCATCTTCCAATAGGCCTTCCTTTCTCACTTTTAATGGGAAAAAATACCACCCATCTTTTGAATGGAATGAAGAAGAATGGCTCCTTTAAGACCCCAAGACCCATGCTCCACACTCCATAATGGTCTTCAAGGTGAGTTTTTTTCTTTATTCTTTTGGGAAATTTGTTAATTTCATGTTTTATTGAGAGTTTGAGTTGAAGCATTGCCATTTTGTTGTTATTTGATCTTGTTGAAATTTTGGACATTGCATGGTTGATCATGTTGTAATCTTGGCTTTGGGGACATTTTTGAATTGTTGAGCTATTCGGAATGGTGTAACTTGGGCAATGTTGATGACTTATGGGATTTGGCAATGTATGTAGTTTGTGGTGTTGTTGAATGAGTTTTGGCTTGAGCTTTGTGAGCATTGAAGTCATGAAAATTTGATGTGTAAGCTTGTTTGATGAATGTAGAAATTTTGTTGGAATGTGTAAGACTTGCTTCATGAGTATGGACATTTTTATTGATATGGGTATGGCAATAGCATTTCATGGTGGTACCGATTTTTTTTATTTTATTTTTTTGTGTTGGACATGCAAAAATTTTTGTGTCAGACAAGGAAAAAAAAAATTTGGTTGATCATTGGAGAAATTTTTTTAGACATGGGATTTTTTTTTTGTTGGAATTCTTTTTTTTTTTTTTTTGGCATGGGACATTTTGTTGGCACGAAATTTTTTTGGAAAATATTTTTTTGTTGGAATGGAATTTTTTTGTTGGCATGGAATTTTTTTGGAAAAGATTTTTTTGTTGGAATTTTGGAAAAGATTTTTTTGTTGGAATGGAATTTTTTTGTTGGCGTGGGAATTTTTGTTGAAGTGAGTATTTTGGAATGAGTAATTTGTGGACATCCTGATGATAGGTTAAACTTTGTTTTGCAGAACCTCAAGAGTCGAGGTAGCCTTTAAATGCTGAAAGGCATATGGGAGATATTGTCTCTAGATATTAAGAGCATCTTTAATAAAGCGAGCTTCCAAACTTTTTTTCAAGCTTTATTGAATCAGGAAACTTATGAGTACAAGTAGGGGTGTCCACAGGTCGGTCTGGGTTGGGTTTGTGCCCAACCCGGAACTGATCCAATGACATCGGGTTTCCGACGAGAAAACCCGTCGTCGACCACAAAAACCAATGGGTCAGGTTGGATCGGAGTTGTTGGATCGGCGGTCGGATCGGTCGAAGCTGATGACGATGCTACTGGCTGCTGGAGATTCCATTTTGACGGTGATCTATGTTTTTCACTGGATCTTCGCCGGTTTTGTGCAAAAATCACTAGATCTAAGCAAAAAACATCAAATCGTCACCCGATTTTTGCAAAACTCATGAGATTTGAGTAAAAATACACCAAATTGTCGCCAAATTTGAGCAAATACCATCGGAGTTTCGCCGGATTTGAGTAAAAACCATCGAAGTTTCACCGGATTTGAGCAAAACCCACCATATTTTCAACTGATCTGAACCTTATTTGAGCAAAACCCATTAGATTGTAGCTGGATCTGTGCGTAAACGACGAGATCTCGCCAAATCCGGTAGAGATTTAATGGATCTAGCAAAAATATAGCCGGATCTAAAAAATCTCGCCGGAAAATGCTATATAGCTCGGTTGGTTTGGGTTTCTTCGGGTTTTAGGGAGAAGATCCGAGACCTAACCGCCCAGATCCGATTCTGGACAAGAAAACTATCGCCAACCGCCGGAGTAGTCGTGTCGGTCAGCCCGGGTCCGGTTGGATTTATCGGGTAGGTCGGGCCACCGGTTGAGTTGGACACCTATAAGTACAAGGATCTCCAGCTACTCCTTCGTTTGTCAAAGCGGTTTTGGGACACTACCTGTACTTTCCATTTTCTGGGCATTGGTGAAGTGATGTTGACACCTTACGACTTCTTTGTCATCACTGGCTTAAGATTAGGCGGTGAAAGAATCAAGGTCAATGTTTTCCTTACTTTGAAGGAGATTAAAAGTCTTTTAGGCATAGTGCCTTCAAAATTGAAGAGAAAAAATGTCTCTTTGATGTGGCTGTAAAACTGTGGCAATCGGCACAGGCATGTTCATGCTTCTCTTCATTGGAACTTTCTTATGCCCAGACTTAGGCAGTACTGTAAACTTGCGCTATTTGTGGAGTCTATGGGATATAAACCAGATCAAGAACTATGATTGGGTTGGCATGGCTTACGCAACCCTCTTGCATTTTATTACTCAACTTTCCAAGCATAGTCTCTCAAGCTTAGGAGGTGCACTGTTTGTTTGGCAGGTGAGGTTTGGAATTTTTGGCTGTTGTAATGATGTATGTTAACTTTTTAGGTTTGGATGTTTGAATATTTTGGGGTTGGTCCTCATGTTTGGGATGATGTTGATGGCATATATCCAAGGTTTCTCCGTTGGTTTCCCAAATATCGTTTGTCAATGCCTTGCAAGCGTTCTTTGGAAGTTTGGTGTATAGTGATTGACAACTTAACAGTTGCTAATGTGAGTTTTCCTTTTGTGGGATTTTGTGTTTAGTTAAGGGTTTTTGTGCTTGATTGTGGTTTGGTCTTCCCTTCATTATGGGTCCTTTGTGATTTTTAGATGTCTTTGAATCCTTGGCTTGGATGTGAGGAGTATGTTGACTGTGAATGGGCTCTAGAGCTAAATGGTCGTCAGGTGTTGTTTGAGGATGGTCATGGGAGGTACTGGTATCTTGGTGAACGGGTGTTACATCAGGTTCAACACATATATCCTCCTACGTCAATTCTGGTTCCTCTTTGTCCCTCCATTCGGTTGGCTGACCTTCTAACTAATGAAGAGATTGATGGTGCTTGAATTGGCCATGTTGTTTCAGGGACACCAGGAAACTACTTTGATTTCATTCAAACTATTACATGGTTGTCTGGTTGGCATTCCTGTCACCTCAGTATCTCTCTTTCCTTCTAAAGTCAAGTTGTATTTCATCTTGTATGCTCATTTTCCATATTTCCACTTTGTGACAATGTCTGTATGTTGCACTCTTAGGCTTCATCTTTTAAAAAAGAAGAAGAGGGAGAAAAGAATCCCCCTTCTAGCCAGCTAAAGGCTCTTTTAATTCTTTCAGGGAGTCCTACCCTCATTTTCCTGCATGATAATATGAAGTGATGAATCCTGATGGGTTATAGAGCTCCATGACTTTAGATAGGCCTAAACACACCCCAAATGTCCCTTGGCTTGATCTAGTGTTTTCTTGAATCTTTTATTTCCTTGTTCTCATTTCTTCTTAGCTCATTGTTCATGAACTGGTAAATTTGTGCTTCAGGTCGATGTTGATCTTGTGGAAGAAAGCATGCGGATGATTGGAGGTTTGCAATTGGTAGCATGCACCTAGTCTTCCCAATATGTGATCAATGAAGCGAGCTGGGTATGAGATGATGCTTTCTGAGTGTCTTTGCTTGGACTTCTCTGATAATCGATCTACAAATTTTCTTTGTTGATTTTTTAGGCGAGCTAAATGGCATTGGCTGATGCCAACACAAGATCCCTGGAGGAATGGATCAGAAATCTTGATTTGACTAGCTACCATGGTGTTGAGTAGCTCTTAAGCATTCATAGGTTATTAGGTGTTCAGATGTTCTTCCCCTTCTGCCATAGTGATCATCAGACTTCTTGTGGCTTAAATTGTCTTGTAGGTCGAATATGTGATTGTGATGTTGCAGTAGCGGAGTGTCTTTTATGCTCACGGGCTTTAATACTGTGATGGGCTTGGAACTGGAGCTATTAGCTTGAGTGTTAGCCTTGGGTTCTCTTTGAAACCTTCCTTTGTATCTTGACCAAATTCTCCCCTAAGAAAATGATTGGTTAGGTCAATCAAAGCTAAGTCCCTATCTACATTAATCAATGACCCAGACAAACACACACAACATGCAATGCAATTTTAACATGGACCGGCCTAAGGGTAGGTTCTAAGTCATTACATTGTAGGGTGGGTTTGTTGTTTTATTGTTTCTCATGGCTAGGATGTTACAGCTCCCAACTTGCAATGTAATGAACATTGCGTTGGTCCAAACGGCATGGTTTATCCTTTATAGTCAACAAGAAATGATCCAGTGACTTTGGGCTATAAGTTGGTTAGTTCACTACTAGGTACCCGAATCTAATGAAGACCGGGGATCCATGGTTACTACCACCATATTGTTGAAAGGGGTGCATACATATTTGTTGTTTTGATGGCATACATTATGATAGTTAGGGAAAGCTCTTAACAAAAAAACATGGCAACACAAACAAAAATATCATACAAACATCTCAAGACATAAATTATAAAAAAAAAAAAAAAAAAACAACAACAACAACAACAAACAACCATATCATGCAAAATCATGCAAAAGACAAGGGTATATAGTTGGTCACTTAAAATCTAACACGAAGCTTAGCCCTCGACATCCCCAGTGGAGTTGCCACTGTGAGAGACCACAACTTCTTGAGAGGGTGCTTTTAAGGGCACCTCTCTTTTTGGGTAAGTGGTGTGGAGTCGCCACTTATTTTTTATGCAAAAAAAAAAAAAAACTAAAATACTAAACACATGATCAAAATACTTCATTGCCATTGATTGAAAAAAGACAAATAAAATCTTGGTAAATTAAACCTTACAAGGCTTTGAGTCCTAGTTACAATCTATGCAAAAGAATACAAAGCTCTTGGTTCTAGTTATAATCTACCAAAAATTAAAAAGATAAAACACTAATTTACCTATACAAAAATCCTAAGCTCGGGAGCTACGTTGTGGAATAGAAAGGTGTTAGGCACCAATTCTGCCCAGACAGATTTTGGTCTTTTAGACTCTAATGACCAATATACCATTTTTTGCATGATGTGAATGATATGTTGAACATACATGACAGACACTTGACTAAAATTAATTCAACTAAATTTACCTTATGGATGTGTCCTCTTTTTTAAGAAAATTCAGATATGTTTTCTAAATAAATAAAAAATTAAGATTTGTAAAGAAAAATCAGATCTATTTTTATGTAGATAAAAAAAAAAAAAAAGATTTGTAAAGAAAAATCATATTTGTTTTTAGGTAATTTTTTTAAAAGAAGTGATTTTATCAAGTAAAATCAAATCTGTTTTGTGTGTTAAAAATATCAGATCTGTATTGAATGAAAATACAGATCCGTTTTGTGTGTTAAAAATCAAATCTAAAAATCCAGATCAGTTTTTAGTTTAAAGAGATCTTTGACAATTAGTAGATTTTGAGATTCAAGAGAGAAATCACAAAAAAAAATAAAAAATAAAAAAAATAAAAAAATAAAAATAAAAATCATCTAAGAACATATTTAAATAAAAATTTTAAACAAAACATGGCAATTATATCAAGAATCAGAAATAATCAAACATGCATCATCAATCAAAATTAATAGAGAATACTAGAAAAGGAAAAGAAATAGACTACCTCTTGCATAAGCGGGCTCTTCTTAGTGAAAGAATATTTTAGGATTCAAAGAAATTTATTCAACTCTTTGAAGCCTGAAATATTTCACTTACAAAACAGAAATTACTAATGCAAGAGCCTCCAGAACGTCTTTCAAGTAAGGGAGAATTGAAAAGAAGAGAAGAGCTAGAAAGGGAGGGGTCAGAAAGTGTGATAAAATCCCTAGAATTTTGAGAGGCAACCTCTATTTATAGAGGTGAGAATGCTTTGAAAAATTAGCTAAATGATCAAATATGAATTGGGACACGTCCTTATCTCTAAAAAATCAAAAAAGGTAAGGTTTCTCTCAATCCATAAGTCCTTGGGGCGGACCTCGAATTTGTGCCAATTGGCACTCTAAGAGTGCCGAATGGCCCTCTTGGGTGCTGGACCTGCGTTAGAATTTTGGTCCATTTTGGACTCATTTTTTAAGGATTTTTAAGCCGAGAATTTCACTTAGATGCATTTTTAATCTGTATTAAAATTAAACCCCTTTTCTGGATATTAAGGTCTCTAAAGTGATGATTAGCTTGTAGATAAATATTCCAAAAATTCTTGATTATCTACAATTTCATTGTTATCTGATTATCCACTTTATTTCCATGCAAGCAAGTCTATTTTTGATACTAAATAACTACCAATCACAAAATTATTTAATTAATTTTAATTGTCTAGCCAATTAGAATTAATTTAAATTAATCATGCATGGTTTGTTCCACCCAAACAAAATGCATGTAAACCGTGCAAACTTGATCCCATGATATCTTTCAATCTGATGGTCCGATTTGGAAATCGGGCATACCGTCATGACCATTAGAGTCTCAAGACCATTTTTATGATATGCAATAAAGGAATTAATGCATGTAATTCAACTATGAATTTTGGGTGTATGAATGGTTATTCTAGCTATCTTTCTTGATTAAATTATGGGTGCAAAATTGAGTGTCTAAAACAACCACACACATCCATACATAAATAATACATTAAATGTCTACTTAACTAATCAAATGCTTGAATCTCTCTCATGAATCTCATCTCATTTCTCTTCTCTATTTCACTATCTCAATATCTCTGATTCTAAGAGTAAAGAGTGAGTGTTTGTTAGTTATGCGTATGTGTCTGATATTTGCATTATTATTATTTTTTTGTTATAAAGTAATTTGTGTGAATTGTGATGTGTGTTAATATATGCATGTATAGTGTAACATATTATAACTTAATAGAATTTAATATTCAAGAAATACAGAGGGTTTGATACATGTATGTGTATTGTTATCATGTTATAATCATTTTTTGTTATAAAGTTAGTTGTGCGGGCCAAATTTGGCGGTTGAAGGGCTCACAATTTATTTGGTATTGTGGGTGAATGAGTATCCTATAATGGAAGCTCCTTAGAAATAAAGTCGGTATTGGAAATTCAATCATCTACCTTCCTTTTTGCTCTCGTTTGTTCTCGGTTTCCCTCTTTCTCCTCTCGGTGCAGAATACTCTAGCTCCCTTCTTTTTAGTGTCTAACCCCCATTTCTTCACCTTCTTCTCCTATTTATAGCCTCTCCTTGGTGGATTAGATAAGATTAGTTTTAATATTTTTCGCGCAGGTGGGGCCCTTTAAGATTATTCTTGACAAAGTTGGGTCCCACTTTGGAAATGGAGATACTAGGCTTTGGGACTTACAATAGACACCGAATGTTGCTCAGTAGCGATACTTCCCAAGGCATTACCGAGGTACTCCACGAGTTGGGCTCCGAACAAGACTGTACCCTGAGGATTATCCAATCTGGGGCCCAACTTCTCGAGTACTATGGATTGAGCCCATCATGGAGTTGGTATCAGACCCCTAACCCGTGGGCCTACCACTTTTGGGCCAATGACAGTACAATAGCCCCCCCCCCCCCCTTGATTTCATGCTGTACCTCGGGGATGGAATCAAGGATCTTCATTAAATCACCTATTACTCCTCGGGTATACCAATCAACATCCCATAAATGCAGACAAGACAGCCTGCGATTCTGGGGTGTGGCAGCAAGCTGTCTAATCCAATAGTCATTATTACTTGGCGGTTCGCATACTGAAGCCAAACTTGTAATGGTTACAAAATAATAATTACTACCTTTTCCTACCTAAATTTCATTTAATGTTTCCTAGATTCTTTCCCCTATATATTGAAACTTTTCCATTCATAGATCATTTTTGATTGCTTCTTTCTCTCTATGTTCATAGTTCCTGAGCATATACTCCCTCCAAGCACAACCTTTTCAGCGTCCCTACTGTAAGTTCTTCATTCTTTTTCTCACCTTTTAAGTTTTTCCATCTTTTCTAACGTACAACAATGGGTTTTTCACATCTTCTTAGGATTGAGGCTACTTTAGCCACTTTTAGGGCTAGATTTGACATCCCACTAGATGTAGATATAGCATATTGCCATGAAGGCAGCATAGAAGACGATAGACGCCCCTATGTTGTGTTTTTCCCTTTAATGGCTATTCTAGAGGATGGGGTAAGATTTCTAGTAGACCCTCTATTACTTCGGTCACTTAGCTTTTACGGCCTTTGCCCTAACCTACTTCCACTGAGCTTCTACAGAGTGGTGAGTTGTGTGAGTAGGCTTAACCATTTTATGGTCTCCATTTCGACCACTATGACATCAGTTTTATGTATAGTCTGTGTGGTAATGTGAGGTCAGGTTATTATCACAAAGTCCGTGACACGATGATTCGACTAATATCGTGCCTCTCAGACTCCAACCGAAACTCAGCAGGAAAGTATGCCAAAGTGAGTGGCAACTGGCTTGCCAGAGAGCTAACATGCCCGACCTTACCTTCGGAGATTGGTCGGTATTTACTTTTTATTTTATTTCTTTAACTTTTTGGTTACGTATGAAAGACATTATTATTTGGCATTAATTTTTTGCTATTGTCATGTTCTCTTTACTATTGTTGTCGCGTTAGCTATTTCGCTTAACCCATTTGTTCTTTTTATTTCTTTTTGTGCAAACACAAGGCAGTACAAGCCAAATCTCAATGCCGTACGTGCTAAGGATTTGAACTTCGTGTTGCAATTCAAGATATTTGTGCATTACAACGGTAAGTTGAGGGCATTTCATCTTATCCTCAGTTGTAGTCCATCGTACACAAGCTACCAAGATCCCAGACAAGCGTTAATCATAGGTAGCCCTTTGCTATCATACCTCGACATTCAACTCTACGGCTTTTTACCCAGAGGATTAACGCTCGGAGAAGCTCGGCAACTTGGTCCTCATCTAGTGAGGGAGGGATCACTACTGTCAGCTAGGGACGGTTCGGTAGATTGAGGTTTCCATGGTCGGGCCGAACATCTCCCTATTGAAGAGCTGGTCGCAGCAGGTCAAGCTGAGGGTCGAGTGATAGCAGAGCTCATTGATTATTCCTTAGAAGTAACAAACCCCGAGGAATAAGCATCCAAGATGGTGTTCAAGAGGAAGATGGCTGCGGATCGATTTTTGCTCGAGGGGCAAGCAGCCCCTTAACAACAAACTTCCCCTCCTTTAGCTCCCCGCGGATGCAAGGGGCCTCGAGACACGTTTGAGTCAACCGAGCACCCTAGTGGTGCGCCTTCTGCCACCCTTTCAAGCCCGACTTCAATACCATTGGTCATCTGAGAGCCTCCTTGAGGCCTGAGACCCACTGGAGTGGTTAGCTCCAATATAGCCTTCTTTTCAGTATCTCCTACACCAAGCTAGCAGAGCGTGTTTACGCTGGGTGACCAGCCCCTCCCGTTGACCTCTAGTGTTCAGAACTAGGCAAATGGGCAGGCGGTCGAATCGCCTGTAGCCTAGGGCAGGCCCTATAGTTGCCTAGCAACATATAATATTTTGCGGATGACAGTGATAAGGCGGTGTCACTTAGGCTCGAGTGGCATACCATCATGGTAAGTTCTAAATATTTCCCTTTGTTATTTTTTTGTTAACTATCTGTACTTCATCTTTTAACTTGGTATCTAAAAAAGCTTTCATTTGGCTTAACAAGCTGCTCAGTTGGTTCACATGCTGAAGGATCGGTTGAAAAGCTCAACGGAAGAGGCCAAGAAGGAAAAGGCCCTCAAGGAGGTATTCGAGGCCAACCTACGGGATAAGGGTGTTGTGCTGGAGGCTGCCTAGAGGAGGCCTGTGGAAGCTAAGAAGGCCCGCGCTATGGTCGAGCAATGAGCAGCTAACTTGGAGGGAAAACTAGGGGAATCTAAAATGAAGCTCATGCAAGCCGAGAGCATGGTTTTAGCTTAGGATAAAAAGGTGGCCAATCTAAAAATGGAGTTGCCAGAGAGTGAGAACAAGTTTTATAACATGGGGTTCACTAATGTCGAGAACTCCAACGACCCTATCATGGTCGAATCTTGGTAGTACGGGTTTGGGGAAGGATGAATGGCTGTTGTGAATGCCATAGGTCTTTTTGAGGATTTATCTTTCAGGGACCCTAAACAAATTCCTTACCTCGAGGAGCTGATTCATCCTTCTATCCAGACCACAGATCAGCTTGAAGAGGAAGATAGCCTCAGCACGAGGGAACTAGTTGAAGAGATTGACTCCCATGCTAAGGTGACCAAGCCGGAAGGGGCAACCAACCCAATCGTGGAAGATCAAGTGCCGCCCTTTGCCATACTAAATCTTGATGATTTTATGGTTATATGTATAGGTTAAGTTCAACTCTATTTATGTTTAAACAGATACAAAGAGAGCGGATTTGCTCATGTTTTATTAAGTTATTTTATTTTATCCTTCCGCTTTTGTTTTTTGTTGCTTGTTTAATTTTAACTCTTTTCAGATGCATCATGTCAATTTTTTTTTTCTTGCAATGATATATGCTTTGGATACCTACTGCACAATTTCTCTTCCCCGAGACCCATTTGGATGTAGCCTTGAACAGGCCTAGAATTGCTTTTCTGGTTTTCATACTTGAAAGAAATTTTTGGCAAGGTTTCCACCTAGTTGGCAAAGCCTTGCCAGATTTCTACCATGAAAATAAGGAAAAAAACTGTCGGATTTTTGCTGTGGAAATTTGGCAATGATTACAAACACACTTGGAAAGCATTGATCAAGACTAGACCTAGTCCGAAACCAAACCTCAAAGCTCAATACATTTAAAGCCCCAAAAGTTAATGCCAATAGCTTTTTTTCAACTTCCAATGTCTAGAAATTATGATTTTACCAAAACGAAAGACTGTCTACGTACATGCCAATGTTTATGGACTGTCTACTCTCTATGGACAGGTGCTAGGCACCCCACAATGCTTATCTATAGATATTCCTTTATTTTTATAAAATCATAATTTAAGGACATTGGCAATTAAAAACGAGCTATTGGCATTAGCTTTCGGGGCTTTAAAAGTATTGGGCTTTGAGGTTTAGTTTCGAAATGGGTGTGGTCTCGATCAATGTTTTCCTAGTGTGTCTGGAATCACTGCCAAATTTCCGTGGTGAAAATTTGGTAGCATTTCGCCTTATTTTTGTGGCGAAAATCTGACAACGCTTCGCCTCAGATGCATTATAGCATAGCAAACGCTATTCTCACGAAGCTTTTGATGTAAGAATACAGCAATGGGGATGCCCCATTTTTATGATGAAAATCTAGCAGATTTTCACGTTTGGTGTGTTATGGTGCACCGGCAGGGTTTCCTGTTTGTGTATACAACACGCATTGAGATGCTCGTATTGTAACGAGTTGAAGCCCTTCAAAGCATTAAGCATGTTGATGCGCGTCGCATACATGAGGAAACCAATATCACTCAGGTGACATGGATCAAGACAATCACACCACGATGATTGTGCACACAATATAGCATAAATATGCACCTACAACTATCGCCTTGGGTGTATACCCATGCTACAAGGTCAAAAGAACTCATGATCAGTGAGGGTCACTCATGTAACCACATGAGTCCATCATACAAAGTGCACGATCACCCACAGACACGCAGGCATATATATATATATATATATATATATATTTATATATATACACATACATCATGCTTAATGCTATCACACAATGTAGGTATGTAAAGCAGACATTGCCAACATTCCAAGGGTATGGCCTAGCAAGGTATAGGAAATGTAAAACAGACATTGCCATACCCAGGGGATGTGGCCCAAGCAAGGAGTAGGAAAAATAAAAGGGTACAAGGAGAGGGAGAACATTAATACATGCTCTAGAGAAGAGGCTTAGAGAGAGGGAGAAAGACAAAACCACTTTGGAGGGGCTAGGCCCCCTTATCTACTGTGCATTGCTCTTTGTGGGCTTGCAAGAACACTACCTTGTAATTGTGGTGAAAAAAGAAGAATCAAAGGTGTATGGTGGTGTTAGGATGTGTTTAGGAGAGAAATTAGACAAAAGAGAGAGAGAATCTACCTAGAAAACTACCAAAAATCTTCATTTGTTTTTGCAAAATGAGGGGTCTGGAGGCATTTATAGTGGAATTCTAACGCTTTAGCTTCCGGTGCACCTTGTGTGGTCGCTGGCCACCCACGCTAACATTAGCGATTTTGGATTTTTCTAGTTTTGCTTTGGATGTATATTTAAAGGTCTTCTTGGACTCTGATTGTGCTGATCTTAGTGTCCCTAAAAAGTCTAGATGTCTAGTTTCCATAACACTAAAGATATTGAATATATGACGTTTGGATCAAAAGTTATAGCCTCTAGAAGCATGCTAATGTGCTTTGCACGGTTTTATGGAGATCTTAATTGTTTTAACTCCAATTTTTGGGGCCCGACATGCAAATCAAGGGCGGACAAAATATGGTGTCTTCACAACCTTAAATGAAAAAGAAAGAAAAGATCTCGAAGATTTGCTCACAGGATTTCAAGAAGTGTTTTCATGGTCCAATGAAGATTTGCTTGGTATATATCCCGAGATAGCCCAACATCACATTGACACTCATGCTTACATGATACTCGACAAGCAAACGTTGAGGCGTATGAGAACCAAATGGCTTCTAAAGATCAAAGAAGAGGTCACCATGCAATTGAAGGTAGGGTTCATCAAACTTGTACACCAAGCAGACTGGATAACCAATGTTGTGCTAGTACCCAAGAAAAATGGGAAGGTAAGAATGTGTGTGGATTTTAGGGATTTGAACAAAGCTTGCCCTAAGGATGATGTCCTTTTTCCTCATATAGATGTTTTATTATATAACATAGCTAGTCGTGCCTTAATGTCTTTCATGGATGGTTTCTCAGGATATAACCAAATCAAGATGGCTTCTAGGGATATGACCAAAACTACCTTCACCACAGAATGGGGAATTTATTGTTACACCGTAATGCCATTCGGGCTCAAAAAACACAGGTGCGACTTGCCAAAAGAATGGCCATAGCCTTGTTACATGATATGATGCACAATGATTATGAAATCCAAGGAGAGAGAGGGTCGCATCGTTAACTTAAGGAAGTTCTTCGAAAGGATCAAGGAGTATGGGTTGAGATTGAACCCGCAGAATTGCACCTTTGCGGTAACCACAAGGAAGTTATTAGGCTTTTTGGTAAGTGATAGAGGGATAGAAGTTTACCTATCGAAGATCAAAGCCATATTATAAATGCTTCCACCCAAGAGTGAGAAGGAGATAAGAGGATTTTTGGGTTGATTACAATACATCAGCCGATTTATTGCCAAAATCACTTCCACTTGTGAGCCCATCTTCAAGCTTCTAAGGAAGAATGACCTCGTGAATGGAATGATGAATGTCAAAAAGCTTTTGAGCTCATTAAGGATTATCTCCTCCGTCCACCTATCTTGGTACCCCTGATGCATGGAAAACCACTACTCCTTTATCTCTCTATCATAGAAGATGCGGTTAGAAGTATGCTTGCACAAGAAGACATATGTGGGGGCTTGCCCCACCTTAGAAGGCTTTTGTCTGCTTCGGGGAGCCAAGCCCTCACGGTTTTGTCACTTAAGGAGGAGGTGGGAGCGTAAGGCAGTTTTTCAAACTTGCTCCCTAGTCCCACATCGCCTAAGTAACCCTCCCACTCATGGTTTATAAGCTCTTGGAGCGACCATAAGTTTACCACTACTAGGCCCTTTTAATGTGGGGGCCTGCCCCACCTTAGAAGGCCTTTTTCCGCTTTGGGGAGCCAAGCCCTCACAGTTTTGTCACTTGAGGAGGAGGTGGGAGCGTAAGGCAGTTTTTCAGACTTGCTCCCTAGTCCCACATCACCTAAGTAACCCTCCCACTCATGGTTTATAAGCTCTTGGAGTGACCATGAGGGGAGGGTTACTTAGGCGATGTGGGACTAGGGAGCAAGTCTGAAAAACTGCCTTACGCTCCCACCTCCTCCTCAAGTGACAAAACTGTGAGGGCTTGGCTCCCCAAAGCGGAAAAAGGCCTTCTAAGGTGGGGCAGGCCCCCACAATAAGTATATAATATCTTTTTAAAGAATTTAACATAATAATATTACAAAACAATCATTCTTAACATAATAAACTTTCAACAATTTCACTCAACAATTTTAGACTGGCTGAGAATTGAACCCCAAATCTCTTATTCAACCATCAGAGACTTTACCAATTAAACTAATTGAAACCCACAAAATCTTTATTTCTTAGTTCATTTAAATAATTATTTTTTCTCCCTTATCTCTCCTCTCAACATACACCATAGCCAGCCACCACCCACCACAGCTGCCAGAGACCACCACCACCATTTACAACCCAAATTTAAATAAATTAATAATTATGTTTTACACTTTAAATATATTCAAAATACAAATAAATTGAGAGAATAAATTAAAATAATGAGAAGGTGCCAGGTGGAGAAATGTGGGCCACAAATCAGATAAATGCCTTCAGCTGTATGATCCAAGTTCCAACACCTTCATTTGCTTTCTCTTCAATTTTTTATCTCCAGTCAACATCCTTATCTTTACTTTTTGACTTCTCCCCTTCTCTTTTTTCCTTATCTTTCTTTTCACCTTTTCATTTTCCCCACTCTCTCCGCATCAGTTTGTCTTCCTCATGAGAAATAAGGAAGTTTCCACCTGAAACTTCAGCGTTTTCTGAGCAATATTCTTGAGTTTTTTTCTCTTGGACAATTTTCAGCCTCCATTAGCTTGGTTTTTTAGGTGAATGGCGTACCTGTATAGGTTTGTGCGTGCATTTCCTTTATATTAGTAGTATTTTAGGTGAACTTGTACTGGTTTTTTGTTTTTATTTTAAGAAGCAGTACTGGTTTTTCTTTGAGAGAGTGAGAAATACATTCCGGTTGAATTTTGATTTCAGCCGGTAATGACCGAACTGTAATGTGAGGCGGTGAGAGCAAGAGGACAGACCACCACAGTAAAACCAGTTTGACCATGCCGATTTCCGGTTCTCAGGTTGAACTAGCCGGTTTGCACTATTTACTGATTTTTAAGTCATTTCCAGTTTTTTGCCATAACCGAACCGGATTGAAAGGCGGTTCCCAGTTGAACCGGTCAGACCGGCCGGTTTGGTCCGGTCCGGTCCGGTCCGGTTTTTAAAACTATGATTGTAAGAGGTTTATTAAAAGTATTGTTTATTTGTAGTTTTAATTTATTTTGGATTGATTATGTTTATTGGCTTATGTAAGATCAGCTAGTTAGTCATACATCTAAATTCATGTTCCATGGATTTGGGTTGCGATATTTTAGATCTACCCATTTACAAGTAAAATGCATTTTGTCAAAGGATTAGCCAATTACAATAAAGTATGACCCTAACAATCTTCCCCTTTGGAAATCTATGACAAAACCACGAGCAACAATTATGATAGAAGTCTAACATAGCTATCCCATAATTTACAAAAGTACATAAGTCTAACTCTACCACGAACTATTGAAAAACTTTGCAAAAAGAGAGATCATGGCATGGTAGACTTGCAACCTTTCTTAACTAAAACACTTAAATAAGATTCATCAAGGTATCAAGTGTGAAACATAGACAAGTTGTATAAAAGAAAAAACATGTGTATAAAGAGAGAAAAGAAACAACACATATGAGACAAAGGTGAAGAAAAGAACATACATCATCATTTATCAAAAAGAATACAATGTATGTAAAAAGTGGTCACAAGACCGTGGTACATGAAGTGAGAAAATATACACCAAAACCTCACTACATCCCACAAAACACTCTCCCCCTATCTAGTATATATTATGCTAGCTCTCCCCCTAACAAAAAGACTACTCTCATATACAAAACTACTCCCCCTTTTTGTCACGAGTGACAAAAGGTGCATCACTGAGAGGTTGTCATCTCATCATCACTAGAAGAGCCAGAACCATCAACATCATCATCATCGTCTCCACTAGAAGAGGACTCCTCAGTAGACTCACGTGACGGTAAGGGTGCAAAACCACCAAGGCGAGACTAGCGACGAGCGATGTGATCGATTCTTGTGTTCATCTGACACATCTCATCAGACAGATGGTCCAACGACTACCAAAATCAGCACGCATATGTTGAAGTTGCTCCATGATGTCAGCAAGGGAGAAATTTGCCCTAGAGGAGGAAGAAGTAGATGAGGAAGAGGGTTGAAAGGTAGGGGTTACAGGGGCTACATCCGTCATCCCCACACAAGGCCGTTTTACAACAAGCTGTGCTACACTCTTCTGAATAGAGTCCTTGTTAATGACACCCCAGACATGGAAGAGAGGAGAATAAGGAACGGTGACGTGTATGTGTGTAAGGATGCGTGTGATAGCTGAATGAAATATGAGCTTATCACGAGTAGCAATGTCTTGATAGCAATAGGTACTATCATGTGTGATGGAAAGTCTATAGAAAGACCTACCATGAGAGAAAGAAAGAAACGAGCATGAGGCTGGGTGATAGTGTTATAGTGTGACTATGGAGTGAGTACAAAGGTCATCACCATATTAAGGATCCGTGGACCATTAGCAAACTCGACTATGAAGAAATTTAGGTTACCTCCCCACAACATGGCCTTCTCATAGAAGAGTGAGGCTAACTCATCTCAAGAGATGGAAGAGAGACGATGATGACTAGGGTAATCCTAACTATCCACCCTAGGGACATGTAGTACCTCTGAAATGAGCTTTAGGGTAACTACGATACGTGTACCTCGAAATACCGTAGTAAACCTAGGTACAGAGGTATCAATGGCGTGCATGTTGGAGTAACACTCTTGGAAGAACATGTCGGGACACCTTAAGGGTTTCTCACATAGAGAAGCCCATCCCTGAGAGCTATACTCACTAGGTAGAGGAGTGTTTGGAAAGTCAGACAAAATGACCTGACGTTCCGAATGAATCACCCAATCAGAAAACTTCTCAAAGAAGTCATCTTGTGCCTTCTCATCACAAAACCGAACAGAATTAGGAGTAGAAGAAGAAGAAGAGGAACCACAATGAATCAGGTTCCATGACAAGGAGACTTAATGAGAGAGAGAGAAAGAAGACAGAGTACACAATAGAGCATAAGTTACAAGAAAGAAGAAGGAAAGCTACGTGCAATGCATAATAATGCATGAACATGTTACGTGCTAAAGAAATTGCATCATAGGGAGAAACCCAATCCAACCTAACAACACTCACAAGATATAATCAGTCACATAATCGTAGAATGCATGAAACATTGTTATAATGAACATAGATTGCAATGCATGAGCATGTGAGATCATTTTAACAAAACCCAACCCAAAAATTTTGATAAAAACACAAAAACCCCAAAATTTTCCCAAAAACCAAAACCTAGGTCACAAAATACATGAAATGTATGAAGAAAGGAGAAAAAGAGAGATTTATAACACTTACCAAAGGATTAAGACTTAGATTAGGTTGGAAATCTTAAAGGGAGGAAGGATTTTAGTGAAAAGAAAGGGTTTAGGACGAGAGAGAAGTGAGAGAGATCAAAATATTTTAAAATGCTCAAAACTGGGTGTGACCTGATATATACATATTGAAAGCGTAGCTCGATAAATCTAGAAGGTATTGAACTTCTATCAAGAAAAAAATCTCAATAGATTGAGAGGCATCGAGGAGGTACCAACAGCAAAAATCTCGATAGATAGCAGGAGGTATCGAGCATCTATCGAGCAGACAGAGATTATAAAGAATTTGGCTCGATGGATCACGCTCTCTATTGATAGGTATCGAGAACAAACCCAGAAATCTCGATAGAAGAGGCATGTATTGAGAGGTATCGAGCAGCTATCGAGGAGGTGTCAAGCTACTATCGAGATGTCTGAAAAGAGGATTTCAAGGAAAAGAAGCAGTATACGATGGATACAAACAAGATACACACCAAAACAAGCAATCAAAGAGCATGTTAAAAACACAACCTCACCTCTAGATGCAAATTATTCCTAGAACAAAACACACTAAACAAGTCTAAACAATTTTATTGCAAAACATGTTTAGATAGTTTAAAGAGCATATACTACCACATGTAATCCTAATGATGGCCAAATCACATTGTATCTATACAATAGTATCAAAAGTAGCAAAAAGTATGCGTGTTGTGTGTGAAACTTTTGCAAGAGGGCATAAGTAAATCTTCATATGAAAAGTAAAGGTATAAGAGGATCAAATACATTCACACACAATCATAACTGTTTGATGTGGACCATCAACTTCGAGGTACATCATATAACTCCCACGTCTCTTAGAAACATTCTTGCAACCATATTAAAAGCATTTTAATTCTTTTAGCTTTTCAAGTTCTTTGCAAAATTTTCTTTTAAGCATATCATGCATGGGCATATAAGAGAGATAAGAAAGTACCCAATTATGTAATCTTGAACATCCTTATTTTGCTGTGCAAGTGCTATGCCTTATCGAGCACTGCTTTTATGAATTGTATAGAGATGTTTTATTATTGACAAGTTTTAGTGGTGAGATGGTTATTTATGCCTTTCTCTTAGGATTTTCTAGTCCTTCTCGTGAAAAAGATTGATTTAAGATATGAAAGATAAGAGATCAACCAAATCATACAAATCACATAAAAGAGCCATAAAGCTCACATTGCATAGTTATGCATGAAGATGCTCATCTAAGCTACAAAAGATACAAAGTAGAGAAATTTTGTTTCAAAAGCCATCAAAGGTACACAAGTACCAATACACACACACACACACACACAGTTTTTGTATTTTTCTAATTTTTATTTATTTAAAAAAAAAACTTAAAACAAAGAAAAAACAAACAAACAAACAAATGAACAAAACATCAAAACTAGATTGACTCAAACCACAACATGAACCATGCAAGAGATCAGAAAAGAGAAGAATTCACTTAGAATCTTTTTTCCTCTAGATGGGAGACTTGGATGGAGATCCTTTCTTTTGCATGAACCGTTGTTTAGATGGATAAGGAGGAGAGTTGAAAATGTTGAAGTTCGAGAGAAGCATGATCGCCTTAAGAATTTCTCCAAGAGGGGCTAAAGAAAGTTTGAGTTGATTTTGGTTCCCCAGAGATGACACACTATTGCTTTGGTGAGTGGCTAAGGTTGGACGAGTGTGCCCAGATGCTCCACAGTAATGACAGAAGTGGGGTTTCTTTGGTAGAGACTTCTTGTTGGTGGAGTGATGATTATTCTGCTTAGTCTCTTTCTTACCAACCTTAGGGGGTGCTCCTAGAATGGATTTTCCCTTATCACTTTTATCCTTACTCACATTTTCAGTTTTAGGATCAGTTACCTTAGAGTTATCATTATTAGCAGGTGGAATAAAAATAACTCTATTCAAAGCATTAGAAGAAGGTTGTTCTCAAATTTCAGTGCTTCGATGGTCTGATTAGCTTCATCAACCTTGGTGGAGAGTTCCTCACGTTCTAACTCCACTTCACTGAGCTTTCTCGTAGCCAATCGATAGAGCTTCTCATGCTTCTCAAAGACCTTGTACAACTTAGTGTAGGTAGTGTGGATGTCATCCTAATCATCCATCTTCCCAAACTTTGATTCTATTAGTTCTTCTTCCTCATCAATTAGGTCTACTACTTCCTCAGAAGACTCGACAGTAGCTGTGAAAGCACTGACTATCCCACCTTGGTCACTTTCATCAGAATCTGCTTATGGTTACGTATCACTCAAGGTTGTAGCTAGGGCTTTGCTTTCACCAATGGATTTGAGATATGTGGGAAACTCTTGCTTCATGTGTCCAAATCCTTGACACCCGTAGCACTTTGGTCTAATAGGAACATTGTTTCCTTGACTAGCATCCTTGAATTCTTTTATGCCTTTGTCTTGGGACATGAATTGAGAGAATGTAGACTATTTGCAATCCTTGTCACTTGCTTTGACATTAGCATTTTTTATAAAATTTTTGAATTGTCTAGTGATATAAGATTTTAACTTGGTATCCTTATCTTCAGACGATTCATCATTATCATAATTCTTAGTCTTCAAGGCCATGTTGTTGCCTTTGCCACCCTTGCCAACCCTTGCTAACACTAGTTCATAGGTTTGCAGTTTCCAATTAGTTTTGTTAAAGGAATAAAGTTAAGATCCTTTGATTCTTTGATGGCAGTGATTTTGGCATGAAATCTCTCCGAAAGAGATCTGAGGATCTTCCTGACAATCTTGGGCTCCGAAATCTATTCTCTAAGATTAAAGGCAGAATTCACCATGTCCTTAAGCTTGGCATAGATTTCATCAAATGACTCGTCCTCATCCATCCTTATTTCCTCAAAACTAGTAGTGAGCTTTTGGAGCTTGGAGTTTTTAACAGCTTTTATGCCCCTTATAGTATTCTAAAGAATAGTCTAGGCTTCCTTGGCATTGTTAGTGGAAGAGATCTTCTTGAATTCTTCATTGATCACAGCACTAAACAGAGCATTCAGTGCTCTACTATTAAAGTTTTCAATTTTGTTCTTGGTATCATCCCATGTCGTAGGTGGCTCTTCAAGTTTCTTCCAACCTACTTCAATTGCAAGCCATACTTTCTCATCTAAGTCCACCAAAGCCCTCGAGCAATGAGACCAAACTCCATGGCACAACACAAAAAAGATATGACAGTTTGTAAGATTTAAAAATAACAGTTTGCAAGTTGAAAATTTGTAAGAGAATGTGTTACAGTTTGCAAGATGATAGTTTGCACGATTCAGAAATAACAGTTGCGAGATAACAGTTTGCAAGATTTAGATATGAAAGATTGCAAGATGATAGTTTGCAAGATGTTATCGTATAGTTTGCTAGGCATAGATATGGTAGTTTACAAGATAACAATTTGCAAGGTATGGATATGAATGTAGTCAACATGAATATGGAACATGGTCTTAAACTAGATGGCACATGGATGTATGACCATAAGGATGAAAATGCATGAGCTACAAAAGAAAAGGGAGAGAAGATCACCTCGAGGAGCTTTTAAGGGCCCACCAGCTGACACAAAGTCCCCTGACTGAAAGTGTCCAAGAAGGAGTAAAAGTAGACCAAGCATACCAACCCCTAGTTAGTAGCTCGAGCCCTCTCAAAGTTCCAAAAAAGGGTCAGCCACCTCAAGGACACCATTTGCCCACCATTGGTGAATAAGTACGCCTATAGTAGGTATAGCAGAAAGACCCTAGCCATCTGGTTACACTCCTCAACCATCCCCTGTGAATGATCTATAAAGTTCGCCTTAAGATCAGTATAGCGGATCGTCTCAGTAGCATACCTCCTCCCTAGCCAGTTTGCACTCAGCCAAATGCCCGACTCGTCCTCCAAACTAATTGGGACCCCATCAAACTACAAGCTAGTCATGCGGTGGAAATCATGAGGAGTGATAGTCATTTCTCGGCCAGCAATATGGAAGGTGTGGGTAATGTCCCACCACCTATCGGCTAGGGTCTACGCCAAGACAGCACTAGCAAACCTCTTAGGCTTTAGCTAGATGATGAGTTCAAAACCTGCAATAGGGATGTGGCCTCGAGTCTTCTTAGTTAGGATCTTGTACCACACTAAGACCCGGTTGGTGCTTCTCCTATCAGAATATGGGGCAAAAACCTATAGAAGGAAAATGGAATCAAATTCATGATTGTTGGGTTCTAAGAAATTAGGAATTAATGTATTAGAACTTCAATTTGTATTTTGTTGGCAAACCATGATCAAAACATTTAGTCTAGGTTTAGGCTTGCTCAAAGTATGTTTATTTGTAAAATTGGAATCGAGTGATTGCAGAATTTATTGGACTAAATCTGTAAGCCTCGATCGATTGAAAGTTAGACTCTATCGATCGAACCACGTACAAATTTATTTTTCTGCAGAGTTCCAGTTCAGCCCAAACTCTATTTAAACGTCTTGGGGTTCAAGTAAAACTCTTATATATATAAGGGAAACCCTAGAACATTTTTGGGACTTTAGTGAGAGAGATTAGAGTGCCTCTTGTGCCTCCTTTTATTAGGGTTTTGTACCTAAACCTCTCTAAGTCTTTGTTGCTCATATTTGCTGTTTATGTGAATCTCTTGTGAGATCTTTGAGGAGCTTTCCTTCACATAAACTTAGGGTTTTCAAGGTAGAGATTATCTACATCTTGATGATCAACAAGGTTGCAACCATTGGAACTTAAAGAATAAACAAGCGAGGAGCTTGTAGCTGATTGAAGAAATCCAAGAAAGAAGTAGTCCGTGGATTCGGAGCCTGCGCGTGGTCGTGTCAGGAAGTTACTACTGGTGGGTAGCATTAGGAAGTCAAGCGGGGAGCTTGTAAGTCCTTTTGTAAGAACTTCAATTCTTTCTTAGTGGATTCCGTTTTGCCTTGAGGATCGGTGGGTAAAATCCTCCCCAGGTTTTTTACCGGTTTGGTTTTCCTGGGTGATCATATCTTGTGTTATTTATTTTCCACTGCTTTATATGTTTTATATGCTTGTTATGATTATTTGATTGTTTTAACCTAGAATTGTTTAATTTGACTAAGTAACAACTTGGCTAATTAATCTAGGCTACGCAATCTGGTTGTTTTAAGGGGTCTAAATTTCCAACAATGATTAGGAGAAATAAATACAAAAATGGTGAAGGATGATGTTAGAATTGCAAAACATATGAGAAAAGGATGAAAAAGAAGCTAAAATGCCCAAACTAGGGTTTCTGCTTGGCGCCATATGTGCATAGGAAGGATCCTGCGTACATAGAATTCTACATGCGTATGCAAGTTAGAACCTGTGCACGCATAAACTGAAGAACAGATATGCAAGAACAAGCCTACATACACATGAATACAGGCTGTGCGCACAAGAACAAGTTTGCGCACGCAAGCCCGAATCTGTGCACGCAGAAACGAACACAGAAGGGCGTTCTTCGATGTTTTTCAAGTTTTCTCAACTAAAACTCAACCTAAACATGTTCCTACCCATCCTAAAGTGTCAGGCTTTCATCTAAACTCATCCCTCAGCAAAACCCAAGATTTATAGGCCTAAAAACATATTAAAACAGAAGATTAAAGGAAAACTCAAAAAATGAGAAAAGCTTGAAAAACTTATTGATCCGGCCCTTGGACCCTCCAAAAGGTGTTGTTGTGATCTGTAGGTCAAAGGAGGAATCGTTGTTAGACTTATCGCTCCAATGGGTGAGATGGAAGGCATCTTTGTAGATCTTGGGTGCCATTGAAGTAAATGGAAGAGTTTGAGAGAGAAGTGGAGATTGAAGAAGAAGATGAGGGTCAGATTGTGAAGGAATGAGAAAGAGGTAGAAGGCTTTTGTATAGGGAGTTAGAGAATCTAAAGAGATGAAGGAAGATGGATAGAATGAAAAATAAAAGAAGAAGAAAAAAGAAACGGTTAGTAACCATTAGATAAAAAACGATGAATAGGCAGGAACATACCTAATGGCTAAACTACATGTAGTTTAGCAATAAATAAATAAAAATTAAAAATTAAAAAAAAATCCAAATATCCCCATGGAGTTCCCTGGAGGCTACAAGTACAAAAGGAAATTAAAAAATACACCCAAAAATGACAAAAATACCCTCAGTAGGTGAAGAACACAAAGACCCTAAAAGAGCATACCCAGCAGATCGAAACCCTCAAACATATCCCTAGTGGATCAAAAGCATCAAATACATCCCTTAGTGGATCAGAAATCATCATGAAAACTCATCCATGAGTCAAGATCGTCAACTAAATCCTAAGTAAATCCAGTATCACAAAATAAAATTTCCCCAATAGAGTTTGGTAAAACCCCCTTGAGGGTAGATTAAACATTAATCCCCAGTGAGTTATAAGAAAGAAGAAAATAATTATTTCCCTGTGGAAGAAAGTTCCCCAGTGAATAACACACCATTAAAAATCCCTAGTAAGCTACCCCTTCCTAGTGGGCTGTACACCATCAAGACTTCATGGTAGGGTAGAATCATCACCAAAACCAAAACACTTCTTAACAAAATTATACTCCCTAGTGAGTCCTCCAGCATCCCCAGTGAATCTTTCATCCAAAGAATGGCCAAATAAGTCAGAAAGTCAGAATACATAATTTGTGCATATCCCGAAGGAATTGAGTATGTAGGCATAGTCCACACACTAGCCAAGCAAGATGGAATACAGAATTCGTGCACATATCCTGAGGGAATTGAACATGTAGGCATGAAATCCCATACAAATCAGAGATGAACAATACAGAAATTGTGCACATATCCTCTAGGAATTGAATATGCAGGCACATATCCCAAGAGAATTGAATATGTAGGCACAAATCCTATACAAGTCAAAATTTGCGCACATATCCTACGAGAATTGAACATGCAAAAGCGGTAGAAGAAATAGAGATAAAGATAGGGACCAAGGTCACCTTAAGGCAAGAGCCTCACTTAAAAAGTTTGAGATAGAGATGGAGAAGACGAGTATTACCTAGAGGTGTAAGCCACCTGGAGAAGTTTGAGGCAAGAGCCCCAAATAGACACCATAGAGATATATATATATATATATATATATCCTTTTAAGCTTGTAAGAGTACCCTTGTTTGTTTGTTTGAGCTTGTAAGAGCACCTATGTTTGTTTTTTTCTTTAGGATAATGAGTCACTCACCTTTTGCTTGCAATTGGCAAAACAAGTTCTAGGATAGTGAACCTGTCATTGCTCATTTTCTGAGCAACAAAGGTGGGAATTAGGACATACGAATCCCACACAACTCTTCGAAGTTACACCCCTCCCCAAGTATGTGTGATGTGTGTCGTGTGTGTGGGTTGGGTCTGAGCCATACATCAAAAAAAAAATTTGTTTGTCTCTTATTCTTTTAATTTTGTTAGCGAAGCTCATGAATCAAAAGAAGGGCATCTATAGACACCACATTTTGTACCCTTTACGACTTAGGCCCTTGTTCCCCAATGATGCTAAATTCCAAGATCCATGTTTGGTTTAGGTCCCAATCAGATGTTAAATTGACTTGAGAAATGTTAAAATGAAAAATATAAATTTTAATGAGCAAATAAATCTATTTTTGGCAAAGTAAATCCAAGGAAACCTTCGCTATGCGTACACAAGAATCGGCCTGCACACACAACTTTCTGAATGCACACATAGGCACGATCTTACGCATACATAGTGGATTCCAAAAACATAAATAAGGCAAGTCTTTTGCATTAATGTTGAGACTTGGAATGAATCCTACATCGTCTAGGAGTCATTCCAAACCCCTATTTTCACACTATAAGTAGCCATACATGGTATATTTTCAAGACACAGAAATCCCATGGGAAAATACTAAGATTCATTAGAAATAGTGAATCAAAGAGGGAGTTTTGGTTTCACAAAATATCCTCAATTCAATTTTCTTTTGATTAGGGCTTTTTCTGGCCTTGATCTTTGAGTTTAAGATTACTAATCACCTTTTTATTGAATTGTGAATAGATTTGACTGAAGGGGACGGTAAAAAATCAAGCTTGAAGAGCTTTCATTTGAGGTATCTAGTCTAAACTTTTCTTTTTCTCCTCTTTTCCTTTCTACACTTTAATCTTTCTATTTGCTTTAGTTGTTTGTTATTTTATGCTTTAATATGTTTATATAGCTTAGGTTTATGTAGTCGTACATTTTAAAAGCATGTTATGTTGTTAGAATTTGTGTTTAGGAATTCTGCTTTATTGTTGTGTTTCTATGGCTTCAGGGTTGAAACCCATGTGTGCATAATCTTGCCTGTGCACACAGGCTTGATTATGTGCATACAAGGTTAATTATGCCCACACAGGGTTGTTCATGTGTGCGCATGAACTAACCTAGAAACCCTAATTTTACTTTATCTGTTTTTGCTTTTGTTTTCACATGGAATACTTTTGTTTAGACACTTTTCCATGTTTTCATGCTTTTAATCTTCTACTTCATATGTTTAATTGTTTGTTTGTCTCTCACATGTTAGAATTAAGGTTTATTTTGTGTTGTCTTTGTTTTAATGCCATGGTCACGCATTCACATGCTTATGCATAAATGCCGTAGGTGTTGAGTTGTTGCAAGGTAAGTGAGGTAAGTCATTCATTCGCAATGTAGATGCATATTATTTGTGATATGATCTTGCTTAGGTTTGATGATATGATTGTGTTCTTAATGCTTGGGGTGATAACATAGTTTGTCTTGTTTCTACCTTGATTTAATGTTCATATGCTTCAGCCTTGGATGGGATATGATAACATGATGATAGTAGCATGCTAGGGTTTATGTTATGCCATGCTAGATGAATGCTAGGATGATGTGACATGTATTCTAGATGAATATTAGGAGATTCCATGCTAGATGAATGTTAGGGTCTATGATGTGATGATATGCATGATTAGATGAATGTTAGGCTTTGTTTGATTGCCATGATAGATGTATGATTAAGTCTTTTGGGATGATTAATGCCATGTTATGTGTTTAGATGTATGCTAGTATGTGTGTGAGTATATATGCAATATTGAGTGTGCCTTTAATATGGTTAAGACATAAGACATAATGAGAGGAAGCCAACATTAGGGCTGGGCAGTTTTTGGTGCCTAACACATATCTCTGGTAGTAATCCCAATGGTCCTTCCTCAAGAGAACGCTATATATATAGTTCCTAGACCATTGCAAAAACTAGGTGGTAACTCCCCGTTGTGTCTACGGTGGCGACTTCACTATGGATAATGAGTTTAATTCATGTGTGTCCTATGTGTTAACCTTAATAAAGGCTTATTCTATACTTGTTTGTGTTGGAATTAGTGCCCTTGAATCCTATTGTATGATGCTATGTATTATATTATATATGACATTGTGTTTGACATAATGTATGACTTAATATTGTAATTAATAAAGTTGTTTTATTATTATCTGAAATAATGGTAACATGAATATTTGGACATTATCATAAAGTCCATAAGATGCATAGTATGTGATTTATGTGAGAAGTCACAGAAGATGCATAGTATATAATGAATAACTTAAAGGATTAAACCGGGTACTCAAGGATTAAGATGTAGTAATTTAAAAAGTGGCAGTCTTCATTCATGACTTTGTGTTTCTTTGAATATTTTATGAAGAGGTTACATGTACAATAAAGTCTTGGGATATAATTTATTAATAAGGCCTAGAGTGCAATTATATTTATATAGTGGTATTAAATATAATTAATGGTAACTTTGGACTTGTCAAGAGTTGACAGAAAAGCCCAAGGCCCATTGGAGCTGGTGTCTTATTTGTTCCCTTTTGGTCCCACTCCAAGCCACATATTAAAGCCCAATTGGAAATGCCCAAAAGGCTGCCCCAATTAGATAATCAGTTATAAGAGAGAAACATATAGAATTTTGTAATTATCACAATTGCATGATTTGGTATGTATGTGAGTGTTGGACACTCTTTGATTCTCTCTAGAAACATACACATATAACTGATTGAGAGACCACACATCTTGGGCATCTAGTGGAATTGGAGTGAAGATTGAAAGTCTTCTCAAGAACTTTTGATCTTCGGTTTTGAATTTCACCGCTTCAAGGTACACTATCTTGTTCTCCAATTTTGAAGCTTATATGACACATGTTATCAATTGTGAATGAAGTAGATCCGTTTAATTTTTTCCGCTACGTACACTTATATTTCCATCAGTTTGCACACACATCACTTGGTTTTATTGTCCTTTTGCCTCAGTTGGTGATGAGTGGGAAGATGGAAGGCTCCATTCGGGCCCAAGTCTTTTGAAGTTCATCCCACCAACTTACAATTAGTGCCATCGCCTATAACGGGTTTTGAGTACGTTAAAGGTTTGCAACCAATCCACAAAGGTCTGTTAGGATTAGTGCCCTTAAATCCTATTGTATGATGCTATGTATGATATTAAGTGTGACATTGTGTATGACATTATGTATGACTTAATATTATATTTAATAAATTTGTTTTATTATTATTTGAAATAATGGTAACATGAATATTCAGACATTATCATATAGTCCATGAGATACATAGTATGTGATTTATGTGAAAAGTCACAGAAAATATAAACCACAAGTTCTTTGTAAACTCAGAATTATAGTTCGTAGTCGGTGATAAAATTGGGCATTTCATCTGCGAAGACTATAACATATCAACTACAATAATTTGTCTTGATCATGGAAGTGGAGGCTTCTAGTTGATGTGTTAATATGTGTTAGGACTCAATTTGTAATGGACCCACAACAATAAAATTTGTAGAGAGTGGGTAGAAGGGCTAGGCACCAACAAAGCAAGCAATGGGTGATATGAAATTCATAGGAATAATGGGAAAGGAATTTGACTAAGTGTTTTTGAGGATAATCACCGTGACCTTGATTAAATGTTTTTGAGGATCTTTATAACGATTTTTGTTAGTATTTGTGAAGATATTTGTGATGATTTTGGTTGAGTATTTGTGAGGCATGCTCGTCCTCGGCTCAGTCCGAGGACCTTTTTTCTTAGATCTGATAAACACAAGGGTTGTTCTTGAATGCCCTAAAAGATCCTCCCCCATTTCTGGGGGTTCTATCTGTTATATATTCTTGTTTAGTTAATCCTCAGCCGTCCACTTGTCGGTTATCCAAACTCTGTGTCTAAGGGTTTGTCCCATCATCTGCCTTTGCAGGCTTTCTCTTAGTTCCCAGCCGCCTTTGCAGGCCTTCTATTAGTTGAAGTGACCAAGGCATCTGGGCTTGCTTGTCACTTCACCATTAAAGCGACCAGAATGTTGGTGGCGTACGTTTAATGGGTGAATGATATTTTCCCTCTATCAACGTTGGTTGGTCGAGGAGATGGGCATCCTCAGCCTCTGTATTCTCCTCGGCGCGAGCTTTGGGCCAGATATGGAGTGGGCTAGGGTTGTTTAAATATTTGGGGCTCCACAATAGCCCCTCAAAATTCTGCTGCCGACCTCTCGGGCGAGGAGGAGGATTTTGACTTTCTCGGCGTATTTCCGCACCTTGTTAAGCCTTACCTCTCTATCAGTGTCACTGTCATCTCAACTGCTCTTGTAACTTTCTTTTGGTGCAAAGGACCTGTCCGAGGAGTTTTTCCTTACTTTGGTAAGTTTTCTTTTCTCCTTAATCTATAATTTACCACCTAAGTTCCTTGCTAGTTCATCCAGGAGAGGCAGGTTTAAGTTAGCTATGCTTTTAGTGCTCGTCTTTGCTTGGTTTTCGTCCTTAGCAGGATTCATCGCTTAGCACCCAAGGGATCGGCTTTGCCGTAGGTTTAGACCTACGGTTAGTATAAAAGCCTATTTCTGCCCAACGCTCATATCGCTGTATAGTGACTAGTTTCCCCATAGGTTTGAGTCCGAAGACCATGCAAGACTTTGGTTTTTTCTAGCACATAATGTTTCATGCGGGAATGGTTTTTCTGTTGGCCTGAGTTCTTGGACCATGCAATGTCTATGTTTTGTCTAACATTTAGTTTTCTCATCGGATTTTAAGTTGTTAGTTTCCTCAGAGGCTGGTGTCCGAGGACCATACAATGCCTAGGTTCTGTCTAACACTTAGTTTTCTCATCCGAAGTATCTGGTTTCCCTAGAGGCTTGAGTCCGAAAACCATGCAATGCCTTGGTTCTGTCCAGTACCTAGTTTTCTCATCTGATTTTAAGTTGTTAGTTTCCCTAGAGGCTGGTGTCCGAGGACCATACAATGCCTAGGTTCTGTCTAACACTTAGTTTTCTCATCTGAAGTATCTAGTTTCCCCCGAGGCTTGAGTCCGAGGACCATGCAATGTCTTGGTTCTGTCCAGTACCTAGTTTTCTTATCTGAAGTATCTGGTTTCCCTAGAGGCTTAAGTCCGAGGACCATGCAATGCCTTGGTTCTGTCTAGTACCTAGTTTTCTCATCTAATTTTAAGTTGTTAGTTTCCCTAGAGGCTGGTGTCCGAGAACCATACAATGCCTAGGTTCTGTCTAACACTTAGTTTTCTCATCTGAAGTATCTGGTTTCCCCAGAGGCTTGAGTCTAAGGACCATGCAATGCCTTGGTTCTGTCCAGTACCTAGTTTTCTCATTTTATTTACTGTCTTATCTGTTTATCCATAGCCATTTAATTCTACATTGCTATAATCTATAATAAACATTAAATAAATAAACTTTTCAAGCAAAATAATAGCAAGCGCATGCTGGGGTTGGGGTAGGAGAAGACCCTGCTCTGTTCTGCCTCTTCGTTTGGCGTGACTCTTCTGATTACGAGGCGTCTCTTAGGCTGTTCAAGTAAGGCGTTTTGACGCTTCGGTACTTCCTCGTTAATGAGGCGCCTCCTTATTAAAGTCATTTGTGGATTTACAAGGATCTAACGGTGGATAAGCCCCTTGGAATTTAGGCGGAATTATTGCCTACGGAAATCTCTCCCTAGGATTTAATGCGGATTGGCTCTCACCAACTTTTCGCCCTCTATATAAGACGTTTCTGAGGCGACCTTTTCCTTCACATTTGACAAACATTCATCTTAAACTCTCCCAAAGACACTGCCTAGGGGTTCTGTAAAAAATAGCATTTTGAGCCCCTCCAAATGAATTGGCCCTTGGAAAGGGCGTTCCCGAGGATGCTTAGCCCCTCTCAAGAGCCGAGGATGGCGCCCCGACCCTGGACGTCATGTTGGGTTTGGGGTAAGAGAAGACCGGAGATTCTCCTTCTTTTCAACCTAATCAGTGTTGGAACCCTCCTTGCTGTCTGGAGGAGGATCCAAAAAGAACGTAACCTCCTTCCCTTAGATTTGGGTCTGTGACCTTCCAAGCTGGCAGCGATGGGGCTGGGAGGGAAATCAGATGGAACTAGGAGGTGGAACCGCCCGGTGCCGCGGCCTCTTCCTCCCCCAACGTTGCCTTCCTCCCTTCTCTTCCGCCTCTCTCCTCCTCTTTTGCTCCTCAACCAGCCTTCCGTCCTTCATTTCCTCTTCTCTTACTTCACAACCAGCCCTCTTTTCTATCTTTTATTCCTCTGCCAACTTTGTTAGGCGTCTGTCTTTGTAGTTAGCTTTAGAACAAGCCCCACGGGCATCACTTGTAAGAGATGTAACTTTTTCTTCATATATTAATAAAGAAGTAGACTTGTTTTGTCTCTTTTGTTTTTCGCATATTTTTGTTTCTTGTGATTGTTGACTTCTGAATGAATGTTGTTGCTGTAAACTGTATTGTTTTGGTGTGTTTTTTTTTTTTTTTTTTAAAGTGTTGCTCTTAATTTTTTCACACCAACCGTCGCACTTGCTAGTGCACAAGTCCTTCCCACAGACGGCGCCAATTGTAAGGACTCAATTTGTAATGGACCCATAACAATAAAATTTGTAGAGGGTGGGTAGAAGGGCTAGGCACCAACAAAGTAAGCAATGGGTGATATGAAATTCATAGGAATAATGGGAAAGGAATTTGACTAAGTGTTTTTGAGGATAATCACCATGACCTTGGTTAAATGTTTATAAGGATCTTTATAACGATTTTTGTTAAGTATTTGTGAAGATCTTTGTGATGATTTTGGTTGAGTATTTGTGAGGCATGCTCGTCCTCGGCTCAGTCCGAGGACCTTTTTTCTTAGATCTGATAAACACAAGGGTAGTTCTTGAATGCCCTAAAAGATCCTCCCCTATTTCTGGGGGTTCTATCTGTTATATATTCTTGTTTAATTAATCCTCAGCCGTCTACTTGTCAGTTATCCGAACTTTGTGTCTAAGGGTTTGTCCCATCATCTGCCTTTGCAGGCTTTCTGTTAGTTCCCAGCCGCCTTTGCAGGCCTTCTATTAGTTGAAGTGACCAAGGCATCTGGGCTTGCTTGTCACTTCACCATTAAAGCGGCCAGAATGTTGGTAACGTACGTTTAATGGGTGAATGATATTTTCCCTCTATCAACGTCGGTTGGCGGAGGAGGTGGGCATCCTCGGCCTCTGTATTCTCCTCGGCGCAGGCTTTGGGCCGGATATGGAGTGGGCCGGGGTTGTTTAAATATTTGGGGCCCCACAATATGTTTTAAGAGTTAAGACATATTGAACTGGACCGCTGTGAGATTTATTATTCTCCTAAAGACTGTCAAATGAATAATAAATCTCACAACTTACATTTGCATGAACACTTAATCCAGAGAGAATAATGGACCTGATCATAAGGTGTAGGTTGCTTTGATATATCAAGAGTGAGATCTAAAGTAATAGTCAAAACCTCAATATGTTGGGCAGCCACATTTAGTATTGATGGAACATATATTCTCAAGATGGAATTCATAGTCTCTTAACGGAGATATAAAATATTCCCTTGAGATAAGTTTAATGGGTTTGTTATTCAGAGAGTTAGGCCTAACCACTTTAGTAAGTAGTTACTAAAGTATATATTTATGAAATTAGATTTCATAAATATATGATGAATAACTTAAAGGATTAAACCTGGTACTCAAGGATCAAGATGTAGTAATTTACAAAGTGGCAGTCTACATTAATGACTTTGTATTACTACGAATATTTTATGAAGGGGTTGCGTGTATAATAAAGTCTTGAGATATAATTTATAGATAAGGCCTAGAATGCAACTATATTTATATAGTGGTATTAAATATAGTTAATGGTAATTTTAGACTTGTCAAGAGTTGACAGAAAAGTCCAAGGCCCATTGGAGCTAGTGTCTTATTGGTCCCTTTTGGTCCCACTCCAAGATACATACTTAAGCCCAATTGGAAAGGCCCAAAATACCAGCTTAATTAGATAATTGGTTAGATACAAAGGGAAAAAACGTTTAGAATATTAAGAGTAAGTAACGTCATTGTGAAATGGTGTGTAAGTGAGTGTTTGTCACTCTTTAATCATCCTTTTGTTACCAATTGAGAGACCACACTTCTTGGGCGTTAGTGGAATTGGAGTGAAGATTAAAAGTATTCCCAAGTGCTTCGATCTTTGTTTTGAAATTCACCGCTTCAAGGTACGCTCTCTTATACTTGAATTCTGAAATTTACATAGTACATGTTATAGATTGTGATATGAAGTAGATCCGTTATAAACTTATTTTTCCATTGTGTTCATCTTTAATTCCATCAAGGTCCACATAGGCCCTTGATTGGAATCTTGGCCCACTTAGTTGTGAGTGACCTACTTATCTTTCCCTTTAGCCTTAAGAAAGCTTACCCACACTTAGAGAGATCCTCGATCCTATCGAAAGAGGGTATCCTATATATATCTCTTATTTGTTCAACCATGAATCTTGTGGTCACCCAATTCTAAAGGAAAAATAAAGATATAAAAAATGGAAAGATGACCCTAAAGTTATGGCATAGCCTAACTCAATTGGGATAAAAGAAAAGAAGTTCTCACATATAAGAGGATTATCCCTAAATCCGAAGGTATATCTTAACTTGAAAGGTTCATAAAACCATAGCCTAATTGTCTTCATAAGCCCAACTCAAAAAGCCCTATTGGAAAAGAGGACTTTGGGCTTAAGATGACAAGTATGTTATGGACCTAGCATCCAAAATCCTACAAAGTCAATATGAATCTAATACTATATATAATAGCAGAATATTTAAGGAGGTGCTACCACGTTAGGGAAAAAGGCCCTTTTAAAAACTGACACATGTAGAGTAAATTCTTTAAAATTTTGCTCGGTGCATCATTTTGGGAGAAACTTATAAAAACACAAACCCGCTTTAAAAAAAAACCAAAAAAAAAAAAAAAAAAACACAAACCCTAAAATGCAAACGCCATATTTCCCTATTGAAATTTTAGACTCACTCTGACTTCCCGATGAAACAAAGAGAGGCGATAAAATCAAAAAATTTCAAAAAATGATTTTGCAGACCCACGCCTAGGCAGAACGGTAAACAGAGAAGGCTTGCAGTGGGGACTGGGGAGAGAGAAAAATCTGCCACAATCAAAAGGGAAAGAGCGCAGAGTTTGTTGAACCAAACACCGTCCGTTCCCTTGCCAGATCTAGACCACCAAATTGCCGAAACTAACATTGACAACGGTACATTTTTTTCTCAATTTTGTAGTTTTGGGTATAAAACGTTACTTTTAATTGAGTTTTTTTATTGGGTAGGTTTATATTTGATACGTTTTTGTTTTGGGTTTTTGGAATCTCTTTCAAAATGATTGTTTTCTCAATTTTAGATATTTGCTTTTGTTTTTTATGTTTTTGTTTTTTTTTTTTTAGATTACAGAAATCACTAAAAATATTGATTTGGATATGAAATGTCAAAACACAGAATGATTGAGAGGGATACAGAGACAGTGTTCGTGAATGTTACTGCCACCAGCATCAATTTGGCTTCCTACACTGTTAGTAGCATTGCCATAGAAGAAAAATCTATGGACCATTAACACTATAAGACCATATAGCGATAGAGTGAGAACTACCACCGGTAATTTTCTTTTTCCTTTCTTTTTTAGATCTATAGGTATAAAATATGAATTAGTTTTGAGAAATTTGGTACTTTCTAGTAATTCTCCAAATTCTTTTCATTCCAAATAAAATCCATTTAGTTTAAAGTCAAGGTTTTCAAAATTTCAGTTATAGTGCTTGATAGGTGTTTGATGTTGGTTCTTAGTTAATAAATCCTTACTTCGTGTTAAAAAAAAAAAAAAAAAAAAAAAAAAAAAAAAAAAAAAAAAAAAAAAAAAAAAAAAAAAAAACCACCGACTAGTGAGAGAGAGACAAAGACAAGTCTTTTGATGTAGCAAGAGTTGTGATCTTTATAATCTTTGACTGTAGCATTAGTAATTGGCACTAATTTTTCAAGTTACCTAAAATCTTCTCCATTTTGTTTTTCTCTCCAGCAAAAGATTCAATGTTTGCTTTCTACTTTGCCTAGATTTGATCCTTTAAACTATAGCAAAGGGATTGCTAATAGTAGTTTGTGTGTGTATAACAGTGACATTCCAAATGATTCTCTATAAAGACAACATCTTTTATAACTATTAGATACCCTGTTATGAATTGTTGTGAAAGATCAAAGTTGTGAAGTATTTAGCTTCAGTCATATCTAACTCTATGATCATTGTTACATAAAATTTCTTTCATTTAAGTCATGGGTTACAATCAAATACAAAATATGTGTCCACTTTCCTGATCTCTTTAAAGTTGCTGCTATACAGGGAAAATATACAAGGGATTGCCTTTAACTAATGTTTCTTAAATTTTGTTATGGATTATTTTGAAGTTTTTTCCTCCGCTTATGTCAATGTTCAATTGTAGTGTGCTTAATTTAGGTGCATTTTTTGGGTGTATTCATGCTGTAAACATTCTTTTCATTCTCATTTAGAATATTTATTCCACGTGTTTGACAAAAATTCTAACTCAAAATTGAAACATACTACTTAAAATTGAAACTTACCAAATAACCCCATTTGAAATCCCAACCAAGTTAGTTTTGACTTGCACCTAAGTTGTTTCGAGGGCTATGGTTATATCATAGGAAAAGCAGTTAAAGATTCTAGAATCATTAATTGTTTTCATTTGAGTCTTGGGTGAGAATTTTAGCTAAAAAAAAGAACTCTTAAAAAATTTTCTTCTCCTTACCCAAAACCCAATTCTGAAAATTAATCCCAAGTGCCAAACGCCATTCTCCTTCTACTCTCTCTTCTCTATTTCTACCCCTCCTCTCTTCTCTACCCTTCTCCTTCCACCAAATGACCCAAAAATTTCAGCTAAACATAGCCCGATTAGTTAAAATAAAATCAGCCCGAGTCCCCAACGAATTCAGCCAGAAGCTCTACCCCTCTCCCTCTTTATTGGCGTATGCTCTATCCCTATTCCTCTCACTCATCTATTTCTGCCTCCGCTTCTCCAACCTGTAAATTTTTCAATCTCTCAAGGCAAACACAAACATAATTTTGCAATCTCCTTTAGTTAACCCGAAAAATTTTGTTCCTCTTTTTGTTGGGACAATTTTCTTTTCATTTGTGGTTGATGTCTTCTATTGCACGGATTTAGTTTGAAATTTTTAAGGCTGAGAAACTTACAAATTTATATGCAAATTTTTAAGTTTTCTTTGGGATTATAATAAGATTTGCGTTAATCACTCACACTTTGTTTTTTGAGTCAGTGTTGCTAATTGATAGCAATTTTAGGCAGGAAAAAGTCACTGTAGACCTATGGCTATTACGTAAAGAGGTCAATTTATCTTTGTTTGTTTGTTTCTTTTGTTAGGTTCTAAAGACTTAGGACTTTATGTATTTAGAACTCTAATGTATAATGTTGGCAAATCATGATCAAAACAATATGTTTAGTCTTGTTTAGGCTTGCTCAAAGTTGTGTAATTAATGTAAAGATGGAATCGAAAGGCTGCAGATGTATTAGTGCACTTCGGCCTGGCTCGATCAATCGAGGGATAGACTCGATCGATCGAAAGTCGGCCAAAGTGTTTTTTCTGCAGAATTTCCAACTCAGCCCTATCTCATTAAACGTTTAGGGTTTTATGTTTTTGCCCTAGGTATATAAGGCAAAACCCTAGCCACATTTTTTAGGGTTGCTCTGGTTGTATTGTAGCTCATACTTTGCAGTTTGTATGAATCTCTTGTGAGATCATTGAGGAGCTTTCCTTCACTTAAACTTAGGGTTTTCAAGGTAGAGATATTATCAACACCTTGATGATCAACTCAGTTGTTGCCATTGGAGCTTAAAGAAACACAAGCGGGAGTGCTTGTATCTTGTGGAGAATCCAAGAAAGAAGGAGTTCGTGGATTCGGAGCTTGCACGTGGTCGTGTCAGTAAGTTTTACTGGTGGGTAGCAATAGGAAGTCAAGCGGGAGTGCTTGTAAGTCTTATTGTATGAACTTCGATTCTTTCGCATAATGGATTCAAGTTTACCTTAAGGATAGCTAGGTCAAATCCTCCCCAGGTTTTTATCGTGTGGTTTCCTGGGTCATCATATCATTGTGTTCTTTATATTTCCGCTGCTTTATATACATGATATGATTGTTTGATTGTGATAACCAAGATTTGTATAATTTGACTAAGTTAATCACTTGGCTAATTAACTAGGTTAATCCAATTGTGGTTTAAGGGGTCTAAAAACTTAACATCTTTTATTTTTTTTTAAATTTCATTTCATCATCTTTCATTAGATGATTGTGTGAAGTGGATCCTAAGTGGGTTTCGTTCTATTTAAGCCGTTGTTTCCTTGGGAAAATGTCTTTTTCCATGGGCTTTGTCAGTTTTGAGTAGTTTTGTTGTATTAGATACCCATGTTCATCAATTCAAGGGTAGCACCATAGCAGTGATAAGTCTTTATTAGTTTTCTACTTTAGTATCTATTTGTTTTTTGCTGCATCATTATTGGCAATTTATTTTTGGGAAGAATCTGAAACTGGACTATTTGTGTTTTAGATTAAGATATCAAATGCTTATAAAAAAAACTTAGTGAAGAGCTAAGTAGCTTGAGAAATTGAGGAAAGAGAAGAGCCAAATAGTAGGAGGAAATAGATTCTTGAAAAGCACTGATAAAGCTTCAAGAAATAAGCGTAAATGACTATTTTTTTTTTTTTTTGTAATAGTTATTAAACCAAATGTATAGCACATTATGATGATTGTAATATATTGCTTTATAATATTTGTTTGTTTCTCATTTATAAGGATCATATATATATAATTTTATTTGTTTCTCATTTATAAGGATCTTATATATAAAATTTTGAAGGTTTTTCATGAGAAAAGTTTAAACTACAACTGTAGGTTGGTATAAGGTTCTGGAATTCCTTTACTTGCAACCACTTGTTTTGATAATAGTGGATTCTCAGGAGTGGTGACCTTAAAATCACCCGATGGGGGTTTTTTGCCATGTAGGTTTTCCCCATTCGTAAAAAAATCACCGTGTCAATTTATTTTTTGCTACATACTTAGTTATTTGGTGATTTGTATGTGCTACCACGCATTTTGCATGTTAAATTGATTAATTAATAAACTTGGCTAATTAATTAATTAATTCATCACAAGGGGTTAATACATTCTTGGCCTATCAAGTGGTATCAAAGCAGGCACACTCTGATTAGGGTTAATCTTTGCTGTGTGATCCATTGACCCCTGTTTTTCATGGATAAAGGACAATCTCTTATTATACCTCCTTTATTTGATGGCACTAAATATGCATACTGGAAAGTATGCATGAGAGCTTTCTTGCAGTCTTTAGATGAGAAAGTGTGGCAAGCTGTAGAGATAGGCTGAACCAAGCCTACGGAAGCACCGGCCAGCTGGGATAAAGCTAAGATCAAGGCAGCAAACTTCAACAGCAGGGCATTGAATGCTCTATTTAGTGCAGTCATGAATGAGGAATTCAAGAAGATATCCTCTACTGAAACTACTTAGGAAGCGAGGACCATTCTCCAAACAACCTATGAAGGAACCAAGGCTGTTAAGGATTCAAAACTTTAGAGGCTCAGTACAAGCTTTGAAGAGATCAAGATGGAAGAGGATGAGTCGTTCGATGAGTTCTATGCCAAGCTCAAGGACATAGTGAACTCATCTTTTAATCTTGGGGAAACCACTCCTGAACCCAAGATTGTGAGAAAGGTGCTCAAATCTCTACCCAAGAGATTCCATGCCAAGATCACTGCCATTGAGGAATCAAAGGACATTGACAAAATTCATTTGACAGAGTTGGTTAGCAATCTGCAAACCTATGAGTTGGGTTTGACAAGGATTAGGAAATCGAGCAAGAGCAAGAGCATGGCATTGAAGGCCAAGAGCAGTGATACTGATAAGTCTTCTGATGATGAAGATTCTAAAATGAAGTCCTACATCACTAGGCAATTTAAGAAGTTTCTAAAGAATGCCAATGCAAAGGGCGGCTTCGACAAGGACCGTAGATAGTCGAGTTGTTCTAAGTCTAAAAGCCAAGACAAAAGGAAGAAGGATGCTAGGGATGGCGGTCAATACACTATTCCCTCAGGACCAAAGTGCTTTGAGTGTCAAGGTTTCGATCATATGAAACAAGAGTGCCCTACGTATCATAAGACCATTAGGAAGAGTAAGGCAATTGCTACTATGTTGAGTGACACTAAGCATGAGGATGATTATGATAATGAGGATGATGGAATCCTAAATGCCTTCACTGCCACCGTAAATCCTACTGAAGAGATTGTTAAAGATGTGGATGAAGAAAAGGAATTGGTGGACTCTAAGTTTGAAAAGATGGATGAGCACGATGTCATCCACACAGCCTATGCAAAGTTATACAAGGTCACAAAAAAGCATGAGAAGTTGTATTGGTTGGCCACCAAGAAGCTTAGTGATGTGGAGCTTGAGCGAAGGGAGAAACTAGGACCCATTGTGGAAGTCCTTGGTGGTCAAATGAACAGGAAGGCCTTGCATACCATTCCGTTCACTCCGGAGATGAGAACTTTGGCCTACATCATGATCCTTAACCTCTACCTAGTGAGGAACTTGACAAACTTGTCAGCACCAAGGTCTATATTTCTGTTTGATCTCTTTACACAGAAGGAGATCGACATCTGCAACCACATCTACCACCTCTTCACTAAATGCATCACAAAGAGGAATTCAAGGCTAATTCTACCATTTCCTAGCCTTATCATGTCTCTTATCAAAAGGGAAAGGGTGAAGATTCTGAGTGGACTTCAAGTTGATAGGCCAAGAATATATTGACCCCATGTGATAAATTAACTAATTAATTAGCCAAGTGAATTAATTAAGTTAATTAACATGCAATAGTGTGGTAGCACAAACAAATCACCAACTAAATTAAATGCAGCAGAAAATAAAGTTGACACGGTGATTTGTTTTCGAATGGGGAAAACCTCTAAGGCGAAAACCCCACCGGGTGATTTTAAGGCCACCACTCCCGAGAATCTACTATTATCACAATAAGCGGTTACAAGTAAATGAATCCCAGTACCTTATACTAACCTATAGTTGAACCTTTACCCCAATACATAATTGGACTTGTTCTGTAGTGACAATCTCTCTTTTTCAATGCACGGCTCCTATTACGTGACTAACCAATCGATGCACGGATCCAAGTATGTGACTAACCACCAACTTGAGAAGGATGTTGGCTGCAAAGTTCTTCAGTTCATCAACACGATGAAGATCACGAAGCTTCTTGGTTACAAAACCTTACGACGTACAAATGCAGCAGCTTCTTTAAGAGAAAGATGAATTAGGGCAAATATGTCTCCGGTCACAATTTGCTTGAACAAAACCTTTGCATCAAGTTTCATCAAGTATGACGGCCTTTAAAATAATCCTTATATATGTTTAGGGTTGTGAGAAAAGAAAACCTAAACAAGTATACACGGATATGTGTAGAATCAGATCTGAAAAACTAATTTTCATAAATCTTGATAGATAGGTTATCTATCGAGAAGTTGTCGAGCATTGGGCTAAACATGCTTTTTATACCTCGATAGATGTTATCTGTCGAATTAGCTATTGAGCTTTAAAATAGAGCACTTCTTCACTTGATTCTTGGACAGATTTGCATGGCTTTAACACTTGGAGTTGAACTTTTGTTCCTTGAAGTATTAAACACATCCTAGATCTACCTAATTACAAGTAAAGTGCGTTTTGTCAAAGAATTAGCCAATTCTAAGTGGCATATGTTTCTAACATGATTCATATATGTCCTCACAATCTCTTCATTTGGTAATCCATGACAAAACCACAACAAACAAAATGAGCATATGAGAGAAGTCATAAATCACTCAACTCATACTCACTTGTTGAATACAATAAAATCTAATCCTAACACAAACTCTTGAAAAACTTTGCATGAAGAGAGTTCATGGCAATAAAGACTTTGACAACTTGTATTTCTGAAGAAGTATGTGCATAAATAGAGAAAAGAAATAACACATGAAAAGATGGGTGAAAGAATGTAACAACAACCCCAACATATATATATATATATATGTATGTATGTATGTATGTATGTATCAATAAGAATACAAGGTTTGCTATCACAATGCAAGAATAGTGTATCTAAAATGAAAAGAAAAGAAAAGATACAAAAAGTCCTCACTACATCCCTCATAAACAAAAACACTCCCCCTAATAAAAATAATCTCCTATACTAACTCTCCCCCTAAGTACATGACTACTCTCATACCCAAAACTACTCCCCCTTTTTGTCACGAATGACAAAGGGTAAGTCACTGAGAAGCAGTCATTTCCTCGTCACCGGAAGAGCTAGCACTATCATCCTCATCAACATCAGAGCCATCAGAGCCATCATCATCACTCTCATCTGCTGAAGCCTGTCGAGATGGAGATAGAGATGTTGAGAAACCACCCATGATAGCCTGTCGTCAAGCAATACGACCAACACGGGTGTTCACCTAACACAACTCATCACCAAGAGTGTCAAAGCGAGCATCCATTCGTACAAGCTATGCCATGATGACCTCGAGAGTCACTCCAACTGCAAAAGAAGAAGGAGTAGATGTGGATGGAGTGGAAGAAGCTAGAGGAGTCGTCATTTCAGTCTGTGGCCGCTTTGGTCAAAGCTAGGCCTTACTTCATCTAACAGTCGCTAGGTCTATGGCACACGTGAAAGAAGAGAAGTGTGGAGACTCAGGATAGGAGACAAACACATGGCAAAGAATCCGCGTTATACAGAAGGGAAAATAAGCTTATCACAGGTCATCGTATCTTTATAGATATCTATAAGGGAGAGTATGAAGTGAGAGGGAAAGTCTATGGTAAGTCCCTCAAGTAGGGATAACAAAAATCGAGCACAAGGCTCAGTGATTGAATTATAGTTAGACAAGGGATGTAAAACAAATGTCATCACCATATTCAGGAATCTCAGACCTTTTGCAAAGCCTGAGTAAGAGGTGTTTTGATGGTCACCCCAAGATGAAGGTGTCTCACAGAATATAGACATGATTTCGTCTTTGGACACAGTCCTAAGATGATCACAGTCGGGGTAGTCAGCAAACTCTACCTTCGGAATGTGTAGCGCCTCAAATATAAGATTTAGAGTGACTACAATGCGCATACCTCAAACGCGAGTGATGAAATGAGGTATAGAGTAATCGAATCTGTGCATATTGGAGTAAAACTCATGTATGATCATGGTGGAACAAGTGACCGGGATGCCACAAAGGGAATCCCAACCCCTATTGTAGATGACAGTGGGAAGGTCCGTATCGAAAAAATCCAAAAGGATGACTTGGCATTCCGAATGAATGCCGCGTCGAGAAAAGTTCTCCGAGAAGTCCTTCCAGGCCTTCTCATCACGAAACTGAACGAGAAAGGGGGTAAGATCAACAGAGGAAGATGCCCCGGAACGAAGAAGGTTCCAGGATGGAGTAGACTTGCTCTTTTTAGGTGCCATAAGCAGACTAACCGAATTAAAAGAGGGAGAGAGAGAGAGAGAGAGAGAGAGAGAGAGAGAGAGAGAGAAGTAGAAAAGTATCAAACATAGTTAATATCAATTAGGAAGAAAAGAATGGTATGTATGCATGAAAAATGCATGAACATGTGACATGCAATCATAAGAACATCATTTCAACATATAAAACATACATCTAAAATGCACGAAACGTTGTGAAAATGCAAATGTGATGCACTGCATGAGTATACATGATCATTTAAACAAAACCCAACCCTAAATTTTGCAAAAGCCTCATCAATTTTGAAAAACCCCAAAATTTTCAAGAAAAAAAAAAACCAAAATTTAGGTTAAAAATGAATGAAATTCATGATTAATGTGAAAAGAAAGATCATACGAGAGGAAGAGAACACTTTTGAGGCCGGAGATTGAGTGGGAAAGAGGTTTAGAGAGAAAGAAAAATGTTTGGGGAGGTGAAGGGTCAGAAACTATCGAGAGAGATCGGAGAAAGTGAGAAAAGAAATTGCACTGAGGCTTTATATAGAAAAACATGAATCTCAATGGATTGAAAGGTGTCGAGAGGGGTCGAGCACTAATTCTCGACAGATGGAGCTGTCAAGGTGCTATCAAGAGGTGCCTACAGCAAAGTGACCTCGATGGATCGAGAAGCTATCACGCATCTATCGAGCATACAGAAACTTTCTCGATGGATCGAGAAGCTATCAAAAAGGTACCAAGACAAATTCTCAAAAAATTCGATGGATCAAAATTGCGATAACAGTTGTCAAGAAAGGAAGATCAAAAGACTCGATACATAGCCTAGCTGTTGAGATGCTTAAAAAATAGTATTTCAAAGAAGAGAAAAACACAGAGATGAATGCAATCAAGCATGCTACTCAACCAAAGATCCAAACAACATTTTAAGCTCTCAAAAGCATCTCTCAACAAGAAAATGTCAAGCATTTAGATCCAAAACACACACACACACACAATAAGTCTAACCAATTTTATATTTCAAAAACAAGTCAAGACAGTTTACTGAGCATACATTAACGCATGTATTTCTTGTGATGATCAAATCATATTGTACTTGCACATGTATCAAGAGTAGCAAAGAATATTGCGTGTTGTGTGTGAAAAACATCACAAGATTGCATAAGTTCTACATGTTATGACGATTTGAGATATGAGAAAATCATTTTAACTCACACACAATCATAACTGCTTGATGGGAACTATCACTTTTGAGGTACATCCTATAACTCCCACATCTCCTAGAAGACATGCTTGCAATCATATATAAAGCATTTTGATTTTTTTTGCTTTTATTTTTTCTTTGCATATTTTCTTTTAAGCAAACCATGCATGGGCATATAAGAGAGAGAAAGAGATATGCAATAATGTCAAGCTTTTAGGATCGAGAAAGAGATACACAGATGTCATTTCATGATTGGCGGGCAACAGTGGTGAGATGGTTATTTATGCCTTTCTCTTAGGATTTTCTAGTCCTTCCCGTCAAAAAGAGTAATACGAGTGTTAAGTATAAAAGATTACTTAATCTTACTCATCACAAACACGAGCCATAAAGCTCACTTGCTTAGTGTGCATAGAGATGCTCAAGCTACAAAGGATACAAAGTTTAGAGAACTTTGTTTCAATGGCCATCCAAGGTATACAAGTACCAATGTACACAAACACAAACACAAACTATTTTTGTATTTTTTTATTTTTCAAAATTTTTTTTTTGATTTTTATGAAAAACAAAATAAAGCAAAAACTGAAAACAAAAAACCAAAAGCATGTTAAACAAAGCAAAGCATAAAACTAGACTGACTCAAAACAAGAAAACAAAACACACAAGTAATACAAACACAAAAAAAGGAGGGAGAGAGAGAGAAAAGTAACTAAATTACTTAGAGCCTTTTTCCTTCCATACCTTGGAAGAATCTTTCCATTTAGCAAACCCTTGATCCGGCGGTGAGGGGGAAGAATTGAAACCGTTCAAGTTCGAAAGGAACATGAGGGCTTTAAGAAGATCTCCAAGAGGAGCAAGAGAGGATGGAAATTGATTCTGGTTTCCCGATGAGATCATACTATTACTCAGTTGAGTAGCTAACCACTTATAGCAATTAGGTCGAGTATATCTAGTCACTCCACAGTGATGACAGAGATGTTGCTTCTTCTATTTAGATTTTTGAGTATTTCCCTTCTTAGCCCTAGGGTTTTTAGTATCTTTCTTATCAAGCTTAGGGGGTGCTCCTAAGATAGATTTACCCTTGTCTATGTTCTCACTAGCTAAAACAGTTTTCGCATCATTGTTCTCAGATTCAACATTGTTAGCAGGTGAAACAAAAACAGTAGTACTAAAAGAAGCAATACTAGGAGAAGAGAAATCATACCCTAAATCGGTTCGATCAGAAGCAGATTTCTAGAAGCTAAGCATCTAGTCAAGCTTTGCACTTGAAGTCCTCTCCAACTAAGCTCTGACTCTAAACAACTCTACCTCAAGCTTCTTAGTCTTTTCATCCAAGAAATTATTTTCAAACTGCAGTGCTCCAATAGTCTGATTAGCTTCATCAAACTTTGTGGAGATTTCTTCTCATTCAAGCTCTACATCACTGAGCTTCTTGGTGGTCAATCTATATAATTTCTCATGCTTTTCTAAGACCTTGTACAATTTTGCATAGGCTGTATGGATGTCATCCTGTTCATCTATCTTCTCAAACTTAGACTCCCCCATGTCCTCTTCTTCATCCACTTCTTTATCGATCCCCTCAGTAGGATTCACAATGGCAGTGAAGGCATTTAGGATTCCATCATCCTCATTATCCAAATCATCCTTTGGCTCAGTGTCACTCAAGGTAGCAACAAGGGCCTTGCTTTTCCCGATGGTCTTGAGATACGTTAGGCACTCTTGTTTCATGTGTCCAAAGCCTTAACATCCGAAACACTTAGGTCTGGAGGGAACAGTGTACTGATTGCCTTCCTTAGCATCCTTCTTTCCTCTGTCTTGGTTCTTGAACTAAGATGAACTGGACTACTTGCAGTCTTTGTCAAATCCATTAGCATTGGAATTCTTTATAAACTTTTTGAATTGCCTTGTGATGTAGGATTTCATTTTAGAATCTTCATAGTTTAAGGACTCATCCGTGTCATTGTTTTTAGCCTTCAGTGCCATGCTCTTACTCTTGCTCAATTTCCCAATTCTAGTCAAACCCAATTCATAGGTCTGCAAGTTGCCAACCAGCTCTGTGAAAGGAATTTGATCAATGTCCTTTGATTCCATAATTACGGTGATCTTGGCATGGAATCTCTCCGGAAGAGATCTGAGCACATTTCTAACAATCTTGGGTTCGAAAATGGTTTTCCCAAAATCAAAGGCTGAGTTCACTATGTCCTTGAGCTTGGCATAGAACTCATCGAATGACTCATCCTCCTCCATCTTAATCTCTTCAAAGCTAGTGGTAAGCCATGAAGCTTTGAATCCTTAACAGCCTTAGTTCCTTCATAGGTTGTCTAGAGGATGATTCATACTTCTTTCGCAATTTCAGTGCAAGATATCTTTTTGAACTCCTCATTCATGACCACACTAAATAAAGCATTCAATGTCCTGCTGTTGAAGTTAGCCACTTTGATCTTGAAAGGCCACAAAGGAATTGACCCCTTGTGATTAATTAACCAATTAATTAATTAGTCAAGTTATTAATTAATCAATTTATCATGCAAACGCGTGGAAGCACAAACAAATCACCAAATAACTAAATATGCAGCAGAAATTAAATAACACGATGATTTGTTTACGAATGGGGAAAACCCTAATGGCAATAACCCCACCGGGTGATTTTCAGGTCACCACTCCCGAAACTCCACTATTATCAAATCAAGCGGTTACAAGTAAAGGAATCCCAAGTACCTTATCAACATACAGTTGAACCCTTACCCCAATACCCAATTGGACTTGATCTGTAGTGACAGTTCCCACCTTTGATGCACAGCTCCCAAGTACGTGACTAACCAATGGCGGATCCTAGTATGCAACTTCAAACACCAACTTAGAAGGAGAGGTTGGCTGCAAAGTTCTTCAGTTCATCCTACACGATGAAGATCAGGAAGATGCTTGGTCACAAAACCCTTTGGTGCAAATACACAGCAACTTCTTCAGAGAAGATGAACTAGGTCAAAAACTTCGTCTTTGATCACAATTTGCTTGAACAGAGATTGCTTAATGCTTTTACAACTTGTGTACAATTTGACGGCTCTTAAAACAATCCTTTTATATGTTTAGGGTTAGAAGAAAAGAAGGCCCAAAAGCATATTCACGGATCCCAAGAAATCAGATCAGTAAATCTGACTTTATAATTCTCGACAGATAGCAGGTGTCAATGAGCTATCGAGCAGGTGTCGAGATTTAATGAATTTGCACTTCAGCTTGTTTTTCTTGGACAGAATTGATGACTTCAACACTTGATCTTGAAACCTTGTTTCTTGAAGTATTAAAAACACCTAAAACTACCAAATTACAAGTAGAGTGTGTTTTGTCAAAGGATTAGCCAATTTACATAAATAAGTGACATATGTTCTTAACAAGAAAAAAACACATATGCCCTAACAATCTCCCCTTTTGGCAATCCGTGACAAAACCACAACAAACAAATGGACATATGAAAGAAGTCATAAATCACTCAACTCATATTCACTTGTTGAATACAATAAAATCTATCCTAACACAAACTCTTGAAAAACTTTGCAAGAAAAGAGTTTATGGCAAGTAGACTTTGACAACCTGTATTTCTGAAACGCTTTAAACAAAACTCATCAAGGCATCTTGTGTGAAACAAAAATAATAAATTGCAAACAAGTATAATGAACATGTGTATAAAGATAGAGAAGAAACAACACATGAAGAGAGAGGTGAAAGAAACATACATTCACATATAGAGAGAAAATAAGTACAATGTATGTAAAATTGGTCACAAGACCTCATATACAAGATCAATGTATCTATAAAGAATAGAAAAGAAAAGATACATTAAAACCTCACTACATCCTTTAAAATATCAACACTCCTCCTATCAAAAATGTCCTATACTAACTCTCTCCCTAAGATGACTACTCTCATAACCTAAAACTACTCTCCTTTTTTGTCACGAGTGACAAAGGGTAGAGTGTCAAGCAGACATCTCATCAGAAGAGCTAGCATCTCCATCATCATCCGAAGCGTCATCATCATCACCATCATCATCATCAACCGCAGCATCAAAATCAGAAGCCATTGGAAGAGATGGTGAAGGAGTAGCCTCAGGAGCAAAACCACCCATGGTTGCCTACCGTCGTGCAATATGATCAACATGAACATTCACCTGATACAACTCAGTGGAAAGTATATTGAGGTGAGCATCCATGTGTTATAGCTGCGCCATGATGTCTCCAAGAGATACATCGCCCGTAGAGGAAGAAGGAGCAGATGTAGATGAAGCTGATTTGGATGGAGCTGAACGGGAGGGAGGAGTGGAATCCGTCTGTCTCGACCTAAACTGAGCCTCACTACGTTTTATGGTAGCGGCATCTATGGCACATATGTGTGTGAAGTGGTCGGACACAGGAAAAGGGATAGAAAAATGGTGTAAGATCCTCGTGATAGCGGAAGGAAAGATGAGCTTATCACGGGACGCTGAATCTAGATGAACATCTATGATAGAAAGGATGAAATGAGAAGGAAAATCTATAGTAAGATACTCAAGAAGAGATAACAAAAATCGAGCACGAGGCTCTGTGATGGAGTTGTAGTGAGAGAGTGGATGGAGTACAAAAGTTATCACCTTGTTTAGGAATCTAGGATCTTTAGCAAAAGGTCTACATGATGTGTACTGATACTCACCCCAATCAGTTGGGTGCTGACAAAAGGCAGAAATGAGCTCATCTTTGGACACAATCCTCAAACGCTTACAGGAAGGATAGTCAGGAAAATCTATCCTAGGAACCCTAAGCATATCCGCAACTAGCTGTGGTGTGACAGCAAAGCGTGTACCTTGAACGCGAGTGTGAAAGAAAGGTACTGAACGATCGATCTCGTGCATGTTTGAGTAAAACTCCTGAATCAACATGAGAGGACATGTGACTGGGACATGACACAGTGACTCCCATCCCCTACTGTGAATGACAGATGGAAGGTCAGTGTCGGCGAAGTCCGCCAAAATGACTAGGCGTTCTGAATGAACACCTCGTCTAGAAAAGTTCTCCGAAAATGCCTTGTGGGCATCTCCATCACAGAACTGAAGATTTAGAGGAGCAGAATCAGAAGATGACTAAGCTCCAGAAAACAGAAGGTTCCGAGCCAGAGTGGATTTACGTTTGGGTGCCATAGACACTACTAACGTAAACAGAATGAGAAAGAGATAGAGAAGGAGACAATTCCCAAAACAGTTCACATATATCAAATATATTGAACAATAAGTACATATGCATGGGGAATGCATGAACATGTGACATGCAAATTAAAAAGCATCATGGGCTCAGCCCAATCCAATCCTACCAGCACACAAACATAGAACACACATCTAAATGCATGTAAATATCATTCTAATGCACATGAAATGCAATGTATGACATTTTGAACATATTTAAGTGAAAACCCAACCCAAAATTTCAAGAAAAACTTATTAATTTTGAAAAACCCCAAAATTTTTCAAAAACCCCAAAACCTAAGATTCAAAACATGAAATGCATGAATAATAAGGGAAAAATGAGATCTTACCAAGTGATTAGAAGCTAGGAAGGGCTGAAAATCAAGTGGATTGAAGGTTTTGAGTGAGAAAATCAAGTTTGGGAGAGGAACAGTCGCGGATAGATCGAGAGAAATCGAGCAAATAAGATCCGGATCGCGACAGCAGCTTAAATAGGAACCTTAGTAATTCTCGACAGCTGAGGTGGCAAGAGCTGTCGAGGTAGGTGTCAAGGAAAAGGCCTTCGACAGCTGAAGGTGTCGAGAGGTATCGAGGTACAAGAACCACTTTTAAAGAACAAAAGCTCGATCGATCGACAAGGTATCGAGAAGGTATCGAGGAGACAGGAACTTTCTCAATCGATCCACTAGGTGTAGAGACAGGTGTCGAGATTGCGATAAGAAAAAGGCTTAGAAGCTCGACAGATAACAAGGTATCGAAAAGGTATCGAGGAGGTGTCGAGCCAGCAGTTAAAAGCAGTTTTTCGAGAAGTGAAAAACACAGACATGAATGCAATCCAACATACAACTCAACCATTAATCCAATCAACATATAAAGCTCTCAAAATCATCTCTTAACAAAAATTTAAGCACATGGATCCTTAAAAACACACACACACACATTAAACAAGTCTAACCAATTTTATTTTTCAAAAACAAGTCAAGACAGATTAGTGAGCATACATTAGCACATGTAAAATCTTTGTGATGGCCAAATCACATTGTACTTGTACATGTATCAAAAGTAGTAAAGAATATTGTGTGTTGTGTGTGAAAAACATTACAAGATTGCATATGTGTATACATGTTATGACGATCTGAGATACGAGAAAATAACTTTAACTCACACACAATCATAACTGTTTGATGGGGACTATCACCTTTAAGGTACATCCTATAACTCCCACATCTCCTAGAATACACGCTTGCACTCATATTTAAAGCATTTTTTATCTTTTTGCTTTTTATTTTCTTTGCATATTTTCTTTTATTTAAGCATATCATGCATGGGCATAAAAGAGAGAAAAGAAATACCCAAGATGTTAAGCATTTGACACTGCACTTTTGCTATTCTGAAGCATACAAATGTCATTGACATCACACTTTTGCTATGCCGAAACATACAGATGTCATTAATGATTGGCGGGCAACAGTGGTGAGATGGTTATTTATGCCTTTCTCTTAGGATTTTCTAGTCCTACCCATCAAAAAGAGTGATATAAGTGTTAAGTTTTAAGAGATAACTTAATCTTACTCATAAAAAACAAGAGCCATAAAGCTCACTTGCTTAGTTATGCATAGAGATGCTCATCTAAGCTACAAGTGATACAAAATTTAGAAAACTTTGTTTCATTGGCCATCCAAGGTACACAAGTACCAAAGTACACAAAACACACACTGTTTTTGTATTTTTCTGGTTTTTCAAATTTTTTTATTTTTATATTAAAAACAAAATAAACAAAACTGAAAGTAAACACACAAAAACATGTTAACAAGGCAAAGCATAAAACTAAACTGACTCAACAAAAATGCAAAACACACAAGCAATGCAACAAACAAGAAAAACAAGTAGGGAGAAGAAAGTGATGAAATCACTTAGAGTCCTTTTTCTTCCACACCTTGGAAGAACGTTTCCTTTAATTAAACCCTTGAACCGGCGGTGAGGGGGAAGAATTGAAACCGTTCAAGTTCAAAAGGAACATGAGGGCTTTTAGAAGATCTCCAAGAGGAGCAAGAGGGGATTGAAGTTGATTTTGGCTTCTAGATGCTATCATGCCGTTACTCTGTTGAGTGGCTAGCCACTTATAGCAATTTGGTCGAGTATGGCCGGTAACTCCACAATGATGATAGAGATGCTGCTTCTTTTGTTTAGGCTTTTGAGAGTTAGCCTTCTTAGCCCTAGGGTTTTTAGCATCTTTCTTATCTTACTTAAGGGGTGCTCCTAAGATAGATTTATCCTTGTCTAAGTTCTCATTAGCTAATTCAGTTTTAACATCAGTGTTCTCAATTTCAATGTCATTAGCAGGAGAAACAAAAACAGTATTACTAGTAGAAGCAGAATTAGAGAAAGAAAGACCATACCCTAAGCCTATTCGATCCGAAGCAGATTTCTGATTGCTCAGCATCTCATCAAGTTTTGCACTTGAAGTCCTCTCCAATTGAGCTCTGACTTGAAACAGCTCCGCTTCAAGCTTCTTGGTCTTTTCGGCCAAAAAGTTGTTCTCAAACCTCAGTGCTCCAATAATTTGATTTGCCTCATCAAACTTTGTGGACAACTCTTCACGATCAAGTTCCACATTACTGAGCTTCTTGGTGGCCAGCCTATACAATTTCTCATGCTTCTCAAAGAGCTTGTAAAGCTTCTCATAGGCTGAATGGATATCATCTTGATCATCCATCTCCTCGAATTTGGACTCCACCAGTTCTTCCTCTTCATCCACTTCTTCAACAATCCCTTTAGTAGGATTGACTATGGCAGTGAAGGCATTTAAGATTCCGTCATCCTCATTGTTGGAATCATCCTCGGGATTAGTGTCACTCAAGGTTGCAGCAAGTGCCTTACTCTTTCCAATGCTCCTGAGATATGTCGGGCATTCATGCTTCATGTGATCGAATCCATGACATCCAAAACACTTTGGTCCTGCCGAAATAGTGTACTGACCACCATCCTTAGCATCCTTCTTCCCTTTGTCTTGGCTCTTAAACTGAGAAGAATTGGATTGTCTGCGGTCCTTGTCGAAGCTCCTCCCATTGGCATTCTTCATAAACTTCTTGAACTGCCTTGTAATGTAGGACTTCATCTTAGAATCTTCATCATCAGAAGACTCATCTGTATCACTGCTCTTTTCCTTTAAGGCCATGCTCTTGCCTTTACCCGTTTTGCCAATCCTAGATAGTCCTAGCTCGTAGGTCTGCAAATTTCCAACCAGCTCAGCCAAAGGAATTTTGTCAATATCCTTTGATTCTTCTATTGCCGTAATCTTGGCATGAAATCTCTCAGATAGAGATTTGAGCACATTCCTTACAACCTTGGGTTCAGGGATGGTTTCTCCAAGATTGAAGGCTGAGTTCACTATGTCCTTAAGCTTGGCATAGAACTCATCAAACGACTCATCCTACTCCATTTTAATCTCTTCAAAGCTTGTAGTGAGCCTCTGAAGTTTTGAATCTTTGACAGCCTTTGTTCCTTCATAGGTTGTCTGGAGGATGGTCCACGCCTCCTTAGCAGTTTCAGTTGAGGATATCTTCTTGAACTCCTTATTGGTGACTGCGCTAAATAGGGCATTCAACGCTCTGCTGTTGAAGTTTACCGCCTTGATCTTGGCGTCATCCCAATTGGCCAGTTCTTCTTTTGGCTTGGTCCAGCCAATCTCTACAGCTTGCCACACCTTCTCATCTAAAGACTGCAAGAAAGCTCTCATACGTACTTTCTAGTATACATATTTAGTGCCATCAAATAAATGAGGTATGATTAATGACTGTCCTCTATTCATGACAAACAGGGGTCAATGGATCAAAACAGCAAAGATTAAACCTAATCAGAGTGTGTTTGCTCTGATACCACTTGAAAGGCCACAAACGAATTGACCCCTTGTAATTAATTAACCAATTAATTAATTAGCCAAGTTATTAATTAATCAATTTATCATGCAAACGCGTAGAAGCACAAACAAATCACCAAATAACTAAATATGCAGTGGAAATTAAATAACACGATGATTTGTTTACGAATGGAGAAAACCCTAACGGCAAAAAACCCCACCGAGTGATTTTCAAGTCACCACTCCCGAAACTCCACTATTATTAAATCAAGTGGTTACAAGTAAGGAATCTCAAGTACCTTACCTACATACAGTTGAACCCTTACCCTAATACCCAGTTGGACTTGATCTGTAGTGACAATTCCCACCTTTGATGCACGGCTCCCAAGTACGTGACTAACCAATGCGCAGATCCTAGTACGTGACTTCAAACACCAACTTAGAAGGAAAGGTTGGCTACAAAGTTCTTCAGTTCATCCTACACGATGAAGATCAGGAAGATGCTTAGTCACAAAACCCTTTGGTGCAAATACACAGCAACTTCTTCAGAGAAGATGAACTAGGTCAAGAACTTTGTCTTTGATCACAATTTGCTTGAACAGAGATTGCTCAATGCTTTTGCAACTTGTGTACAATTTGACGGCTCTTAAAACAATCCTTTTATATGTTTAGGGTTAGAAGAAAAGAATTCCCAAAAGCATATTCATGGATCCCAAGAAATCAGATCAGAAAATCTGACTTTATAATTCTCAACAGATAGCAAGTGTTGAGGAGCTATCGAGAAGGTGTCGAAATTTAATGAATTTGCACTTCAGCTTGTTTTTCTTGGACAGATTTGATGACTTCAATACTTGATCTTGAAACCTTATTTCTTGAAGTATTAAAAATGCCTAGAACTACCCAATTACAAGTAGAGTGCATTTTGTCAAAGGATTAGCCAATTTACATAAATAAGTGACATATGTTCTTAACAAGTAAAAACACATATGTCCTAACAGATCTTAGAATCATCCCAATCAACTAGCGCTTCCTTTGGCTTGGTCTAGCCTATCTCCACAGCTTGCCACACTTTTTCATCTAATGACGGAAAGAAAGTTCTCATGCGCACTTTTCAGTATGCATAGTTAGTGTCATCAAATAAAGGAGGTATAATTAAAGATTATCCTCTATCCATGACAACAAGGGTTAATGGATCACATAGCAACGATTAACCCTAATCCGAGTGTTTCCGCTCTAATACCACTTGACAAGCCAAGAATATATTGACTCCTCGTGATAAATTAACTAATTAATTAGCCAAGTTAATTAATTAAGTTAATTAACATGTAATAGCGTGGTAGCACAAACAAATCACAAACTAAGTTAAATGCAGTGGAAAATAAAGTTGACACGGTGATTTGTTTTCGAATAGGGAAAATCTTTAAGGCAAAAACCCCACTGAGTGATTTTAAGGTCACCACTCCCGAGAATCCACTATTATCACAACAAGCAGTTACAAGTAAAGGAATCACAGTACCTTATACTACCTACAATTGAACTCATACCCCAATACACAATTGGACTTGTTCTATACTGACAATCTCTCCTTTTCAACGCACGGCTCCCAGTACGTGACTAACCAATCGATGCACGGATCCAAGTACGTGACTAACCACCAACTTGAGAAGGATGTTGGCTGCAAAGTTCTTCAGTTCATTAACACAATGAAGATCATGAAACCCCTTGGTTACAAAACCCTATGGCGTACAAACGCAGCAGCTTCTTCAAGAGAAATATGAACTAGGGCAAATTTGTTTCCGATCACAATTTTCTTGAACAAAACCTTTGCATCGAGTTTCATCAAGTATGATGTCCTTTAAAATATCCTCATATATGTTTAGAGTTGTGAGAAAAGAAAGCGAAAACAAGTATACATGGATATGTGTGAAATCAGATTTGAAAACTGATTTTCGTAAATCTCGATAGATAGGTTATCTATCGAGAAGCTGTTGAGCATCGGGCTAAACATGCCTTTTAAATCTCAATAGATGCTATCTGTCGAGCTAGTTGTCGAGTTTTAAAATGTAGCACTTCTTTACTTGATTCTTGAACAGATTTGTATGGCTTTAACACTTGGACTTGAACTTTTGTTCCTTGAAGTATTAAAGACATCATAAATTTACCAAATTACAAGTAAAGTGCATTTTGTCAAAGGATTAGCCAATTCTAAATGACATTTGTTCCTAACATAATTCACATATGTCCTAACACAAGTGATGCAAAGAGATTATCCAATAAGTGCACAAACCATGACCTAAAGCAAAGCTCATATCCCCGAACCATCGGTTGGTGTCTCTCAAATCCTAAGAGACAATGTTGCTAAAGAAGGTGGAGACACTAAAGAGGAAATTGAGCATTTCACTTTAGTTCCAGAGGACGCTGTAGAACCTTCTTCCCAAGCACGCGCAAGTGCTCTTGATTGCCTTGATTGTCTACTCAGACAGTTTGAAGAGTTGCATGGAATGCCGCCTTCCCACATCAACCATTCCATACCTCAATTCACGTACCTTGAAGGACAAATCACTGCTTCTTGTCTCAGATTGTTGACATGATGAGAAACTCGAGGCAGGAGCTGGCATTAGATTCAGAGTTCAATACATTCTAGTCTCTTTGGCCATTCAAATAAAAAATGGGGAGTAGTTTGAGGGGGAGTACAGCTTAAGGGGAGTAGCAAAGTAGCAAAGGAACACTTTTTTGGTACACATTGGTTTATTTTGGTGGTTTCTAGTTTACTTTAAGTTTTTATAGCTTTTGGATATTTACAATGCTTTCGTTTAAACCTTTTAAGTACTTTAGTTTAATACTTTTTTCTTTAGTACTATTTTGTACCTTGGTTTTTATAGCTTTTTTGATGCTTTTTGCATTTCTATTGCTTCTTAGCTTTAGTTTCCTTATTGCATCATGCTTGTTAGACATGCAATTGATTTTAACATTGCTCTTAATCGCATTACGTGTCTGAATGATCATTTACTGGATAAATGTTCGTTGTAGTCATTTCTTGATAACTGTTCATGTTTGATCAAGTTATTCTTCATGGCTTATATTTCTGTTGGTATTTTGATCGCATTTTACTTGTTCCTATACATACCTTGTGTTCCACTTGTCATGAGCTTAATGAAAGTTTGTTGTATGTGTGAGTGTTTTAGGATACAAGTGTATACGATGCAAGTGCTTCACAGCTTCTAGAATTATGTGTGAGTGAGTTTTGCCTATATTCCCAAACTCACATTTAAGTCTAGAGTCTGTTTAGGGCTTTGTCATGGAATAGCCAAAAGGGGAGATTGTAAAATTGTAATTTACAACTGTTTTGTGTTGGCTTTAATTCTGAGCTAAATTTGACTGTAATTTCTTCAATCATATTTCCCTCTATGTATGTGGGTTTTCAATTGGAAGGGACGAGTGTGAGAGAGTATGAAGACTCAAACTTAAATGGATGAACAAGTGGATTTCACGAGTGTCTCGCAAGAGGTTTACCTGCGAAAGAGCCACGTGTAGGGCACATGACTGGAAGATGAAGAGTCATGCCAGGTTGGAGATTTTCGCAAGTGTCTTGCGGGAATGGCCATCCTGTGAAGTACTCGTGAAACACTCTGTTTGGAAAAATGTTATGTTTTGCTTTACCAAGTCTTTATCCACGCTATATGTGCTTTTTAGAGAGAAAACCCTAGAAAATACACTTAAGATTAAAGATTGTTATACTCACAATCATCAACATATTTCCTTGTGGTTTTCCTCAATTCCTACCTCTCCATCTCCATATCCTTGAGAGGTTGATAGCCCAAACACTTACCACACCCATCCTGAGTTTAAAGTGAATTTGGTGCTATTGGGAAGCATTGGAAGGAGCCGTTCATTGGCAGATGCAATCAAACTGAATTGTGGGATCCAGAAAGCTAGAAAAGACAAGGCTCCAAGAAGTCAGTTGGTAGTAGGAGCTTGGAGGGCTCAAGTACATGGGGTAGACTAGGCTTGGAGGGTCTTTTGTTATTCGTGTACTCCAACTTTATTCTCTAGTGGATTGATTTCGACTTATAGGGTCGTGGAGATGTTTTTCGCTGAGTTCTTCGGTTTCCTCTTCGATAGCACGTCATGGTGTTATCTTGTGTTTGTATCTCTCTTCCTTACTCTTAAGCTTTCCTTTTATTGTTGATAATGGATTAATATGGCTTAGGGTAGTGATATCGGTTATTTGCGCTCATTTACTCTTGTTCCACACTTAGTATAAGTTAGAGTAAAAGCTATCTAGCCGTAATTTTTATTTGGGAGTCTGAACAAGCTCTTGTGTTTTTACACAAATCCGAGCTTTCACAACTTAAACTCAAACTCATCATTATCATTTTTTTTAAACAAAATTGTTTTTGTTTATTCCAAACTTAACAAAGAGTGAAACTTTAACTGAAGCCTTTGACTTTTTGTTGACCTGTCCAGAGCTTGCCATATCATTATTATTTTTTTAAAACAAAATTGTTTAACCTTTTTTTTAACTGCATAACGCATGTTATTTCGCTCGCGTTCAGATAAAAAATAAAAAAGAAAGAGACTCATGTTAGGACTTTTCTCTTCCCATCTCAAAACCCTAACCTAACTTGGTCACGCTAGAACTTAACCCATCTTGGTCTTCTCGCTCATATATCTTTGCCTTTTGAGAAGCTAAGAATCGAACGAATACCTTGAATAGTGGGACAATGGATTTATGCTCTTCGGATATTTAGTGATATGCCTAATCATGGGTGTACCCCAGATTTGTATACATATGGTACTCTGATTCATGCGTTATGTGGATTTAGGATGATTGGCAAATCAAAGGAGAGATATTCAAACAAATGGAAACAAAAGGTTGTTCGCTTAATTAGACATATCATCAATTTTTAGGGGATGAGCTTAATTATTTATTTATTTTAATAATAAATATTTTTAGTGCAATAGTATTGATAAGTACTGAAAATTCAAAAGGTTGTTTGCTCAAATTTGAAGCTCAATGTGTACTCTTCATATCATGGTCTTTGTTTACATCTTTGTCTTTATATTTTCAAGGGCTGTTGATGGGAAAATTAAGACTTGGTTGTGTAATATGTATTTGTTCAAAAGGCATGAGTTTTGTATAGCTTTTTGGAGTTTTGCTTTATTAATTTAAGAGTTGCAATTTGCTTTGTAGATCTCGGTAATTTATATTTTCAAAGTTTGTTGATGGGAAAACTAAGACTTGGTTGTATAATATGTACGTGTTCAAAACTAATACCTTTTGAGAATTGTGAATTATTGATAGCATAAGGACATGTTAGGTAGGTTTTGAGAATTGTGAATTATTTTGTAAGTTTCGGTAACTATGCACCTGCAGTGAATTATTGACAGCATAAGCACACATGTCAAGTATTTTATTTTATTACTTTGCAAAATGTCTATAATATGCATATTATTAACTCAATTTCCTATTTCTAAATTTTAATAGCCTTCCCATGCACTGCATGGGTTTGCGACTAGTGTATATTAATTTGTTAGAAAATAGTATTAATTATTATTTTTTAGTTGTTTCTTTTTTCTCGAGAATTACCATGTTTGTAGGTATTAGTTAAGATAGGGATTAGTGTGAGTAGGAAGTTGTTAGTATTTTTTGCAGCATTTAAATAGCTGAAGTTATATTCAATAGAAGATGTTAGTAAGTTTAATCAAATTGGATCCTAATTGGTTTCCAGAGGTTATGATTTCCTCAATCAAATCCAAACTTTATTCCTTTGTTAATTTTTTTTTCTTTTTACATATTAAGTGTTTGTAACCGCAATTTTATCTTCTCTTCTCTAAATATTCATATTTTCCCTCCCAAAAAAAAAAAAAAAAAAAAAGTGTATGTATCAATTGGTATCAGAGCCAGGCATCAAGAAATTGTTATTAGAATGCTTGAAAAACTAAAAGCGATACAGTTTTTAGTGGTTGATCAAATGGATATAATCAAGAAAATGAAATTGAATTGGAATCCTTGTGTTTGTGTTTGCCTAGATATGAACATAAAGAGCCAACTAAGGAGGGTGATAAGCAATGCAAATCAGAAGATAAGAATTTGTCTAGCTATGAATATTTCAAACCCACCATGGTGGGTGTTGAACAATGCAAACTCGAAGATAGGAAGGCCATAGACGCTCCACAAGCTGAAAAAATTTCAGCCTCAAACAACCCAGGCATGTAACAAGTTTTTGATCAGGTTGAAGATGTTTTTGTAGAACTCAAGGGTTTTATCATATTCAAGGTCACATGATTATGACCCATGGTTTGCAAGACCTTAAGTTTGGCGCAACAAGAAACTTCGAATTAAGTCCTTGTGGACAAGGGTCTACATTGAGGGGGAGGAATGATAAGTACAGGTATTAGGAATTCTGGGTCTGTTAGAAAAATTGCAGGAGGGTTAGTTTTCATGCAGCAACATTTTGTTCTGGTTGAAGACATTTTTGTTGAACCAAAAGGTGAACCACCTCGACTTGCCTCATCCAAGAAGTAATCAAGTGTGTGAGAATTGACCTAGAAAGTTCAAACAATAATTTTCAGATTTAGGCCTTGTGGACAAGGGAAGATTTCGAGGGGGAAGGAATGTTACGTACATTAATATTTTAGGAAATATGATCAATTATTATTTGTTAGTTTTTTCATGTTTGTAGGGAATTACCAAGTTTGTGGGCATTAGTTAAGATAGGAATTAGTGTGAGTAGGAAGTTGTTAGTATTTCTTTTATATTGTTCGTTTTAGTGGTGTCCTAGCTTTAGGAGCACGGCTATTGTGGGCATAAGTTTAGGAGGAGATGTGCTCCATTGTTTTAGGTCTTTAACGTTACTTTATTTTGTTGTATTTAAATAGTTGAAGTTATTTTCAATAAAAGATATCAGATAAGTTTAATCAAATTGGTTTCCAGAGGTCAAGATTTTCTCAATCAAATCCAAACTTTATCCCTTTGTTAATTTTTGTTCTTATTACGTATCAAGTGTTTCATTAGAAACAACCAAAATTTTATCTCCACTTCTCTAAATATTCCTACTTTCCCTCCTCAAAAAATTGTGTACGTATCAATTGGTATCAAAGCCAAACATATCAGAGCTAGGAGAAACTGAAAGTGATACAGTCTCTATTGGTTGATCAAATGGATATAATCAAGGAAATGAAATTGAATTGCAATCCTTGTGTGTATGTTTGTCTAGTTATAAACATGAAAAGCCAACGAAGGAGGGTGATAAGCAACGCAAATCAGAAGATAAGAATTAGTCTAGCTAAGAACATTACAAACCAACCATGTAGGGTGATGAACAATATAAACTCGAAGATAGGAAGGACATAGAAGCTCCACCAGATCAAAAGATTTCATCCTCAAACAACACAGGCATGCAATAAGTTTTAGATCAGGTTGAGAATGCTTTTGTAGAGCTCAAGGTTTTATCAAATTCAAGGTCACATGATTATGACCCATGGTATGCAGGACCTCAAGTTTGGCGCAACAAGAAACTTCTAATTACGTCCTTGATGACAATGGTCTACTTTGAGGGGGAGGAATGATACGTTCAAGTATTAGGAATTGTGGTCCGTTAGACAAATTGGAGGAGAGTTAGTTTTCATGCGATAACATTTTGATCAGGTTAAAGACATTTTTGTTGAACCACAAGGTGTACCACTTCTACTTGCATCATCCAAGAAGTAATCTAGAGTGGGAGACGGGACTCAGAAAGTTCAAACAATAATTTTCAGGGCCAAAATGGGCACATGCCCTTTTCGGGCAAAAAAAAGTAGCATTTTACCTCATTTTCCAAACTAATTAGGGAAATGTCATTCTTTTGTAACTCGATTTTCTAAAAATCGAGTTAAAAAAAAAAAAAAAATTTTGGAGCCCTATAATAGCGTTTTAAGGAGCCTATAGTAATGTTTTAAGTACCTATAGTGACGTTTTGGAGCTCAAGCTCCATGAACTCGAGTTATAGGCAATGTTTCTTTTTTTTTTACCTATAACTTGAGTTCATGGAGCTCGAGTTCCAAAACAACACTATAGGTCCTTAAAACGTCATTATAGGCTCCTTAAAAACGCCACTATAGGGCATAACTCGATTTTGAGAAAATCGAGTTTCAAAACAGGAGCATTCCCCTAATTTGTTTGGAAAATGGGGCAAAATGCTGGATTATTTGCGCGAAAATGGCATTTGCCCATTTTGACCTAATTTTCAGATTTAACCCTTGTGGACAAGGGTTGATTTCAAGGGGGAAGGAATGTTACATATATTAATTTGTTATGGAATATTATTAATTATTATTTGTTAGTTGTTTCATGTTTGTAGGGAATTACCATGTTTGTGGGGATTAGTTAAAATAGGGATTAGTGTGAGTAGGAAGTTGTTAGTATTTGAGTTGTATTTGGATTGTATTGTTATTGTTAGTGGTGTCCTAGTTTTAGGAGCACGGCTATTGTGATTTATGACCTTAAGTTTTGGAGGAGATGTGCTCCATTGTTTTAGGTCTTTAATGTTACCTTACTTTATTGTATTTAAATAGCTGAAGTTATTTTCAATAAAAGATATTAGATAAGTTTAATCAAATTAGATCCTAATTGGTTTCCAGTGGTCAGGATTTCCTCAGTCAAATTTAAACATCACCCCTTTGTTATTTTTTGTTTTTATTACATATCAAGTGTTTCATTAGAAACAACCAAAATTTTTATTGCAAATCCTTGTGTTTGTGTTTGTCTTGCGATGAACATGAAGAGCCAACTATGGAGGGTGATAAGCAATGCAAATTAGAAGATCAGAATTTGTCTAGCTATGAATAAGACAAACCAACCATGGAGGGTGATGAACAATGTAAACTCGAAGATAGAATGGCCATTGAAGCTCCTTAATATCGAAAGATTTTAGCTTCAAACAACCCAGGCATGCATCAAGTTTTAGATCAGATTAAAGACGTTTAGATTAGGGTTTGTCATATTCAGGGTCACATGCTTATGACCCACGGTATGCAAGACCTCAAGTTTAGCGCAACATGAAACTTCGGATTATGCCCTTGAGGACAAGGGTCTACTTTAAGGGGGAAGGAATGAGACGTACATGTATTTGGAATTGTCGGTCCATTAGACTAATTGTTGGAGTTTTAGTTTTCATGCAGCAACATTTTGATCAGGTTGAAGACATTTTTGTTGAACCAAAAGGTGTACCACCTCGACTTTTCTCATCCAAAAAGTGATCTAGCGTGTGAGAAGCAACCCGGAAAGATCAAACAATAATTTTTAGATTAAGCCCTTGAGAACAAGGGCTGATTTCAAGGGTGAAGGAATGTTACGTATATTAATTTGTTAGGAAATAATATTAATGTTTATTTATTAGTTGTTTCATGTTTATAGGAAATTACCATGTTTAAAGGTATTGGTTATAGGGATGACAATTTTGTCCCGCCCCCTTTAACCCGCCCCTCCCACCTTCGTCTCGCGCGGGTTTTCTCCGCCCCACAAAAGTGGTGGGGTGGGGTGGGGATGGGGCAAGATTTTATCCCCGCATCACGGGGCGGGGTGGGGATGGGTTTAAACTTTTTAGACCCACCCCGCCCCGCCCCGCCCCGCCCCGCGTTGTCAAGGGTTATAATTGCAAAATTTTCATACTCTAAAACCCTACTATTTAAACAAACATGTCAATATTAGCTTATTTTATTCTATCCAATGTGGTTATCTGCCTTTATTTTGTTATGCGTTATACTATGAGATTTTTTTTTAATTTTTTATTTTTTTTTGTGATTGTCTTGTTAAACGCTTAGATATATTATTCAGTTTTTTCTAAAAATTGAATTTATTTGACGGGATAAATTTAGGTGTAATTTCAAGTATATTTTTATTAATGAAATAGGTTTCATTAAAAAACTTGTACTAATTGTAGGGAAAATTAACAAAAAATAGAGTTTTACAGGGTGAGACGGGGCTTTACGGGGCCCCAAGGGATAGGGATGGAGTGAGAAAGTTTTCCCCGTCGAGCAGGGCGGGGCGAGGATGGGGTAAGACAAAACCAAGTGGGGCAGGGACGAAGACCCCATCCTTTGGCCCCGCCCCATTGCCATCCCTAATTGGTTAAGATAGGGATTTGTGCCAATGTTTTCAGACTTAGACCGTTCAATGAACTGTAAAAGGGAGAGGTTCAAGATTTTTGAGGTTGGACCGAGGTCGAACCGTGATGACATCATAATTAATTTAATCATTATTTAAAATATAAATAAATATATTAAATTAGTAAAAATTTTAAAATTACATAAAAATTTATAGGAAAAAGTTGGGTCATTTGTAAATACTATTGTCTCTTAATTAAATTGTATTAAATTAATAATATTTAATACAAAATAATTAAAATAAATGCTTAAAATTATGTAATATTGACTAAATTCGTATTTATAAAGATTCAAATATATTAAGATTTACGGTAAATATGATATTTGTTAGATTTCTCTTGTTATTTAAAAGATTTAAAAAAATTATATCTACAAAATAATAAATAAATATAACAAAAAAAGTTTTAAAAAATATAACTAAAAAATAATAAACTTAAACCTTAATAAGTTGGCGGTGCTAGATAAAAAGAGAAGAAAAAAAACTTATGACTCATGAGATCTCATGAGAAACCCAACCCCACTCACACATTTCCCCAAGCATCATGATCAAAGTTACACGTTTCCTCAAACCACACCACATGATCAGACTTCAAACCCTATGTACTTTTTTCTTCTATTCTTTTAGTTTTAGCTTTCCCTCCCCACAGCCTTCGCCTCTCTCTCCCTCTATTATTTCTTCCATAGTTTTCAAAAAAACAGCAGTCTCCTTCCACAATTTTTCAACAAATAAAGAAGAAACAGAAGCAGAAGCAGATGCATATGCAGAAGCCAGAAGCAGATTTGTAGCCTTTCTTCCATAGTCTTCTATTCTTTTTTTTTACTTGTTTTCTTTTTTTTCTTTTTTTGGGAAGATCTGATGTTGGAGATTATTTTGAGCAATGTTTTGTTATTGTTTGGGAACCGTCAGACCCATTTCTGGTTTTGAAAACTGGGTGGTTTGACCATGGTTTGATAGGTTCACTGAACATTTAAAATTTTTGGTTTTGGTAGTTTAAAAAATCGGAATGATGGACAGTTTCTGGTTACCGGGGTCTGACCGGCCGGTCCGGTCCGAGTTTTAAAACCTTGATTTGTGTGAGTAGGAAGTTGTTATTATTTGAGTTGTATTTGGATTGTGTTGTTAGTGTTAGTGGTGTCCTAGTTTTAGGAGTGCGACTATTGTGGCCATAAGTTTAGGAGGAGATGTGCTCCATTGTTTTAGGTTTTTAACGTTACTTTACTTTATTGTATTTGAATACCTAAAGTTATTTTTAATACAAGATATTAGATAAGTTTAATCAAATTGGATTCTAATTGGTTTCTAGAGGTCAGAATTTCCTCAGTCAAACCCAAACTTTATCCCTTTATTATTTTTTGTTCTTATTACCAAAATTTTATCTCCTCTTCTCTAAATATTTATATTTTCCTTGCCAAAAATTTGTGTACATCAAAACAATACAACTTCCTTAGGCCTTTCAGCTACTGTATGATTGTAAAAGCTTATCAACTTCCTCATCCTTATCTTAATTTTCCTGGAGATAACCTTTTTAGTTGTAGCTAGGGGTGTGCGTGGCTCGGTCGGCTCGGTTTTTTTTCCAAATTTGTTACCGAACTGAGTAGGGTCGGTTTTCTTACCTACAGCGATGCGGTTTGTTCGACTCAGTTTAATCGGTTTGGTCGGTTTAATTTGAAACATTAACAATCTGTTTTTGTTTTTTTTTTTTTTTTTCAAAAAAAAAATTTGTTCAACATATAAAAAAAAAAAAAAAATCTGTTCAACATAAACTTTATAAAAAAAATTTGTTCACCCGAACAGTAATGATCCAAAACCTATGCAAAAAATCTATTCACATAAAAAAATCCACTCAACAAATCTGTTCATAAAAAAAAATCTATTCAACAAATCTATTCACATAAAAAAATCTGTTCACCCAAATAATAATGATCCAAATTTTTTCATTTCATTCACCATGGAAAAATATTTTGAAATTGCCTCAATAAGAGTTCAACTTCTAAAATACTATCATGTAGCATATAATATCATTAGTGTCACTATGTGTGTCAGTGTTAATAACAATAAGCGTTAATGTATCCACTTAATAACGTAATACAAAACCATTTGTCGCTGTCCACAAATGCCAAAAGAAAGATATACAAATTAAATTAGCATTTAGGCAAAAGAATGCTAATTGTTTGTATCCCCAATGATAATCCCACCCATGAATACCTAAATAACTACCATTAGTGAAAAGTCCACTACCAATAACATGTACAAATATAATTAGCATATAGGCAAAAAAATGCTAATTCTTGTAAGTCCTTTGTCCAGTAAGCCTGTGCACTATGCATCATTCTAGAACTTCTACAAAATAATAAACAAAACAAAATAAATATGTGTTAATAACAATAAAACATTTATGAACAATAAAATATTTATAATTAACACAAATGAATGATAATAGCAAGTATACTTACATAATACTAACTACTAACTAACTCCAAGCAAAGAGTACATCATCATCCAACACAACGGTGCTTGGATCCTCCTCCATGGGCATTGGGCAAACCGATGCAATTTCTATAATCTCATTCAAAATAAAATGATTCGTAAGCATTGAGCAAATAAATAAATAATTGATATATACAACAAACAAAATGAACATATATATATTTTTACCAGTGTCAATCTCAAAACCATCCATATCCTTCACATTGTCCATGCACTCCCAAAGCTTTAGTGGTCTTTTTTTCTTTGCATCCTTCAACCAATTTTGGGTACAAATAAGGGCTTCAATTGTATTAGGAGATAGTGAACTACGGAATGAATCCAAAACACGCCCCCCCCCCCCCCCCCCAGTACTAAAAGCAAACTCGGATGCAATTGTAGAGACAGGAATAGCCAACACATCACGGGCAATTTGGGAAAGGACTTGATAACTAGAAGAATTCATTTTCCATCACATCAAGATGTCAAAATCTTCCACATCAGGGTCCTCAAAAGATTCCAACAAATACCTATCTAACTCAGATTTGCTTTCCACACTGTCCTTATCCGCCAAGTGTTGCTTAAACCTATTATTATAACTTTTAATGTGATTAGACAATGAAGCATTACCAACACTTAACTTGGAGTCCCTAGACAATAAAGCAACACTACCATTAGAACTCGAAGCTCCATTTTGACCCACTCTCTCCACATACAACCTCTTCAATGCATCCCAAACCTTAGAGCTCATCGCATCCCCCTTGTCCTTTCCATACCACTCCCTAAACCAAAACTTTGCATACTTCAATCTATACCTTGGGTCAAGAACAACAACAACAAAAAGCATTAAATTGATATTATCCATACTTCCCCAATACTTATCATATTTTTTTTAATCTTTATCGCCATACTCTTCAAAAGTATTTCCCCATCAACACTACATAACTGTTGCAATTGATTTTCAATGCTAATTAGCTCATGGAAGTATGTATTAGAAGTGACAAAAAAGGACCCAGAAAATCTAAGTGTCGCTTCATAAAATATGCCAAGAAATTTCACAAAGGTCTTGACATTTTCCCAATCAAGATAGTTAGGAGGACCAATGGGCTTTTTCTCATTCCCATCCGCTTCACAAAAATAAAGTTTATAATGCCCATCCTCCTTTTCCAACCTATCAAATGCTCTCACAAATTTCAAAGCACAATCTAACATGAGATAAGTGGAATTCCACTTTGTTGGCACATCAAGGGACAACAAATATTTGGTTTTGATTTTCTCATTTTCAACACATTCTTGAAACTTCTCAAACCTTGTGGGAGAGGCTCTCACCTATCACACCACATTCTAAATTTTGGAAATTGATTCATGAATGGACTTCAACCCACTTTGCACAATCAAATTCAAGATATGTGCACAACAACGCATATGCATAAACTCACCACCCAATATGCAACTATCTCTTTCTTTTATTTTCTTCTTCACATAATCAATTGCCACATCATTAGAACTAGCATTGTCCACGGTAATTGTAAACAACCAGTCTATACCTCACTTCAACAAACATGACTCAACCGCTCTACCTATGGCGTCCCCTTTGTGATTAGCTATAGGGAAAAAGTTTAAAATTTTCTTTTGGTAAGTCCAATCCCCATCAATGAAGTGTGCGGTGACTACCATGTAGTTCAAGTTTTGTGTGGATGTCCAAGTATCCGTTGTCACACAAACCCATTGCCCAACAAAAGCCCTTCTATATCCACCTCACTAGAATAAATCTCCATACAAGCCCTTGCAATGGTAGTGCGATGGGGAATAGGAAACCTAGGCTCAACTATTTCCATAAATTTTTGAAAGTCTTGACGCTCCACAAATTTAAAAGGCAATCCATCAATGACGATCATCCTTACCAATGCCAACCTTATCCTCTTTTCACTATAGTTTGCAACCACTAACACATTTGAACCACTTCCCCCTTCTCTCTTGGCTTGGAAAGACAAAGTTTTTTGCTTATCATCACGGGGAAAAGGCCACTTCTTACACATCTTCATGTGTTGCAACATGCTCGAAGTACCATTTTTCTTACCATGACATTTATATTAATTTTTCCAATACTTGCATTCAGACTTAGGATTATTAGGATTAGAACTAGCCAACTTAATGAAGTGCTGTCATACTATGGACGGGTCCTTATCACCTTGTTTAGGTGATAGTGGGGGAAGTGATGCACCAAGTCCAATTGGTGCTGCAGGTTTAGGTGGGTTAGGGTTAGCACTACCAAGACTAGGAGGAGGTGGGTTGAGGTTCCCAGGTGCACCAAATCCAGGTGGAGCATCGACATCCATCTAATAAAAAAATTTTCAACCAATAAAAAAACAAAGTTTCCACAACAATATCAAATTATAATTTTTCCAGCAAATACAATATCAAATAGCTCACTCTTAATCAATGAATGTCATAACCAGATCCAATAATAACAATAACTAATTAGTTTAGTTACAACAAGGCAACAATAACAAACTAACAATCATTAGTCATTAGTCATTACTCAACAATTCATGTCACTAATATTAACAACAATTCAGAACTAGAGAATTAGCTTTTATTTTGTATTTATTGAATAAATATAAAATAAAAGCTAATTATATATATATATATATATATATAAACTTAAAGCAGTTGTTACTAAGTACTAAAAATTTAAAACCAAAATGTTGAATATAGTGAGTGATTAGTGATTACCTCTCGGCGAAGGATTGAAAGTGTGAACTCTCTCAATCTCTGTTTCCCTCAAAAATTAAAATGCTGAAGAAGGAAAAAAAAGAAAAAAGAAAAAAAGGTTAGTAGTACTTAGTACTTAGTAGACTGTGACACATATTAAACTAGGTTAGTTAAGACATATTAAAGTAAGTGGGACTAAAGTAAGTTACTTAATACATGTAAAAGTAAGTTAGTTATAACCCTAAGACATATTAATTTATTAAAGAGAGTAAGACATATTAGAGTATAGCATTTTTTATTTTATTATTTTTTTAGGGGCTAACCGGCTAAGTATTAGACTATATAATATAATAGTCTTTTCAGTTTCCACTGTTAAAATCTTATATAAAAATCATTAAATCACAACCTTAACTTAATCAAACCTACTTCATAAAAACAAACAAACAAACAAACAAACAAACAAAAAAAACAAAACCCGAAGACATTCATGCTTTCCCAAACTCAATCAAACCAACTTAATCAGTCATGCTTTCCCAAACAAATGAACACCAACTTCATAAAAATTTAAAAAAAAAAACCCGAAGACATTCATGCTTTCCCAAATGTTAGGACATGTGTGGATTGTAAGGTTGAATTTAATCAACCATCTTGTTGGCTTTATTTCGTGCCAATTTGCTTGTAATTCAGCAATTAGTAACCTTGTATTTAGGTGGGATTATTGTAAGGGTAGTGTGTTAGAAAATATGAAGAAATATTCCTCAATGTGCAAAGATGCAAGGACTCACGACTAGAACTCGCGGGTGGCATGCGAGTGCAAGCCGCCAGATGAGAGTCACGTGCCAAGCATGCGGGAAGTTGAAGCGTTTTGCCAGCTGGTGCACTACAAGACAAAATACCCAGGCTGGCCAAGCCGTTACCTCACAGTTGGAACTCACGACTCAGACCAGTCGCGAGGCCAAGCCTTCAACCAGCCTTGTTTGGGAAAAACTGACTCTTTGCATTCCTTTCTCACCCCACTATATATAGACCCTTATACCCACCAAATGTAGAGAGTTTTCAGAGAGAATTTTGTGAGAGAAACCCTAAAGAAAAACAAGATTGATTCATCCACAATCTTTACCTTAGAGACTCTTCAAATTCCTCTACTCTCTTCCTCTCCATTGTTACATCCTTGAGAGGTCTTTAGCCAAATCCTTTTCTCACTATACTCATATCCGTGAGAAGGTTTATTTGGTGCTGTTGGGAAGCAGTTAGGAAGGAACCAATTCACATTAGTTGATGCTATGGTCTAGTAGTGGAATTCGGGAAGTTAAAGAAGAAATATATTCGGCGTAACCTCGTTGGAGTAAGAAGCTTGGAAGGTTTAGGTACATTGGGTAGATTAGGCTTGGAGAGCCTTCTGCTGTTCATGTATCCCAACTACATTCTTTAGTGGATTATTTACCGTTTGGAGGGAGGTGGAGAGGTTTTACGCCGAGGGCTTCGGTTTCCCATTCGATAACTCATCGTGATTGTCCGTGTGTTTGCTTCTTCCTTCCTTTATCTCTGCCTTATATTTACTGCTGTAGATGTGTTTATATTTGGCTTGGATTGTTTATTAATTCTGCATTTGGCTTATGTTTATGTTCCGCACATTAATTGTTTGATAATAAGCTTGAATTGATAACTTGTTAATTAGGGTCTAAACATTCAAGGGTGTTTCATACCCTTATTGAACATTCATGGATCATGTTAGGAATGTATGTCAATATTTTATATAGTTGGCTAATCCCTTGACAAAATGCGCTATACTTGTATTTGGGTAGATCTAGGATGTGTTTAATACTTCAAGAAACATATTGTTCAAGTCTAGTATTAAAGTCATGAAGATTGGACCAAGAAACAAGTGAAGAAGGGCTATTCATTAAAACTGGACAGATAGCTCGACACCTGCGAACAGATAGCTCGATAGCTGCTCGACACCTCTCGACAGCTAGGCTATGTATCGAGATTTTCAACTCTTTCTTATCGCAATCTCGATAGCTTCTCGACAGCTGGTGGATCAATCGAGAAAGCTCCTATCTCCTCGACAGCTCCTCGATAGCTTCTCGATAGCTGTATATGTCGAAGTTTAAAGCACGACACCTCCCGATCAATCGAGGTTACGAGAATTCAGATTTTTAAATTTGATTTTCAGCCCATGCTGACATGTATGTGTAGAGTTTCTTTTCTCACAACCCTAGACCTATATAAGGCTTATTTTAGAGGCTGTCACATAAGAAAATACAAGGAGAACATATGCAAAATGTGACTGATGCCTTATTCTCTCTGAAAGAAACTACTGCGTTTTTTTTTTTTGCGTTTTAGGGTTTTGTAACCAAGTGCTTCTTGATCTTCATTGTTGATGAAGTGAAGAAATTTGCAGCCAACAATCTTCTTCTAATTGGTGATTAAGTCGTGTACTAGGATCCACACAATTGGTTAGTCACGTACTGGGATTCGTGCATCAAAGGGTAGCGTTCATATATTGAAGAGTTCAAAAGTTCTGAAACGGTAGAAGGTTTCTGTTGTGAGTTCATCTACGGGGATTGTAGAGTCAAGGGACAAAGGTTTTGTGCTACATCTGAAACTTTTCTTTACTATAGTGGATTGCTTTTCGGGAAGGTTTCCCTCCAGATTTTTTACTGTGAAATTAGTTTGTTTTATTGGTTTTCCTGGTTCATCATATCTTGTTTTATTTATTTTTTCGCTGCATGATTTTGATATGATATTGATGTTTGTTTGTTTTAACAAATTTTATTCATAATAAATCTAATTAACAACTTGGATTTAAAACTTGTTAATTCTATTAACCGAGGTCTAAATTTCCTAACACCAAACTCAATCAAACCAACTTAATCATTCATGCTTTCCTAGACAAATGAAAACCAACTTCATAAAAAAAAAAAAAAATGAAGACAAACAAAACATGAAGATCAAACCAGTGAAATCACAAAGACAAAAGTCACAAAACATGAAAGAGAGAGTTAAAGCCTTAAGGGATTTTGCAGAGGCTCAGGCTTATTGGTGGTTTGCTGTGCTTGGTGAGCAACAATGAGAGCTCAGGCCAGGCATCTCTATGTTAGGCAATAGCGGGAGCTCAGGCGAGTGTCGCTTTGTCATGCGAGACTTAGAGAGGCGAGACTGAGAGAGAGAGTTAAAGAATTTGAAAACCTTAAGAATGAATTTATACCCCTTAAGAATCTAAAAACCTAAATTAAAATGCACCGTTTTGCTTTTATTTATTTATTTTTTTAATAACACCCATACGACGTCATTTCATTAAAAAAATTAAAATCAAAACTGTGAAAACAAGTCATATCGAAACTAGGGGAGAACTAGTAAACTGGGATCGGTTCGGTTCGGTGTAGATCAGGGAAGGATTCTTTGATCTAGTGACCGCACCGCACTAGCATCAGAACGTGCTTCACCATTCGAACGCCGGCCTTGGCTGAATTGGTCGGCATTGGTGTCGGGACAGTGTCGTTGGCGCCAGTCAATTGGGTTGGTACTGGCAACGTTTTGCTCGCCCCTAGTTGTAGCATAACCTTTCCGACTTCCATAATTTTTACCAACCCAAACTATCAACAATTAGTCCAAACTCCAACCACCACAACTAATTATACAATTTGTGTGTTTATATGCTAAAGTTCGGGTGCAATAAAAATTTTAATTATCTCACATGCATCATCTCTCTTACAACATATGAATCCCTTAGTTATTTGTAACCGACATGATGTTTGAGAGATTTTGTGAAAGCTAGATGCTTGAGATTATCTTAAGTTTGTGTGTGAGAAAGAATCAACTTAGCAAGTCTTGACTTATAAAAGTAAACCCCAATTACCAAATGTAAGAATTCATAGTTAGTGGGTACCATTGCAAGAGGCATATGCGTCCGGAGAGAGAGAGAGAGAGGCTACTCACAAATGGATGTACTCTCTGAGGTTGGAATCACTTGGACTTGGTGCGTCAGGATCCACCTTTATCTGCTCACTGGAAGATATCATAACTCAAAATATTAAGAACCCTACTGATCGAGAATTAATGGGAATATGGAAAAACAACATGAATGTAGAAACTTTAAGAAGAAGGCGAAGAATCTATCCCTATCCACAATTACAAGTATATACTTTGATAGCTCTGTTGACAAAATTCGGGATGACAATTTTATATATTGTTAGGAGGTATCTATCTATCTTTGACGTTGTATTCTAACTTTTTCTAAGTTGCTTTTATAAGTATTTCTTTTCCTTTGTTATCATTTTCCCCTTTCAAAACTGGACCTATGTTTTATATTCTTTCTGATCATTGATCAAGTTTATCCACCAGTCTTTTAGGTCCTCTGCCAGTGGTGGAGCTAGGATTTGAGTTGAGGGGGGGGGGGGGGGGGGGGGAATTTTATATATGATACACGCACTTACACACATTATGTGAATATACAATATTTGAGACCAATTTGAAAAATTGAAAGCTATTTATTTAAATACTAAGTGATATTTAATGTAATTATACCAACAAAAAAAAAATGCTTATTCATAATATTGTATTTATCTATTGAAATATTTCTGACATGAATGATCTATTTTTAAATTTTTTTTTAGAGCCAAAACTCAAGTTATGAATGAAATTATTAGTAGTTGGATAAATACATAGTGTAATATATGCGAATTTCTATTATTTTGGTTAATGTGAACCCATAAAATGTTCAAATTATAATATGGTAAGGACAAACTAAAAAATTCAGTGCCAGACATGTTATTGGAGGATTTAATGTTCCTCAATGGTTCAGTTAGAAGTTGTACTCTATTTCAAGACCAAAGAAACAGAGTGGCATTTAATAAATCCAAAAACAAAAAGTAGGCAGTGGCATTAATAAGTATTAGCTATAATAACTAAGAGACCCAGCATGATATAAATCGTACAATAAAGGATTGAAAAAAAATAACACTAGAAACATGCAGCTTATGTGATTTCAACAAGTACGCTTTCAAGTTTCAAGGATTATATTTAAAGTTTGAACTCCACACGAATTGGTAAATAATTAACAAGCTTATGTCATGTAAATGATATATGCCATACGATCCGCTTTTGTTATATATATGTGGGAATCTATAAACTTTTTTAAAATAATTTTCTATAACTAAAACTCTAATGTTATAGTTCCAGAAAATTAAAAGTTTCAAAAAATTCAATGTAAGTTTTTGTTAATTATTCTAGTTATGTCAATCGCGTATTTCATGATAACGATTATATACTATACTAGTTGCTAACCCGTGCAATGCACGGGATAGTTAAATAAATATTTAATTAATCTACCTCAGATTAAAAGAAAAAGCTAGTTAAATAAATAATTAGTTAATCAACCTCACATTAAAAGAAAAAGCTAAAAGAATCAAGGAAAGGCTGATTTGCCCACCAAGAAAAAGCAAAAAAGGAAAGGAAAAAAAAAAAAAAAAAGAGAGAAAAAGAAAAAAAGACATTGAAAAAGAAAGAAAGGAAAAACTTTTTTTTTTTTTTTTTACAAAATAATGTTGAAAACTAAAGCCCTGTGCATGTGGGTCTCAATGTTTTCCAATTGCTAGCCTTGAGCTTGGACCAACACGGCCATTTCCAAGAACACCTGGTGTAACTCTTTGAGATTTTTCTCTATATCTTTCACAAGATCATGTCTCTCTTGAATCTCTTGCATCGTGTCCAACACCCTACCCCGACCTTGCTCTTGAATGGCTTTTTGCAAAAATGTCACTCTTACCTGTATTCATAAGGTATTTCTCTTCATATTACTTTCTAAAGATCTGAAAATAACATGCATACATATGCAATATAAGAGGTTAATACTCACTGATATTTGTCCACAGACCCACATGAAAAAAAAAAAAAAAAAAAACAACAACAACAACAAATACACTAAATTAATGCCAAGTGCATGTTCTTCCCAAATGATCTCTTAGGCAACCCCTTTTATGTTGACCATAAACTAACCCAATTTCCTAAATAAAAACCAATCCACTACAATATCAAAACCTAAGTCATATTTAAAATCCATAATTTTTTTGGAAAACAAAAACCTTACTAGTTGATGTATATAGTGGGTTGTATATAGAAATGGACCCAAATTAGGGTTTCAACCACTATAGAAACCAATTCTAATTCAAAACCAAATCTACCACAATTACATACAATGCATTTAGTGAGTCATTGTGGTGGAATGCATGGACTTGTTTGATAAAATATGTTAAAGTATCTGTGTGGGATTGGGGGAAGGAGAAATAAACTGAAAGCAATGGGATAATGTTACTATATTATTTTCTTGGACACCTACCATGTTTGGTTAGTTAACAGTCAATAGCATTTTTTTGTTTTAATGTAGGATGAGAGCACGGGTGGTGTTTCAGTGTGTTGGCAATTCCTATGACAACCAAAACCAAGAGACACAAACCATGAAGTTGACTTAAAATAATGTGAAAGTATAACTATCAAATTCTAAATAAATAAAAAATAAATAAATAAAAATAAATAAATAAAAGCAAGAGGGAGTGAGATAATGCAACGTGTGGCTTTTTGAAAGGCCACACATTTATTAACAACGGTTACTTATCAATACAAAAGGCAGGGAAAGAAACAATTTTATGGTATAAAAACATAGGTCATCAAGCAAAGCCTAAGGCCTCTTGGCTAGTAATATCTAACAAAATGGAACAACCTCAACATGCATAAAAAAATTCAACACCTAAAATAATAGAGCAACCATTAGTCAACTCAACAAATCAGCGAAGCCTTAATTGTAATTGCAAGCTAACTTCATTGATGTAAAGATTACAAACAAAAAAATAAAACAATTTATGCTAGTACAATTTATGCAATACTAATGTATAATAAATTATGAAAACGCAACAAACAACAAAATTAAAACTGCCAATGTTCAATTCCTTACATGACATAGAAGCATTAACTCGATTTCTTTTTACTTTGTTGCAAAATATGAAACAGCAAATACCAAACCACATAACTATTTATACCAAAAAAATCACAAACTTGGTCATCTATAAAAATTAAAAATAAATTTGGGCATCCCAAATTCATCAACAACACAAAATTTAAACTCTAATCAACCTCCAATCTATCCAAACCTACTGTATCTAAAATTTCAACTGCTACATACAATCCAAAAGAAACCAATACCGAAAAAACTCATTCTTTGCTTCATCTTTATGTAGGGTTGTAGGTGTCTTCAATTCTGCAATTCTTTTCATTTTTCTTCATCATTCAACCTTAATCAAAACCAATAACCCAAATACCTAAATCAAAGACAATCAATCCCAAAAAAAAAAAAAAAATGGTAGACTAAAATAAAAATTTCAGCTTACAGAGATTTACAAATGATGTGAACTTTACATTAGAATCTATGTTTTCCCATAACTCATTTTGGCATAAAAGTAAACCACAATCAAGTGAACAAATCAGAAGTTCTCAAAGCTTTAAATCAAGGTAGTTAAAAACTAAAATAGAGTTAAAAAAATATCACGTCCCAATTCATTTCATTAAGCAAAACATTGAAGCCAACCACACAAACATAGAAACCTGGTCACAGAATACAAAACCGACAAAACAATATGAAACACATAGCATTAATTTCAGCAAAGCTTAAATACATACATAGTATGTACACGTATACACATAAACAGAACACAAATATACATACAGATCAAACGGACTCAAAAGGAAAATCAATTCAACAGATCAAATGAGTAGTAAAGACCAAACGGTTCATCGAAAAAATCCAACAACAAAAAAAATTATCAAATCAGAATCAAGCTGAACAGTAACCAAATAAAATTTACAAAACCCAAGTTAAATTTCTAGTCCACTAAAAATCCATAGAGATTTTACTCAAATCAACAAATAGTTTTACAAATTCGAACACACACACACACAAAAATCGAAGTATTCAGCATTAATTGATTGCTAATTAATCGAATCGAACCCTAGGTTTGATAAAGAAAAAAAAAATCAACTTTATGCAATTTTGATCGAAAATCTCAAAAATAAGAAGAAGAAGAAGAAGAAAACGAACCCTAATTTTCTGAAACAAAGTTCTAATTCAACCATCTGATGCAATCTGTATATTTTTTAATGAAAACAAAGCAGAAAATTTTAGATCCGATGTGAAATCGTATGGATTACCTGAAAATATGCCGAAATCGGCGAAGAGCGAGCAAAGCAAGTTGAGATAAAGCTTTAAACGGAGCAAATGAGTGATTGGGGATGGCTTGTAAGGGAGAGGTTTGAGGAATAAAGAGACAAAGCGGAGACAAAGAGCTCAAAGGTTAGGGTTTTGGGTTTTAAGAATGCGTCAATGCGTATAGGTTAGAGAAAGCGAGTCGCATAAAAGATTGGGGGAAAAAAATTCAAAATTTTAAAATTAGAAATAAATAAATAAATAAATACTGACGTGAAAAAATGTGAGAGTTTCAAAGACTTCGATTATATATATATATATATATATATTGTTTTGTTTACGACGTAATATACACACTACAAATACCTTGATTTTTTTCGACATATTTTTATCCATAGTCACTAAAAATTGTTGATAGAAGCTTTTATTTTCTACAGTTATGCACAACCGTGGAGGCGTGGAGTAAATTTGAAGAAATTAACAACTTATTTCAACAGCTATGCACAATTGTTGAGGGAAGTGTTAAAATAAAAGGGCCTCCCTTTCCCAGTGTTTTCTTTCCCTCTAAAATTTCACTTTTAGCACCGTAAAAAGAGTCTAAAAAATACTTAAATCGGGAAAAATTTTTATCAACGGGTTGATGAATGTAGAAAAAATAATTAGATATTTTATCAACAATTTTGTAAACGTAGAAAATCAGTAACACAAGCCAAAGGACTCTCACTTTCTATCTCTCTCTCTAAAATTCTTTCTCTAATTCTCACACACACGTACAAATATGCTAAGGTTTTTCTTTTATTCTTTTTTCGCAATGGCATTTGTTTCTCTTTCTCTTCCTCTCTCTCTCTCACAGAAAAACCTAATTCCAATTTTCTTGTTTGGTAGATCGATTTCCTTCAATTTTGGCTGTTTAGATGGAAAATTTCTCAAATTTCGAGGCTGCGGTAAGTGATTTTCTATATCTATTTGTGTTTTGTAGTTCTATTTCTTTTTTTCAATGTTTGAGTCTCTGTATTTGATTGAGAACCTAAAGCACTTGGAGAATTTTGAATTTTGTGGTTTTTATTTGAATTTTTTCTTGAATAGAGCATTGAATTTGAAATGCTATGCCAAACTTGGTTGTGAGAAGAATAGATTGGTGAAAATCAAGACTTACATGAAAATTAGGGCTTAAATTGGATGTTATGGTGATGAGGTAATCAAACTTGTTGAAACTGAGATCAAACTTGGTAAAATCACCATTTTAATAGTTTTTATTTTTTATTTATTTTTAATACTGAGATTGAGGTTCTTGATTCTGGATTTAAAAAAAAAAAATTATTTATTTATTTTGAATGATTGTTTTAATTTTAGCCTATCATGATGCTCTTACTCAGCTCATTCTAATGATTTTTGGAATTGTACTTTGTTACAAATCAACTCGTTCTTTAAGTTTCAAATCTATGTTGTTGGATTTCTCATTGGTCACATAATATAGATTTAAGATATCGGCATCATGTTCAAGAAAAAAGACAAAAAGTTTGTTTAAATCCAATATTTAAGAAGGGGTGCAATTTGACTTGTATAAAAATAAAAAAGATGAGGTGCAATTTGTCCAGGATGTCATCCTTAGAAACTACTAGTTTCATATATCTGTCAAAATTTAAATGCTTGAATAAGTATAAATTAAAAAATGGCTTGAATGAGTATAAAATTGCTGGTATGTAGATCTAGAACTCTGGTGAATGTACAAAATTTAAGTTGAAGGCTTTAGATGTTGATCTTGAAGCTTAAAGATGATGGGTGCTTGAGTTCATCCTCAGTAAATTGAGGTTCTTAGAACCTTTTTTTGTATATCAGTTTTTACACTGTTTGCATTTCACTTATTTAGTAGTGAAGGCTATAATTGTTGCATGGTAACATTATAGTCATATCAGAAAAGAAAGTTTTTTTTTTTTTTGGATTAGTGAAGAAAGAAAAGATATTGGTTTTAATTTTAGCTTGATCATCATTACATGGATCAAAAGTTTGATAGGTCAAGGCCTTAGTGTTGGGATTGATGATTTGGCAAATCAATTCCTCTATAAGGTTGATATAAAGCCATTTTAGAACTTAACTAATTGAGATTTATTGGAACTTAACTAATGCTAAATTAGAAGTGGATTCTAGTAAAATTGAGATTTATTAGAAGTGGATTCTAGTAAAATTGAGATTTATTGGAACTTAACTAATGCTAAATTCAGTTATAGGCCAGAGCTAGTGGAGGGATTCTATTAACTTGGTCTTACTCTCAGCAATTTAGAGATTCCCAATCACAGGGTCTTACTTTCTCACTTATTTTGTATGCTCTATTTAAACTCAGTTCATTAAAATTTTGTAGAAGCCATGAAGTTTGAAAATGATTGGAAATCAAGATTGAAAAAGAAGAGACATGATCCTTCAGAGGTCCTAGCCTTTCTGCAAATTTTAAAAAAAATAAAAATAAAAAAAAGGTCTAAACTTTCCTGAGATTCTCCTGTGGGATATCTTTTTTTATTGTTTTCCTTTTCTAGTTTGCCCTTACAGGAGAATCACTCCCAGTAAACAAAAATCTTGGTGATGGAGTATACTTTATTTCAACATGTAAACAAGGTGCAATTGAAGGAGTTGTTATTGCAACTGGAGTACGTACCTTATTTGAAAAGGCAGTTCATCTTGTGGAAACTACTACAATCATTGGACATTTTCAGCAAGTAATTCCAATATATTATATTGGATGAAAGTTTCACTTAGAATCTCAAAGGTTTGTAGAATGTTTAGAGCTGTAATATTTCTAAACAGTTTCATCTTTGTTGTTTGGAGGTAATGAGGTAATGATAGGTAACAATGGGAAAGAGTTTTGCACTTGTTCTGTGAGAATCTGTCAATGTTTGGGTATTTGATGAGTTACCATTTGCCTTGATCATTCAGGTCGTAACTGCAATAGGAAACTTCTGTATTTGCTTGATTGCCATTGGGCTGGTAATAGAAATCATTGTCATATATGGGATTCATCACTGGGGTAATCATGTTGGGATAGATAAGCTTCTTATTAGAAAGATGTTTATGTGCTAAACAGTTTCGAGTGGGCCCTTAATGTATAAACAATATCTCATCTAAAATCCTTCTCAATTGTTGGGTATGTTACTAGATAAAACATTTTGTACTTTGTGTCATAGTGGTTAATCCTGCTTAGTTGGGTACTTCTTCTTCTTCAATGCCATCTCTGCTGCCACCACATCCAAGCTCACCACTAGCGTATCTAGATTTATATGGCAAGCTTTAAGAAATGGCTAAGGTTCAAGTGTTTAAGATAGAGATTGGCTTTGTTGAGGTCAATTTACTAGATAAAACATTTTGTAGTTTGTGTGCTAATGGTTACTCCTACTTCGTTGGGTAGTTCTCGGTACAATCTCTGCTACCACTACATCCAAGGTTACCATCAGCTTATTCAGATTTGTACGGCAAGCTCTAAGAAATGGCTAAGGTTTAAGTACATAAAAGAACTGTCCAAATACTTTTTAGTGTACAAGGATTTTAAGTGTACTATTCAACAAATGTTTTGTGTAGCATGTAGTGATTCCTATTTCAAATTTAAGAAGGTAAATGGTAGTAGGCAGAGTAGTTGAGTTGAGTTGATTCATATAGTTTGTTTCATTGTGTTAAAAGGGTAGTTTATTGACTGTTGTAATTCAATTTGGAATTGCACAATTGTGTTTATGTTTATATTTTGAATTAGATTATTAAATTTTGATCGATGTGAAAGAGCGCATCCAATTTTTTATTATTATTATTATTATTGTTAGAAAATGCTTATTTCAACGTTTGCAAACCGTTGAAATTTATCTAAAGATACCCATACTTCGATGTTTATTAACCATCGATAAAAGAATAACATTTTTTTCAATGGTTGCATAGGCCTCGGAAAAACATTCTCGACATAGTTTTTAATGGCGGTTCTTGACGGTCATTTCAACCGTCAAAAATACTATTTTCGATGGTTTCTAGTACTATTTCCAACAGTTTCAACCATTGAAAATAGCCTAATTTCTTGTAGTGACATTTTTTTTTTTTTTTTTTTTTCAATTGAAAATTCAATAGTTACAATAGATAAAAAAGAATTTTGAACTCTAAACACCTTAAAAAGTATCTACAAAGTTTTTAGCAATTTACATACAATCTTTAATTAATCAACTATATGCCCAACCAGCATACTGATATGTTGATTGATGACTAAAGTTGGATATTTTATGTGTCATGCATGAAATACAATATTAGACATTAATTTTATTAATTTATGTTTTTTACATAACATTTTTATTGGTTGTATTTCATGACAAAAATGTTGTAATTTCATTAATTTATTTCCTTTTATTTTGTGAGATTTAATTATAATGAGTTTAGTATTAAGTTGGTGAAGATTGCTCAAGATAGTTGAATTCACGACTAGCTCGCCACTGGCTTGGGATTGCAGAACCTGCGAGAAGCTATGTGAGGAGCATATGAAGAAGTTCAACAGTCAAGATGTCTGAAGAGTAACTCGCGCCTTGGCCAACCTGCGAGTGACTAGCAAGACACTCTGAATGTTGGGATTTTAAGTGGGACTTTCCTATCCTTCATCCATACTATATGTACCATCATTACCATAAAATGGTAAAGAGGCTATTAGAGAAAAAAACTCTAGAGATTGAGGTTTTCACAACACCCACCTTTTAGAGAGAGCTGCTCATCAATAAGTGTGAATGTCTTGATAGTCACTTCTCCTCCCCTCTCTCATTGTCATACCTTGAGAAATGATTTTTACTCAAACACAATTCACACATATTTAGAGTGTAGAGAGTGTTTTGGAGCTTGAGAAGCATTAGGTCTTTCTCAAATTAAGCTGATAAGGTTTGGCAATGCAATCAGGCGGTATTGCGAGATTTGGGAAGCTAAAAAAGACAAGTACTTAAGGTAGCTGGAGCTTGCAAAGCTCAAGTACTTAAGTTAGATTAGGCTTGGAGGGTTTTTTTGGAATTCTTGTACTCCAACTTATTCACTAGTAGATCATTTTGGCTTGGATGACCATGGAGTGTTTGTTACGCTGAATTCTTCGGTTTTCCTCTTCAATAACACATCGCGGTGTTATCTTGGGTTTGAATTTCTTTTCCCTACTACCCTTTACTTTTTAGCATTGCGTCTATATGTTCGTTCATGTAATTTTTGAATGCTTCAATTAATTTTCTAATCACGTATGTTCTACATTAAGTGTGTAAAGCTTAAAATTGATCAAGCTTTAATTAAAATTTGATGGTCTTAATTAGCTCTAGTAATTATACTATTGAGTTTCAATTGGTATCAAGGAGACTACACTTGTTCCGATTTAATTACCTAAGTTTGATCCTTGACCTTTTATATTAATTGCCATGGATAATGCTATGTATGTTCTTTGCATGTTTTGGATGATGTTGAATGTTTTATGCCACATGTTTGTGAAAATGCCTCTATGAGTGTTTATCTTCATGCTTGTGATGATATGTTGCATGACTCTTTGGGTGCTGTTAAAATTGTAAATGAAAAACTCTTGAAAAAAAAAAAAGCTTAAAAATTTCAAGAGAAATTTAGTAAGTTTATTTGTGAAAATGATGATTTGATTGCTAAGCTCAATGAATCCATCAAATTGGTTGAAAAGGATAAGAAACTTCATAAACATTCTTTTGAAAATGAAAGCTCACTAGTAAAAATACAAGAGCTAATTAAGACCCCCAATTCTTAAATTACGGTTTAATTGCTTTTAATCTACTCAACTAGATACGAAATAAGAGTAATCAATATGCAATTAACCAAGGCCTAGTGCATGGGCATAAATAATTGACAATTAATTATAAAACAAAAGGAGTAAGGGAAGAGGAAGTAAATAAAAGATAACACAGGGATGTGTTATCGAAGAGGAAAATCAAAGTGCTCGGCGTAAAAACCTCTCCATGACCCTTCAGCCAAATCAATCAACTAGTAAATAAGTTGGAGTTCAAGGATTACAATTTAGACCCTTTAAGTCTAGATTACCCTATATACTGACCTTCCGATTCTCAATTACCAACGAGCTTCACTTAGCCTTGTCTTGACTAGTTTTCTAGATCCCACAATTATCACCAAGTGCATCCACTATAGAATGGGATGACCCAATGCTTCCCAAAAGCTCCAAATGTGAGGTTTGTGTTTGGGCCGAAAACCACTCAAAAGGATATGGAATTTAGAGAGGGAAGAGTGTGAAGAAAACTAAGATAAATTTGTCGAGGATTGTTGGTTTGCAATCTCTAACTCTCAAATGGATTTCTACGATTTTCTCTCTGAAACTCTCCTTACAATTTCATGGATAATGTTGGCATATATACTGTGAGTAAAGAAATGAGGAAAGGCAAACAAAAAGAAATTTTTGACCTCAACTTATTGGAAATTTAAGACCTCATTGCTTTAAGTTTCGAGCTCCTAAAAGAATCAAAAGAAAAGAATAACTTGAGCTTCTTAGAAATTGTGCTAAGAAAGCAAAACGGGATTTGGGTGAAAATGGTATGTTGTTGAAGCATGTGGTTAATGCTCTTAACTCCTTGACAATGTGCACCTCTAGTTCTACTTCTTTCCATCCTCGTTTTACTTCTTATGAGACACTCACTCCAAAAACTTGTTCCGTTTAGGTAAGGAAGGGTTCTTATGATTGAGCTTGTGCTCTTTTGGTCCTAGATCTAATTCTTTCAATCTTAGTTGGACTTTTCCTGCACTAGATGCTTCATTCTCAAGCATTTGTGCATCATGCATATCTTTATATGCATTGTTTATGTTTATTATCTTACTTTCTTGCATTTGTTTAGTGTGTGTAAAAATCCAAAATCATATAAAAAGTTCAAAATCTAAATAGTTTGAGCACATATCTTATTAAAGTTTGGCCTAGTACATTTGTACTATTGGCATAGTGTATTTACAAGCTTAGTCTCGTTATGTATGCATATATATTGAATGTGAGTGAAATCTAAAAATCTATGTTTGATTGTTTTAAATAGATCTTTAATCTTGTCAGTCATGTTTGACCAATATTCTTGATTGATCTTAACACATTTCTAGACTTGTTCTTATATATCTCCTCACATTTAATTGTCTCAAAAGCTCTTCAAACATCAATCTCTTAAAAGAGAAATTACTGCAAAAGACCTTCAAAAACTAATTAGACTAGGAAAAGGTAGAGCAAAATGTATTCAAAATTATGATGCCAAAGCAAAATGCATTTTCTTCAAAGAAATATAAAAAATTTCAAGCATCATTGCAAAAAAATGTTGAGATATATTGTTAAAAGTATGAAAAAGGAAGCCAAATAAAAAGCTTTCTGTTAATGTAAACGTTCATTTCTATTCATGAGATAGGTCTCTTGACTTTGTGTCATTTGTGTATGCCTTGATTGATTTAATCAGTGAAGTTTCATGGTAGACTATAAACTAATTCATACTTGATACTCACAAACAACACACAAGTCTAATGTTCAATAAATATCTATTTTATTTGTGTGATTGTATGTGTTTGAATTTTATGTGTGTGTACTTAATCCCATAGAGATAAAACCAAAGATATTTTCGATTGTTTTTATTTGTACATGGAAGTGATTTTCATCACTCATGTTTTTAAGTGTGTGTACTTGCTTTGTTTTTCAAAATTCAAGTATCTCTTTGTGTTGAAAATTAGGGGAGTTTCTTTTGCCCATTCAGCAAAATTTTCTTGTTTTCAAAATTTTGGGTAGTAGGTCTCGTGAGTGGATTGCAAGTGATGGCTAAGTAGTGAAATGATGGGAGGAGGTCTAGCGAGTGTCTCACGACTGGGTGGCGACTTCACTCACCTGCCAAGAGCCTAGATCAGCTTTTTAAAGTGGTTTTCATGGGTCTTTTATATCAAACTTCTCCCATCTTCTCCAAACCCTCTATTTCAAAGTTTCTACATCAAAACCAAACTAATTTCAATTGTTTTTCATTCCATTAACATCTCTAAGGCAATCTTTTACACTTTTCACTGATTTCAATCTTTAGATTATGTTTTTAGGGGTTTTGTGTTCATGGTTGAGATTTTCTAATCAAGTATTAGGGGTAGATTTCATGATATTCATGCATTGCATTACATTCTTGGTATATGTTTGCAGAGTAGATGTTTGATGAAATGCCTCTTAAGGCATTTTCTCAACCTTTTGGACTTTGATGAGTACCAAACTTTGGGGATTTGTATGTTTCCCCTTCAGGAACATGTTTGCTTCATTGGTTGTGTATTTTACACACCTTGCCCCATATGTGCATTTTCATGTCATCTTATGCATTGCATTTTGGCACCATATGCACACACCTGTGCTATCTTTGCCATGCCTTGTTCAATATCTTGTTTACATATCTTATTGTTCATTTTGCATCCTTATCATGTCTTTTTTACTTTATGCTTTGTAGCATTTTGTTTTTAAGGTGTTTCATCTTTTGTTTGAGTTTCATTTCTTATTCATCTTGTACCTCATATGCATCCTTATCATTTTTCTTATTTTCATATCTTTCCTTTCATTCTTCTTGGGCTATTTGTCTATTAGTGTCAAAAAGAGGGAGAGTACTAGAGAGTATATTGGTCTCTTGTGCACATTCATAGGGGGAGAAATTCCATAGGATAGATGCCCAAGAGGGAGAAGACATTTTTATATTAGAAAACCTTGTTTTGGTTTGTTTTACAACATGTTTATAAGAAAACCTTGTTTTGGTTTGTTTTACAATATGTTTATTTTCTTGTTATCTTTATAACGCTTTGAGTTTATTCTTATATCTATGCTTTGGTGTTCTCATCACATTGTGTTTGTGTTGGACATGCATACATCTTTATGCTATTGTGCTTTATTGTTTTGCATGTTCGGATGATCATTTGCATTGTTGAACGATCATTTTAGTCATTTGTTAATGATTGTTTCTTGTTGTCAATGCCTTGCTGCGGTCTATCACCCATCGTGGTGATGTGGGTGCTAAATAGAATGGGATGGGTCGACTTTAAATTTTTGTAGACCTATTGATTCAATAAAGGTGAAGTGAAGTTGCCACCAATCATTGGGTTTTTCTAAAATGTGATTGATCACCTAACTCTAATTAATTTTATTACCAGTCCTAAGCTAAAAAAAATGTCATTTTTCCTAATTTAACACAGATGGGTAAAAAATCTTGATTCTTGAGTTTGGAAGTTTAGTTATGTGCGGGAAAGGTGTTAAGCACCCTGCAATGCTTGTCCGAAGACAGTAATTTATTTTGGTAAAATCTTAATTTTTGGACATTGGTAGTTAAAAACAAGTTATTGGCATTAGCTTTTGAGGCTTTAAATGAATTAGGCCTTGTGGTTTGATTTTGGAAGGTGGTGTGGTCTTAATCAACGCTTTGCCAGCAAATTTAGAATTGTTGCCAAATTTCCATGATGAAAATCCCGCAGCATTTTGCCTTATTTTTGTGGCGGAAATCAAGCAATATTTTGCCTCTAGTGCATCATTGCACATAAAACATTATTCTCACCAAGCTTTCGCTGTGAGAACGCGGCAACAAAGGTGCCTCATTTTCTAGACGAAAATCTGGCAATGTTTCGTGTTTGGTGCGATCTGGCGCACTCGTAGGGTTTCATGCTTGTGTATACGGCGTGCATCAGCATGTTCATACAAGGGCGAGCCAAAGCTCACCAAAGCATCAAACACGTTGATGCATGTCACATACACTGGGAAACCAATGTCAATTAGCTAACATGGATTGAGACAATCAACCGCAGTGATCATGTACATAATATGACATGAATATGCATTGACAACAAACACCTTGAGTGCATATGATACGACAACCCCCACCCCACCCCCCCCCAAACGACTGCGTGCAACACCTCTTTTCCCTTGAGGGGCTATGGTTTGATCTAAGGATTTTAATAAATAAAACAATAAACAAGAGGAAATTTACGGTAATACTTCAGAAATAAAATAGTAGACGAGGAAATTTATGGTTATACTTCGAGACCTCCTTAATAAGCAAAGCTTGATTTTTACTAAAATATTCTCATGCCTCTTTATTAATCATAATAGGTCTTATATAGCATATAGGCTTACAACTGAACATAAAAAGAAATCCAACACCTAAACAATAGAAACAATTCCCATAATTGCTAGCCTACTAATCTGATAAGGATAAAGGCAATTGCTATTCTATTAAATAACAAATACTTGAAATATTTGATAACAATCAATAGCTAAGATAAAGATAAACTCCTAGGAAAATTCAAAAGCTAGAACCAATCTGGTTTGGCAGTTGGTACGTAACACTCCTTCCCCTTAAAATCATCCCTTGTCCTCAAGGGATCCTTCTCCATGCTCATCCGGCCAACCCGCCTCAATAAAAATAGTTTCTTACATTGATGTCCTAATGCAAAATTTTCATCACAATTAAAGCACAAGCCCTTGTTCCGCCTTTCTTTGAGTTCAGTAGCAAGCCCTTGTCCCGCCATTCTTTGAGTTCAGTAGGTGTAAGTATCTTGATAGTCTTAGTGATTGTTTGGATAGAGCATCCAGCGTCCAATGTTTTTTTGGTGGGTCCGTGCACTGTTCACGGGACTTGCAAATACTTTTTTTTTTTTCACAAAAACAACTTTAAAACTGGGTCTCACAGTACTATTTGCACATTTAGAAATGATTTTGCAACAGTGTTTTCAGTTTTTAGCAATAAGTAGTATCCAAATAGATCCTTAATGGTAGGACTCACCTTGCTATGAGATAGAGGCAAAGGCTCTTCATTCTCTTTAGATGGAGGTTATTGATGTTGACATTAGGACTTGGCTTCATAGAGGCAAGCTAAGCCCACTATAGCAGATAAGGAAGCGGGTTTGAGGGCTTGAAAATCAGTTTGTAGATGTTCTTTAAGGCCACTAATGAAGCAACCCACTTGTTGTGTCGGTGGTAATTTATCTGCTCTGCTAAGCAATCTTTCAAATTGGCTTTGATACTCTCTTATAGTTCCCATTTGCTTGAGTTTCGTTAGATCGCCAAAGAAGTCATCAAATTCTGTTGGCCACAACGTGTGTACAAGCCTTCTTTGAGGAGAGGCCAAGTGATCACACTCTTTTCTTCCTTTAGTAATAGATACCATAATTGTGCTTCCCCCTCCAAATGGTAGGCAACCAATGAAATTTTTCTCTTCATCAGCAATATTTTGGAATTAAAAAAATTGCACTACATGACAGACCCAACTAGTTGGATCTTCATTTCCGTTGAAGCATGGGAAGTCTATTTTTGTCACCCTTGGGATGACAGCACTATGTGAGCCGGATGGTCAAGAGTTGAATCTACCTGAAGACCTGTCCCCCTCACCACGCTTGTGAGAACTCTCACTGCTATGATTACTTGAAAGGTTGTCAGAACTAGTATGCATTGTAGCAAGCATTCCTTGTATCTCCTTTATCATCTTCTATAGTTTCGAAACCATGGAAGTCAGGTTGTTAACCTCACCTTCCAATTTGTCCACACGATCCTCAGCCATAACCTGCTCTAATACCAATTTAATATGACTCCCTGCACGGCTGTGTGTAGCACCTATTTTCCATCAAGGGTCTATGGTTAAGGATTTTAAGAAATAAAATAGTAGACGAAGAAATTTATGGTTATACTTTGAGGGATAATTGAGACGTCCTTAAAAAGAAAAGCTTGATTTTTACTAAAATATTCTCATACCTCTTTATTAATCATAATAGGCCTTATATAGGCTTACAATTGAACGTAAAAACAAATCCAACACCTAAACGATAGAAACAATTCCTAAAATTGCTAGCCTACTAATTTGATAAGGATAAAGGCAATTGCTATCCTATTAAATAACAAATACTTGAAATATTAGATAACAATCAATAGCTAAGATAAACTCCTAACCAATTCAAAAGCTAGAACCAATCTGTTATGGCAGCTGGTACTTAATAGCATACCCACACCACAAGGTCAAGAGCAACTAAGATCATGCGGCCCAAGCAAGGTACAAGAAAGATAAAGGATACATATCTACATCCAAAGGGTATGACCCAACAAGGTACAGGAAATATAAAGCAGACATTGCCATACCCGAGGAATGTGGCCTAAAGCTAGATACAAGGAAGGGAACCCTAATACATGGTTCTAAAGAAAAGGCTTTAAGGGAGAGCGAGAAAACCACTTAAGGAGGCTAAGCCTTCTATCTACTGAATATCACCCTTTTTGGGCTTGCGTCTTCTAGCTTGCATTTTCCCCTTTTAGCTTGTGTCTTAGAAGTTGCACCCTTGCTTCAAACGTGTACATGCAACAACAAAAGAAACACAAAGCTAGTAGACAAGCCAAAGAAAAGACAAACAAACGAAAGGTAACACACAAAGGGTTGTACTGATACAACTTGCTACTATCTACCCTACACTTAATTGCATCACTTGGGGTGAGATATGCAACAACCCCTATGATGGAGGGTTGTTGAGTAGATGTGAGGTTACTCATGCTATGGCTTAGTCGCGTGCACGGCGCTGATTCTGGGCTTTGGCAAGCTGGGAGTTCTTTTCAGCTGAGAGGATATACCTTCAAGATATGCTAGTCTTTAAAGTACCTAGAGATCCACCTCTTCAGATATCCTGCCCTGATATGATCTTAAACGACCCCACCTATGCAATAGGTTCATTTGAGGGCTTCCATGCAGCAACAACAAATTATCACTTGGTTCTTAGAGTCATCCACTTGGCCCAACATAGATGATTGCCCTATAAGCGAGAGTAAAGTGCTTAGCGGTATAGCACACCCCCTACAGGCTTTAGAGGCCCGATTGAGATTACATGTGGAGACCTTATAGGCTCAAGTGAGAGATCTTGAAAGTGCTACTGCCACTAGAAACGGGTATATGCAGGAAGAGATTGCAAGGGTTCTAGCTTGCGAGAGGGAGTAATGGAAGAGAGATTGTAAGAGTCAGACTACTGCTATTGAATGTGAGAGGGCAACTTTACTTCAGGGGTATATTGGTGTCTTGATTGGCGAGATGAGGGGACAGAGGTTGCATATGCCTCCAATGCCTACTATGCCTGATTAAGATCCTCTTGTATAAAGATACACGCTAGATTATATGCCGATTCCTCCAGGTCTGGTTAGAGGTTAGGGATATGCTCCAATTCCCGAGTGGGCATGAGGCCCTACATCAGGATAGGCTCTTTCTCAGACCCTAAGATGCATCTTAAGCTCTTCAGCTGGTCGAGCTAGTCCTTGTTCTGGTCCTATTGTTGATGATGATATTAACAATGGCAGCGCTGAGCACTTTGCAGATGACTTAGTTAGAGATGATGACTCCCCCTAGTTTAGCCACTGCTGTCATATCATGATCATGACATTGCCCCTGTGTGGGTATTTTTATCCTTTTCCTGTATCCTTTAGACATTGCCTCTCAATAGGCCTGATATGTTTGTATTATTGCCCCATAGTGGACCCAAATGTATGTATTATATTGCCCCATATTGGGCCTGCACTTTGTATTTTGGACATCGTCTCTTGATAGGCCTTAGATGTATGTATTATTGCCCCATAATGGGCCTAGATGTATGTATTATATTGTCCTATAGTGGGCTTGCACTTTGTATCTTGGACATCACCTCTCGATAGGCCTCAGATGTATGTATACCAGTTTTTGTAGCATTTATGGGCTTGTTACACCATGCTTTTCATTTATAAATTGTCGCACCCTTGGCATAAATGATTAGCTTGCATCAGTTTGTGCTCCATATCAATCTTGCATCTGCTTATGCACCATGTCGCATCTGCTTGCACATTTGTATCGCACCATATCCCAACGGATTTATAGATAAATTTTAATAAAATAAGGGGGATTCACTAAGGAGAATGGAATGGGGAGATCGCATAAAAACTGCCCTAGTGTAGATTTTGTGTGGTCTCAAACACGAGAGAAAACGTTCTCAGTGGGAAAAACCCAATATTGCAACTAAAGCCATAATCTTGGGCATACCAAGTTGTAGAAATTGACCAAATTGCACAAAAATAAACTACCCTGGTGTAGATTTTGCGCGGTTCTAAATGGAGGAATGAATTTAGAATGAAATCAAACTTATGCTAGACGATTATACCATGATGGTTGTAGACACCACATTTTGTACCCCTAATGACTCGGGCTCATGTTCCTCAATGATGTTGGAATTGTAAAGCCAAGGTTGGTTTATGGCCCAATCGGAAAGAAATTGACTTGAGGAAGTGTTGTCGGAAAAATATAATTTTTTTGGACTAAATAAATCTATTTTCGGAAAAGAAAAGACCACGGAAACCCTAGGGCATGCATATGTGTACACGCATATGTGCATGCATGCTCAAGCTCTGCGTGTGCACGCTTTATGCATGCGTACGCATCCACAGATAGTGCATGCACATGCTAGGGTTCTAGAAACCAGAAAAGAAAGGTTTTTTGTATTAAAGCTTGGTTTGGAACGAATCCCACATCATCTGGGAGCCACCCCAAAACCTTATTTTCAACTATATAAAGCTTGAAATGGTAGATTTTTTTTGGGCCGGGGGGGGGGGGGGGGGAAGGGGGGTGAGGGGACGATTCAGTGGTAAAACATATAAGATTCATAAGAAAATAGTGATCAAAGAGGGAGTTTTTCACAAAACATCCTCAATTCAATATTTTTCTAATTGAGACCCTTTATGGTCTTAATCTTTGAGTTTCAATGGTTGACTACCTAATTTTGGGTTGGTTATGACTAGATTGACCGAGGGGAACAATCAAAATCAAGCTAAGGTTCTTTTTTATAAAGGTAAAAGTTCTAGCTTCATCATTGTTTGTCTCTTGCTTTAATTCTTGTCTTTGTATGTTTTATTTGTTTTATGTAGGTTTTAATATGCCTGTGTAGTTTAGGTTTACTTTGCCTTCTCGTGTTAAGCATGTTAGGTTGTTAGATTTTGGTTTCTGTTCATCTTTTGGTTCTTCTTTTTGGGCTAGCGTTTAGGGCGTGTATACGTGCACATGCTTACTGCATGCGTACACATCCTCGAAGTATGCGTACGCATACAGCTGGGCTGTACACACATACTCATGCCCAGAAACCCTAAATTGAGCCCTTTTTGCTTCTATTTCTTTGTTTGTTTATGCCCCTATTTGATTTTTTTTTTTTTTTCACATCTAAGCCTCTATTTCTTTGTTTTGTTTATTTTTTTCTCTTTGATGCTAGTTAGGGTTTTGTTTTGTTTGTTTACCATAAACATGCATATGCATATGAACATGTACTAATGCATAGGTGCTGTGGTGCAATGAAGTAATTCATGCACTCAGATGAACATGCATTGATTTGAATATGATCTTGTTTTGAATGATGGATATGAATATTTTTGCTTGATTTCCTTTCCCTTAATAATGAGATGTTTTTAGCATGTTTGTTTGAATTTGTCTTGTGATGTTTCTGCCCTTAGGTTATATGTATATGTTTAATGCCATGATAGATGAATGATTAGGCTTGAGGATGAATATGCTATTTTTACTTGCTTTAGATGCATGCTAGGGTGTGTGTGAGTTAGGATAACAATGTAGAGTGTGCCTTTAATGGGACTAAGACGTGGAACACAATAAGTTGAAGCTGACCCACGAGTCGGGTGGGGTTTGGTACCTAACACCTTCCCATCCCCATATCTAAACTCCGAACACGTGCTCTGGTAGTAGATTAGTCCTTCCACGAAGGGCGCTATATTTATGGCTCCTAGACCAAATCTAGGTGGCAACTCCATTACTTTCCTCCGCCACTTGTCCACCCTAGGCCAAGGCATACTTCCCACGACTGTCGCAGGCGCTTGCGCCTGCAGTGGCGACTCTACTAGGGATAGAGAGTTTGATTCTAATGTGCTTCATTTTTTAATCCTAATAAAGGCTTATTTTAGACACTCAATTTTGCACCCATGATTTAATCGAGGAGAATGACTTGAATGACAATCAACGTACCCTAAAAATCATGATTGCATTACATGCATCAATTTGTCCTTGCATTTCATGCATTAATTCATTCATTGCATAAATTAAAAATGATCTTTAGATTCTAACGGTTACAGCGGTGTGCCCGGTTTCCAAATCAGACCACTGGATCGAAAGATATCGCACGATCAAGTTTGCACTGTCAACATGCATTGTGTCTAGGTAGAGTCGACCACATAAAATTAATTTAAATTAATTTTGATTGGTTAAAAAATTAAAATTAATTAAGTAATTTTGTGATTGGTTGATAATTAGTGTTTAAAATAGGGATGCATGCATAGGAATAAAAGTGATGATTGGATAACAATAAAATTGTGGATAATCTGAACTTTATCAAGATTTATTTTAGGGTATTTATTTACAAGAAAATTGTTCTTAAAAAGCCTGAATTATCTAGAAAAGAGATAAAAATCAAAGACTAATGATGAAAACACGTTTAGGTGTGAGGACCGCATCAAAAAACCCTTGAAGGAGAGTCCAAAATGCACCCAAACACGGAAGTGTGTTCGGCAAGAGCACCATTCGACACTTTAAAAGGGTTGAATTTCCTCCTTATGGGCTTTGGACCAATGGCCTTCGGGTAACAATAAGGCACACCTTTTTTAATCTTTTTGCAGAAGGATGAGTTCCGATTCGCATTCTACACTTTAGGGCTATTTTTTAGAGTTTTCTATCCTTTATAAATAGAGGCCAGGTCTCATAATTCAGCACATTTTTTATACACTCCGAGAGGCATACATTTTGAGGCTCTCAAATTGCTGATATTTGCTGATCCTCTTTGAGATTTGCTGCAAAAATTAGGGTTTTTAGGTTTCAAAGATAACTGAATAAGTTTCTTTGAACCCTAAAACATCCTCTTAAGAACAAGGAGTGCTCATGAAAGAGGTTGTTTTCAATCAACCTATCTTTTTTTATGCTTCTTTTTATATTAATGAATGTTTTTATCCATAACATGAATGGTTCATCATTGTTTTATTTAAAGCATGATTTTTTTTTTTTTTATGTAATTGTTATAATATCTTTCTTGAATGTCAATAATCTGCATGTGAATAATTCTTTTTCTTGAAATAAAAACAGATCTACATCTTTATTAGATGTAGATCTGATTTTTTCTTAAAATAAAAACATATTTGTATCTTTATTAGATGTAGATCTAAATTTTTCTTAATCAAAAAACAGATTTGCATCTTTCTTAGATGTAGATTTGAGTTTTTCTTCAAACAAAAATGGATCGGCATCTTTATTAGATGCAGATCTGGTTTTTTTTTTTTCCCCCTTAAGTTAAAAACTGATTTGTATCTTTCTTAGATACAGATCTAATTTTTCTCTAACATATGCAGATTTTTGAAATAAAGGAAAATATTAAACATGATTGTGTTTGTGTTTGTTTTATTTAATTCATGTTGCATAAATTTAAATTATGAGTAAGGTGCCATAAAAATTTAAACTGCATAAAAAAATATTTTTCATTCTTTTACAACATAAAGAGAGGTGCCAAAAATGCACTTACCCAAAAAATGAAGTGCCCTAAAAAGTACTCCAAAAATCTCTTTTTTTTTAGAGGGACTTTCGAGGTCTCTCACACTTGTTTAATATTTATTTGCACACACTGCACTTGGTTCTTTTGTCCATTTGCCATGGTTGGTGATGAGTGGGAAGGTGGAGGCTCCAATCCTGCTAAAATCTTCCGAAGTTCATTACAACAACTCACAATCTATGCTATCACCTATAATGGGCTTTGAGTACATTAACGATTTGCCACCAATCCATTATGTTCCATTTAGGCTCAAGGTTGGAATCATGGTCTACCTAGTTGTGAGTGACCTATTGATCTATCCCTTTAACTTTAAGGAGCCTACTCACACTTAGAGAGATCCTAGATCCTATCAAAATAGAGTACTCTTTATCTCTCTTGTTTGTTCAACCATATACGTTGTGTTCACCTAATTCTTAAGGAAAAATATATGATTTAAAAATTGGAAGGATAACCCAAAAGTTATCGCATACCCTAAGAAATTGGGAGGAAAAGAGAAGAAGTTTTTGATGGAAAAACATGTTTGTATTGCATACAAAAACATACGCAGTGGAAAATTAACGGATCTACTTCATTTGCAATTGATAACATGTGCTATGTAAATTTCAGAATATAAGAATAAGAAAGTGTACCTTGATGGGGTAAAATTCAAAACCAAAGATCAGAAGTTCTTGAGAATACTTTTAATCTTCACTCCAATTCCACTTGATGCCCAAGAAGTGTGGTCTCTCAATCAGTTATATGTGTCTGTTTAAGAGAGAATTTAAGAGTGTCTAACACTCACATATATACCATTTCATGTTCTTCTTGTTGTTATTTCAAAATTCTGTATATTTTTTTTCCTAATAACTGATTATTTAATTGGGCTAGCATTTTGGGCTTTTCCAATTGGGCTTAAGTATGTGGCTTGGAGTAGGACCAAAAGGGAACAAATAAGATACTAGCTCCAATGGGCCTTTGGCTTTTCTGTTAACTCTTGACAAGTTCAAAGTTAATATTAATTATATTTAATACCACTATATAAATATAATTGCACTCTAAGCTTTATTAATAAATTATATCCTAAGACTTTATTGTACATGTAACCCCTTCATAAAATATTCGTAGTAATACAAAGTCATGAATGAAGACTGCCACTTTGTAGATTACTACATCTTAATCCTTGAATACCCGGTTTAATCCTTTTAAGTTATTCATTATATATTTATGAAATCCAATTTCATAAATATATACTTTAGTAATTTCTTACCAAAGTGGTTATGCCTAACTCTCTAAATAACTAAACTCATTAAACTTATATCAAGAGAATATTTTATATCTCCATTAAGAGACTTTGAATTTCATCTTGAGAATATATGTTCCCAACACTAAATGTGGCTGCCCAACACACTAAGGTTTTGACCGTTACATTAGATCTCACTCCTGATATATCAAAGCAACCTATACTTCATGATTAGGTCTATTATTTTCTCAGGATTAAGAGTTCATGTAAATATATGTCGTGAGATTTATTATTCAATTGACAGTCGTTAGGAGAATAATAAATTTCATAGCGGTCTAGTTCAACATGTATTAACTCTTAAAATATATCAACTAGAAGTCTCCACTTCCATGATCAGGACAAATCATCTTAGTTGATATGTTATAGTCTTCGCAGATGAAATGCCCAATTTCATCACCGACTACGAACTAATATTCTGAGTTTATAAAGACTTGTAATTTATATATTCTGAGATTTTTCACATAAATCACATACTATGCATCTCATGGACCATATTATGATGTCCGAATATTCATGTTACCATTATTTTAGATAATAATAAAACAACTATATTGATTACAATATTAAGTCATACATCATGTCATACATAATCTCATACATAATATCATACATAGCACCATGCAATAAGATTTAAGGGCACCAATCTTAATAGTTCTCACATATAAGAGGCTTGTCCTAAATTCTAAAGGTATGTCTAACTTGGAAGGTTCATAGGAGCATAGCCTAGTTGCTATCATAATCCCAAATCAAAAGGCCTCTTGAAAAAGAGAACCTTAGGCCTAAGGTAACAAATATGCTATGGACTTGGCATCAGCATCCTACAAAGTTAATATGAAACTTCCTAATCTTGGGCCTCTTTGTTGTATGCGAAGGCCCAAAATGATGAGAGATTCATAAGCTTTGAGAGGAAGGACAGAATATATTCTAGCTAAAGGGCTACTTCAAAAAAGAAAAAGTCGATAATGAATGAGAAAAGAAGAGCCCAAAGGTGACGAACACATTGTTGGCCCATATTTGAGATTGTAGATACCGTATTTTGTCCGCCCTCGATTTGCATACCAGACCCTGAAAATCTCAAAAATATTAACTTTCTTTCATAGGGTAGTGGAAACATTTAGATTGACATGGCACAACCTGTTTGGGCATCGGAGCATCAAAGTGCCATTTCAAGTCAAATTGGCCAAAATGCCGTGGTCAACCCTATGTTGACTGAAAGTGTAAAAATCATCCTAAAACAACTTTTTTCATGTTTCTACATCAAACCCAAGCTACTTGGTGATTTTCGTCGACTTTGACCGGGTTTGACCCGAGATTAACCATCAAAACAGGTTTAGACCTGCATCATTGCTAATGTTATTGAATTTCCCTTTCCAACAACTATGCATAGGTTGAAATCAGAGTTAAAATAGTTGAGATATCTTGAAAACCATGCAAAGCGCGTCAACTCGCTTCCCGAGGCCATAAATTTTGATCTAACAGTTGAGTTTTTAAGTTCCTGTGTTATAGAAACTGCACATCCATACCTTTCCAGAGACACAAAGATCAACCCAATCCAATCTCAGGAAGGCCTTCATCAGGCCATTCCAAGTCGGTGGCCATTAAGTTGCCACCGGAGCTGAAGAGTCACCTTTTTGCTATAAAACTCCCAGACCCCCCTTCAGATTTTTTAAAAAAAAATTTAAAAAAAAAAAGATGAAAATTGGGCAATTTGGAGCATTTTTTGGGTAGATTCTCTCTCTTTTTCTCTTTAAATTCTCTCCCAAACACATCAAAAAAACCTTTGATTTCTCTCTTCTCTCAACAATAGAAAGGTAGTGTTCTCGCAGTCTTTTTCCTCTCCTTGGTCTTAGAACTTTGGATTTGAGGTTTTAAGGGTGTAGATGTAGCTTTTTAGCTACAATCTACACCCTTTTCTTTATCTTTCTTCATAGCATGTCTATTTTCTTTCCATAGTATATTTTTGCTTTATCTTGCTTCCTAGCATGTTTTCTAGCCTTTTTAGCATGTCTCCTTGTTTTATACCATGATTTACAACTTTGATGTTGTTAGCCTAGCCTTCTAGGGTTAGGACATGCCAAAATTCGGTGTTTATCCTTAGATCCATGTGTTTTGGTGCTTTTTGCCAGGCTTATGCCTAGATCTACTTGTTTATGTGCTCCTAGCCATGTTCATGCCTAGATCTACTTGTATGTGCTCCTTGCCATGTTTATGCTTAGATCTATATCTTTGTGTGCTCCATGCCATGTTCATGTCTCTAGATCTACATGTTGGTTGCTATGCCATGCGCTTCTATAGCCTTTTTGTCTCATGTTATCCCTTTTTCTTATGTTTTGGCCCTTAGGTAGGATGTTGATCTAGATATTGTGGTCTAGGCCTACATCCCTACACCTAGGCTTATATTAAAGGGTTTGAATCATTTCCTTTATGCATGTCTATGCCTGTTTGCTTCTATGCTTTATCTCCATGTTTGCGTGTCTAGATTTAGGCTTTGCCATGCTCTATGCCCTTCGTGGGCTTGTGCTTGTTGGTCTTTGGGGCCACTTGCTTGCGTGGTTACATCCACCCATCCTGTGGCTTGTTGGATGTGACCACTTGTGAGACACATCTCCATGATATTGGTGTGCATGTTCATGCATGAGTCTATGTGTTGTACATACTCCAATCTCATGGAACTATGGACATTCGATCTAAACCAACATTTGTCCTCCTAGGACACCCTTTTTTGTTTGATAACATGTTTGTTTGCCCCCTGTTTATCACCTTTTGATAGTTTGTCTTTTAGCATGCTTTCCTTCTACTTATTTCTTTGTTTGTTTGCTGGCTTGTTTCTTTTGTCATTGCATGTACACGCAGGGAGTAAGGGCGTGACCTCCTAGGTGCAAGCAAAAAGGGCAAGGATGGAAGCAAGAAGAAGCAAGCCCACAAAGGGCAATGTTCAATAGACTAGGAGGCCTAGCCCCTCTCGAGTAGTTTTCTCTTTCCTTCTTTCTCTTAGCCTCTTCTCTAGAGTATGTATAAGGGTTCCCCCTCTCCTTGTACCTTTATCTTTCTTTCTCCTTACTTGGGCTGCATTACCTATGTATGGCAATGTTTGTTTTACATTTCTTATATCTTGCTGGGCCATACCCTTGGGACATTGGCAATGTTTGCTTACTTTCTTACTCTTTGTGATAGCATTATGCATGATGCATGTAAATATATATGCCTACGTGTGTGTGGGTGATTGTGCACATTGTATGATGGACCTTTTTGGCAACGTGAGTGACCCTTTGTAGCCACAAGTACTCTTGACCTTGTGGCATGAGTATGTGCTCAAGGCATTTGCTGCAGGTGCATATTCATTTCATACTCTGTGCATATTCACCGCGGTGTGACCGTCTCGATCCATGTTGCCAAGTGATATCGGTTTCCCTGTTTATGCGACACGTATCAATGTGCTTAATTCTTTGAGGGGCTCAGGCTCATCCTAGCATGAGCATGCTAGTACACACCGTATACACACGCGTGAAACCTTGCTAGTGCGCCATAGCACACGAAACTCGAAACTCTGCCGAATTTTTGCCGTGAAAATGGGGCATCCCCATTGCCGTATTCTCACGACAAAAGATTGGTGAGGATAGCATTTTACGTGGTATGACGTATCTGAGGCGAAGAGCTGCAAGATTTCCACCACGAAAATAGGACAAAATGTTGCCAAATTTTTGCCGTGGATGTTTGGCATCGATTCCAAACACACTAGGGAAACATCGAATGAGACCATGCCCTTTCTGAAACCAAACCTCAAAGCCCAAATCGCTTAAAGCCCTGAAAGCTAATGCCAATTGCTCGTTTCCAATTGCCAATTTCCAAACATTAAGGTTTTACCAAAACAAAGGACTGTTTACGGGCAGGCGTTGTGTGGTGCCTAACACCTTCCCCACACGTAACCAGACTTTCGAACTCAAAAATCAAGATTTTTTTTAGCCATCCACATTAGGTTAGGAAAAATGACATTTTTCTTAGCCTAGGATCTATAATAAAATTTAATAGAGTCAAGTGACCAATCACACCTTAGAAAAACCCAATGATTGGTAGCGACTTCACTTACCCTTGGTAATTTCCTAAAAATTGACTCATATTCCAGTCACACACCCGAGGCACAAACTTCCTCCACAGCACACGAGCTCCAAGCTTCATATGCACGTGCATATCCTTCGAAAGAGAAGCGAACGATTGTCACTACGATGGGTGGTCGAACCACCGTGAGGCATCGACAGACTGGCGACTCCATTGGGGACACTTAGAGAGTTTAGCCTTTAGAAATTTTGATAAGATTTTAATCTTTGGAAATTGGCATTCAAAAACATTGAAATTGGCCTTAGTCTTTAGGGCTTTCCTCTTGAAAAATGCTTTTACTATATCCTAGTAAATTATTTTCAAAACTCAAAAATGTTTTCCAAAAATTATTTTCAAATGTTTTTCTAAAGACCAACTTTGAGGTCTTTTCATATGTGTGAAGCCCAACTGCTTTCCTAAAGCATTCTTTATAGCTTTCCTTCACATATACGAACCTAGGGTAGTAGATTTAATTTCTGCTACACCTTTATCTATGCATATATTTGTTGTGCTTGGAAAGTCTTTCCCCTTTCATTTCAAAGTGCATTACATCACCTTTCATATTAGGTCGAACCCAAACTCGGCGTTGAAGGCAAATGCTGGATGTGTATACCTTAGATAGCTACTGGATGCCAAATAATAGGCTTTTCCTAGGTCCATGGGTGGATAGGATTACATAGAAAAGGCCCCCATGATCCCCTTTATCCCATAACTTCTATGAAAGGAAGGATTAGATGATCGAGGTCCCCCATAAGAATAGGACCAACTTACCAGTTAAGTCGTGTCTCAAATAGCTGGCCTAAACTAAGTCAAAACCTGTGAGGACTAGTAAAGCCAAACTGAGTAACCATCGAAGCCTAGGGTAGGATATCCTTCATAGGATTTCTTTCAAAATGTGTCAAGGGGAAAGTGTCCAGTTTTCGTTTGCAGGTTTGCCCTTTTTGCTTGTGTCAAAGAGTTGTGCTCTACTCTAGGTTCTATCCATAGTATTTATTTAGATGGCATTTGTGATTAGCCCCTAGGGAAAAGCATCTCGTTGCTTTCACATTAGATCATACCCAATCCCTAAGGGTTTCCAATAGTGCAAGGGCATGCATGCAAACATTAATGGCTCTGTCATGTAAATGTGTACAAATAAAATTTGTGGCAAGTAGTCGGAACTCCACACCAAGGAGAACATTGCCAAGAGTTCAAGATCTTCTCCGAGCACCCAAAATGAAGTCTCTTGTGTAAGGCCCATTGTTGGAGCCATTATGTATAAAATTTGAATTTCCTTATATTGTAAAAGGTCCACTGTTGGAGCCATTATGTATAGCTCATGTTCTGGGGGCATTGTAAAAAGTCAAAGTTTTGTAAAAGAATTATTTTCTCTGTAATCAAAAGAGAAGGGTCCATCCCACAATTTCAAGCATGATATGAAAGTTTCTGTTACTTGCCAAAATTATGCATTAATTCTACATCATTCGTATGCCAAAGTACTTCCCTTACAAAGATATCCATTGTGTCCCATGGAAGTACGATGTGCCTTTGATCTCCACCCGAACTTGAAAGGATGAGGTTTGCTCTAATGTCTCTTTAGGTCTACCTGGACTCACTAGGAGTTGTTGATGTTATACTTCTAAGGGACAAGAAAAAATGACAAAAGAGATTGGTAAGGGCACGACCGAGCTAGTCAGGAATATGGTCACCACTGAAGAAGCTGAGGAATTCTTGAAAACCATCCAGAAGGCCGATTATAGCGTGATTCAGTAGTTGAACAAATCTCCAGCTCAGATTTCTATTTTAGCCCTGTTGCTATCTTCCGAGGTTCATCGTGAGGCTCTATTGAAGGTATTGAAGGAATCGCATGTTCCTACTAGTATTACAGACTCCTCCTTCGAGGGTATGGTATCTTTGGTGTTAGCCACCAACCAAGTCTCCTTTTCATATGATGAGTTACCTCTAAATTGAACAAATCATACTTCGACCTAGCAGCATGATCATCAGAGCCTTTAACGGTATGCACCACGAAGTGCAAGGTGAAATTGAGCTAAAGATTGAGATCGGCCCAAGATCCTTCATGGTCAATTTCCAAGTGATTAAAGTGGACTCTCCATGCAACATGCTTTTAGGGAGGCCCTAGTTGCATACAGCAAGTGTAGTTGCGTCTACCCTCCAACAGGGCCACTTTTCTGGCTTTGGCTGAGGTCATTAAGCCAGAACCTTTCAAGGAATTAGAAGACGAGGAGCCTGATTTGACTTGCATAATTTGGCTCTATGCCGAAGAGTTCTCCGAGAATGCTATCACATCTTCCAAAGATAGATGACTTTTGCTATCTGACCAGGAATGCCAAGCAAGACAGCTAGCCTTTGGACCATCGAGCCTTACTTTGTGGTTGCACCGGCTGAGTAAGGACTATTCCATCATCGAGTGATTAGGCCTCCTGATCACCTGAGAGGGTTGGAATATCATATTTAATTTGTTTTGTATGCTTATGTCATTTCGTACTTTATTTGTATTCCCTGTTCATTTCCCCTAAATTTTTTCCAAAGAAACAACAAAAAGAGTATTTCCCTTTTATCATTATCAAGCATGAACTTTGTTTTCCTCCACCCATAATCCATTAATGATATATTCAGCATACTATTATGGAAAATTCTTGCATCTCTCTTTATTTGCTTTCCTATGAAATGTGTGTGCAAATTATCTTATGTTTCTTTGTATATGTTCCACTGTATAGGATTTGTTTTGATTCCCAAGTGGGTACGTCATCCCTTTGCCATAACGAGGGTGTGGATGATGTGAATGAAACAATAGATTTGGATCATGATGTTGAAGGACTGGAAGAGGTCCCAAACTTACCTCAAGACATCCTAAAAGCTCTGAGTAGAGAGAGTAAAGGGTCCAAGCCCAACATAGAAGAGACAAAGGTGATAAAACTAGCCTGCGAAGGCGAAAAGGAAAAACCTGTCAAGATTAGGGTAAACTTTCCCAAGGACATGAAAGATGAGCTTATAGCTCCATTGAAGGAATTCAAGGAAATCTTTACTTGGTCTTATCAAGATATGCCAGGACTGGATACAGAGATTATTGTCCATAGGATTCTGGTTAAATCCAAATGCCCCTTAGTATGGTAGGCTCTCTGAAGAATGAAGACTGAGATTATCCTCTAAAATAAAAAAAAAAAAAAAAAAAAAAAAAAAAAAAAAACAAAAAAAAACAAAAAAACAGTTGAAAGCCCAAACCTCAAAAGCCCAATTTGCTTAAAGCCTTGGAAGCTAATGCTAATAGCTCGTTTCCAACTACCAATGTCCAAATATTAAGGTTTTACCAAAATAAAGGACTGTTTACTGATAGGCGTTGTAGGGTACCTAACACCTTCCCCACACATAACTAGACTTCCGAACTCAAGAATCAAGATTTTTTTTACCTACCCAAATTAGATTAGGAAAAATGACATTTTTCTTAACCTAGGATCGGTAATAAAATCAAATAGAGTTAGGTGACCAATCACACCTTAGAAAAAACCCAATGATTGGTGATGACTTCACTTACTCTTGGTAATTTCCTTAAAATTGACTCATATTCCAGTCACACACCCAAGGTACAACCTTCCTCCACAGCACATGAGCTCTGAACTTTATATGAATGTTCATATCCTTCCAAAGGGAAACGCGTAAGCATTGCTGCGATGGGTGGTCGAATCGTCGTGAGACATCAACAGCAATAAAGGGTGGGAAATCCTTAAGCACATTCTAATGGAAGCCCATGGGAGTAAGATGAGAGTCTTATTGTAAATGGACTAAGCGCAATAAAACAAAGGGCAAAGTTCATAAGAGGGAATGGAGTGATTTTTGAAATTGAGCCATCATTAAAATGGACTTAAAGATTTTCTAAGAACATCTAAATAAGGGAACCTTTTTTTAGGAGGTGTGCTTATGCTTCCAATGGCTTCTCCCGATTGCCACAATGTTTGACCATGTGACTTAAGAAGATGTTGATTGCGTGATGATTGAAGGCACGGTCTGCATCCTTTTTCCGATGCTAAAGCATATTTCTGGACCATGGACCTTTATAACGGATCATGTCAACGACTTTTCTGAAATAGGAAGAACGGGATTATGAGAGGATCATGACTAGTTAGAATGGACCTCGACAGTTGGGATCACGCAAATTGTCCCTGCTCACATATTGATCAAATGAGATACGGCCCTACCTCCTGATGCTGCACGGTGTTTTGTCCTTGCCCAAGACAAAGATGAAGACGAAGAAGATGACGGTGAGGACATTAGCTATTAGAGTGAGAGTAACTGTGATTGCCCTTTAGATGTGGAAAATGAGGTATTTTCCAACAAAGAGGAATTCTCGTGGGAAGTAACTAAAGTCATACGTGTTAGGGGCCCTTGAAAGATGACGACTGGTCCTTGGAGCTAAAGACTCTCTTTAAGGAAGAAAATGAGAAAGAAGGCAATGCCGCCTGTGGATGAAGAATGGCAGAATTCCTCATGCCTACTGATGGGCAACTTTGCAATTGGACTTGGGTCGGGTTTTCCAATAGCATGGGAAAGATATCTCGTAATGCAAATTCCAATGTACTTTTCAACATTTTTAATAAGATGAATTCTGATTTGGCTTATTTTAATGTGTCCCATAATATTGAAATTCTGCATTTAAATGATTCCAATGAATTTGAAAATGAAAATAATAAAAAATTGGAAAAAAAAAAAATTGAACACGTAAGGACCTAGGGTCGGTGACTAATATTGGCCCAGAATTGTTGGGGTAGGCCCAGCCTAATGGAAAAAGTACAAGGACATAAGATCTGATGGAAATATGCATGTATGCAGGGAAAAATTAACGGATCTACTTCATTCACAATTGATAACATATGCTATGTAAATTTCAAAATATAAGATCAAGAGAGTGTACCTTGATGCGGTGAAATTCAAAACCAAAAAAGAAAAGTACTTGGGAACACTTTTAATCTTCACTCCAATTCCACTTGATGCCCAAGAAGTGCGGTCTTTCAATTAGTTTAATGTGTATGTTTCAAGAGATAATTAAAGAGTGACTAACTCACACATACATACTCTTTGATGTTCTTACTCAAATTCTGTATGTTTCTCTCCACATAACTGATTATCTAATTGGGTTAGCCTTTTGGGCCTTCCCAATTGGGCTTTAGTGTGTGGTTTGGATTGGGACCAAAAAGGAACAAATAAGACACTAGCTCCAATGGGCTTTGGGCTTTTCTGTCAACTCTTGACAAGTCCAAAGTTACCATTAATTATAATTAATACCACTCTATAAATATAATTGCACTCTACGCCTTATTAATAAATTATATCTCAAGACTTTATTAATAAATTATATTTGTAGTAATACAAAATTTTGAATGTGGACTGCCATTTTGTAAATTACTACATCTTAATCATTGAGTACCCGGTTTAATCCTTTTAAGTTATTCATCATATATTTATGAAATCCAATTTCATAAATATATACTTTAGTAATTTCTTACCAAAGTGATTAGGCCTAACTCTTTGAATAACAAACCCATTAAACTTATCTCAAAGGAATATTTTGTATTTCCGTTAAGAGACTATGAATTCCATCTTGAGAATATATGTTCCATCAACACTAAATGTGGCTTCCGAACATACTGAGGTTTTGACCGTTATTTTAGATCTCACTCCTAATATATCAAAGCAACCTACACTCCATGATCAGGTCCATTATTCTCGTAGGATTAAGAGTTCATGTAAATATAAGTCGTGAGATTTATTATTCAATTGACAGTTGTTAGGAGAATAATAAATCTCACAGCGGTCCAGTTCAATATGTCTTAACTCTTAAAACATATCAACACATCAACTGGAAGTCTTCACTTCCATGATCAAGACAAATTATCTTAGTTGATACGTTATAGTCTTCGTAGATGACATGCCCAATTTCATCACCGACTACGAACTAAAATTCTGAGTTTACAAAAAACTTGTGACTTATATCTTCTGTGACTAAATCACATACTATGCATCTCATGGATTATATGATAATGTCCAAATATTCATGTTACAATCATTTTAGATAAAAATAAAACGACTTTATTAATCACAATATTAAGTCATACATAATATCATACATAATGTCACACTTAATATCATACATATACAATAGGATTTAAGGGCACTAATCCTAATAATCTCCCACTTGCCCTAAAGACTATTGTGCAATAATATAACTCCCATTCCTTCCAAATGTGACTCGAAAGTCCTTTGAGGCAAGACTCTGGTAAAGGGATTAGCTAGATTATTTGTACTTTCAATCTTTGCAACCACTACATCTCTACTTTCAATCTTTGCAACCACTACATCTCCACGAGCAATGATGTCTCGAATGATGTGATATTTTCTCTCCATGTGTTTTCATTTCTTATGATTCCGTGGATCTTTGGATTATACAACCGCTCCACTATTGTCGCAAAACAATGTGATGGGAACCTGCTCCATTCTCACTACACCAAGGTCAAAAAGGAATTGCAAGAACCAAACAGCTTCCTTTGCTGCTTCATAAGCAGCAACGTACTCAACTTCCATGGTGGAGTCCGTAATACAAGATTGCTTAACACTCCTCTAAGTTATGGCTCCACCTCCTAAGGTGAAAACACATCCTGAAGTGGATTTTCTAAAATCTAGATCCAATTGAAAGTTTGAATTTGTATAGCCAATGGGAATCAAATCCTTACACTGATAAACAAGCATATAATCTCTCGTTCTCTGTACATACTTAAGAATATGCTTTACTGCTTGCTAATGTTTTGGTCCTGGATTTGATTGATATCAGCTTACCATGCATCAATCAACTTACCATGCCAACTGAATAACAAATATCTAGTCTAGTACAAAGCATGGCATACATAAGACTTCCTATTGCAGAAGCACAAGGAACTTGTCTCATCATATCTACTTCCTCTTGAGTCTTAGGCCTTTGGTCATCAGATAGAGGAACTCCATGTCTGAAAGGAAGTAAACTTTTCTTGGAGGTTTTCATGCTAAACTGTTCTAGAACTTTATCTATATATCCAACTTATGATAAGCCTAACATCTTATTCTTGCGATCTCACCATAGCTTAATCCCTAGAATAAAGTTAGCCTCACCCAAGTCCTTCATATCAAATTGGCTTGATACCTTTACAGATGACATTACCCCTACATCATTTCCAATGAGTGGAATATCATCAACATAAAGTACTAGGAACATTACTACTTTATCTCGATGTCTTTTGTACACACATAGTTCATCAAGATTTTGTTCAAAACCAAATGACTTGATTGCTTGATCAAATCTGATGTTCCATGACCTAGATGCTTGCTTAAGTCCATAAATGGACCTTTTCAACTTGTATACCATATGCTCTTGGTTCTTTGTTATGAAACCTTCTAGTTGCATCATATAGATTTATTCTTCAAGATTGCCATTAAGAAATATAGTCTTGACATCCATTTTCCAAATCTCATAATCATAATGAGCAGTAATAAATAAGAGACTTCTGATAGATTTAAGCATTGCTACTGGAGAAAAGGTTTCTTCATAATCAATGCATTCTTTTTGTGTATACCCTTTCGCCACTAGCCTTGCTTTAAAGGTTTCAACTTTTCCATCTATCCGTCTCTTTCTCTTGTAAACCCATTTGCAACCAATGGGTTTAATGTCGTTAGGCGCCTTTACAAGATCCCAAACTTGATTAGAATACATTGAATCTAATTCAAATTTCATAGTTTTGACCCAATGATGTGCATCTACGTCATTCATTGCTTCTTCATAAGTGTAAGGATCAGTTTCGACCTCTTCTAAGATAACTTTATAAGTTTCTCCCAGACCTATAAATCTTATGGGTGGCCTAACAATCCTCCCACTGTGATGAGGTACATATGTACTAGACATCTCATGAGTAGTATCTTGTGGTGTATCTAATACAGCCACATCATCCCTAGTTTCTGTTAGGATTGGTGCCCTTAAATCCTATTGTAAGATGCTATGTATGATATTAAGTGTGACATTGTGTTTGACATTATGTATGACTTAATATTATGTTTAATAAATTTGTTTTATTAATATATGAAATAATGGTAACATGAATATTCGGACATTATCATATAGTCCATGAGATGCATTGTATGTGATTTATGTGAAGAGTCACAGAAGATATAAATCACAAGTTCTTTGTAAACTCAGAATTATAGTTCGTAGTCGGTGATGAAATTGGGCATTTCATCTGCGAAGACTATAACATATCAATTACGATGATTTGTCTTGATCATGGAAGTGGAGACTTCTAGTTGATGTGTTAATATGTTTTAAGAGTTAAGATATATTAAACTGGACCGCCATGAGATTTATTATTTGTCTAAGGACTGTCAAATGAATAATAAATCTCATGACTTGTATTTGCATGAACTCTTAATCCTGAGAGAATAATGGACCTGATCATAAGATGTAGGTTGCTTTGATATATCAGGAGTGAGATCTATACAGATGGTCAAAACCTCAGTATGTTGGGCAGCCACATTAAGTGTTGATGGAACATGTATTCTCAAGATGGAATTCATAGTCTCTTAATGGAGATATAAAATATTCCCTTGAGATAAGTTTAATGAGTTTGTTATTCAGAGAGTTAGGCCTAACCACTTTAGTATGACTAAAGTTTATATTTATGGAATTGGATTTCATAAATATATAATGAATAACATTAAAGGATTAAACCGGGTACTCAAGGATTAAGATGTAGTAATTCACAAAGTGACAGTCTACATTATTGACTTTGTGTTACTACGAATATTTTATGAAGGGGTTGCATGTATAATAAAGTCTTGGGATATAATATATAGATAAGACCTAGAGTGCAACTATATTTATATAGTGGTATTAAATATAGTTAATGGTAACTTTGGACTTGTCAAGAGTTGACAGAAAAGCCCAAGGCCCATTGGAGCTAGTGTCTTATTGGTCCCTTTTGGTCCTACTCCAAGCCACACACTTAAGCCCAATTGGTAAGGCCCAAAAGGCTAGCCCAATTAGATATATTGGTTAGAAACAAAGGGAAAAACGTACAGAAAATAATTGGTAAAAAAAATCACCATTGTAGTGGTGTGGAAGTGGGTTTTTGGTACTCACTAGTTATCCCTTTGTTATCAATTTGAGAAACCACACATCTTGGGCGATTAGTGGAATTGGAGTGAAGATTAAGAGTATTCCCAAGTGCTTCAATCTTCGGTTTTGAAACTCATCGCTTCAAGGTACGATCTCTTGTTCTCATAATTCTGAAATTTATTTTACACATGTTATCAATATTGAATGAAGTAGATCCGTTCAAAACGTACTTTTCCGCTGCGCACTCATTTAAATCCATCAAATGGTATCAGAGCGGTCTTCAATTTCGTATTGTTTAACATGTTTGTGAGTTTTAGAATTGGAGAAGATAGTTTCATATTGTTAGAAGATTAAGTTTTTTAATTTTCTGCATGTTGTTGAAACTATGATTTGATGAAAACTGAAATTGGTGTTATGATGTTGTTTAATTTTAAATTTAAGTATGTTAAATTCAATCTTAAGGCTATAACATCAATAGAATTCAGTTTTGACATTGATCTCTGTCTATCATGTTCGTTTTCAAGATGTTTGTTCATGAAAATCCGTAGAAAACTGCCTTAGAAAATTTCTGGGAATTTGAGTTTCGCGATTTTCGATCGATCGAAAATCATTTTCGATCGATCGAAAGAGACAGTGATTAGACGCTTTAGAACGATAGTTTTTCGATTGCTAGTCGATCGATCGAATCTGTTTTTCGATCGATCGAAAGGCAATCGAGTATCAATCGAAAGTGTCAGATGATCAAGTTCGAATTTCTTAATTTTTTCGATTGATCGAGGGGCACTTTCGATCGATCGAAAGAAAGAAAAACAGAAATTTTTTCTAAGTGTTTTCACATTTTAAAAGAGTAAGACAATGTATAATTAAATTATGCATGTTTTAAATTAAAAACCTTTCTCTTAAAACATGTAGTGGGAGAGAGATGCAAGGCTTGTATCTCACGGCCTCCATTGTTGGTTTAAAGTAGTGTGATTAAGCACCTCGCCTTGGCGTATATGCCTTGCTCCCTTCGGAGGGTGTTTGATTCATGGTACTACAGGTTAAACTTCTTAGAGATAGATGAAATGTGTTTTTACACTGAGAACGACCACGCTTCCGTGGAGTTACTTGGTTATTCACATTGATTCTAAGCAATGGTGTACACTAGACTAAGTATAATGTTAACCTCCCTTCGGAGCTATGTCATTATTACTTAGAGGCTAAAGGGAAAACGACAAATTATTTTTGTTTGGTAAGAGTTACCATGATAGCATTAATAATGAGAAAGTTTCTCACCTAATCATAGTGATTGGTATGACCTCGCTTCCGAGGAATATTAATTACGGGATTGGGTTGTCGTTGCATATATTATATTATGGTTTTATTAAGGTTCCATACTATATGTTTGTATGCTAAATTGATAATGTCCAGTTTATTGATTACATTCATGTTTATTGTTTTCAGATTTAGAACATGGCATCTTTTAGCCCACTTGTAGCTATTCTTAATCAAAACAAACTGACTGGATCCAACTATGTTGACTGGAAAAGAAACTTGGACATAGTTCTCACTGCTGAAGAACATAAGTATGTTCTTACTAAACCATGTCCTAACTTTCCTTCATTAGATGCTCCTCTTGAGGAAAAACAACGATATGATCGCTGGCAGAAATCTAATGGAATGGCCAAGTGCTACATCCTAGCATCTATCTCAAATGTTCTACAGCATCAAATGCAGGATGTAGAACTAGCTTTAGACATCATGCTAAGTCTGAAGGAGATGTTTGGTGAGTAAGGCCGTTCTGCAAGGCAAGAAACCATGAGGCAAATTTATAACACCAGAATGGCTGAAGGAAGTTCAGTTAGAGAGCATTGTCTTACAATGATCTCTAATCTGAACACATTGGAAGTTTTAGGTGCCGATATAGATGGAGAATCCCAAGTGGATATGATACTCCAGTCGCTACCAGAATCATTCAAGGAATTCAAACTGAATTATAATATGAATAAAAAGATTTATACTTTGTCTGAATTAATGAATGAATTGGTAGCGGCAGAAGGCATTCTTGGTACTTCCAATGTTGAAGCCAATGTTGGTGAAGCTTCTACTTCTCAACCTAAGTCGAAAGGCAAGGGTAAGAAGAAGAAGAAGAAGGACTTCACCAAACAAGAGGGTAAACAAATTGCCTTAGGGGTTGCTGATAAAGGAAAGAAGATCAAAGGAAAGTGTTTCCATTGTGGTGAGAAAGGACATTGGAAGAGGAATTGTCCAGTTTTCAAGGCTGCCAAGAATAAAGGTATGAATGATACATTCCTTCTTGAAATATGTTTGGTACAGAATCCCACGGATTCCTGGTGTGTGGATTCAGGTTGTACTAATCATATCTGCAATTCTTTGCAGGGGTTTCAGGAGACCAGAAAGCTTAAAGAAGGGGAGTTGTTTCTTACTTTGGCTGATGGGAGCAGGATTCCAGTTGTAGCTGTTGGAGTTTATAATTTGTGTTTTCAATCTAGAGTTCTAATATTAGAAGACTGTTTGTATGTACCTAATGTACGTAGGAATTTAATTTCTACTACTTACTTAGGTAAACAAGGATATTGTGTTATCCTGAAAGACAATGTTGTAATAAAGAAGGATAAAGTGTTTATCTGTTATGGCAATATTGTGGATGGTCTTTATATTTTAACTCCTGATAAGCATGAATTATATAATTCTGAATTAGATGCTAACTCTCATGTAAAATCATTAAAGAGAAAGTTTCCTTCTACTAATGATGCATATCTTTGGCACTTGCGTTTAGGTCATATTAATTCAAACAGAATTCAAAGACTGATCAAAGATGGACTCTTAGGGCCCAAGGACTTTGATGAATTTCCAGTTTGTGAATCTTGTTTGGAAGGTAAAATGACCAAACGACCTTTTACTGCAAAAGGTAGAAGAGCCCAAGATTTGCTAGAGTTAGTGCATTCTGATGTTTGTGGTCCTATGTCAATCCAGGCAAGAGGTGGCTATGAGTACTTCATCACTTTCACTGATGATTACTCAAGATATGGTTATGTGTACCTAATGAGACGGAAGTCCGAAGCCTTTGAAAAGTTCAAAGAGTTTAGGGCTGAAGTTGAGAATCAATTAGGTAAACACATAAAAGCCATTCGATCTGATCGAGGTGGTGAATACCTCTTTGGGGATTTCAAGGATTACTTAACTAAGAATGGGATCGTATCCCAATTGACTGCACCTGGAACTCCACAACAAAATGGTGTAGCAGAAAGAAGGAATAGGACTCTTTTAGAAATGGTTAGGTCCATGATGAGTTATTCAACTCTACCTATTTCTTTTTGGGGTTATGCCTTAGAAACAGCAATACATCTTTTGAATTTAGTTCCGTCAAAATCTGTTCCCAAAACACCCATGGAATTGTGGAGTGGGCGTAAGCCTAGCATGAAATATCTCCACATTTGGGGTTGTCCTGCACATGTGTTAAAAGGGAAGCCTGATAAGTTGGAACCAAAATCAGAAGTGTGTTTGCTTGTAGGTTATCCAAAAGAAACTAGGGGTTATTTATTCTATAGTCATAAAGATAATAAAGTGTTTATTAGCACAAATGCTAAATTTTTGGAAAATGACTATATGAATGATTATACTCCTAAAAGTAGAGTTGTGTTGGCTGAAATGAATGAACCTGTAAATGAACAACCAATAGATGAAACTAGGGATGATGTGGTTGTATTAGATACACCACAAGATACTACTAATGAGATGTCTAGTACACAAGTGCCTCGTCGTAGTGGGAGAATTGTTCGACCTCCTATAAGATTCATAGGTTTGGGAGAAACCTATGAAGCTATCTCAGAAGAGGTTGAATCGGATCCCTACACATATGATGAAGCAGTGAATGATATAGATGCACATCATTGGGTCCAAGCTATGAAATCTGAATTAGATTACATGTATTCCAATCAAGTTTGGAATCTTGTAGAGGCGCCTAATGGCATTAAACCTGTTGGTTGCAAATGGGTTTACAAGAGAAAGAGAGGGATAGATGGGAAGGTTGAAACCTTTAAAGTAAGGCTAGTGGCGAAAGGGTATACTCAAAAAGAAGGTATTGATTATGATGAAACCTTTTCTCCAGTAGCAATGCTTAAATCTATCAGAATTCTCTTATCCATTGCTGCTCATTTTGATTATGAGATTTGGCAAATGGATGTCAAGACTGCATTTCTTAATGGCAATCTTGAAGAGGAAATCTATATGATGCAACCGGAAGGTTTCATAGCAAAGAACCAAGAGCATTTGGTATGCAAGTTGCAAAGGTCCATTTATGGACTTAAGCAAGCATCTAGGTCATGGAACATCAGATTTAATCAAGCAATCAAAACATTTGGTTTTGAACAAAATCCTGATGAACCGTGTGTGTACAAAAGACATCAAGATAAAGTAGTAATGTTCCTAGTGCTTTATGTTGATGATATTCTACTCATTGGAAATGATGTAGGGGTAATGTCATCTGTAAAGGTTTGGTTGTCAAGCCAATTTGATATGAAGGACTTGGGTGAGGCTAACTTTATTCTACGGATCAAGCTTTGGCGAGATCGCAAGAATAAGATGTTAGGCTTGTCACAAGCTGGATATATAGATAAGGTTCTAAAACGGTTTAGCATGCAAAACTCCAAGAAAGGGTTGCTTCCTTTCAGACATGGAGTTCCTCTGTCTGATGACCAAAGGCCTAAGACTCAAGAGGAAGTAGATATGATGAGACAAGTTCCTTATGCTTCTGCAGTGAGAAGTCTCATGTATGCCATGCTTTGTTCTAGACCAGATATCTGCTATTCAGTTGGCATGGTCAGTCGATATCAATCAAATCCAGGACCAAAACATTGGCAAGCTGTAAAGCATATTCTCAAGTATCTACGGAGAACGAGAGATTATATGCTTGTTTACCGTTGTGAGGACTTGATTCCCATTGGCTATACAGATTCAGATTTTCAATCGGATCTAGATTTCAAAAAATCCACTTCAGGATGTGTTTTCACCTTGGGAGGTGGAGCCATTAGTTGGCGGAGTATTAAGCAATCTTGTATTGCAGACTCCACCATGGAAGCAGAATATGTTGCTGCTTGTGAAGCAACAAAGGAAGCTGTATGGCTCAAGAAATTCCTCTCTGACCTTGGTGTAATAAGAATGGAGCAAGTTCCAATCACATTGTTTTGTGATAACAGTGGAGCAGTTGCACAATCTAAAGATCCAAGGAATCACAAGAAAGGAAAGCACATTGAGAGGAAGTACCATATCATTCGAGATATTGTTGCTCGTGGAGATGTGGTGGTAGCAAAGATTGAAAGTGCAAACAATCTAGCAGATCCATTTACCAAAGCCTTGCCTCAAAAGACTTTCGAGTCACATTTGGAGGGAATGGGAGTTAGATTAGTGCACAATAGTCTTTAGGGCAAGTGGGAGATTGTTAGGATTGGTGCCCTTAAATCCTATTGTAAGATGCTATGTATGATATTAAGTGTGACATTGTGTTTGACATTATGTATGACTTAATATTATGTTTAATAAATTTGTTTTATTAATATCTGAAATAATGGTAACATGAATATTCGGACATTATCATATAGTCCATGAGATGCATTGTATGTGATTTATGTGAAGAGTCACAGAAGATATAAATCACAAGTTCTTTGTAAACTCAGAATTATAGTTCGTAGTCGGTGATGAAATTGGGCATTTCATCTGCGAAGACTATAACATATCAACTACGATGATTTGTCTTGATCATGGAAGTGGAGACTTCTAGTTGATGTGTTAATATGTTTTAAGAGTTAAGATATATTGAACTGGACATCCATGAGATTTATTATTTGCCTAAGGACTGTCAAATGAATAATAAATCTCATGACTTGTATTTGCATGAACTCTTAATCCTGAGAGAATAATGGACCTGATCATAAGATGTAGGTTGCTTTGATATATCAGGAGTGAGATCTATACAGATGGTCAAAACCTCAGTATGTTGGGCAGCCACATTAAGTGTTGATGGAACATGTATTCTCAAGATGGAATTCATAGTCTCTTAATGGAGATATAAAATATTCCCTTGAGATAAGTTTAACGAGTTTGTTATTCAGAGAGTTAGGCCTAACCACTTTAGTATGACTAAAGTTTATATTTATGGAATTGGATTTCATAAATATATAATGAATAACATTAAAAGATTAAACCGGGTACTCAAGGATCAAGATGTAGTAATTTACAAAGTGGCAGTCTATATTAATAACTTTGTATTACTACGAATATTTTATGAAGGGGTTGCATGTATAATAAAGTCTTGGGATATAATATATAGATAAGACCTAGAGTGCAACTATATTTATATAGTGGTATTAAATATAGTTAATGGTAACTTTGGACTTGTCAAGAGTTGACAGAAAAGCCCAAGGCCCATTGGAGCTAGTGTCTTATTGGTCCCTTTTGGTCCCACTCCAAGCCACACACTTAAGCCCAATTGGTAAGGCCCAAAAGGCTAGCCCAATTAGATATATTGGTTAGAAACAAAGGGAAAAACGTACAGAAAATAATTGGTAAAAAAAAATCACCATTGTAGTGGTGTGTAAGTGGGTTTTTGGTACTCACTAGTTATCCCTTTGTTACCAATTTGAGAGACCACACATCTTGGGCGATTAGTGGAATTGGAGTGAAGATTAAGAGTATTCCCAAGTGCTTTAATCTTCGGTTTTGAAACTCATCGCTTCAAGGTACGATCTCTTGTTCTCATAATTCTGAAATTTATTTTACACATGTTATCAATATTGAATGAAGTAGATCCGTTCAAAACTTACTTTTCCGCTGCGCACTCATTTAAATCCATCAGTTTCATCCATTGATTGTTCATTTACAGGTTCATTCATTTCAGCCAAACAACTCTACTTCTAGGAGTAAAATTATTCATATGGTCATTTTCCAAGAATTTAGCATTTGCACTAATAGAAACTTTATTATCTTTATGACTGTAGAATAAATAACCCATAGTTTCTTTTTGATAACCTACAAGCAAACACACTTTTGATTTTGGTTCCAATTTATCAGGCTTCCCTTTTAACACATGTGCAAGACAACCCTAAATGTACAGATATTTCATACTAAGCTAACGCCTACTCCACAATTCCATGGGTGTTTTAGGAACAGATTTTGAAGGAACTAAATTCAAAAGATGTATTGTTGTGTTTAAGGCATAACCCCAAAAAGAAATCGGTAAAGTTGAGTAACTCATCATGGACCTAACCATTTCTAAACGAGTCCTATTCCTTCTTTCTACTACACCATTTTGTTGGGGAGTTCCAGGTGTAGTTAATTGGGATACAATCCCATTTTCAGTTAAGTAATCCTTGAAAACCCCAAGAAGGTATTCGCCACCACGATAAGATCAAATGGCCTTTATGCGTTTACCCAATCAATTCTCAACTTCAGCCCTAAACTCTTTGAACTTTTCAAAGGTTTCGGACTTCCGTTTCATTCGGTACACATAACCATATCTTGAGTAATCATCGGTAAAAGTGATGAAGTACTCATAACCTCCTTTTGCTTGGGTTGACATAGGATCATATACATCAGTATGAACTAATTCAAGCAACTCTTGGGCTCTTCTACCTTTTGCATTAAATGGTCGTTTGGTCATTTTGCCTTCCAAACAAGATTTACAAACTGGAAATTCATCAAAGTCCAATGGCTCTAAGAGTCCATCTTTGATCAGTCTTTGAATTTTGTTTGGATTAATATGACCCAAATGCGAGTGCTAAAGATATGCATCATTAGTTTAAGGAAACTTTCTCTTTAATGATTTTATATGAGAGTTATTATCTAATTCAGAATTATATAATTCATGCTTATTAGGAGTTAAAATATAAAGACCATCAATAATATTGCTAGAACAGATAAACACTTTACCCTTCTTTATTACAACTTTGTCTTTAAGGATAACACAATATCCATGTTTACCTAAATAAGTTGCAGAAATTAAATTCCTACGAACATTAGGTGCATATAGATAGTCTTCCACTATTAAAACCCTAGACTCAAAGCATAAATTAAACACTCCAATAGCTACAACCGGAATCCTGCTCCCTTCAGCCACAATAAGAAATAATTCCCCTTCATTAAGCTTTCTAGTCTCCTGGAACCCCTGCAAAGAATTGCAGATATGATTAGTACAACCTGAATCCACACACCAGGAATCCTTGGGATTTTGTACTAAACATATTTCAAGGAGGAATGAACTTTTCATACCCTTATTATTGGCAGCCTTGAACTTTGGACAATTCCTCTTCTAATGTCCTTTCTCTCCACAGTGGAAACATTTTCCTTTGATCTTCTTTCCTTTGTCAGAAACCCCTAAGGAAATTTGTTTACCCTCTTGCTTTGTGAAGTCCTTCTTCTTCTTCTTACCCTTGCCTTTTGACTTAGGTTGAGAAGTAGAAGTTTCAGCCATATTAGCATCAATATTAGAAGTACCAAGAATGCCTTCCTCCGCTACCAATTCATTCATTAATTCAGACAAAGAATAAATCTTTTTGTTCATATTATAATTGAGTCTGAATTCCTTGAATGATTCCAGTAGTGACTGGAGTATCATATCCATTTGGGATTCTGTATGTTTCTCTCCATATAACTGATTGCCTAATTGGGCTAGCCTTTTGGGCATTTCCAAATGGGTTTTAGTGTGTGGCTTGGAGTGGGACCAAAAGGGAACAAATAAGACGCTAGCTCCAATGGGTTTTAGGCTTTTTTTGTCAACTGTTAACAAGTCCAAAGTTACCATTAATTATATTTAATACCACTATATAAATATAATTACACTCTAGTCCTTATTAATAAATTATATCCCAAGACTTTATTGTACATGCAACCCCTTCATAAAATATACGTAGTAATACAAAGTCATGAATGTGGACTGCCACTTTGTAAATTACTACATCTTAATCCTTGAGTACCCGGTTTAATCCTTTTAAGTCATTCATCATATATTTATGAAATCCAAATTCATAAATATATACTTTAGTAATTTCTTACCAAAGTGGTTAGGCCTAACTCTCTAAATAACAAACCTATTAAACTTATCTCAAGGGAATATTTTGTATCTCCAGTAAGAGACTTTGAATTCCATCTTAAGAATAAATATTCCATCAACACTAAATGTGGCTGCTTAACATACTGAGGTTTTGACCGTTATTTTAAATCTCACTCCTGATATATCAAAGCAGCCTACACTCCATGATCAGGTCCATTATTCTCTCAGGATTAAGAGTTCGTGTAAATATAAGTCGTGAGATTTATTATTCAATTGACAGTCGTTAGCAGAATAATAAATCTCACAGTGGTCTAGTTCAATATGTCTTAACTCTTAAAATATATCAACACATCAACTAGAAGTTGATATGTTATAGTCTTCGTAGATGAAATGCCCAATTTTATCACCGACTACAAACTAAAATTTTGAGTTTACAAAAAACTTGTGACTTATTTCTTCTGTGATTAAATCACATAAATCACATACTATGCATCTCGTGGACTATATGATAATGTCCAAATATTCATGTTACAATCGTTTTAGATAAATATAAAGCAACTCTATTAATCACAATATTAAGTTATACATAATGTCATATATAATGTCACACTTAATATCATACATATACAATTGGATTTAAGGGCACTAATCCTAACAGGATCGGCACTCGGGGTTGGGCTACCGTAGTTGGGTCGGGCTAGGCCTAGTATTGACAAGTAGGCCGAGGATAGCCGAAGGGGGGAATAGTTAATACTCGAGTTGGTTCCCGAGCACAGTTAGTGCCTTGGGGAAATTTGTTGTAGAGTGCTATTTGGCATCAGGTGCAAGGTTCAAAAGAATCCTTAAAAGGGACCAGTTTACTAGGGATTTTGGATAGAAATGGGGGAGGATGAATGGAAGAGGGTATTATGACATCATGAAATTTTTAGAATTGGGAGTATATCTTGATGGTGCCGATAAGAGGGAACGTCGTTCGATTAGGATGATGACAATGTAATACATCCTATGTGGAGATCAGCTCTATAGGGGATCCTATAATGGTATAGCTTAAAAAGGAAGAAGCTGAAAGAGTCATGGAAGAGGTTCATCAAGGAATTTGTAGTCCTCATATGAATGGGAGGATGTTAGCAAAGAAGATCCTAAGGATGGGGTATTATTGGACTGTGATGGAGACTGATTGTGTAGATTTGTGAAAATTTTCCATGACTACCAAACACATAAAAATTTGAACCAGGTACCACCTAGTGAGCTATACAGCATGACCTTTCCACGGCCTTTCTCAGTCTGGGGCATAGATGTGATTGGAAGAATAGCCTTTAAGGCTTCGAATTGGCATGAGTACATTCTTGTGGCAATTGACTACTTTACTAAATGAGTAAAAGCTGCCTCTTAATACATGCTAAAAGCAAAGCATGTGGCTTGGTTCATAGAGAACAACATCATTTGTCAATTTGGGGTACCACGAGAGATCATATCAGATGATGGTTCCTACTTTGAGGGAAAAACATCGAGCATCACAAGTCTTCGTCGTACCATCCGCAAACTAATGGGGCCGTAGAAGCAACCAATAAGAATATCTAGAAATACTAGCCAAGATAGTAGTGACCCACAAGGATTGGGCCAAAAGTTTCCATTTGCCTTGTAGGGTTACAAGACTTCTATTCGTATATCAACTGGGGCAACCCTATACTCCTTGGTTTATGGGAGTGAAGCGGTACTTCCTATTGAGGTGGAGATACAATCATTAAGGGTGCCAGTAGAAACCAAAGTTGTAGAAGACGATTGGATAAGAGAAAAATATGAATAGTTGGCTTTGATAGATGAAAAGAGAGCTAGAGCACAGTACCATGCACAAGGTTACCAAAAGAGAGTGCTAAAGCATTCAAAAGACGTTGGGCTATAGCTTTTGGAAGATGTTGCTAATGAATTTCCAAGAATCCTTTGTTGGATGCCTAAGAACCATCTATCGACAATTCCAAAGCGCTCTTTGCAGGCTTGGTGGATGGTGAATGATGGCTTAGATGTTGAGGATGTGAGTTTCATTTTTTCCTTTCATTGGTGGGAGTTTGATTTGATTTTTTTTTTTTTGTGGGTATGTCTTCTCGCTTTTTTTTTTAATTATTTTTTTAATTTTTTTAATTTTGGATTTTTCATGAATTTTAGATGAACATGGATCCTTGGGTGGGATGTGTTGATGCCTTGCGGCTACAGGCATGGTCTGGTTGTGCCTTTTTGAGACTAAGCCGCCTTCTTCATAGAATCTAGGTCTAACTTTCTTGTTGAATGCTAGCTCAATGCGGTGTTGGAACAACTGTCTATGGCACATTACGGTAATGCGCTTCTCGTTTATCATGTTTAATTGCTCATATCGGGAATGGGCCTATTCAGCTTCTGACAGCTCTATCTGTGATAAGATTTTGAGAAATGGGATATTTACCTCTGCAGGGAGGACAACTTCTATGCCGTAGACCAAGGAATACGAGGTTACACCCCTGGAAGTACAAACAGAATTGCGATAGGTGCACAAGGTAAATGGCAAGAACTCGTCCTAATCCTTATAGCTGTTTATCATTTTCACCCAGATCTTCTTTATGTATTTGTTGGCTGCTCCCACCGCGCCATTCATTTGAGGACAATAGGGAAACAAATTTTCCAGTGTTTAATCTTGAACTGTAGACAAAGTTTCTCAATCATTTTTCCATTCAGATTGCTTCCGTTTTGTGAAATGAGCTCTCCTGGTATGTTGTAGCGGTAAATGATGTTATGTTTCAAGAATCTAGCCGCTACCACTTGGGTGATGCTTTTGTAAGAAGCGACATCCACCCACTTGGTATAGTAATCAATGGTCACCAAGAAATACTTATGCCCATTTGAGGCATTCAAAATCACAAGTCTGATCACGTCCATTCCTCAGGCTAAAAAAGGCCATAGCGCTGCTAGAGAGTGTAGTGGTTAGAGAGGAACATTCTTTCTATTTTGATAGACTTGGCAACAGTGGCACATCCTCATATGCTTGATGCAGTCACTTTCCATGGTGAGCCAATAGTAATTGGCTCTCATAATTTTTCGGGCCAACAGGGGTCCACTAGCATGGGCTCCAAGCAAGCCTTCATGCATCTCTTCTATCAAATGGTTAGCCTCGAAGGCATATATGCATTGAATCAAAGTTGTGTCGTGGTTCCTTTTTTACAAGACTTCTCCATTCAAGAAAAATTGGTACGCCATGTGCTTGATGAATTTCTTCTCACTGTTTGTGGCCCTAAGCGAGTGTTCACCATCTTTGATATAAGCCTTAATATCATGGTACCATGGCTGCCCATCGATTTTAGCTTTGACGTTCATGCATTCTTCGATATTTATGCAGTAGGCCAGCACGCTGCAGACCTCTATGCGCAATTTTCGCATCTCATCTCCTTCTACCAATTTAACCATGCTAGCCAAGATGGCTAAAGCATCTACAAAATGGTTGTGTGCTCGGGGCAAATAAGTAAAGGTAATGTTCCAAAACTTTGGGATTAAGTGGCTGACGCACTTTCAATATGGAATCAACTTGGTGTCTTGGGCTTGCCACTTTCCCTTTATTTGGGAGATGATCAACAGGGAATCTCCAAATATGCTTAGATCGTATGCGCCAAACTCCAAGCCGACTTGTAAGCCTGCTATGCATGCCTCATACTCTGTGACATTGTTCGTGCAATCAAAATTCAGCTTGACTGAAACGGGGATTTGCTAACCCTTTGGGGATACTAGAACTACTCCCACTCCATTTCCAACGTTATTGGCAACTCCACCAAAAATTTGGATTGTTGGCGCAACATGTCTTTTCAAGGGCGGTGTAATTAATCTCACAATTGGTGAACTTCTTACTCAAGTAATAAATCACCTTCTCTTTTTGATCGGGTTCATTTAGTTGGTTTAAGATGCAACCCATGGATGTCCCTTGCACTGCTAGGTAGAGAATTAATGGATGTCTAGGTGTCAGGGGAACCAGAATATGAGGGTTCAACAAATACCACTTAATCATGTTAATGGCCGCTTGACACTTATTTTTCCATTCTATCTTTGTATCCTTCTTCATAGCTTAAATAAAGGATCGCACATGGCGGTCAATTGCACTATGAAGCAAGCTATGTAATTGATCCTTCCTAGGAAACTTTGAACTTGTTTCCCAGTTTTCGACATAGGCATGTCCCTAATGGCCTGGTCTTTCACTGGGTTCACTTCAATTCCTCTTTGGCTGACTATAAAGCCAAGAAATTTCCCTGAACTGGCTTCGAAGATGCACTTATTAAGGTTAAGCCTCAACCTGCACTTCATGAGGTAGTTGAATAGCTTTCTCAAATCTATCAAATAATCTCTAGGACTGTGTGACTTGGCATTCATATCATCCATATAGACTTTGATCTCCTTATGCATCATATCATGGAACAGGGTTACCATGGCTCACTGGTAGGTTGCCCCAGCATTCTTCAAGCCAAACGACATGAATCATAGGTGTAGATTCCCCAATGGGTGGTGAACGTTGTCTTGGCTTGGTCCTCTTAATCTGATTATAACTCGAGAACCCATCCATGAAGGAGAAGAACATGTTGGTCACGGTGTTATCACATGTGTACCTTCCCATCTTTCTTTAGCATGGGAACAATGATTGCAACCTAATAAGAATAGGCTATGGTGGTAAGAAATCCGGCTTTCAACTGCTTTTCTACTTCTTCTTTGATTTTCAGGATAATCTCTGACTTTATCCTTCGGAGAGCTTGCCACACTGAGGGGCATTCAGATTTAACTGGAATCCCATAGACAACAATCTCGGTATCCAGTCCTAGCATATCTTGATAAGACTAGGCAAAAATTTCCTTGAATTCCTTCAACAGAGCTATGAGTTCATCTTTATGTCCTTAGGAAAGTTTACCCTGATCTTAATGGGGTTTTCCTTTTCACCTTCATTAGCTATATTTATCACCTTTGTTTCTTCTATATTGGGCTTGGACCTTTCACTTTCTCTGTTTAGAGCTTCTAGTATGTCTTGAGGTAAGTTTGGGACCTCTTCCATTCCTTCAACATCATGTTCCAACTCTATTGTCTCAGTCACATCATTCACACCCTCATTATGGTAAAAGGATGATGTACTCACTTGGAAATTAGGATAGATCCTATAGAGCAGAACACATACAAAGAAACATACGATAATTTGCACACATATTCATAGGAAAGCAAATAAAGAGAGATGCAAGAATTTTCCTGAATAATGTGCTGAATATTTCATTAATGGATTATGAGTATGGGGAAAACAAAGTTAATGTCTAATAATGATAGAAGGGAAATTTTTTTTCTTTTTTTCTTTTTTTTGTTGGGAAAAACAAATTGAGGAAATGGACAGGAAATAAAAATAACGTAGGAAATAACATAAGCATGCCAAATAAACTAAATATTCTATTCCAACCCTCTAGAGTGATCGAGAGGCCTAATCACTTGATGATGGAATACTCCTTACTTAACCGGTGCAACCACAAAGCAAGGCTTAATGGTCCGAAGACATGTCGTCTCGTCTGGCATCCCTGGTCGGATAGTAGAAGTCAAATTATCTTCAGAAGATGTGATAGCATTCACGGAGAACTCTTCGGGATATAGCCAAATAATGCAAGCCAAATCAAGTTCCACATCTTCTAATTCCTTAAAAGTTCTAGCATAATGACCTCGGCCGAAGTCGGAAAAGTGCTTCTGATATGGGGAATAGGCATCCCTGAAGTAACACACTTCCTCTTCTTGCCTCTGGAAGCTTGAAAGAGTTCTTCATGAGTGGGTTCATACCTCAAACCGAATCTTTGTTTTTTATCTGAGAGTTCAATGAGAGCAGGGCTTCCACATCCTACAACTTTAAGGCATTGGACCAATTTGTGCCCAAACTTAAGCATTTTCTTTGCAGCCATCAAAACTACTACAGGCTAGCTAGACTTAGGCTCTGAAGCATTGTGAATCATGGAAACTAGGACGAAGATATGGAAAGAAGCTTCTGGAAAAGCATTAGCATCGATGTAGGGGATAGATGTCTCCTGGAAGATAGTCATGGGCTCTTTAGCCATAATAGTGATCAACTGATTTTTGGAGATGAACTTAAGTCTCTGGTGGAGGGTAGATGTGACTACACCTATCATATGCAACCAGGGTCTTCCTAAAAGCATATTGTATGGAGAGTCCACTTTAATTACTTGGAAGTTATCCATGAAGGATCTTAGGCTGATCTCAATCATTAGCTCGATTTCGCCTTGCATTTCTTGACGCATACTGTCAAAGGCTCTAAGATCATTGTGCTAGGATTAATAAGAAACATATCCACTTTCAGGCGTTTAAGAGTGACCATTGGGTAGACATTTAGGTTTGATCCATTATCAATTATTACCCTTGTGACAATTATGTATTCACATTTGACCATGATATGCATGGCCAAAGTATGATATTTTCCTTTTGGAGGCAACTCTTTGTCTGAAAATGAGACTTGGTTGGTGGCAAACAATAATGATACCATACCCTCGAAGAAGGAGTTTGTAATATCGGTAGGAACATACATTTCCTTTAATACCTTTAATAAAGCTTCAGGATGGACCTCGGAAGATAGCAACAAAGCTAAAATAGAAATCTGACCTGGAGATTTGTTTAACTGCTGAATCACACTATAATCGGCCTTTTAGATGGTTTTCAAGAATTCCTCGGCTTCTTCAGTTATGACCCTATTCCTGACTGGCTCAAAGCTCTTGCCAATCTCCTTCCTCCTTTTTTATATTTCCTCATGAGTATAACATCAACCACTCTTGGTAAGTCCGACTAGGCCTGAAGATATATTAGAGCAAACCTCTTTCTTTCCAGTTCAGGTGGAGATCAAAGTCACATCATAAATCCACGGGACACGATGGCTATCTTTGTAAGGGAAGGACTTTGGCATGCAGATGACCACTCCTTCTTGAGTCTGCAGATTTGGCACCAGGGTGAACATCTTCGGACCAATGATGACTGGACTAGGCAGAGCAACTTTTAAAGCTTTTGGGCCAGGAGCCCAGAGTTTTCTTGGATAGGTTTTGGCAGAACTAGAGGATCAAAATCTCAAATGGTAGGGACAACAGAAGTTCCCTTCTAGACAATTCTTAGAGATGGCTAGTGATCCCAGGCAAAGATAAGATCAGAGGAGCAAAACCTTCAATGGTTGGTAGGGTTTGTTTTGTCTTCAGAGCTGGCACTTCTGAATCCATTGGTGATTCTATAATCTCTTCGATAACGACTAAAGTCGAAGGAGTTGGCATTTGTATCCCTGGAGGAACCTTACAAAGGCACTCTTGCAAGTACTCGTCCTAATCTTTCATTGATCCAATTGACATAGCGTTGTGGCTAGTTCCCGCTTGGGTATTTGGAGGGCATAGGCTGCCTGCCATTCAATCATTCCTCCTCATGCCTTCTCTTCCGATCCAAATAATGCCACGATCAGCTAAACTTTGAACTTGTGCTCTGAGCACTCTACAACCGAATAGGGTAGTCAGTCCCCATTGTGACAGAATGAGTAGCCTTCCCAGTGGAAACCTAGGGCTCCCATGTTCTCCAGAACAATGTGACTTTCTTAGGCTAGATCCCGTAGCATGGCTTTCCAAAGGAATGAGGGGGATGAGAAATCTAAAATCCTTTCCTCCACTATAGAGATAACATTCACATTCCTTTCTGGTTAAGGAAGCATAGGATTGGTGATGACATTCGGCCTGGCCGTAATGTCAAACTGTATTAGCTTGCTGTCAATGAGATCTTGGATTCAATATCTCCACTGCACACACTCTTCCAAGGTATGCCCTTTTGCCCAGAAATGGTGCTCACATTTCTTAGATGTATCAAAGCCAGGTAGAGGTGGACCGTCTCTGGGCTTCGCAAATATTGGAGTCACTAGCTTTTTCGCCAACAGATAGGCATAAAGCCCTGCCATGGGCATAGGTAACAGAGATAATTTCTATGGCTCTACCTTGGGATATCGAGGTTGATCGGGCCTTCCCCTTTGATTGAATGCTCGGTAAGGTGCCTGGGCTGGCTGAACCTATTGCTGATGAGGCCGGGCATTTAGGGCTTTCAGCAAAAATGAACCCCTTGGTCCTTCAGGCGTTTTGTCGATCATATGAACATCGGCTTCTTTCCTTTTACGGCCGACTGCCTTTTTCACTTACTGTTCTATCATAGAATTCAAAGTCTCAAGATTGACAATGTTCTCCCTCTTAATACCCTCATTAATACGCTCCCCAATAGGAATCGAGCTTGCGAAGTGAGTGACTTGGGCAATGATTATCTTCTTGCCGTAAGGAGGCTTAAGGTTATCAATCAACCACTTAATCATTTCGTATTCTATCATGGGAGAAAGCACTTAGGTGGCTAGCTCATGCCACCTTTAGGCATACTCACAGAAAGATTTCCCGCTCTTCTTTTCTTGTCTCTGAAGAACTGTACGGTCGGGAACTATCACAGTATTAAACTAATAATACTCCAAGAATGCATTGGCCATCTCTTTCCAACTGGAGGTCTTTTCGAATCTCACATACCATGTGGCTGCAGGGCTAGTCAAGCTATTAGGGAAAATCTGGCAGTGCAAAAGATGATTGTCTTTATAGGGTGCCATCTTCCTACAAAACATGCGCAGATGGGTGCAAGGATCTCTAGTGCCATTATACTTGACAAACTCGGGTGCCTTGAACTTGGGAGGCATAATGACTTGAGGGAAATTAGACAGGCTGTCCTGATCGACACTTCCTCGGGCGCCGGAGCCCTTTATAATGCGGATTTTCTTAGTCAGGGTCTCCACCTAACTTTTGACCTAATGGTAACCAGACTCTGAGGTCTTATCCTTAGGAGGATTCAATTCTTGGTCACCCCTTTGTGGGACGAATGGTGGTGTGGTTTGGCCTTGATTTGGATCTGGTGGCGGTCGGGTCTCATTTTTAAACTAGGGCGCAAAGCCCTTTGGAGTGGGACCAGATGAATCTCGGTTCCCCCTACAAACCTGCTATTGCATCATGCACATCATGTCTGCCATATTTTCTTTTAGGAGAGCAATCTCATGAGTGTTTTCCCCAATGGGGGAAGAACCACTAGTAGAAATCTCTTTAGCACGAGACATAGTGATGATAGGATGACGGTGTGATGGTAACTTGGACTGTTTCCTTTGAGCAATCATTTCTCTTTATAATCTTAGAATGGAAAAGAATGGGACGAGAATGAAATGGGGTACACTTGAAAATTTGACAATATGGAAACACAAAAAAAAAAAAAAAAAAAAAAAAAAAAAAAAAAAAAACACACACACACACAGAGTTAGTTTAGGTTCTTGCTTATTTAAAATGTACCTATCATTTTTGAAAAATATTGGATTCAACACTTTAGTGGGTTTTTATCATGGTGAGTATCTATAATGATGTAGAATTAAAGCACAAACATGACAAGTAACCAGAACTTTCATATCATGCTCAAAATTGCAAAGTGGACCCTTATCTTTGATTACATGGAAAGTAATGATTTTACAAAATTTTGGCTTTTTACAATGCCCCCAAATCATAGGCTATAGACAATGGCTCCAACAGTGGGCCTTTTACAATACAAGGTGTAGGGACTCAATTTGTGATGGACCCTTAACAATAAAATTTGTAGAGATGTGGGTAGAAGGGCTAGGCATTAGCAAGACAAACAACGGATGATGTGAACTCCATAGGAATAATGGCGAAGTAATTTTACTGAGTGTTTGTGAGGAAAATCATCATCGCTTTGGTTAGGTGTTTATAAAGATCTTTATAATGATTTCGACTAAGTGTTTGTGAGGATCTTGATGATTTTGGTTAAGTGTTTGTGAAGCGTATTCGTCCTAGGCTCAGTCCGAGGATCTCTTTTTCTTAGAGTTGATCTAAATCCTGTCCTTTCTCTTAGGACTGATAAAAAATATCCCTTCCCCCTTTTATGCTGAGAATCCTCTTGGTTATATAGTATTGTTTTAGTTAATCTTAGCCGTCCATCTGTCGGTTATCTAAACTCTGTGTATAAGGGTTTGTCACATCATCTACTTTTGCAGGCTTTATGTTAGTTCTCAGCCGCCTTTGCAGACTTTCTATTAGTTAAAGTGACCGAGGCATCTGGGTTTGCTGGTCACTTCACCATTAAAGCGGCCAGAATTTTGGTGGAGTACAGTTAGTGGGTGAGGGATATTTTCCCTTCATCAACGTCGGTTCGCCGAGGAGGTGGGCATCCTCAGCGAGGCCCCTTGAGGGCTTTTCCTTTTTACCCTTGGCCTCTATATTCTCCTCGGCGTGGGCCTTAGGTCGGCTATGAAGTGGGCCAGGGTTGTTTAAATATTTGGGGCCCCACACAAGGAAATTTAAATTTGCAATGAAGAGGCTTCATTTTGGATAGCTTTTCCTTCTCGTAGAAGATCTTGACCTCTTGGCAATGCCATTCTTGGTGTGGAGTTCTGACTACTTGCCACAAATTTTTATCTCTACACATTTACATGACGGAGCCATTAATTTATGCATGCATGCCCTTGTAGGGCTGGAAACCCTTACGGATTAGGTATTATCTAATGTGTAAGCAACATGGTTGCTTTTCCCTAGGGGTTAGTCATAAATACTATGTAAACAGGATGGATAGAACCTGGAGTAGAGCATAACACTTTGACGCAAACAAAAGAGCAAACCTGCAAATGGAAACTGGACACTTTTCCCTTAACACATTTTGAAAACAATCCTATGAAGGATATCTTACTCAAGGCTAGAATGTTCACTCAGATTTGGCTCTTCCAAGTCCTCACGGGTTTTGACTTAGTCTAGGCCAACTATATGAGACAAGGCGTAATTGGTAAGTTATTCCTATTCTTAGGGGGGACCTTAATCATCTAATCCTTCCCTTCATAAAAGTTGTGGGATAGAGAGGATTAAGGGAGCTTTTTCAGCTACTCATGTCCACCCATGGACCCAAAAGTGCCTATAAATCGGTGCCCAGTAACTAACTAGACTGCGCATCCAGCTATCGCCTGCAACGCTGAGCCCAGGTTCGACTCAATGTGGGGTGATGTTAAGCATTTTGAAATGAAAGGGGAAATACTTTCCAAGCACGACAAATATATGCACAGATAAAGGTGCAGCAGAAATTAAATCTTACTACCCTAGGTTAGCATATGTGAAGGAAAGCTGTAAAGCATGCTTTAGGAAATCAGTAAAGCTTCACACATACAAAAATACCTCAAAGGCAGTTTTTTGGAAACCATTTGAAAAACATTTTTGGAAAATATTATTGAGTTTTGAAAATAGTTTACTAGGATATAGTAAAAATCATTTTTTAAAAGGAAAAGCCCCAGAGGCTAATGCCAATTTCAATGTTTTTGAAAGCCAATGTAGAAACATTAGGATCTTATCAAAATTTCTAAAGGCTAAAATCTCTAAGTGCCCCAAGTGGAGTCGTCAGTTTATCGACGCCTCGCAGCTACTTGACCACCCATCGTGGCGACGCTTGCGTGCTTCTCGCTGTGAGAATATGGAATTGTGTCGTACCTCGGGTGTGTGATTGGAATATAAGTTGATTTTAAGGAAATTACCAAGGGTAAGTGAAGTCAACACCAATCATTGGGTTTTTCTAAGGTGTGATTAGTCACTTGACTCTATTTGATTTTATTATCGATCCGAGGCTAAGAAAAAGGTCGTTTTTCCTAATCTAATGTGGATGGGAAAAAAATCTTGATTCTTGAGTTTAGAAGTCTGGTTACGTGTGGTGAAGATGTTAGGCACCCCATAATGCCTGTCCGTAGACAATCCTTTGTTTTGGTAAAATCATAATTTTTGAACATTGGTAATTGAAAACGAGCTATTGGCATTAGCTTTCGGAGCTTTAAGCAAATTATGCTTTGCGGTTTAGATTCAGAAAGGGTGTGGTCTCAATCAATGCTTTCCAAGGGTGTTTGGAATCATTGCCAAATTCCCACAGTGAAAATCTAGCAACATTTCACCTTATTCTCATGGCAAAAATCTGGCAACGCTTTGCCTTATTTTTGTGGCGAAAATCCAGTAGGTCTTTATCTTAGATGCGTCATAGCACAAAGAAAGCTATTCTCACCAAGCTTTCGACGTGAGAATATGGCAACGGGGATGCCCCATTTTCATGGCAAAAATTCGGTAGAGTTTTGCATTTGGTGCACTATGGCGTACTGGTAGGGTTTCGTGCCTATGTATACAATGCGTGCCAACATGCTTGTGCTAGGATAAGCCAAAGCCCCTCGAAGCATTAAACACGTTGATACGTGACTCATACACGGGGAAATCGTTGTCACTTGGTGATATGGATCAGGACAATCACACTACGGTGACTATGCATACAATATGACACAAATATACACCTATAGCAATCGCCTTGAGCATTTACTCATACCACAAGGTCAAGAGCACTCATGGCTAGAGAGGGTCACTCACATAACCTTGAGAGTCCATCATACAAAGTGCATGATCACCCACATACATGCAAACATATATATATACACATACGTCATGCACAATGCTATCACACAAAGTGGGAAATTGAAACAGACATTGTCAATATCCCAAGGGTATGGCTCAATAAGGTACAGGAAATGTAAAATAGACACTGTCGTACCTAGGGAATGTGGCCTAAGCAAGGTGCAGGAAGATAAAGGGTACATGGAGAGGAAACCCTAATACAATGCTCTAGAGAAGAGGCTAAGAGAAAAGGAGAAAGATGTAACCACTTAGGAAGGTTAAGCCTCCTAATCTACTGAACATTGCCCTTTTTGGGCTTGGGTCTTCTTACTTACATCCTTGCCCTTGTTGCTTGCACTTAGGAGGCTGTGCCCTCACTCTAAGTGTCCTCGCTCCATGCTTGTACATGAAACAAATAAAGAAAGCAGCTAGCAGACAAGCCAAGGAGATAACAAAGAGGTAAAGAGAGCATGCAAAGAGACACACTAGCAAAGAGAGCCAAACGGGGGCAAACAAACATGTTAAGCACATGAAGGGACAAACAAACATGTTATCAAACAAAAAGGGGTATCCTAGGAGGACAAATGTAGGTTTGGATCATGTGTCTATAGTTCCATTGGATTAGAGTATGGACGACACACATGCCATCAAGAAAAATTCCTAAAAGAGACTCAGGGTCTAGTGTATCAAAGGCAGATTTGAGCCCACATTAGATAGTAGGAACTAGGCTTAATGACACAACAAGCAAGGACTCATGCATGAATATGTAGGCAAGTGTGCAAAAATGCAAAGAAGCGAAGAAAGCCAAACGGGTGGCACAAAGCAAGCAAGCAAGGCAAGCATAACATCATTGCATAGAGAGGAGAAAGGTATGTATCAAGCACACCAACATCACGAAGGTGTGTCTCATAAGCGGTCGCATCCAAACAAACCATAAGAGGGACGGATGCAACCACATATAGCAAGTGCCCTGAAAGACTGACAAGCAAAAGCCCACGAAAGGCGCCAAGCAGTGCAAAACCTAGATCTAGGCAGGCAAACATGGATATAAAGTGGGAAGTAAACATGTATACACATGCATAAAGAAAATGATCCAAACCCTTTAATGTAGGCTTAGGTGTATGGATGTGGGACTAGACCACAAGATCTAGATCTAGATCTACACCCTACCTAAAGGGCCAAAATGCAAGAAATAGACATATCAAGAGCATAGTGTCCAACATGTAGATTTAGACACATGAACACGGCGCATAGCACATCAAGATATAGATCTAAGCACAAACATGGCAAGGAACACATAAACAAGTAGATCTGGGCATAAACGTGGTAAAAAGCACCTAAGCATATGGATCTAAATGCAAACATAGTATTTAGGAATATCCTAACCCAAGAAGGCTAGGCTAACATCATTAAAGCAATAAAATATGTTAAAAATCTAGTAGACATGTTAGGAAAGCTATAAAACATGCTAAGAAGCAAGATAAAGCAAAAATATACTAAGGAAAGCAATAAAACCTGTAATGAAGCGAGATAAAGCAAAGGGTGTAGATTGTAACTAAAAAGCTACATCTATACCCTTAAAACTTCAAATCCAAGGCCCTAAGATCAAGGAGAGGAAAAAGAGTGTAAGAACTCTACCTCTTGATTGTTGAGAAAAGAGAGGAATCAAAGGTTTTTGGATGTATTTGGGAGAGAATTTAGAGAGGAAAAGAAAGGGAGATTTACATTGTATGACCCTTTTGGCCTACCATCCTTTTTCCATACATTAATATATAAATATATATATATATATATATATATATATTACAACTAAAAAACATATAACCTACAACCTAAGGCCAATAATATGTCCTACCTATAAAAACAAAAAAAAGATTGCAGGTTCAACGGCTTAAGGGGAGCAAAGCTTGCAGGCATTCGAGTCTTTCCCTGAATCAGAATCTTCTTAAGGGTAGTCTAGAGCCATGTCCTCCTCCTCTTCCTCACCTTCATCATCTCCAAAGTCAGAGTCATTAGAGGAATCTGACTCCTCTAAGGCAAGAACATTGTACAATACACTAGCCAAGGCATGTGAGAGTGCTGACATGGCTGGATCTGGACCCTGCATGTGGAATGGCTATGAGCAAAGGAGATGAAACGTTGTTTGAAGTAAATGATCTTTGGCCTGAGCCAGTGACGTGACCACCTTGGGGAAAAGTGAGATTTGCAGCTGACATGGACACCCAGCACTCACAAAAGGGAGATAGTGACCCCATATGGTCAGAGGCTATGAAATACCCCATTTTATTGGCTCAGCTTATGCTGGACCACTGTTGAGGATGCGTGCATCACTTTTAGTGCCCTGATGTCCCTTTCCTTGTCCAAGGATTGCTCCCCACGTAGTGGCAGGGTCACCTTTATGCCACTACCCTGACTTTGGCGTGCTCATTCTCTCTCCTCCAGCCACTACATAGTACAGCTGTTGTATTAGGATTCAAATGGAGGAATCGTGGTTTGACACTTGTCTTTTGTGCCTGGCAACATTCCCCAGACTATAAGGAAGTGAGGTAGAGAAAAGGCCTCTCTTTTAGGAAAAAAACCATCATCGTACAAGAAAAACTTCCATTTTTCACATAATAGAGAGCTTAAAAGAGTAAAGGACATTCCGCCTTGCTCACCCATGGTTTTTCATCCATTCTTAAGAGTTTCCACGTACATTATTTGCTTTCTTTACTTTCCTTCCAATGCTTTCTTTTTCTCTCAACTTTCTGGTGTTAAAGCTTTCATTTTTATCACTTTCAAGCTTTTTCATTAAGATGCACTTTTAGATAGCTCATCCACTTTTCATACAAGCTCACAAATCTACCTTGACCTTACATTTTGTTTTACTCCACTAGGAAGAATCTTTGGTTACTCTTTCATTTAGTTGTATACCATCTGTTCTTTTACATTCTTATATTCAGTTATCTTTCTCTTTGGCCACTCGATGCCTCCAAGAAAGAAAAACGCAAGCGCTCAGGCTAGTTCAAGAGAGAACCAGCAAGCAGAAGTACGTATAGACCATATCTCAATGCACACTGAAGGCACAAAATCATCTGAGGAGGTTAAAAAGCCCATTAACAAGGGCCTTGTGGCAGCCATTGAGAACCTTCAGCATTCTTAGGCCTCTATGTAGGAAGCGCTTTAGTTCTTACGCCAATGGATAGCTACCCCTCAGACCCCACAAGGTGGCCAAGGACCTGAAGGAGACACTAAAAGGTCAAACCTTGTTCCACCTCCAAACCAAGGTCCACCTTTACAGCCTAAAGGACCCCAAGCATCTCCATACCTGACCAAGGAGGATATCGCGGTCATTTTGCTTAAGGCTAGGAAAGCAGAGAGTTCTACTTACATCGATATGAGGCCCTTTTACCCTGAAGAAATGGCCAGAAAACCTTATCCTATCAACTGCACACCTCCTATATTCCCTAAGTATAATGACATGAATGGGAATGCCAAGGAGCATATTAGGAGGTATGTGGATGCCTTGACGGCTTACTCTTATGACCATGAGCTGAGACTTAGGGAGTTCTCTAAATCCCTGGAAGGTTGATCCTTTACTTGGTACACTAGCCTTTTTCTATGGTTGGTTTTGAGCTAGAATGATTTGGCTACCCAATTCATGAAGAAGTTCTTCATCTTGGATGAAAAGCTCACTCTGTTAGACTTACAACAAGAAAGGCAGAGGATATTCGAGGGGTTACTAGACTACATTCGTAGGTTCAGGGACCTTTCCTTGATGTGTTATGCTCTTGTAGAGGAAGAAAGAAAGATTGGTGAATATTTGCATTGCTGGCATGCTATATGAATACCACCCTTACTTGGAGAATCTTCAGATCCTAAGTTCTACAAGGCTGATGGAAGCATCTATGAGGACAAGCTTGTTAGTGAAGAAACCTTACAAAGGCTCGACTTTATAAACCACAAGTACCCTCAGAAAACCTTGGAAACATGAGAGCAAAAAGGTATCATGAATGCAGACAGATCACTTGGCTCCTCGGTGGTGATGGCTAGCACATCCCCCTTCATTTTCACCATAGCTCTCATTGCTTCAGCATCCATGTAGCCCATCCAATCGATCTCTTCTTGAACTTCCTTGATTACCATTGTAGGTTTCTCCTTGAAAGTGAGTTTTTAGTCAAAGAATATCTCCCAGCCGGGATTCACTTTTCCATCCTTATCTACCCAAAGCTCGGGAAATCCAAGGAATGGAAAGTCTCCTCCTTCTTTCACTAAGTTCCCATTAAGAGTACCAAGGTTCTTTTTGATTCCATCACAGCCTTTAAAGAATCCCAAACCTTCCTTGGTCAGTTGGGTCTTGAGGTCGTGGAATTCAGCCACCCCTATTCCTACCTTTCCAAGACTCATGTCAGGCATGTACCCTATCTTCTTCATCATTGCAATCAGCTTATGACTACAATATGAGATTAAGTCTGTAGTGTACTTCTCATCCTTCAATCCATAATCAGCCATGTTCACAAATTCAAAGCCACTCATTTGAAGTTCATTCTCTCATTCTTCAAGCCCATAGACAGGTGCTACGATCTCACCATTGCCATACACCACAACAATCCCTCTTTTCCATGGGATTTTCATCTTTTAATGCAAAGTAAAAGGAATAGCTCCAATTGGATGAAGCCATGCCCTCCCCAAGAGAAGATTATAGTTAGGAGTGATGTCCATCACATGAAATTCCATAATCATTTCCAACGAACCAATTTTGCAAGGAGCTTTGAAAGTCCCCAAAACTTTCCTTGAAGTGTTGTCATATGCCCTTTCAGTTAAAGGGGAAGGGATGATTGTTTCCAAGTCTAAGCTAACCATGAGAGCGGTCCTAAATGGGCGTACATTCAATGCAGATCCATTATCAATAAGCATCATTGGAACCTTGGCACTCATGCACTCGATGGTGATCTGCAAAGGCCTAGTATGAATGGCTCTTTCAAGAGGAAGTTCTTCATCAAAAAAGGTGAGGAAATAGTGAGATGGGGCCTCAACTCCCATAAAAGAAAAAACCTCTTGAGGTGTAGTTTCTATAGAAACTTGTTTCCCATTCAAAGCGTCTAGGAGTGATTGCGGTGCTTTGAGAGGCCATTAGCAAACCCCAAACCGACACATGAGCTTGAGTTTTTTTCAATTGGGTCAAGACCCTATCTTCCTCTTCTTTTTCTTCCCTCCCATTGAGTCTAAGGAGCTTTGATCATTCCTCCACATTCCTTCTAGGGGGATCCTTCTCAAAAAAGGTTGGTTGGTAATGCTTCCCACTCCTAGTGATATTTGCCACATCATTATCTAGGATCCTTTTCTTTAATTCAAACATTACTTTGGGAAGTATCCCTTACATAGATATAGCACTCTTTAAATCTCATCTACTTCATCTTATATTCCTTGGAATTGTACTACATTGACCTCCACACTTTCCATAAATTTCGAACAATCCTAATTGATATGGGGGAGGAGCTCTGTGATAATCGGGTAAAGGATTCTTCCTAATGTTGGGCTTGGTGATGATATTTGGATTTAGGAGAGTCCCATTGTCTATCAAATCTTGTATCTCAGGCTTAAGACAAAACAATTGTCAGTCTTATGGCTAGACTTTTATGAAAATGACAATATACATTAAGGTTCCAAGTAGGAGGCACAGGATTAGGCATTGGTATGGGATCTAAGGTTTTGTGAAATCCTTTGGAAGTTAGGTTCTCATATGTTTGGCCAAGGTCATCCCTAGGTCGGAAAATTCTTGGCAAGCTTTCTTTGTGAAGCTTGGATAGGCTAGAGGTTGTTAAGGTATGATGACACTTACATTTATAGGATTGGGTGCTTTAGAGGGGGTTGCTCCTCCCTTATATGTATTCTTGATTGGAGGCTTGTTCTCCCTTTTCTCCAATTGCCCATTATTGATGGCATCCTCAATCATAGTTCCACAATCACATGGTTCTCCAAAAGAACTAATAGGTGATGACAATAGCCTACTATTGTATGTCGAAAGTAAGTTCTTAATGCTCATGTTGATTTTGTCCTTCTCATTTGGCCTATTAACCATCTTGGATGCTTTCCATTTCCACCTTGTCATGTATTCGGAGAAAGTCTCCCTAACTCCTTGCTTAGTGGTCTCCAAATCTCTCGAAGTTACATCAATTATAGTATTGGAAATGAATTGATCCATAAATAATTCCACTAGCTTATTCCACACTTTGGTCTTACTTGGATCCAAGCTATAGTACCATATTGATGCACCTCCTGTGAGTGAGAGATGGAATGCATGCAAAGTTTGCTTCTCATCTAACCCCTTCATTTCAGCAATGCTTATGTATCTTCTAACTTGTTGCTTAGGATCTTTAGTCCCATCAAAATTTTCCTCGTAAAAAATCTTGAACTTGAGAGGAAATGCAATAGGAGCCTTGGAACTCAGTCCACCCATGTTATAGAGACAATCATCCATCCCTTGAGCCCTGCGGAATGCTAGTTGCATCTTCTCCATCTTTTCTTTCATGGCCATGGCATTCGCAATGAGCTTTTCAAATTGCTTGTTCCTTTCATAATCGGCCTTATCATTTTCATCATATTCTTTCTTTTCCTTTTGATTATGTATTTCCACATATAAAGGTTTCTTTATCTTGATTTCTTCTAGCTTGGAGAGGTGGCCTCCCATTTTTTTGAGAGCTTCAGCTTCCTCTTCTATGGCCTTGTATATCTTTTAGGCGAGTGCTTCATCAATTGGGGCGGCCATTTCTTTCCGAGGTATCTCCTGTTGAGGTGTGACTTTGACCTGAATCAAGTGTCTTTCGTTGCTTTCTCGTACCCAAATTGAAGTGCAGACATGCTTACTTGATATTGGTGGTGCAATGGTGCCTGAAAAGAAGTCCCATCTTTTATTAAGCCCATGTCCTAATTAAAAGTACCTTTTATTTAAATGTTCTTAGAAAACCTTTAAGTCCATTTTAATGAAGGCCCAATTACAAAATCACTCCTTTTCTTCTCTTGAACCTTGGCTCTTGTTTCTATGGGCTTAGTCAATTTACAATAAATCTCTCATCTTAATCTCGTGGACTTCCATTAGAATGTGTTTAGAGATTTTCAACCCTTTGTCTCAAATATGAGCCAACAATGTATTCATCACCTTTGGGCTCTTCTTTTCTTATATTCATTGTTATTTATTTATTTTTTAAAGTAGCCTTCTAGCTAGAATATATTGTGGCCTTCCCCTCAAAGTCCATGAATCTCTCATAATTTTAGGCCTTGGCATGCAACAAAGAGGCCTAAGATTAGGGAGATTTATATTGACTTTTTAGGATGTTAGATGCTAGGCCCATAGCATATTTGTTACCTTAGGCCCAAGGTTCTCATTTTCAATAGTCCTTTGATTTTGGGCTTATGATAGCAACTAGGCTATGGTCCTATGAACCTTCCAAGTTAAGATATACCTTCAGACTTTGAGATAAGTCTCTTATAGGTAAGAACTTCTTTTCTCTTTCATCCCAATATCTTAGGGCATGCAATAACTTTTGGGCCATCCTTTCAAATTTTTACATCTTTTATTTATCCTTTAGAATTAGGTGAACACAAGGTATATGGCTGAACAAATAAGAGATCTAAAGGGTATCATCTTTTGATAGGATCTAGTATCTCTCTAAGTGTGGGTAAGCTCCTTAAAGCTAAAGGGATAGATCAATAGGTCACTCACAACTAGGTGGGCAATTATTCCAAAATGGAATGTAATGGATTGGTTGGAAATAGTTAATGTAATCAAAGCCTATTATAGGCGATGGCACAAATTGTGAGTTGGTAGGATGAACTTCGGAAGATTTTGGCCCAAGTGGAGCCTCCACCTTCCTACTTATCACCAACCATGGAAAGGGACAAAAAACCCAAGTGAAAGTGTGTGCAAACAATATTAAGAAAGTCTTTATTAAGATTAAGAAATGGAATACATTGGAATCAAACTCTCTATCCCTAGTGGAGTCACCACTATAGGCGTAAGCACTCGTAGGTGCGTGGCGTCATCCTTGCAGTTGAGGGGGAGTACACCTTGGCCTAAGGTGGATCATGATAGAGAAATGGAGTCGCCACCAAGATTAGGTCTAGGAATCATAAATATAGCGCCTTTCATGGAAGGACTGATCTTTTACCAGATCAAGGACTTTAGGTATGGAGATGGGAAGGTGTTAGGCGCCTAACCCCACCCGAGTTATGGGTCAGCTTCCTCTCATTGTGTTCCAAGTCTAAATCTCATTAAAGGCAGGTTCAATATATTATTCTAACTCACATACACTCTAGCATGCATCTAAGGCACACAACATGGCATCAATCAACCAAGCCTAACATTCATCTATCATGGAATTTAAACAAACATCTCCAAGGGCACAAACTTCACTTGGTAGAATCAAGAAAATATGTTAAAGCATCTAAACACCATAGACATGGTATTCAACCAAGTGTGTTCATGTTATTTAGACATATCAAGCTCATACTCCAACCAATGCATGTTCATGTGAGTGCATGACTTACCTCACTTACCTCATCACATCATAACACCTATGCATCAATGCATATTCATGTTCATATGCATGTTTATGGTATCCAAGTAAATCAAAACCCTAATAAACATAAAGGCATGAAACAATGCAAACTGAGACAAAACAGGGTAAAAAAATGTATACAAATGTGAAAACTAGGTTAAATAGTGGCTAAACATGTATATAAAACAAAAGAAAAACAAACAGAAGGTGTTAGGGTCTCTGGGAAAGAGTATGCGTTCGCATACATAAGGCATGCGTATGCAGCCCATCTGTATGCATACGCATACTACGAGTATGCATACGTATGCAAACAACATGCGCACGCATACACGCCTTAAGAACCCTAACCTAGAAACTATAGAACAGAAACACAAAAGCAAAGAAACTAACAACCTAACATGCTTAGAAATAAACACAAATAAAACCTAAGCTTAAACAAACATATTAGAACACAAAAACTCAAATAAAAACATATATGAACAAAGAAAATCAATAGAAAGCAAAGAGCCAAAATTAGAAACTTTACCTTAACACTAGAACTTTCTAGAGTTTGATTTTGACCATTCCCCTCAGTCGATCTATTCACAACCAAATCAAAGATGAGTTAGTAAACTTAGAACTCAAAGATCAAGACCAGAAAATGGCTCAATCAAACAAAATTGTACTTGAGGATGTTTTGTGAAAAACTCCCTCTTTGATTCGCTATTTTCTAGTGAATCTTATGTGTTTTACCACCAGAATTTGTCCTCCCTAAAAATGTACCATTAATGGCTTTATATAGTCGAAAAATAAGGGTTTGGGGCAACTCCTAGATAATGTGGGATTCATTCCAAACCAAGTTTTAATGCAAAAAACCTTCATTTCATAGTTTTTGGAACCGTAGCATGTATGCGTACGCATGCATAAAGTATGCGCACGCAGAGATTGAGCATGCGTGCAAATATGCATGTATGCGTACGCATGTCCTAGGGTTTTTGTGGTCTTTATTTTCCAAAAATAGTTTTATTCACCTAAAAAGAATTTATATTTTCAATAGATGTTTTCCTCAAGTAAATGTTCATCTGACCGGGCCCTAAACCAACATTGGGTTTTAAAATTCTAACATCATTGGGGAATAGGGGCCTGAGTCGTAAAGGGTACGAAATGCAGTGTCTACAGGGAGTTGCTTGGTTAAAAATCCTCTCAATTTGGACTCCAAAGGAAGCCCCAGTTTAAATGTGTTTGCTGCTACTTTTTTGTTATACAACTCCTAGTACTAGTCAAAATAGGCACTCAAGGTCTCCCTTTCCCCCATAGACATTGACAATAGGGCGTCAATGGGATATAGAACTTAGCTACACATTACGAGCCTAGCCCTGAATGCTTGAATCAGCTACTTGAAGTTGTGGATAGAGCCCTTCTCCAACCCATTAAACCACCATAATTTCTAGAATATAAGGCCATCAATTGACTAAAGTGACTTGTGTACTCCACTGGGTTTGTTTTGTTGTTGTAGACAACAAAAGCGGGCTGGATGAAATGGTGTGGGAACCTTCTTCTTTCAATCTCTTCAGAAAAAGGGAACTTGAGATTCGCCTTAGTGCTTGGCTCATTGCATCTAGAGCTGTGTTGAGATGACCCGCTACTCCTCTTCCCGAGGATCTCTAATTATTGTAGGTACATTTTGGGGTTGATTAGGTAAATTTGAGGTCTTATGCTATTTTATAAACACTGATACAAATAGATGTATAGCAAATCAACTTTCAAATATATAGACTTAAAATACAAATTAAAAGCACACATTATCTAATGTACCAAATGATTAATCATTGATATAGGGGAAAAAAATTAAGCTTATTATTCTTGGTTTTTTTTTTTTTTTGATATAAAAAGTCGTGTGTGTGTGTATATATATATATATATAAATATAAAATACACCATATATAGTCATTTACAATGCTTTCATCCACACGACAACATAGTCCTCTTCAACGACTTTCAACTTTACAGACCAGCTACATATTAGAGTACCAAACACACTTATGCATTATACATATCAAAGAGACCAAGCGACAGAGTTTTTTCAAGCCAAGAACTTCTGAAAGAGGCTTTGAAATTTTTCCATTTCATTGCCAGGGAGAGCTACCAAAACATTAACCCCGCTATTGCTTCCACCACCTTCTTTGAGATCTGGGAACAACAAAATGATGTCCTTCCTATGATACACCACTGGACAACTATACCTTGGCCTCCCCCATGGATATTCTACTTCATCAAATCCTAATCTCCACCAAGAAGAAACCAAGAACTCCCCATGTGGAAATCCTTGGTACAACTCGCCCCAGTCTATCACAGACCTTGCATACTCATCTGTCATTCTCCTTGCACCTTCAGAAACCATCTCCACCAGCCTTGCAAATGGACCTTCATTCAATTCCTTGCATGTGGCTGTTGCATACGCGGTGAGGACCGCGTTTCCGGCATAAGATGGTGTCAATGGGGGGTTCAATCTTGGCCTTATGTCAACAGCGTAAAGGATGGTGGACATTCTATCCATGTTGATCCCTGTATCACATGATAATGCCTTGCACTGCCATATATGAGCCGTCACAACGTTAAAGCCCGTGATACGCGCATTCGGGTGAACCCCACTGGCAGCTTTGGCCTTTTCTTTGAGGATGTTGATGTTGTCCGAGGTCAGCCGGAAAATATTGAAGGCAAGGTCTTCTTGGGTGGCTACAAAGACAGAAGGGTTTGAGTCTTGGCCCATGGGGATCTTGAGCTGTACCAGCTCAGGGTGTGGGAATGTCACATGTGGCGGTGATCGTGAGGCCAGGAGGTGACGGTCATGGCTGAGAGTGACAGCCAGGGGTTTGTTATGACATAGGGCAGCCAGATTGTCCAAAAAGAGTTTGAAGCTTAGGCCATCCAATGTTGTATGGTTTATAGAGAGGCCCATTGCAAAGCCACCACACTTAAATGATGTCAACTGTAACAAATGAAGTAGAATTATGAAGCTAGTTCATTTTAATTACTAGTATTTGATTTAGGAACGAAATATGTTTAGGATATATATTTTTTTCTTTTCTTTTCTATTAAAATACTAATATTGTAGTCTTTATTATATAAACCTTATAAACTTATTTTTCATCTACCGTTAATAATTAGTAATTTTGACATTTTTATATTATATTATTATAAGATTATATGCTTTTTCTTTAAACGTAATAGTCGTCAAATCAAAATGATGGAGATCAACAATAGTTTCATTTATAAATTGTTCAAAATTTTAGTTTCTTTTAAAATAAAATAAAATATATTAAGCGCATGAGATTATTGATACTATAATAAATTATGTTTGATGACATGAAATTCCACATGCATATATGATAAATATGTAAAGATTATCAAATATAATGATTAGACCAACATAAATATTGATTTAATGTAAAATTATACATAAGCAAGCATGAAGTATTGGGGCTGGAAACCTAGAAGGAAAGAGAGATCAGAAACAAGTACACATTTATCACTTATTTCTAAGGTAGTAATATATTGTATATTCAATCCTTTTATTGTCCACAGTCCACAATCTATAAAATCAAAGATTGAGTAGTTAGATCCAATTAAAAAAAAAAAAAAAAACTAGCACGTGTGTAGGCTAGATATGAGAAGTTAGAAACCATAATTATGCAGTGATAATTCTAGTATAAAGTTATAATTTTTGCTGTAAGTTTTGTATGTGACAGACTGTAACAAGTTATTTATCCTTTTTACATTTACTTAGTACTTTTTCTCCACTTCTCCTAGAAATAGCAGTGGCAGAATTGCAATTTATTTATTTAATTTTTTTTTTCGTGGGGTTTGAATTTTTTTTATGCAATCTAATGTCCCTTTTTCTTCTCACTGCAGATCTATTTGATCGGGATGGTAGGTTGACTCCCCAACTAACTTATTAATTATAAGTTCATTACAAATTCATCTTTAAGGCATAAAGGAAATAAAAAGTAGCCAACTATCACCTGTCCACAAAGAGTAAGTAGAGTATTACAGAACATGATATCTTATCAAGATGGCAGATCTAATAATGGAGGTGGAAAATTGGTTGGTCATAAATGTCTTTATGTCTCCTTCAATTAATCGCAGGAAAGCCATCACAAGGCAGAAGTAAGCGAAGATAAAGACATTTTATTAACAAACGTTTGGGTACAGAACTACAAATCCTTCTATTTTATCAATTTTACTTGGAACCGAATACACCTATATTACAATTAAGAGATTATTTTTTAATAAGAAATGCTAACAAATGTCCATAAAAATAAGTTTTTATAAAAAAAAAAAATATTTTGATAACTTTTTTTATTTTTCATAAAAATTGTGTCAATATTTTATTAAAATAAATTGTTAACCAATACCTTAGCGATACTTATTAGCATGACCATTTTTTTATATCTAACAATATACAGGATGATATTTTATTTAAAATTTTAAATAATATAACACTAATATGTTTTTAGATTTATAATATTTAATTTGAAACAAAATAGAAGAATTTCTATCTTTATTTACCACCTTGAGAGTCGATTTAAAAAGGAAGAAAGAGAAATTATTTGAAGCTATATGGCATTGGATTTGTACCTGAAAAATGCATAGTGGCTGATCATCTGGTTTCAAGAAATTGGAAGTCTTACAAACCAGTTGAGCAAAAGCCGGATTGGGATAAACCAAATCTCCAATCTCATCCAGTGTATACTCACTAGAAGCTACCACAAAGCCAGCTCCAGCAGCATTGCAGTCAATCTCAAGACGAGATGTTTCAGAATTTAGCTTCAATCTTCCAGCAAAGAAATCATAGTGTACTAGTATTTTTGCTAGTGTGTTCTTGAGCTTGTCAGCTACAATTTCAGGGGAGAAATCTTTGTGCGATGGAAAGAAATGAACAGTTTCAACGTCAAAATTGAGAACTTGATCTATGTTGGATAAGAACAAGGTTCTTTTCTCAGTTTCTTGGGATGGAAAAACTAGAGACGATTTGTGAACAGTGACCTTGAGATCCTGGAGGAGCGACGGGGGTACTTGGTATATGGTTCCCATGGTGTGTTATTTTTGGTTGTGATATGTATGATCGATCATGTAATATATAGTAGTGTGGACCAAGGATATTGGAAGCAAAATGCTACAATAAATATGGTTCTAAGATATTGTGAAATATAGGTCCAAATCATGACACGTATCGGAGTGAAACTGCACACCATAAAATCATTAAATTTTCTCATAATTAAAGGTTTGTTTGGATACAGTTTATTTTGCTAAAAACTGAAAACTGAAAACTGAAAATACTGTAGCAAGATAATTTTTAAATGTATGAATAGTGTCGTAGAACCCGTGAACAGTGTGTAAACAGTGCATGAATAGTGCATTTTGTATCTGCACAGTGAATTCATGTCCATAAACAGTGCGGTTACTGTTCATATGAGCTGAAAAAAAAAAAAAAAAAAAAAAAAAAAAACGCAATCGTGAGGAAAAAACGTGAATTCAAACACTCACTAAAGCCTAGACCAGGTATTCAGCAAAAAAAAACAAAGCCTAGACCAGGTGAGATCCCATTACTTCTACTATTTGCACTAATTTTTTTTTTTTTTCAAATATTTTCATGAATAAAATGAGTATCATGAATATTCCATTTATCTGCCCGCTTGCTACATAATTACAAAAGTGGTTGAGTAGCTTTTATAGATAAAGGGAGACATGTATTCAACGGCTGTACATTTTGGTTGGAAAGAAAATGTGTGGTGGTGTGTGCTTGCATAGGTTCTAGTAATGTTTAGCTACTTTAACATGCAATTAATCTTCTTCTTCTTTTTTTTTCCTCCTCTCTCCCTTTAATATCATGGTGCACACCACAAAAAAGTTAGGTTTTTTTCGAGGGTCAAAACTCATGAAAAATTACAAAAAGCCTTAAAAAAAAAAAAAAAAACATTATTTTGAGGGTCTGAATGACCCTTGACGGCTTTTAAAATAAATTCCATTGAAAATTAAATTTCAACGACCTACGTGACCCTTGAAACAAGTGATAAAGGGTCTCCTCACCTCCAAAAATTTAAAAATAAATAAAAATATAATAACCATTTTTGATGGTATCCTAACACTCAAAATAAGATTTTTCTCTTTAAAATATATATATATATATATATATATATGTATGTATGTGTTTAAAAAATGAAGACTATCATTTATTCTTGTTACATTTCTTCTCCCTATCTAAAAAATAAAAATAAAAATAATTTTTTCTCCCTATTAGTCCACACCTACTGTTACACTTCCTCCAATCTTTCCCCTCCCTTTTTGCCTCTTTCTCTCCTCACTTCCAAAAATTTTAAAATAAATAAAAATATAATAACCATTTTTTATGGTATCCCAACACTCAAAATAAGATTTTTCTCTTTAAATATATATATATATATGTATGTATGTATTTAAAAAATGAAGACTATCATTTATTGTTGTTACATTTCTGTATGGTCACATCAACGACAATGTCATCATTTTCTTTCCATCCTTTAAAATATGTGTGTGTGTGTATTCCTCTTTTAAACTTTTCTTCTCCCTATCTAAAAAATAAAAATAAAAATAATTTTTTCTCCCTATTAGTCCACACCTACTGTTACTCTCTAGTTTACCATTAAACTTTCTTAATCCTTTTGTCTTTCTTATGTTTTGAATCTTTTTTTCCCATTTTATTTTGTATAAATTTTATATCATTTCTTCCATTTAATCCGTATTTTTCCTTCAAAAACTATATATATATATATATATCTCTCTCTCTCTCTCTCTCTCTCTCTCTACATTCTTTTGATGGATTTTTTGTTCTTTCTTATAACTATAATTAAGTTTGATGGTTTTTTTTTTTTCAAATGTGTTTTTTTTATTGGGTTAATAGTTATTTATTTATTTTTTGTTTATTTTTTGGTAATAGGAATTTGAGTTTATATTAAAATGCAACCTACATGGCTATGAATTTCACTATGCCTACAAATTGTTTGAGTGATAAATTATTATAAAATATATCTTTTATTCGGTTGGTTTCATTTTAGTTTTGGTTAAGATAACAAAGTAATTTTGTGATGAGTTTTAATTATCATGATAATTTCCTTATTCCTCAAGCAATGAATAATTTTAATATTAAATTTGAAATTTATAAATTCCAGTTGTATATAAGGAAAATATAATACACTACAACAGAAGTTAGAAGAATATGGTTCACATTAAAAAAAATAATAATAATGAAGCACACACAAAAATAAAATTATAATGATGTATTTGTAGAGCTAAAAGGATTTTAAAAAAAAAAAAAAAATACTTGCAGAAATCTTTGAAAAAAAAAAAGACAATACATGAAGCAATTATTACTTTTTTATATGTTACACCCCATTACATAATATATATATATATATATATATATATAACCAAAGCCATTGACCTTTTTTAGAGCTCCCACATTTTAAAATCATTTTTTTCTACACCAAATACAAATTACAAAACCCACACTTCTAATAAAACAAAAACAAAAACAAGATAAAGTTTTTTAAAAAATTCTCTCTTCTAAGCTCTCACTTTGTCTCACGCTAACATCTTCTTCACCCAAACATTAAACTCACCCTTTTCATCCCCCAAAATCAAAGCCCAAAACTCAGATCCTCCCACTACCGCCGTTGCCAACATGGATCACCGCCACTACATCAATTTCTCTCTGCCACTCCATCGTCACCCAACCTAGCCCATCATATTCTATGTCGGAAAATTATTTTGAGGTAATTAAAACATGTTTTTGAATCTGCTCAATTTCTATATATTGCTCTCTCTATCCACTTCATTTGTTCATGGAATTTCATTGGTTTGTGGCTGTGGGTTGCTTTGGATTTAAGTTTTTTTTTGTTTTTTGGTTTTTGTTTTTTTTTCCTTTGTAGATTTTCACGTTTTCTTCTTCTTCTTTTGTTGTCAAAGCTATCCCAAGAAGAATCATGAAATTTTTGTTATTAGATTTTCTTTTTCCCTTTTTTTTGTATGCAATTTTTATTGGATTTTTGGTTTCTTGGGATTCTTCTATTTGGTTTCAATTCTGGGTTTGTTTTAGTTGATAAATAGGTTTTTTTTTCTCATCTCCATTTAACATTGGTTTGGATTTTCTTTTTCCCTTTTTTTTGGTTATGCAATTTTTATTGGATTTTTGGTTTCCTGGGATTCTTCTATTTAATTTTAATTATGGGTTTGTTTTGATTTGATATATAGTGTTAATGTCGTCTTCATTACATTGGTTTTCCCTTTTTATAAATTATTATAATCTCCAGGTTTTCTTATATGATAGCCTACGAAATGTTATGTTAGGGCTACTGCTATTTTGGATTCAGGGGCCATTTTTTTTTTTATGGTAGGGGTTGGTTAGTATAGTTGTTTATATTGCTGAACATGTGTTTGATAGAATACTCAGGTGTTTGTTCTCTGATTCTTATTTTCCAATTCATTTGTGGTATTTCTTGAACAAGTTTGGAATGCTCAAGTGTTTTTTCTCAGATTCATTTGTAATATGCCTTTTGTTCTCTATTTAAAAGAATTTAGATACAAGAAATTACAAAAGGCTACGGATAAACTTGGTCTAAAATATAAGCGATATAACTCAGTTATATATGATTATGCAAGATAGGCCTGATATTAGATATTATAAATTTGAGGCAGAGATTCAGAGAGAGGGTTGAGAGAGACTTAACAAATAGCAAGCTATAATGAATACCTCTATCATTATGCAAAATCAAAAGGCATATTACAGATTTTTAATCTTTTAACTTCATGATCAAACTTGCCTATTTATGGGGTATCATATTACCTTTTAATTTGGAGTATGTACATGAAATCTTTTAACTTCATAACCAAACTTGCCTGTTTATGTGGTATCAAAAATACATAGGTACCTACAGAAACCTCATTCCATGTTTTCAATTTTTAGGCACAAAGGAGTTTGCACAGGCCATGAGAGAGAAAAAATAACCCTTGGTTATATTGAGCCTGGTGTTGCTGCAACATGGTACTCTCTTTTCTTTTTAAAATTCTCTCTTTTATAGAGTCTTTTGGAAGATTTGCAATGATTCATGACTATTGTCCTACTATTTTAAAGTAGAGTAAAAGATCGTTCTCATTGATGCCCACTTTCATTAAGTGTTGTTTCTCTTACACGTACACAAGCTGTTTGATAAAATTCCTAAGTGATTTTTTGTTGTTGTTCTAGAAGTCATAATACATGGAGAGTGGTAAGGAGGAAGATAAGTAGGGAATGTGATATTGTGTTGTTGATTTAATCAATGTGAGATGTATTTGTTGGCCTTATTTTCTCAATGTCATTTTTTTGTGTGATGTAAAAACATGACTGTCATTTTTTTTTATGTAGTTTAGGTTTTTGGTAGTTTTCATGTTTTAAAGCATGTTAGAATGTTAAATTTTTTGTTTTGAAGTCCTACTCTATTTTTAGTGTTGCTGTGTTCTTGGGTAGGGTTTCTGTGCCTGAACCCATGTGCACATAATCCTACCTACGCAAACTAGATTATGTATATGCAAGCTTGTTCATATGTGCGCATGATCCTGTCCAAAAACCCAAACCTTAGTTTTCTGATTCTGTTTCTTATTTCCTTCCATAAATTTGCTTCTGTTTTGAACCTCCTTTGTATGTGTGAGTCTCTGTGTCATTGTTTGTTTGCCTTTCACATGCTAAATTAGGGTTTATCTCGTGTTTTCTTGTTTTGATGCCATGGACACGCATTCACATGTTCACGCATTAATGCCATAGGTGCTGAAATGCAGCAAGGTAAGTAAGGTAAGTCATGCATTTGTATGTACATGCATTTTTTGTAACTTAATCTTGTTTAGGGTTGATGAACATGATATGGTGGTTTGAATACCATGATTATTTGCTGCCTATACTCTGCCTTGATTTATTGTTTATATGATTTTGCCTTGGATATGATATGTTTACATGATGATAAATGGATGTTAGAGTTGATATGAGATGCCATGTATGCTAGGTTTAGGTTGTGATATGCCATGATAGATGTATGCTTAGGCTTGGGTTGTGATATGCCATGATATATGTATGATTAGGTTTTTGGGATGATTGATACCATGTTGTATGCTTAGATATACGCTAGTGTGTGTGTGAGTTAGAATGCAATATTGAGTATGCCTTTAATAGGGTTAAGACATAATACACAATGAGAGGAAGCCAACCTTGGGGTTGGCGGTTTTGGGTGCCTAACACCTTCCCAAAACTGTACCTAAACTCTAAACCCATATCTCTTGTAGTAAGATCAAAAAGGTCCTTCCTTGAGAGGACGCTATATATATGGTTCCTTGATCATTGTAAAAACTAGATGGTGACTCCCTGTTGTGTCCACAGTGGCGACTCTACTGGGGATGATGAGTTGAATTCCTATGTGTCCTATGTCTAAACCTTAATAAAGGCTTATTCAATACTTTTTTGCACACACATCACTTAGTTCTATTATCCCTTTTACCTTGGTTGGTGATGAGTGAAAAGATGGAAGGCTCCATTCGGGCCCAAGTCTTTCGAAGTTCATCCCACTAACTCATAATGTGTATCGTTGCCTATGATGGGCTTTGACTACGTTAACGGTTTGCCACCAATCCACAAAGATTCGCTTAGGCCCTTGGTTGGAATCATGGCCCATCTAGTTGTCAGTGACCTGCTTATCTATCCTTTTAGCTTTAAGGAGCCTACCCACACTTAAAGAGATCCTAGATCCTATAAAAAAAGGGTACCTTTTTTATATCTCTTTTTTGTTCAACCATATATCTTGTGATCACCTAATTCTAAAGTACAAATAAAAGATGTAAAAATTGGAAGGATGGTCCTGAAGTTGTGGCATACCCTAAGACAATTGGGATAAAAGAAAAGAAGTTCTCACATATAAGAGGCTTATCCCTAAGTCCAAAGGTATATCTTAACTTGAAAGGTTCATAAGATCATAGCCTAAATTCTATCGTAAGTCCAAATTAAAAAGCCCTTTTAAAAAAGAGGACTTTGGGCCTATGTAGACACCGTATTTGTACCTCTTACGACTTGGGCCCCCATTCCCAATGATGCCTAAACTTTAAGGCCTAAGTCTAGTTTAGAGCTCAATCAAATATCAAATTGACTTGAGGAGTGTTAGAATGGAAAATATAACCTTCTAAATGAGCAAAAATCTATTTTTGGAAATAAATGACCAAAGCGGCCCTCGACCTATGTAAATCGATAGCAGCCTGTGTACGTAGGCATACTCTTGCGTACGTAGCTAGGATTTCAAAAACATAAAAAAGACAAGTTTTTTGCAATAATGGCTGAGGTTTGGAATGAATCCCACAACGTCTGGAAGCCGTTCCAAACCCCATTTTTTCCACTATATAAAGCCTTACATAGTACATTTTCAAAACATACAGAAAATCCTAAGGGAAAACTTAAGATTCACTAGAAAATAGTAAATTAAAAGGGATTTTTTCACAAAACATCCTCAAGCCATTTTTATTTGATTGGGACCTTTTCTGGCCCCAATCCTTTGAGGTTAAAGTTTCTAATCACTATTTTATGGAATTGTGATAGATTTGATTGATGGGAACAGTCAAAAATCAAGCTTGAAGAGCCTTTTGTTTAAGGTATCCCTTAAACCCTTTCTTTTTCTCTTTTACATTTTAATCTTTGTTTTAGCCCTTTTTTGCTTAGATTATGTTTATGTATGCTTGTTTAGGTTAGTTTTACAGTTCTTTCTATGTTCTAAGCATGTTTGGTGGTTAGAATTAGAGTTTTCTTTTCTACTCTATTTTTCAGCTTTGTGTTTTTGGGTTAGGGTTTTTGAACAACCCTGCGCATGTGGGATTTGGCCTGCGTACACAAGCCTCTGTCTGTGTGTGTAGGAATTTGCCCAGAAACTCTAATTCGGATTTCTGTTTTGTTTGGTTTGTTTGTTTCACGTATCTTGCCTCCGTTTAAACCCTTTTCGTATGTATACAAGTATCTGAGTCTTTGTTTCACATGCTTTATTTTTGTTTATCCCTCATATGCTAGATTAGGATTTTCTTTCATCTTGATGCCATAAACATGCATTCACATGTGCATACATGATGCCATAGGTGCTGTGTTGTTGAAAGATAAGTAAAGGTAAGTCATCCATTGGTATGAACATGCATTTGATGATGTATATTGTTTGAATGTTTGTTTTATGTCTTTTAATCCCAATTGTATGCTTTATATAATTTTGTGATTGCCCTGATACCTTGCTGCCATGATTAAGTTACTGCCTTGTTTTAGATGTATGATAGGGTTTTCACATGCTAGATGTATGCTAGGGTTTGTATATGTGCGTATGGGTTTGGCTCTCTTTTGTTTAAGGGTAGATATGTATGTGTTTTAGGATGAATGATGCCATTTTGTATGCTTAGATGTATTCTATTGTGTGTGTGAGTATAGATACAAGTGTTGAACATGATTTTAATGAGGTTAAGATGTAAGACACAATGATGGGAGGCCAACCTTAGGGTTGGGCAATCTTGGGTGCCTAACACCTTCCCAAGAACGTACCTAAACTCCAAACCCAAATCTCTGGTAGTAAAATCAAAAGATCCTTCCTTGAGAGGACACTATATATATGGTTCCTAGACCATTGCAAAAGCTAAATGGCGACTCTCCCTTGTGTCCACAGTGGCAACTCCATTGGGGATAGTGAGTTTAATTCCTATGTGTCTTACTTCTTAACCTTGATAAAAACTATTTCAATACTTGTTTGCACACACATCACTTGGTTTCTTTTATCCCTTAACCTTGGTTGGTGATGAGTGGGAAGATGGAAGGCTTTATTTGGGCCTAAATCTTCCGGAGTTCATCCCACCAACTCACAATTGGTGCCATCACCTATAATGGGCTTTGAGTACGTTAAAGGTTTGCTACCAATCCACTATGGAGTCCACTTAGGCCCTCGATTGGAATTAGAGTCTACCTAGTTGTGAGTGACCTACTTATCTATCCCTTTAGCCTTAGGGAGCCTACCCACACTAGAGAGATCCTAGACCCTATCACAAAAGATACTTTTTATATCTCTTGTTTGCTCAACCATATATCATGTGTTCACCTAATTATAAAGAACAAATAAAAGATGTAAAAATGGAAGGGATGGCCCTAAAGTTATGTTATGCCCTAAAATGTTGTGGGATAAAAGAAAAGAAGTTCTCACATAGCCTAATTGCTATCATAGACCCAAGTGGAAAAATCTCTTTTGAAAAAGAGGACTTTGGGCCTAGGTAACAAATATGCTATGGACTTAGCATCCAAAATCCTACAAAGCCAATATGAACTTTCCTAATCTTGGGCCTCCTTGTTGTATGCCTCGGCAGGGGTGACGTTGTGTTCAAGCCAGGGGGTTCAAATGAACCCCCTGACTTGTCAAAATTTTATTTATTTTTATATATATAAATTTTTTATTTAACTTTTGTTTTGACACTTCTAAAATAAAAATTTGAACACTAAGCCTAAATTTTATTTAAACCCAACTAAAATAAATTCGAATATGATCATCTTAATGCTACTTTCACAATATTTTCACAATAAATGTTATATAGCAAATTATAACTAGTTTTTATTTGGACCTATAATTAATATCACTTTTTACTTACCATTAACAACTTGCCACCTAGATTTTGTTATAAAATTTTTGTGAAAGTATTTTGTATTGAATATTATTAAAAAAAAAAAAAGTTTCATTTTTGCTCCTTTGTTAAAAATATATATGTATATTCTTTGCTGACTTACTTTACTTTACATTTGTGATTCTTTTCCATTCTCTTTATCTCTCTTTCTCTCTTCTATTTATTCTTAGTTTTTCTCTTTATTTAATCAAATTGTTTGATAAATACTCTATAGATTTTCAAGTCCAAGGAATGTTTTAGTGCTTGCTCAAATTCCAAGGGAGCGATCACATGTATGATTAAAAAGCCATACATGATTCTAAAAAAAAATCCATACACTTCAAAAGCAAAAACAGATATTAGTTACTGTTTTTTTTCTTTGTTTCACATTACTCCTAATTCTACTCTTAGGTGTGTTAGTATTCTTCTTTGTCATATATTTTTATTTAATTGACAATACATATAAATATAATAAGTTATTATTAATTTGACAAAAATTTATGATTAATTATTTAATTATATTTGTTGTCTTACTGATCTTTAAATAATTAATAACTTTTTTATATTATTGTACAATATAGTTGTAATGTATACTGAATTGTATTTAGAATGCTATTTTAGATTATTGTATATAATATGGAAGTTGTATGTACAAAAAAAAAATCATTTTTTATTTATTTATTCTCATGACAAATTTCTTGCTCTATCATTGTTGAACCCCCTAGAAAAAAATCCTGAAGTCGCCACTGTGCCTCGGCCCAAAATGATGACAACTTCATGAACTTTGTGAGGAAGGCTACAATATATTCTAGCAAAAAGGCTATTTCAAAAAAAAAAAAAAAAATGGTGAAAAACCCAAAGGCGATGAATACATTGTAAGCCCATGATTAAGAGAAAGGGTTGAAAATTTCTAAGTGCATTCTAATGAAAGCCCATCAGAGTAAGATAGAGCTTGATTGTAAATGGACCAAAGCCCAATAAAACAATGGGCAAAAATCAATGAGAGGGAAGGGAGTGATATTACATTTAGGCCTTTATTAAAATGAACTTAAAAATTCTCTATGGACATCTAAAGAATAAAAAAACCTTTAATTGGGACATGGACATAATGAAAATGGGGCTTCTTTTCAAGCATCATTGCGCCATCAAACTCAAGAAAACACGTCCCCACTCCCATTTGGATTCGAGAGAAAGGAAAGCACTTGATCAAGATTGAGGACGCACACCAAGAAGAAATAATGACTACCTCCGTGGAAGACTCAATGGATCCTTAAGGCTTTGGATGAACATGGAGAGGCCGTTAAGAAAATGGGAGGGCGTCTCACTAGGTTGGAGGAATCTAGGTTCAAGAAGCCTTCACATGTGGAAATCAATGACAATGAGAAGGAAGAAGACGAATGGGAAGAAAACAAAAAAGTGGAATATGAAAGGAACAAGCAATTTGAGAAGCTCACCATTGAAACCATAGCTATGAGGGAAAAAATGGAGAAAATGCAACTCGCTTTCCACAAGGCACAAGGGATGGATGATTACCTCTGTAACATGGGGGGAGTGAGTTCAAAGGCTCCTATTGCATTGCCTCCCAAGTTCAAGATTTCTAATGCGGAAAAGTTTTATGGGATTGAAGATCCGAAGCAACATGTAAAAAGATACTTAAGCATCGCTAAAATGAAGGGGCTAGATGCTTGGTATGCATTTCCCTTCTCACTCACGAGAGGTGTATCAAGGTGGTACTATAGCCTTGATCCAAGCAAAACTAAGGTGTGGAATGAACTAGTGGAGTTGTTTGTGGACCAATTCGTCTTTAACACCATGATTGATGTGACCCTAAGAGACTTGGAGACTACCAAACAATGTGTAGGGAAGACATTTTCTGAATACATAACTAAATGGAAGACCAAAGCATCTAGAATGGTCAATAGGCCAAATGATAAGGATCAAATCAACATGACCATCAAGAACTTGCTTCCGACTTATAATAGTAGGCTTTTGTCATTGCCTATTAGTTCATTTGGAGAACTATGTGATTGTGGGACAAGAATTGAAGATGCTATCAACAACGGGCAATTGGAGAAAGGTGAAAGTAAGCCTCCAACCAAGAAAACATATGGAAGGGGAGCAGCCACCACTAAAGCACCCAATCTCGTAATTGTGAGCACCATCATACCCCAAAAAACACTAGCCTACCCAAAGAAAACTTGCTGAGAATTCTCTAACCAAGGAATGACCCTTACCTAAGAATATGAAAACCTATCCTCTAAAGGATTCATCAAACCTTTGGACCCTATAACCATTCCTAATCCCATACCTCCCACTTGGAACCTCAATGAATATTGCCATTACCACCAAAAATCCGGCCACAAGACCAACAATTGCTTCTGCCTTAAACACGAGTTACAAGACCTCATAGACAATGGAACCCCCCTAAATCCCAACATTATCACCAAACCCAACATTATAAAGAACCTTTTACCTTATTACCATAGGGCTCCTCCTCCATATCAAAATTGGGTGCGAATAGATGAGATTGAATGAGATTGCTCAAAGTTGATAAAAGCTATAAATGTCCATATCAACGCCAAAGAAGTCCAAGGAATATGAGATTAAGAAGATGAAATCTTAAAGGAAGCAGTAGTGGTGTGGGGAATACTTCCTAAAGGAGTGACGGAATTAAAGAAAAGGGTCATGAAGGAATATATAGCAAATATCACTAGGAGTATAAAGCACTACAAACCATCCTTTTTGGAAAAAGGATCATCCTAGTAGAGACTTAAAGGAAGGGTCCAAGGCCACAGAACCTAAAGAAAAGAAGACAAAGAAGAAGAAGATAGGGGTCTTAATGCAATTGAAGAAGACCCATGCTCATGTGTCCGTATGGGGCTTACTTATGGCCTCTCAAAAGCATTGTAAGGCTCTTTTGGATGCCTGAAAGGGAAAGAAGTACCTATAGAAACTACACCACAAGAAGTTTTATCTCTCATGGGATTGAAGGTTCCTCACATCCCCTCCTTGCCTTTTTCGATGAAGATCTCCCTCCCAAGAGAGATACTCATGCTAGACTCTTGCAAATCACAATTGAATGCATAGGTGCCAAGGTTCCAGTGCTACTTATTAACAATGGGTCTGCCATGAATGTTTGTCCTTTTAGGACTGCCCTCACTATTGGCCTAGATATGGAGACTATCGCCCTTTCTCCCTTGATCGTAAGGCATATGACAACACAACACTTTAAGGAAAGTCATGGGTACTTTCAAGGCTCCTTGTAAGATTGGGCCAATAGAAACCATTGTGGAGTTTCATGTCATGGACATCACTCCAAATTACAATCTTTTCTTGGGAAGAGCTTGGCTTCACCCCAATGGGGTAATCCCCTCCTCATTACGCCAAAAGATAAAGATCCAATGGAAATGAGGGATTGTCGTAGTGCTTGGAGATGGTGAAATTCTAGCACCAGTTTGTGGACTCAAGGAAGGAGGAAGTGAGTTTCAAATGAATGGCTTTGAGTTCATTAACATGGCTGACAATGGGTTAAAGGATGAAAGGTATGCTACCAACTTGTTCCCATATTATAGCCATGAGGTGATTGTAATGATGAAGAACATAGGATACATGCCTGGTATGGGCCTTGGAAAAGAAGGAAGATGGGTAGTCGAGTTCCCTAATGTCAAGACTCAAGTAACTAGGGAAGGTTTAGGATTCTTTGAAGGCTACGACAGAATCAAGAATAACCTTGGCACTCTTAATGGGAACTTCGCGAAGGAAGGGGAAAACTTCCCTTATTATGGCTTCCCTGAACCTTGGGTAGGTAAGGATGGAAAGGTGTATTTGGGTTAGGAAATGTTCTTTAATAAAAAGCTCACCTTTAAGGAAAAGCCTACCGTGGTGATCAAAGAGGTACAAGAAGAGGTCAATTAGATGAACTACATGGATGCTAAAACAATGAAGACCATGATAAAGATGAGTGGGGATGTGTTTGCAATCATTAATGAAGATCCAAGTGATCCTTCCAAATTCATCATGCCTGTTGTGGGGCCCATTAATAATTGGACTTGGGTTAGGATTTCTGAAAACATGGGGAAAAAGTTTTGTAATGCAAGTTCCAATGTACTTTTCAAAATTTGAAATAAGATGAATCCTGATTTGGCTTACTTTGATGTGTCCTATAACATTGAAACTTTGCACGTAAATGATTCAAATGAATTTGAGAATGAAATTAATAAACAATTGGAAAAGAAAATTGAACCTATGGAACTAACTCTTAAAACTATTAATTTGGGCAATAATGAGAATCCATGCTTAATTAAATTTGGCTTAACTCTAAATGAAAATGAAAGAAATGACCTTTAAGAACTCCTCATGGAATTTCAAGAAGTGTTTGCATGGTCTCATGAAGATATGCTCGGAATTGACCCTGAGATAGCTCAACATCACATTGATACTCATTATCACATGGTACCCATCAAAAAAAATTGAGAAGAATGAGGACAGAATGGCTCTTAAAAATCAAGGAGGAAGTCACTAAGCAATTAAAGGTAGTATTCATCAAACCCGTACACCAAGTCGAGGGATATGTGTTGATTTTAGGGACTTGAATAAGGCATGCCCTAAGGATGACTTTCCTCTCCCTCACATTGATCTCTTGGTGGATAACATGGTAGGAAGTGCCTTGATATCTTTCATGGATGGCCTTTCAGGGTACAACCAAATCAAGATGGCTCCCAAAGATATGACCAAAACCACTTTTACTATCGAATGAGGAATCTATTATTACACCGTGATGCCGTTTAGCATCAAGAATGCTGGGGAAACCTACCAAAGGATGGCTACAACCTTGTTACATCATATGATGCATAATAAGGTGAAGGTGTATGTCAATGATATGATAGTGTAATCCAAGGATAGAGAAACCCACACTGTAAACTTAAGGAAGTTCTTCAAGAGGATTAAAGAGTATAGGCTAAGATTGAACCCCCAAAAATGTACCTTTAGAGTAACCGCCGGAAAATTGCTAGGCTTCCTAGTGAGTGATAAAGGAATAGAAGTCGACTTCTCTAAGATCAAAGCCATATTGGAGATGCCTCCACCTAGAAGTGAGAAAGAGATAACGGGTTTCTTGGGTTGATTACAATACATTAGTAGATTCATTTCCAAGCTCACCTCCACTTGTGAGCCCATCTTCATACTCATAAGGAAGAATGAACCACATACATGAAATAATGAGTGCCAAAAGGCCTTTGAACTTATCATGGAATACCTCCTCCACCCACCCATCCTAGTGCCTCCACAACATGGAAAGCCTTTACTTCTATACCTCTCTATCATAGGGGATACGGTTGGAAGTATGCTTGCACAAGAAAACGATGACAAGAATGAGAGGGCCATATACTACTTGAGCAAAAGGTTCCATGATTATGAGACTAGGTACACTTCCATAGATAAGTCATGTTTTGCACTTGTTTGGGCTGTACAGAAGTTGAGATGTATCATCTTACCTTTCCAAATATTGGTGGTAGCAAGAATGGACCCATTGAAGTATGTGTTTGAGAAGCCTGCTTTAAATGGAAGATTGTCAAGATGTTTGATCTTATTGGCAGAATTCGATTTGAAGTATGTGGCTAGGAAAACTATCAAAGGGAGCGTCATGTCGGATTTTTGTGCCAAGAATCCTATAGAGGGGGAAGATGGTAATGAAGACTTTCCAGATGAGGACATGGAAGATTTACTTTGACGGATCCATAAACCAATATGGGAATGAGATAAGAATACTTTTAATCACCCTCGAGGGATCTCACATACCTTCGGCAATCAAGTTGAACTTTGAGGCAACTAATAACATGGTTGAATATGAGGCTTCTATTGCCAAAATGGAAGCTCTTCGAAAATTAAGGGTAAAGGAGGTCGAAGTCTTTAGAGATTCAACTTTGGTTATAGCCTAAGCACAAAAGTTGTGGAAGGTGAAGGAGGAACACTTGAAGCCTTATCAACAATACTTGAAGGACTTGACCAAGACCTTTGATAGGATTGAGTACACAATCATCCCTAGAGCTCAAAATCAATTTGCGGATGCCATGGCTACCCTAGCCTCCATAGTTTAAATACTAGAAGGAGTATGGACATGACCTTTGGAAATTGAGCAAAGTTATGAGGAAGTGCACAAAGGGAAGACTGAAGCTTTAGTAATGACCATAGAGGAAGAAGTTCCATAGTACTATGACATCATGAAGTTCTTGGAGTTAAGGGCATATTTGGATGGTGCTGACAAGAGAGAACGTCGTTCCATTAGGATGATGGCAATACAATAAATCCTATGTGGAGGGCACCTCTATAAAAGGTCCTATGATGGTATACAGCTTCGTTGCTTGAAGAAGGAAGAAGCTAAGAAAGTAATGGAAGATGTTCATCAAGGGATTTGCGGCCCTTACATAAATGGGAGAATGTTAGCCAAGAAAATTCTTAGGATGGGATACTATTGGAATATGATGGAGACCGATTGTGTAGACTATGTGAAGAGTTGCCATGATTGTCAAACATACGCCAACTTGAATCATGTACCATCTAGTGAGTTGTATAGCATGTCTTCTTAATGGCCATTCTCAGTTTGGGGCATATATGTGATCGGAAGGATAACTCCTAAGGCTTCAAATGGGCATGAATACATTCTAATGGCAATTGACTATTTCACCAAGTGGGTGGAAGCAGCCTCTTACTCTGTATTGAAGGCTAAGCATATGGCTCGGTTCTTAGAAAACAACATCATATGCCGGTTTGGGGTGCCCTAAGAAATTATCTTCGATAACGGTGTCAACTTTGAGGGTGAAGTTCGGAGAGTCATGGAAGAATATAGCATTGAGTATAACATGTCTTCACCATATCGACCATAAGTTAATGGGGCCGTAGAAGCAGCTAATAAGAATGTGAAGAACATCCTTGCCAAGATGGTAATGATATACACAGATTAGGCCGAGAAGCTTCCGTTTGCCTTATGGGGTTATAGAACTTTTATCCGTGCATCGACTAGGCCAACACCTTACTCTTTGGTTTATTGTAGTGAGGCGATGCTTCCTATTGAGGTGGAGTACAATCTTTGAGGGTATTAGTGGAAACTAAGATCCTAGAAAAGGATTGGGCTAAGGCGAGATATGAACAATTGGCAATGATAGATGAGAAGAAGGCTAGGGCACAATATCATGCATAACGGTACAAAAAAAGGAATGCTAGAGAAAGAGGAAAAAAAATTTAAAAAAAAAAAAAAAGAAAGAACAAAGGGAAAGAAGAACTCACTGCCTTAGTGTTTGGAGGAAAAGGGTAGCCTATAACATTGGGATTACGGGGCATGGCGCACACCCGAGCAAAGCCATCGAGGCAATAAGCATAGACCGTCTAAGGGAGGTGTGGAGGATCAATTAGCTCACCGACAACAGATTCCTCCTGCTACAAGTTTTCCCCCATTAGAAGCCATGACAAACAAGGTAAAGGAAAAAGAAAAGAAGAAGAAGAATTGGGCATATACTTGAGCAGTAAGGGGCGGGTGAGGTTGAAGTCCTCATAATCTAATCCATCAAGGAGTTGCCCAGTATAGGGCATGCCACTTCTTCATGAGTTATACTCAGCATCAGTCATGAAGAGTGGGGAAAGCATGAACTCAGAAGGATCCATCAGAATCTGTAGTTCATCTTTCCCCACCAATTGACACCGCACCCTTTCTGCTAAGTAGAATGCCCTCAAGCCCACTTCTTTAAAGGGCCGGGTGATCTTCGAAGTAAAGATGGCAAGGGCTTCTAAGTCCAGAGAAGTAGGAAAAGGCTGGCCGACCTATGGAGTCCAGTTAACCTATAATGATATAAGGTTAGAAGAAGAGTATCCTAAAGGAAATGCATGAAGAAGCATGAAAACTAGAACTCTTAGACTTACCTCATCTGAAGTCAACCTAGCAAGGTGGGCCCCTCACCCAAGAGAATTCCTTCAAATTTAGATTGATACCTGAAGTTATGAGACCATACCTAACAATCCACTGCTACAAAAGGAAGCATAAGCCACAAGTCAGATGCAAGATAACAGTTTGCATGATGATAGTTTGCAAGATGACAGTTTTCAAGATGATACAGTTTACAAGACTACAAGCTACAAATGGAAATACAAGGAATGGAAAGAGAACTAACCTTGAGGATCTTCCAAGGCCCCACAAGCTGTCGCAAGGTGCCCCAGCTAAGAGTGTCGAAGGTAGGGTAAAGATAGGCAAGACATGCCTGCCCCTAGTTGGCCCTCCGTGCCTCTACAAAATCCTGAAAGAGGGTCAGAAACCTTAAAGACACAGTTTACCCACCATTAGCAAAGAGATAAGCTCTCAACAAGTGTAGAAGAAAAGCCCTTGCCATCTAGATGCGCACCTCCATAGTCCTTTGTGGGAGAAGCATATAATCCAACACCAAGTCAAACTAGTGAATAGTCTTTGTCGATGCTAGGCAGTGAATGGCTGGAAAACCGCTGGGCCTTTGTTCGACCACCCGCAGTGGCGACGCTCCCACGCGCGTGAGGCCCGTTGGAGGCCCCTCTCGATAATTGTGTGGTTTAACTCTGGGAGTTTTGCGTGGAGCTTCGGGTGCTCTCTCTCTTGGTGGAGAAAGGTTGGTCTACCTTTGGAGTTATGGCAAGAATCTTGGCCAAATTTTAAGGGATTACTAAAGGTAAGTGAAGTCGCCACCAATCATTAGGTTTTTCTAAGGTGTGATTGGTCACTTATTTCTAGTTGATTTTATTACCGATCTTAGGCTAAGTTTGGTTACGTATGGGGAAGGTCTTAGGCACCCCACAATGCTTGTCCAAGGACAGTCCTTTGTTTTAATAAAACCTCAATTTCTGGATATTGGCAGTGAAAAACATGATTTTAACATTGGCTTTCGGGGCTTTGCATGCATGGGGATTTGAGGTTTGGCTTTTGAATAGGTGTGGTCCCAATCTATGCTTTCCTAATGCTTTTAGGAAAATACTAGATTTCCACAGTGAAAATCCGACAACATGTCACCTTACTTTTGTGGCAGAAATTAGGCATCGCTTTGCCTTAGATGACATGGACTGTGACAATCACATTGGGAGAGGCGAGCAGGTCTATATAAACATACATCATGCAAAATGTTAGCACACAGAGCAGGAAAGTAAATGCCTACATCCCTAGAGCATGGCCCAAAATATAGGCACAGGAAAGTAAATAGGGGTCGCCATACTGTAGAGATGAGGACGAATGGTACATGGCATGATATACCTAATATAACCCATCTAAGAGAGAAAGGAGGGAGGAAGGAAGGGGGTTTAAAAGTGTACATAACCAAATGGGAGAGGCTAGACCCCTAAATCTATTGAACATAGCCGCTTGGCTCATATCTACATGCTTGCATCTGCATCTTTTTTACTTGCGCCTGGGAGACTATGCCCTAGTTCCATGCGTCCTCACTCCATGTGTGTACATGCAAAGGAAAAGCCAAGAATCTAGTAGACAAGCAATTGAAAAAAAAAGATGTGTAGATAATGCACAATGGGTATAAAGCAAACAAGCATACAAGTGAAGCAAGTATAGCATATGGTAGGAGACATGATAAGCAACAAGATAAGCAAGCAAACAGCAAGGCAAACAAACAAGGAAGCAAGAAAACAAGAAAGAAGGCAAACAAAAGATGGTGTCCACCAGGGGACAAATGTAGGTTTGGATCGAATGTGCATAACTTCATTATGTTGAAGTATGGATGACACACTAGCAAGCAAAACTCATGCATGAACATGTAAGCAAGCATGTAAAGATGCATAAAAAGCCAATGAGTGACACAAACAAGCATGGTAAGCATAGCATCATACGGAGTGGAAAAGGGAAGGCTACTCACGAAGCAACCTAGCATCCGGAGGTGCCTCCCAAATGGTTACATCCGAACAAGGCCACATGGGTGTTGGATGTAACTACACAAAGTCAAGCCCATGGAGGGCGCCAAACATTGCAATGCATAGAACTAGAGAGGCTAACACAAGCATAGAGCATAGAAGCAAGCAAGCATAGACATGCAAATAGGAATGATCCAAACCCTTTTCATATGGGCCATGGTACATGGACGATGACAAAGATCATCGGGTCTGAACCACTAGGCCAAAATGCAAGAAAATGCGATAAAAGGAACAAAAAGGCTACAATAGCACATGGCATGACAAACAAGGTCTAGGCCCAAGCACATAAACATGGCATAGAGCATCTAAGCACATAGATCTAACATAGGAGATGGCACAAGGCATATAGCAAGGAAGATCCAAACACTAAAGCACACGGAGCCGTAGATCTAAACATATAAGCATGGCATACATCTAAGCATGTGGAGGGATAGACATAGGCATAGGAGCATAAAACATGCATACAAACATGTAAATCTAAGCAAGGCATAGCCGAAGACATGATATCAAGCATGTGAGCATGTGGACTTGAACATCAACACATGGGAAAGAAAAGATCTAAGCATCTAAAACATGGCATAAAACATAAAACATGTAGAAAAGGCAACTAATACATGAACAAACATGGAATCATATGGAAATAAACCAAAAACATACTAGAAGCAAAACAAAGCAAAGAGCATGTGAGATAAAGCAATAAATCATGTTATTAAGGCAAGAGAAAGCAAGATAAAAGCTAGATGAAGCTTTAAAGAAAAAGGGATATGGATAGTAGCTAAAAAGCTACATCCATACCCGTTAAACCTCAAATCCAAGGTATGGAACCAAGGAGAGGAAGATGGAGGCTTTGATGTGTTTTTTGTGTTTGGAAGAGCGAAGAAAAGCTCAGAATTCTTCCAGGCAGAGAGCAAGCAGCCAGGAAGTCCCTTCTTCTTTTTTGGGTCTGGGGGTGCTTAGGGCCTTTTACAGCCCCGACACGCTTTACGAGGTGGCGCACCTTGTAGGGCCGCCACCTATGAAGCTCCTTAAATGGGGTTTGAATGTTCAATATGTGTATAAAATGCTATGAGTGTTTAGACCCCCAATTACAAAATTATCATTTCAAGCTTAATGTCAAACAGTATATGTACGGAAAATGAACATAAGCTAATAACATAATTGATAAACAATCTAAACCAATTAAAATCACATCCACAGCAGAAATTAAATGGCAAAGATTAAGGGAAGAGAGATGCAAACACAAGGATAATACAATGATGTGTTATTGAAGAGGAAACCGAAGCCCTCGGCGTAAAAGCTCTCCGCCGCCCTCCAAGCGGTCAATAATCCACTAAAGAATGACGTTGGGATACATGAACAGTATAAGACCTTCCAAGCCTAATCTACCCAGTGTACGTAAGCCCTCCAAGCTTTTTGCTCCAACGAGATTGCGCCGAACCTTTGTCTTCATTAGCTTACTGGATTCCGCTATAGCCCATAACATCAACCAATAACCGTTGGTCCCTTCCTAACTGCTTCCCAAAGCACCAAAAAGCCTTCTCACAGATGTGGGTATGGTGAGAAAAGGATTTGGGCAAGAACCTCTCAAGGATGTAACAATGGAGAGGGTGAGAGTAGAGGAATTTGAAGAGTCTTTATGTAAATATTTTGGATGAGTCAATCTTGTTTTTCTTTAGGTTTTCTCTCCTAAAATTCTATCTGGAAGCTCTCTACATATCATGGGTATAAGGGTCTATATATACTGGTGCGTGTTTGAAATGCGTAGAGTCATTTTTCCAAAATAGAGCTGGCTAGCGACTTGGCCTTGCAACTTAACTGAGTCATGAGTTCAAGCCGCGAGCTAACTAAATGGCCAGTCTGGACTTCTTATCCTGTAGTGCTACAGCTGGCATAACGGTTCAACTTCTCCGCATTCTTCACTCATGTGCATCTTCTGGTGCCTTGCCAGTCGCGAGCCACTTGTGAGATCCAGTCGCGAGCTGCTACTTCACTGCACAATCTTGAGCATTTCTTCACACTTTCTCACATACTACCCTTACATGATTCCCACCTAAATACAGGGTTTCTAAATGCTGAATTACAAGCAAATTTAGCATGGCATAAAGTTAACAAGATGGTTGATTAAATTCAACCTTACAGGTTGATCTTGACACCCTTGGAAAGATCTTGACTTCCAGTTTCTAAAAAGGTATGGAACTAAAAAATCCAACGGTTGGATCAAAAGTTATGGGTCCAGAAGTTAGTGGTGCATCAATCGGTGCGTTAAAAGGTTTCGTGATATCTCGACGATATCAACCCATGAGTAGTCGTTGGAGTGAGAATTTGATAATCTTCGCAATGGCGTAGGGTTCAACCCGTTCTAACGGCCAGATCAAAATTGGGGTTTTGGGGCCCACTAAGAGTCAACTCCGGGTCAAACTTGGTCCAAGTTGCCAAAAATCTTCAAGAAGCTTGGGTTTGATGTAAAACTATGAAAAGTGAAATTTTGAGGGGATTTGACCTTGTTTGACTTTCGGCCAACCTAGGGTTGACCAGGGGTGTTTTGGTCATTTTGGTTGAAAGAGGCACTTTAAGTGCTCCGGTGTCCAACACTCACAAACATCATTTCATTTCTTATGTGATCTAAATGAAAACCACATATAAAAGACTTATGAAAAGACCTTATGAAATTCTGTATGTTTCCCTCCTTATATACAACTGATTATCTGATTGGGCTAGCCTTTTAGGCCATTCCAATTAGGCACTAGTGTGTGGCTTGGATTGGGACCAAAAGAGACCAATAAAACACTAGCTCCAATGGGCCTTGGGCTTTTCTGTTAACTCTTGACAAGTCCAAAATTACCATTAATTATATTCAATAACACTATAAGAATATAATTGCACTCTAGGCCTTATCTATAAATTATAACCCAAGACTTTATTATACATGCAACACCTTCATTAAAATATTCGTAGTAATACAAAGTCATGAATGTAGACTGCCACTTTGAAGATTACTACATCTTAATCCTTGAATACCCGGTCTAATCCTTTATGTTATTCATCATATATTTATGAAATCCAATTCCATAAATATATACTTTAGTAATTCCTTACTAAAGTGGTTGGGCCCAACATTCTGAATAACCAAACCCAATAAACTTATCTCAAGGGAATATTTTATGTCTTCGTTAAGAGTTTATAAATTCCATCTTGAAAATATATGTTTCATTAACACTAAATGCGGCTGCCCAACGTACTGAGATTTTGATCATAACTTATAGATCTCACTCCTGATATATCAAAGCAATCTACATCTCATGATCAGGTTCATTATTCTCTCAGGATTTAGAGTTGATGTAAATAGAAGTCGTGAGATTTATTATTCAATTGACAGTCGTTAGGAGAATAATAAATCTCACAGCAGTCCAGTTCAATATGTCTTACTTTTAAAACATATCAACATACCAACTAGAAGTCTCCACTTTCATGATCAAGACAAATCATCTTAGTTGACATGTTAAAGTCTTCGTAGATGAAATACCCAATTTCATCACCGACTACAAACTAAAATTCTGAGTTTACAAAGAACTTGTGATTTATATCTTTCTATGACTTTTCACATAAATCACATACTATGCATCTCATGAACTAAGATAATGTCTCATTAGTTCATTTATAAATAGTCTCATATAATTAAACAATTTAATTATTTATGACATGCCAATAAATTGGATTTTTAGGGCATAAACCCCAACACAAAATACGGTATCAACAGCTGCCCCTTCTTTATCTGACTTGTCGAGTGCAATGAGAGGGGTTGGATAAAGAACATGAATTTGAATTTTTTTTCCCTTAAATTGTGTGTGAAGGCTACTCATAGATCAAGACCGGTTTTTACCTGGTTGGACCGACCTGCAGTAGCTGCTTCTAAAATAATTTCTGGACTTGTCTCTATGCTCTGGGGAAGGAAAATGAAAAAAAAAATTTTGGAAGTTTGACTGGGTCGACTGGTCAACGTTAATTGGTCAACGCTAACTGTCAACCCTTTAGGATGTGTCAAGTAGCCCAGGTTCTATAAAAGCCCCTTTTTGGCTCATTTTGACCTCATTTCACTCTTTCCTTTGACTTCTCACTTCTAAAAAATTCTTTGGAGCGACTACGAACTTAGCGGGTCTGGCTTTCCAAATTCAGTTTTCTACTGCAACCTTTTCTGCACTTGAGGTTAGTGTCTATTTTTCCTCTTCTCTTCCTTTTTTTCTACAAAATGTTAGTAGCAATACCACCAAGGATGCATGCTTGTGTTTATTTTATTTTTGGTATTTTCATAAGCATATATATTTTTTGCCATGATTTATGCCATGCTATCTTAGAAAAATGCATATATTTGTTTTTTGCTTATTGTCTATGTTATATGGGTGTGAAAATATGTGGAAACTCAAATGTTGAAAATAAAATACGGGACATAGGTTAGGGGACTTACTTGGTAGTCGGGAATAGTGGAAATGGTGAGACGTATGGCATGGCCGCTAATTAACCTCAAGATAGGATGTGAGCATACGGCATGGCCACTAGTTAACCCACTATAGATTTGGAACTTGAAAACTTTTTAGTGACTTGATAACTGTGATGGCGAGGCATACAGCACGGCCGCAAGTTAACCTTAAGATAGGATGTGAGCATACGGCAGGGCCGCTAATTAACCTATTATAGATCAGGAACTTGAAAACTTTTTAGTAACTTGATAGCTGTGATGGTGAAGTGTGCGACACAGCCACTAGTTAACCTCAAGATAGGATGTGAGCATGCGGCACGGCCGTTAGTTAACCCACTGTAGATCAGGAACTTGAAAATTTTTAAGTGACTTGATAGCTGTGATGGCAAGGCGTACGACACAACTGCTAGTTAACCTCAAGACAACCACTAGTTAACCCACTATAGAGATGTACGACACGCCAGCTAGATAGTCTCCAAATAAGATGCGAGCATACAGCCTGACCGCTAGTTAACTCGCTATAAGATGTGAGCATACAACACGATCGCTAGTTATCCCACTATAGAGATGTATGGCACGACCGCTAGATAGCCTCCAAATAAGATGTGAGCATACGGCATGGCCGCTAGTTACCCTGCTGTAGGATGTGAGCATACGGCACGACCGTTAGTTAACCCATTGTAGAGACTCTTGTAAGAATCTGTTTTCTTGTGAGAACATATGTCTTACTTGAACCTGCACAACATGCTACGTCCCATGAGGAGACCAAGGGAAGGCCCTCATTTATGCTACGTCCCACGAGGACTCTTCTTCTGATGATGAGACTGTTTCTGTTGGTAAGTAGGTGGCTCAAGTTCTGTAGACCCATTTTGACCGCATTCAGCTGAGATTGTTAGTGCTTCCTCTAAGTCTGGCACTATTTCTATTGGACTTCCTCACGACACACGTCAGTTATGGATAGAGGGGCTCGAGTGGAGCGATGATGGCTGAGGATCTCATATTTGACCTAAAGGTTGATTTGTCAGCCGAGGAGGAGATCAATCCAGATTTAGGCACCCGGAGGCGCAGTTTGAGGCTAAGATTCCTGCCACGTCAGGCCGGGGTCGATGCTTACACTAGAGCAGTGGATGACAGTATTAGGGACACTCACCTTCAACAGGGGCTAAAGAGGCATCCTTCCGCTCAGGTGAGGAAGCGACAGGTATGCTGCCTTCATTTTTCATCATCTAGATTCCTGTTGAACGCATATGCTGCTAACGGGTAGCTCTTGGTTCTGAATGTAGGGGCCCGACAAGATCCGTGGTCGGGGTGCTTGGTCTACTTTTCTTCGACAGTTGTCTGACCCTAAAACCAACAAGTGCTAAGCAGATTTCTTGAAAAAGCAGGGGTTCAAGGATTTTCTAAGGATCCTTCTATATACCATGAGGCATGGGATTGGGAATGCTTTGGTGCGGCGGTTTCATGCCGAGAAATACAAATTTCATTTGAGTTGCAGGGAGTATGTGATTCTCCCTCTTGACTAGATAGCCATCCTAGGCATTAGATTCTACAGAATCCCGATTCCAACTGATGCCATGAGCTTCGAGATGGCTTGTGAGCTCTTGGGGATTCCTCTCCCACTGTCGAAAGGCACGAGTGCGTATTTTGGGCCTACTGCTTCACCACAAATCCGTACTGAGTGGCTGCAGGGTAGCATCCCCTAGAGTGTAGCACCGACTAACATCCACCTTCGCCGGTTCTTCATGTATTTCCTCTGTAGTTGCTTTTTTGGCAACAACTGATCAATATTGTCATACTAGCTGCTGTGGGCTTTGAAAGCAATTTTAGATGTTGGGGGTTGTGACTAGGGGTCCATCACTTATTGCTTATTCAAGGCCTTCTTGAGGCAAGCTTCATAGCTGGATTTCAGGAGCTTGGAAGGGTGCTGGCAAATCTTGATATGGTGGGCCTATAAGTATATTCCAGCCTTGTGACCACGGTTCACAGGTTTGTCTACGACCATTTATCCTCAAGCTTATGCTTGGTCTCTCTGCACTATTACTAAAGTTGTCTTGGTGCAGTCGGTTACTATCACTACGACTTTGGATTGCATCACCGGGGGTGAAATAGTGGTTTGTCCTTATGATGGCTCACTATTAGGGAGACCGGAGCTTACTGTTGCCATGGGCTAGTTAAGAGTACAATGCTGTTCTGGGCCCTATTAAGTTGGAAGTTCTTTTGGCTGAGAGGACCTTCCATCAAGTCATGCCAGTTTTTGGGGTACCTAGGGACCCATCCCTCTCAGTTTGTCATTTGTGTCCATCGCTGTGGACAATCCGGATTACGCGACGGGCTCCTTTGATGCATATATGGATACTAGCATAGACTATGCCACTTGGTTTGCAGTGTCCTTTATTGGACCTATTATGGGAGACGTCCCTATGAGTGGCGGCAGAGTGCTGGGAGGCATTGCTTGTGCCCAGGTAGCTTCTAGAGTTAAATGGAGATCGCGGGCTGAGACTTTGTAGGCCAGGACGATAGAGGTTGAGACTGCTGCTGCTGCTAGGGAGGTGCATATGCAGGAAGAGATTGCTCAAGCGGTTGCTTGAGAGAGGGAGCTTTAGCAGAGGGATAGAGAGGCTTGTGCTACTACAGCAGACAAAAAGAGGACCTAGCTTCAGGGCGAGCTGGCCATACTTCACAGCTATACCATGGTTTTTATAGGAGAGTTGCGGGTGGCTCGTGACCATATTCTGCCTCTACCTCACATTCTAGGTCGGGGGCCCATTATTCCTCCATACGAGCTTGGGTATATGCCAATTCCTCCGAGCCCAGTAGGTGGTTGTGGTCCCTATGCTCAAACTCAAAGGCCTTCTCAAGATCGAACATACACTTCAGGTGCTTCAGGTGGAGCTAGTCCTTCTACTGGCCCTTTTACTAGCGACGACAACGATGATGATGATGATGATGCTAACTAGTTTATCAGTGACTTCTTTAAAGATGATGATTCCCAGTAGGGTTAGCTTCCTGTTGTAGCAAGACGTTGCCCCTGCGTGGGCATGTATGTACCTTCCATGTATTTTGTAGATATTGCCCCATTGTATGCCTACTATGTATGTATATTATGCATCACCTCTTGATAGGCTAGTACATATGTGTATTATATTGCCCCAGAGTGGGCCTTGATGTATGATATTATCTCTTTGCTTCATGATGTATGTATAAAAAAATGCAAAACTCTGGGTAGGACTTACATGTGTGAGAAGTAATGCCTCTGGGTATGACTTACATGCATAACTCTAGAAAATTGCCTTCGAGAGGGCTGTTGTATCACCTTAGAAAAGTCTCCTTTGAGAGGGCTATTGATGTGTGTGAAAAACAATGCCTCTGGGCAGGACTTACATGCATAACTCTAGAAAATTTCCTTTGAAAGGGCTACTGCTGGTGTAGGAGAAACAATGTCTCTGATTAGGACTTACATGTACAATCATAGAAAAAATCACCTTTGAGAGGGCTACTGACGTGTGTGAAAAACAATGCCTCTAGGTAGGACTTACATGCATAACTCCAGAAAATTGCCTTTGAAAGGGCTGTTGATGTACCGTAGCTTTACGATTTTATCCATGAGTCTTGACAATGATCGTCCCATCGGAGGGAGAGAGAATGGAGAGATCGCATGAGATAAACTGCCCTAGTTTAGTTTAGGGTTTCATACGATTCTCATCATGAGGGAAATATCCTCAGTGGGACGGGCCCATCCTTGCATAATGGATTAGGCAGAGAGAACCGCATGAAATAAACTGCCCTAATTTAGGGTTTTGCAGGGTTCGAAGCCTGCAGACTGGGTAAATATGGACTTGACTTCATAGGCCATACCAAATGCTGGTAATAAATGTAGATATTCTAAACAAGATCTCCTTAAACACGCTATGATGTGGTATGCACTAATCGCTCCTGTTATTGCCCAGGTGGGCTAATAATTCAAAAACAGGCTTCTTGGGGCAATATCATGAGAAGCGATTCCCTCTGTAGTAGAATCCTCAAGGGATATGATGGCATTCACTAAGAATTCTTCAAGACACAAGCGAATGAGACAAGCTAGATTTGATTCCTCCTTGCATGATTCTTGTGCCATTTCTAATCTGATGACATCAATGAGAGCCGAAAAAGTGACCCTAATGTGGGGAATGGACATCCCTTGGCCAGTGCACTTGCTTTTCTTTCCTCTAGAAGCCTGAAAAGTTCTTCATCGAAGGGGTCATAGCCTAGACCGAATCCTCCTTTATTGTCTGGAAGTTCAATCAAAGAAGCATTCCCATGTCCTACGGCACTGAGGCCTTGGCCTAACTAATAGACAAATTTGAGCATCTCCTTGGCAGCCATTAAAGTAGCAGAGGGCCATGCTGACTCGAGTTCTGAAGTTCTTGAAATCATGGTGACTTAGCTCGAAACTGTGGAAAGTTGTTTCCAGAAAGGCATTAGCACCAATGTTGGGGATAGAAGTCTCCTTGAAGATAGTTAGGGGCTCTTCAGCCATAATAGTGATCAACTGATCCTCAAAGGGGAATCTGAGCCTCTGGTGAAGGGTAGAAGAAACTACGCCCGCGGCGTGTAGCCAAGGTCTCCCTAGGAGCATATTATATAGGGAATCCACCTTAAAGAGTTGGAAGTTGACCACGAAAAACCTAGGGCTAATTCCAATTGCAAATTCAATCTCACCTTGCTCCTCTCGAAGAGTGCCATCAAAGGCTCTAATGATCATGGTGGTATGGTGGATAAAATAGGTATCCATATTTGAATGCTCTATAGTAGACATCGGGTAAACATTCAGGGCTGATCCATTGCCAATTAGTACTCTGGAGACGAAGTATGCATAGGAAAAGTATGCTCACTAGCTTCTAGTAGTAGCTCATCATCTGTAAAGAAAATTTGGTTGGTGGCCAACACAATTGAGACCATACCCTTAAAGGAAGATTTTTTCACACCTGTAGGAACACGTGTATTTCAAGACTTTCAAGTGAGCCTCAATATGGACATTAGAGGATAGCAATAATGCCAAGATAGAAATCTAGGTCGGCGACTTGTTTAGCTGCTGAATCACATTGTATTCTGAGTTTCTAATAATTTTTAAGAATTCCTCAGCTTCTTCAATTGTGACCCTATTCCTGACGGGTTCGGCTGTACCTTTGCTAATCTCTTTGCTTCTCTTTTCTAGCTCCTCGGGAGTATAGCAGCGGCCACTCCTAGTAAGCCTAGATAGACCTGAAGAGATATTGGAGCAAACCTCCTCTTTTCTGATCAAGTGGAGATCAAGGACACATTGTATTTCCAGGGGACACGATGTTTATCCCCATAAGGGAACGGCTTTGGCATTCGAATGATAACACCTTCCTAAGTTTGCAAATTAGGCGTTATGGAGAACATCTTCTGATTAATGACCATCAGACTTGGCAGAATAGCTTCAAGGGATTTTGAGTTGGATACCTCAAAAATTCCTAAGGCAGGCTTTGGTAAAATAAGAGGATTGAAACCTCGGATGGCAGGGACAATGGTGGTTGCCTCCTGAACTGATGATGAAGCTGGCCCTACGACTATAGGCAATGCAAGAACTAGAGGAGTGAATCCCTCGATGGCTGGCGGGGCTTGCCCTTTTCCTGAGTTTGATGACCCTGAATCCACAAGTGATTCTATGATCTTCTTAATGACTACTGTAGAGGGAGGCACCGAAGTAACCTTACCAAGGCGTTTCAGTAAGTATTTGTCCCAATCTTTCCTTAACCCAACTGATATAGCGTTGCAGCTAGTTCTTGACTATGCAGCTGGAGGACATAAGCTGGCTGCCATGCAATTACCCCTTCTTACAACCTCTCTTTCTATCTAGATAATACCATGGTCAACTAGACTCTAAACTTGTGCTTGGAGCACTTTACAATCAAATAGGGCATGCCTGTCTCCACTGTCACTGAACAAGCAGATTCCCCAATCAAATCCTAAGGTTCCTATACCTTCAAGATCAAGGTGGCTCTCTTGGACCAAGGCTTGGAGCAAGGCCTTCCATGGGAATGACAGTGATGAGAAATCCAGAACCCTTTTTTCCACTATGAAGATGGCATTCACCTTCCTTTCCTAATGGGGAGGCAAAGGGTTGGTGATGATGTTTGGAGCGTGTAACACCCGCCTCACTTAAATTGAATTTAATTGCTTCTAGAGTGGAATTTGTAAATTATTTAATTACTCTTGAAGGCGATATTATTTTATATTATGTTTACTACAAAGAAAATAAATAAAAGAAGATGTAACGTGAATAGTTATTTTGTGTGGATTATTCATACTTAATTTTTAGTCTCCTTATTGTTTAAGGAAAAGGATAAGAGTCTAAAACCAATTTGGACAAGGAGTTTAAGTATTATTGGAATTCTTAGAGTTCTAGCCCATATAAATAACCTTAATATGAGTTTAGTAGGAACTAAAGTCTTGGGAAGCTTATTTTAAGTTTTTAGTGGGCTTTAAATTTCAGCCCAAGTGGAAACAGTTTTAATGTGTAAAGCTGAAAAATAAGCTAGGGCTTCCTGCGTGAAGGTTTAAGAAGAGAGAATTAGGGTTTCTCAAAATTGAAGGGATAGAAGACCGTGGAACTGCTAGGGGCAGCCAGCAAGTTCGTTATTTGAGGTAAACATCAATATATGCATGCCTTAGTGATAACATATTTGATTAAGGAACCTTTGTCTCTAGGCTTCTTAAAATATTAGAATTAGAATAACCGTTGCTTAGGAGTAGAAGTTATTTGGAAGGTATATTAGATTTTCATTATTTTGTTTGATTGTGAAACCTGTACGTAGAGTAGCAGCACATCTTATATAGATTAATCACGTGTAGATGTCCTAGGGTAGTGTTTGAATGGTCTATGTGCACTTAGATATAGGTATCAAAGTTTTTAGCTTTTAAAGGGATTTGTCGTTTGGGATTCATGCAGCTTAATTACTAGTGGTGTTGACATATTGAACCTGGTAATCTATAACATGGTTTTAAGTTCCTAAAGTTTTGTGAATACATGCTATAGAATACTAAGTCCTACGGTTTGAGATTTTATGGATGCTATATATTTATTTTGGGTTAATATGATTCACAAGCATGTGATTATTTGGAAGGCAACTTGTACTGGAAGAATTAAATAACATAGAGATTTACATTTTCGGCTCATTAAAATTGTTTACTAGGTATTGATTTTGGAGTACTAGATTAGCTATAGTTTCAGAATAAGTAGAGAGATATGAAATTTTAAGAGTGAAATGTATATTTTGTTGCTACCTTAGTGTATTTATTCTTATTGAATCGTCTTGTGCTTATTTAGGTTCTAGTTGATATTGTTTCAAACAGTTAAGGTGAAGCTTGGTTTAACAACTAGAGGTAAGTGGACTTCAGAACATGACGTCTCTCAAGACGTGTATAATTATTTATAGATTGGTAAAAATATATCTATATCTATATATATATATATATATAAAATTGTAAAAGTGAAGTTTCAAAAACTTATAATATTGTCAATGCTTTATACATACCTGAATTCTATTATTCATTGTTTATCACTTTGAAATTGTTTAAGATAAGAGTGACTCAAATTATATTTTTGAGAAATTATATTTGTTATGTGATATATGATTAGTATTGGCAATATTGAAATAAAGTAAGAATGTTTTTAAACGGTCAGTTAGACAGTCTGCAACCTTTGCCAACACAGGGTTAAGTGTTGGCCTTCGGCCGATGTAGTGTTATTGTGGTGTGGTGCAGTGTTATTGTTTGCTCTTTAGAGCTAGTGTTGCCTCTTCGAGGTTAGTGTTATTGTTACCCATGGGAATCACCCACCAAGTGTTTAGCGGCTTATGTCTTTATTTGACTAATGTTTATTGTTTTCCATATCGAACCACTGTTTTATTATTATTGATCCTTATAAGTGGAAAAGCTGTTTCTTTCTAATATATATTGATTTTACCTATTTAGTGTATTTTGAATAACTAAAGTGGTTATTATTTTATTTAATGATTACAGGGTTACAGTTAAGTGTTCTATTCTTGACAATTTTATAGAATATACTGTATTACTGTTAAAGCTATTTGTAAATGTTTTGTATAGAATATATTTTGTCAATGATACTAATGTTTTGTTTTGAAAGACATCCTCATGTTATGTAGTCTCTTATTGAGCTTCTAGCTCACCTCCCTTTCCTCAACCTTTTTCAGATTAGAGCAATGGAATATCTTTTGGGGGTAGATCATTGGAGCAATAGATTGAAGACTTCTTTTGGAGCTATGTTAATTGATGGACTATTTTAGGATATTTTCTTAGGATAGTGAGTTGTGATTTGTGGAACTCTTTGAGATTGTATAGGGAGACATTACTGTTAAATTTTTAATTTACTGTTTTTATGGATTTCATAGGAAAAGATTTTGATTATTTGAAGTGTTATTGTGGATATTTAATTACGCTATGTTCCATTATATTAGTGCTGAGTATTAATAAGACAGGTTACGCATCTAAATCCGTGGTATGGGTTTGGGGTGTTACAGTTATGAATCTATAACAACCCCGCCCCAACTGTGTAGATATTGTCCGCTTTGGGTCCCATACCCCTCACGGTTTTGTTCTTCCCCAGGTTGCGCTAGGGAAAAGGCCTCTACACATTGAAGGGATGTCATTCCTTATAAACATATTCCCATGTGCTTCCCTAGGCGATGTGGGATTCCATGGAATGCAAGACTCCCCTTTTGGGTCATTACAATCCACCCCCCTTACGAGCACACGCGTCCTCGCGTGTGGGACCCACACTTCCGGCTAGGGTATGGCTCTGATACCATCTGTAACGACCCCGCCCCAACTGTGTAGATATTGTCCGCTTTGGGTCCCATACCCCTCACGGTTTTGTTCTCCCCTAGGTTGCGCTGGGAAAAAGGCCTCTACACATTGAAGGGAGATCATTCCTTATAAACACATTCTCATGTGCTTCCCTAGGCGATGTGGGATTCCATGGAGTGCAAGACCCCCCTTTTTTGGGTCACTACAATCCACCCCCCTTACGAGCACACGCGTCCTCGCGTGTGGGACCCACACTTCCGGCTAGGGTCTAGCTCTAATACCATCTATAACGACCCCGCCCCAACTGTGTAGATATTGTCCGCTTTGGGTCCCATACCCCTCACGGTTTTGTTCTTCCCCAGGTTGCGCTAGGGAAAAGGCCTCTACACATTGAAGGGATGTCATTCCTTATAAACACATTCCCATGTGCTTCCCTAGGCGATGTGGGATTCCATGGAATGCAAAACTCCCCTTTTGGGTCATTACAGAGCGGCTGCATTATCGAACTGTATCAACTTGTGCAACTGGTAGCATTCTTCTAGGGTATGCCTTTTGTCCCCAAAATGTCGTTCACACTTCTTGGATGGATCAAAGCCTGGTGAGGGAGGACCTTCTTTGGGCCTGGCAAACATCGGTGTCACTAACTTCCTTTTTGAAAGGTAAGCGTAAAGATCTGCCAAGGGCATAGGTAATAGAGTATACTTCCGGCCTTCCCTCTTAAGGGGACGAGTTGGGTCTGGCCTCCCTCTCTGATTAAAGGCTTGGTTAAGTGCTCGAGTAGACTGAACCTGTAGCTGATAAGGTCTAGCAGCTGGGGTCACATAAGCAGAAGTGATACCCTTGGGCCTTTCTGATGCATTGTCAACCATAAGAACATCGGCTTCTTTAGTCTTGCGGCCGGTCATTTTCTTAACCTGTTGTTCGACCATGGAACTCAAACACTCGAGATCCATGATCTTCTTGCTCCTAATGCCCTCGTCAATACGCTCCCCAATAGGGATGAGGCTAGCAAAATGAGTGACTTAGGTGCTGATCATCTTCTCATAGTAAGACTCCCCACTCTTCTTCTTTGTTCACATAAGGACCGTGCGGTCGAAAGCTGTCTCGGTGTTGAACCTATAGTATTCCAGGAAAGAGTTGGCCATTCCCTCAAACTAGAGGTTCTTTCTAGTCTCACGTACCATGTGGCCACGGGGCCAGTCAAACTATCAGGGAAAATCTGGCAAAGCAGAGGGTGATTATCCCTATAAGGAGCCATCTTCCTACAGAATATGCACAAGTGTGCAAAGGTCTCCAGTACCATCATACTTGATGAACTCTGTTGCCTTGAACTTGGGAGGCATAATGACCTGAGGGAAGTTGATTAGACTGTCTAGATCAACAACTTCCATGGGCACTGGAGCCCTCTATGACATGAAGCTTCTCGGCTAGAGTTTGCATTTGGCTATTGACTTGGCCAATCAAAGATTCGGGGTTCTTGTCTTTTGAAGGATCTGTTTCTTGGTCATTGCCCTGGGATGGTATATTATGGCTCTGATCCTATTCTGGTGGGGGCTGATTTTCATTCTTGGTTTCGGGACCTCCTTGATTATGACCGGAAGAGTTTTGTTCTCCTCCTACAACTAGTTGTTGCACCATGCGCATTAATTCTGACATTTGCTCTTTCATCTGAGCGAACTCGGCAGGACTTACTTTGGGAGTCGAAGGCCCACTGGTAGACATCTCTTTTGCACGAGACCTAGGGATGATGGGATCATGATGTGGTGGTAGCTTAGACTGTTTCCTTTTAGCAAATTTTAGCAACCTTTTGATCTTGGGAATGAATGGGACGTCACAGAAAAAAGGTGCATTTGAAAATCTGGAAACACAACACCAAAATCAAGTTAGTTTATGTCCTTGTTATTTAACATACACCTACCATTTTCAAAAAAAATTTGGTTTTTGCACCCTTGATCGAGTATTTATCATGGTAAGTTTCTATAATGATGCAAGATTAATGCACTAGATTGGCAAGTAACCGAAACTTTCATCACATGCTCAACAATGCGGGAAGGACCCTTCTTTTGATTACGTGCTTGTACAAGATTTGCTTTTACAATGCTGGGTTCATCGGTTCCAACATTAGGCCTTTTACAATACAGGTAAATGCGATTACAAGGAAAAACTTGGCTTATGAAGATGTGGACTTCTCGGGGATGCTCTTGGCAACTTGGACCTTCTGGAAATTTGAATAGTATGGATCTCTTGGACCTCTAGATCTCTTGAGGAAGCCTTTGGACTCTTGACATCTAGGACCTTTTGGCAACTTGCACCTCTTGGCAATTTAGACCTTTGGATCTCTTTGAGGACTTAGGTCTCCTAGCAATATTTTTTGGATCTACCTTGGGAGAATTCTTGAACTCATGATATCTTGGGATTCTTGATAGTTTTTCGGCAACATCTCCTCATATGGAGTTTTGTTTACTTGCCACAGATTTTATCTTTGCATAATTAGGTGACAGAACCAATCAGTGTATGCATGAGCGCCCTTGTAGGGTTGTAAAACCTTAGGGATGAGGTATGATCTAGCATGTACAAGCAACGAGGTTGCTTTCCCTAGGGGTTTAATCATGGATGCTATGCAAGCAAGATAGAAAGAACTTGGAGTAAAGCACAATTTCTTTAGCACAAGCAAAAAGGGCGCACCTGTTACAAGACATTTTCCCCTAAACTCTAGTCCTATAAGGATATCCTTTCCTAGGCTTGGATGGTCACTCTTTGGGCTTTACCTAGTCCTCATGGGCTCTGGGCTTAATCTAGTCCTCACGGGTTTGACAAAACTAGGCCAACTGTATGCAAAGGCTTAATTGGTAGGTTGTTCCTATCCTAAGGGGACTTAATCGCCATACCCTTCCCTTTATGGAAGTTATGGGGCAAGAAGGATCAAGGGGGCCTTTTCAGCTACTACTGTCCACCCATAGACCCAGAAGTGCCTACAAAGTCAGCCCTAGATCTAACTATGGGTAACACTACTAATGTTTTGTGCGTAGGCATCTACAGATGAGGTGATGAAATCCCCAAAGAGATGGGACTACGCCAGCAGTGCAAAGCCCGGGTTCGGCTTAAAAATGGTGTATATGTCATGCAATCCTTAATGAAGGGGAAAGACTTTTTCCAAACACAGAGATATATATATATATATATATATATGAAAGCAGATAAAGGGGTAGCAAAAATTAAATTTAGCTACCCTATGTTTGCATGTGAAGGAAAGTTGTAAAGCATGTGAGAAAAGCTATAAAGCATGTGAGGAAAGCAGTAAAAAACGTGGGGAAAGTTGTAAAGCATGTAAGTAAAGCTGTAAAGCCCCATGAAATACCTCACACCCCTTTTTGGAAAACGTTTTTGCTCTTTTGAAAATAGTCTACTAAGATATAGTAGAAGCCTTTTTCAAAAAGGAAAGCCCCAGAGGCTAATGCCAATTTCCGTGTTTTTGAAAGCCAATGTCCAAAGATTATGGGTTTATCAAAATCTCTAAAGGCTAAACTCTTATTGATCCCTAATGGAGTCACCAGTCTGTCGATACCGAGTCGTTAATGGCTGGAAAACTGCCAGGCCTTCATTTCAACCACCTGCCATGGCGATGCTCCCACGCGTATGGGGCCCGTTGGAGGCCCCTCTCGATAATTGTGTGGTTTGACTCTGGGAGTCTCACCCAGAGCTTCATGTGCTCTCTCTATCTTGGTAGAGGAAGGTTGGTCTACCTTTAGGGGTATGGCGAGAATCTTGGCTAAATTTTAAGGGATTACTAAAGGTAAGTGAAACCGCCACCAATCATTGGGTTTTTCTAAGGTGTGATTGGTCACTTGTTTCTAGTTGATTTTATTACCGATCCTAGGCTAAGAAAAAAGTCATTTTTCCTAATATAATGTGGATGGCAAAAAATCTTGATTCTTGAGTCCAGAAGTTTGGTTATGTGTAGGAAAGGTGTTAGGCACCCCACAACACCTGTCCAATGACAGTCCTTTGTATTAATAAAACCTTAATTTTCGGATATTGGCAGTGAAAAACATGATTTTAACATTAGCTTTTGGGGCTTTGCATGAATGGGTCTTTAAGGTTTGGCTTTTGAATGGGTATTGTCCTAATCTATGCTTTCCTAAGGCAGTTAGGCAAATACCAGATTTCCACGGCGAAAATCCAATGACATGTCACCTTACTTTTGCTGTGGAAATTAAGCATCGCTTTGCCTTAGATCGCATGGGTTGTGACAATCACACCGGGAGGGGTGAGCAGGTGTATATATACATACTGTTAGGATTAGTGCCCTTAAATCCTATTGAATGATGCTATGTATGATATTAAGTGTGACATTGTGTTTGACATTATGTATGACTTAATATTATGTTTAATAAATTTGTTTTATTATTATCTGAAATAATGGTAACATGAATATTCGAACATTATCATTTAGTCCATGAGATGCATAGTATGTAATTTATGTGAAGAGTCACAGAAGATATAAATCACAAGTTCTTTGTAAACTCAGAATTATAGTTCGTAGTCGGTGATGAAATTGGGCATTTCATCTGCGAAGACTATAACATATCAACTACGATGATTTGTCTTGATCATGGAAGTGGTGACTTCTAGTTGATGTGTTAATATGTTTTAAGAGTTAAGACATATTGAACTGGACCGCCATGAGATTTATTATTTGCCTAAGGACTGTCAAATGAATAATAAATCTCATAACTTGTATTTGCATGAACTCTTAATCCTGAGAGAATAATGAACCTGATCATGAGGTGTAGGTTGCTTTGATATATCAGGAGTGAGATCTATATTAATGGTCAAAACCTCAGTATGTTGGGCAGCCACATTAAGTGTTGATGGAACATGTATTCTCAAGATGGAATTCATAATCTCTTAACGGAGATATAAAATATTCCCTTGAGATAAGTTTAATGGGTTTGTTATTCAGAGAGTTAGGCCTAACCACTTTAGTAAGTAGTTACTAAAGTATATATTTATGGAATAAGATTTCATAAATATATAATGAATAACATTAAAGGATTAAACCGGGTACTCAAGGATCAAGATGTAGTAATTTACAAAGTGGCAGTCTATATTAATAATTTTGTATTACTACGAATATTTTATGAAGGGGTTGCATGTATAATAAAGTCTTGGGATATAATATATAGATAATACCTAGAGTGCAACTATATTTATATAGCGGTATTAAATATAGTTAATGGTAACTTTGGACTTGTCAAGAGTTGACAGAAAAGCCCAAGGCCCATTGGAGCTAGTGTCTTATTGGTCCCTTTTGGTCCCACTCCAAGCCACACACTTAAGCCCAATTGGTAAGGCCCAAAAGGCCAGCCCAATTAGATATATTGGTTAGAAACAAAGGGAAAAACGTACAGAAAATTATTGGTAAGAAAAACACCATTGTAGTGGTGTGGAAGTGAGTTTTTGGTACTCACTAGTTATCCCTTTGTTACCAATTTGAGAGACCACACATCATGGGCGATTAGTGGAATTGGAGTGAAGATTAAGAGTATTCCTAAGTGCTTCAATCTTCGGTTTTGTAATTCACCGCTTCGGTGTTGTTGAAACTATGATTTGATGAAAACTGAAATTGGTGTTATGATGTTGTTTAATTTTAAATTTAAGTATGTTAAATTCAATTTTAAGGCTATAACATCAATAGAATTCAGTTTTGACATTGATCTCTATCTATCATGTTCGTTTTCAAGATGTTTGTTCATGAAAATCCGTAGAAAACTGCCTTAGAAAATTTCTGGGAATTTGAGTTTCGCGATTTTCGATCGATCGAAAATCACTTTCGATCGATCGAAAGAGACAGTGATCAGACGCTTTAGAACGATAGTTTTTCAATTGCTAGTCGATCGATCGAATCTGTTTTTCGATCGATCAAAAGGCAATCGAGTATCAATCGAAAGTGTCAGATGATCAAGTTCGAATTTCTTAATTTTTTCAATCGATCGAGGGGCACTTTCAATCGATCGAAAGAAAGAAAGTCAGAAATTTTTCTAAGTGTTTTCACATGTTAAAAGAGTAAGACTATGTGTAATTAGATTATGCATGTCTTAAAACATCTAGTGGGAGAGAGATGCAAGGGTTGTATCTCACGGCCTCCATTGTTGGTTTAAAGTAGTGTAATTAAGCACCTCGCCTTGGCGTATATGCCTTGCTCCCTTCGGAGGGTGTTTGATTCATGGTACTACAGGTTAAACTTCTTAGGGATAGATGAAATGTGTTTTTACACTGAGAACGACCACGCTTCCGTGGAGTTACTTGGTTATTCACATTGATTTTAGGCAATGGCGTACACTAGACTAAGTATAATGTTAACCTCCCTTCGGAGCTATGTCATTATTACTTAGAGGCTAAAGGGAAAACGACAAATTATTTTTGTTTGGTAAGAGTTACCATGATAGCATTAATAATGAGAAAGTTTCTCACCTAATCATAGTGATTGGTATGACCTCGCTTCCGAGGAATATTAATTGTGGGATTGGGTTGTCGTTGCATATATTATATTATGGTTTTATTAAGGTTCCATACTATATGTTTATATGCTAACTAGATAATGTTCAGTTTATTTATTATATTCATGTTTATTGTTTTCAGATTTGAACATGGCATCATTTAGTCCACTTGTAGCTATTCTTAATCAAAACAAACTGACTGGATCCAACTATGTTGACTGGAAAAGAAACTTGGACATAGTTCTCACTGCTGAAGAACATAAGTATGTTCTTACTAAACCATGTCCTAACTTTCCTTCATTAGATGCTCCTCTTGAGGAAAAACAACAACATGATCGTTGGCAGAAATCTAATGGAATGGCCAAGTGCTACATCCTAGCATCTATCTCAAATGTTCTACAGCATCAAATGCAGGATGTAGAACTAGCTTCAGACATCATGTTAAGTCTGAAGGAGATGTTTGGTGAGCAAGGCCGTTCTGCAAGGCAAGAGACCATGAGGCAAATTTATAACACCAGAATGGCTGAAGGAAGTTCAATTAGAGAGCATTGTCTTACAATGATCTCTAATCTGAACACATTGGAAGTTTTAGGTGCCGATATAGATGGAGAATCCCAAGTGGATATGATACTCCAGTCGCTACCAGAATCATTCAAGGAATTCAAACTAAATTATAATATGAATAAAAAGATTTATACCTTGTCTAAATTAATGAATGAATTGGTAGTGGCAGAAGGCATTCTTGGTACTTCCAATGTTGAAGCCAATGTTGGTGAAGCTTCTACTTCTCAACCTAAGTCGAAAGGCAAAGGTAAGAAGAAGAAGAAGAAGGACTTCACCAAACAAGAGGGTAAACAAATTGCCTTAGGGGTTGCTGATAAAGGAAAGAAGATCAAAGGAAAGTGTTTCCATTATGGTGAGAAAGGACATTGGAAGAGGAATTGTCCAGTATTCAAGGCTGCCAAGAATAAAGGTATGAATGATACATTCCTTCTTGAAATATGTTTGGTACAGAATCCCATGGATTCCTGGTGTGTGGATTCAGGTTGTACTAATCATATTTGCAATTCTTTGCAGGGGTTTCAAGAGACCAGAAAGCTTAAAGAAGGGGAGTTGTTTCTTACTTTGGCTGATGGGGGCAGGATTCCAGTTGTAGCTGTTGGTGTTTATAATTTATGTTTTCAATCTAGAGTTCTAATATTAGAAGACTGTTTGTATGTACCTAATGTACGTAGGAATTTAATTTCTGTTACTTACTTAGGTAAACAAGGATATTGTGTTATCCTAAAAGACAATGTTGTAATAAAGAAGGATAAAGTGTTTATCTGTTATGGCAATATTGTGGATGGTCTTTATATTTTAACTCCTGATAAGCATGAATTATATAATTCTGAATTAGATGCTAACTCTCATGTAAAATCATTAAAGAGAAAGTTTCCTTCAACTAATAATGCATATCTTTGGCACTTGCGTTTAGGTCATATTAATTCAAACAGAATTCAAAGACTGATCAAAGATGGACTCTTAGGGCCCATGGACTTTGATGAATTTCCAGTTTGTGAATCTTGTTTGGAAGGTAAAATGACCAAACGACCTTTTAATGCAAAAGGTAGAAGAGCCCAAGATTTGCTAGAGTTAGTGCATTCTGATGTTTGTGGTCCTATGTCAATCCAAGCAAGAGGTGGCTTTGAGTATTTCATCACTTTCACTGATGATTACTCAAGATATGGTTATGTGTACCTAATGAAACGGAAGTCTGAAGCCTTTGAAAAGTTCAAAGAGTTTAGGGCTGAAGTTGAGAATCAATTAGGTAAACACATAAAAGCCATTCGATCTGATCGAGGTGGTGAATACCTTTTTGGGGATTTCAAGGATTACTTAACTAAGAATGGGATTGTATCCCAATTGACTGCACCTGGAACTCCACAACAGAATGGTGTAGCAGAAAGAAGGAATAGGACTCTTTTGGAAATGGTTAGGTCCATGATGAGTTATTCAACTCTACCTATTTCTTTTTGGGGTTATGCCTTAGAAACAGCAATACATCTTTTGAATTTAGTTCCTTCAAAATCTGTTCCCAAAACACCCATGGAATTGTGGAGTGGGCGTAAGCCTAGCATGAAATATCTCCACATTTGGGGTTGTCCTGCACATGTGTTAAAAGGGAAGCCTGATAAGTTGGAACCAAAATTAGAAGTGTGTTTGCTTGTAGGTTATCCAAAAGAAACTAGGGGTTATTTATTCTATAGTCAAAAAGATAATAAAGTGTTTGTTAGCACAAATGCTAAATTTTTGGAAAATGACTATATGAATGATTATACTCCTAAAAGTAGAGTTGTGTTGGCTGAAATGAATGAACCTGTAAATAAGCAACCAATAGATGAAACTAGGGAAGATGTGGCTGTATTAGATACACCACAAGATACTACTCATGACATGTCTAGTACACAAGTGCCTCGTCGTAGTGGGAGAATTGTTCGGCCTCCTATAAGATTCATAGGTTTGGGAGAAACCTATGAAGCTATCTCAGAAGAGGTTGAATCGGATCCCTACACATATGATGAAGCAATGAATGATATAGATGCACATCATTGGGTCCAAGCTATGAAATTTGAATTAGATTCCATGTATTCCATTAAACTTCAAATCCAATGTACGAAACCAAGGAGAGGAAGATGGAGGGTATGAACATTACCTCGTATTTTTGGTGAAGAGAAGAATCAAGAGGCTTTGATGTGTTTTTTGTGTGATTTTTGTGTTTGGAAGAGAGGTGAAAAGCTCAGAATTTGTCCAGGCAAAGAGTAGGCAGCCACGAAGTCTCTTTTTTTTTTTTTGGCCTGGAGATGCCTAGGGCCTTTTATAGCCCTAACACGTTTTACGAGGTGGTACCAGCGGCCATTCAAAGGCCGCCACCTGTGAAGCTCCTTAAATGGGGTTGATCTTGACACCCCTGGAAAGATCTTGACTTCCAGTTTCTAAAAAAGTATGGAACTCAAAAATCCAAGGATCAAAAGTTATGGCTCCGAGAAGTTAGTGGCGCATCGATTGGTGTGTTAACCGGTTTTTGTGATATCTCGACTATTTTAACTCCAATTTTGACCCAGGAGTAGTCCTTGGAGTTAGAATTTGATAATCTTCTCAATGGCATTAAGTTCAACCTATTCTGACAGGTGGATCGAAATTAGGGTTTTTCGGCCCACTAAGAGTCAACTTCGGGTCAAACTTGGTCAAAGTTGGCAAAATTCTCCGAGAAGCTCGGGTTTGATGTAAAACTTTGAAAAGTGATATTTTGAGGGGATTTTGACCTTGTTTGACTTTCGGCCAACCTAGGGTTGACTAGGGACATTTTGGTAATTTTGGATAAAAAGGCACTTTAAGTGCCCGGTGTCCAAACGGGTTGCGTCACATCACTCTAGATGTTCTTGTGGCCCCATGGAAAGAAGATGATGTTTTTGGGGTTTGGTATGCAAATCGAGGGAAAACAAAATACGGTATTAATAGTCTTGGTGGAGTTCTTCCTCCTTAACATGTCAAGACCTAACTAGATGCCTGACACGTCGTCCAAACTGATGATGGCCTCTTCAAAGCTAAGGCTAGTCATGTTGTAAAAGTCATAGGGAGTCACCGTCATCTCCCACTCAGCAATATGAAAGGTATGAGTAGTATCTCACCACCTCTCGATGAGGCATTGCACCAAGGTGGCATTTGTAGAAATTTTCAGAAGAAGGCCAATGATAGGCTCGAAGCCCACTTCTTGGATGTAAGCCCTCGTTTCGGGAACAAGGAGGTTATACCACTCCACTGCCTGGTTGGTGCTTCGCTTACAAGCATAAAGGGATAAGAACTGCAAAAGAAGAAGATGACATTAGATTCTTGATTCAAGCGAAAATAATGAAAAGTGATGTTTTCAATAAAAGAATGAAGATAAAACGAGGGATGCAGTGATGTTCAGATGCAAAAATGACAAAAAGGGGTGTAAAGACTGCATATAGAAGTGGAACATTTGAAAGGGAAGGGAAAATGGGCAGAGTAAGGCCTTTGCAAAAAGTGTCTCACGTATGCAGGTCAATGTCCACATACACAGACAGGACCCTGCATATGCAGGCCCATCCCCACGTACGTAGAACCTCAAGAACAGACGCAAGAACAGAGTTGCATACACATGAGTACAAGCTGCTAACGTAGGCTCAACATTTCCAAGTATGTATCACCTAAAATCAATCCTAAACGTGTTCCTACCTCTCCTAATGTGTTAGGTTTTCATCGAAACCCATCCCACAACAAAACCCAAGTTTTACATGGCCAAAAACACATCAAAATGGAAGATCAAAGAGAAACTTGAAAATGAGAAAAGTTTGAAAAACTTATAGATTTAGCCATGAGGATATGATTCTCTAGCCGGTATGTCAATGTAGGAGGCTTCATCAATCTCACTGCCTCACTTCAGCAGGTGAGGAGAAATGTATGATAGGAAAGAACATAGGACGTCTTCTTGGCCTTGGGTGCCATTAGAGGAGATGAAGAGAGTCTAGAGAGAAAATGAGAGAATAAGGGAGTTTCTGAAAGAATGGAAAATCAGAGGGTGTGAGGAAAAGAGAGAATAGGAAGGTTTTTGTAGAAAGAGAAAGAAGAGTAGTTATGAAGAATGTGAAGATATGAAGGAGATGAAGAGAATGAAGAAGAAAAAGAAACCGTTGGTAATTGTTGGGAAATAATGAGGTGGAAACACACCTGATGGCTAAACTACATGTAGTTTAGACCTTACCACTAAACTATGTGTAGTTTAGTCATGAACTGAAAAAAAAAATATAAAATCTTAAGATTGCTCCAATTAGGCACAAAGTCACCAAGGACACCCTAGAAAGAATAAAGGAAGCAGAAGATTCTTCCCCCGATGAAGCATGTACATCCCAAAACCATTTCCAGCAGATCACATAAACTCAAGAACACTATCCCCAATAAGGAAGCAGAAGATTCTTTCCTAGTTGATCAAGCATTTCTAGAGCATCATCCCTAAAGAGGAAGCAGAAGATTCTTCCCTGGTGGACCTAAGCACATTTAAACAATCCCTAGTAAGGAAGCAAAAGATTCTTCTCCAGTGGATCAAATACACCTAAAGTATCCTCAGTGAGGAAGAAGAAGATTCTTCCTCAAAGTCCTCGGCATACCATGAAGGAAGTAAAAGATTCTTTCCCAGTGGATCACATATCTACAAGGTTACACTACTCCTCAACAAGTCCACGTCTACTACTCCTTAGCAAGTCCACTTTTACTACTTCTCAGCAAGTTTCTCATCCCTAAGTAAGAGGCAAAAGATTCCTCCCCATACATACCTACTCCTCTGCAAGGTTTCACCACCCTTAGTGGGTCCAACAATCAAGACTACTTGTGCATATATCCTCCAAGAATTGAACATGCACACATGGTAGAAAAAGGTAGAGATAGAGATAGAGAAAGAGACCAAGGTCAACCCAAGGCAAAAGCCTCACTAGAAAAGGTAGAGAAAGAAGTGAAGAAGACAAGAGGAGTCAACCACTCAAAGAAGTTTGAGGCAAGGGCCCTGGATGGACACCACAGAAACCGTACCCTTTTGCTGGTTGTTGGGTTAGCTCGTAAGAGCACCTTTGATTGTTTTCTTTTTTCCTTTTAGTGACTCTAAGATAGTGAGTCACTCACCATTTGCTTGCAAATGGCAAAACAAGTTCTAGGATAGCGAACCTGTCATTGCTCATTTCTCGAGCAACAAAGGTGGGACCTAGGACATATGAATCCCACATAACTCTACGGAGTTGCACCTTGCCCCATGTATGTGTGATGTGTGTCGTGTGTGTGGGCTAGGCCTGAGCAGTACATCGAAACAAAATGTTTTCTCTCTTATTCTTTTAATTTCGTTAGCAAAGCTCACGAATCAAAAAAGGGGCATCTGTAGACACCGCATTTTGTACCGCTTATGACTCGGCCCCCTGTACCCCAATAATGCCTAAACTCTAAGGCCCAAGGCCAATTTAGAGCCCAATCTATATCAAATTGACTTGAGGAGTGTTAGGATGGAAATTATAACCTTTTAAATGACCTAAAATCTATTTTTAGAAATAAGTAACCAAAGTGGCCCTTGGCCCATGTATGTGGATAGCAGCTTGCGTACGCGAGCGAAAGCATGCGTATGCTGGAATACTCCTATGTAGGCAACTAGGGTTTCAGAAACATTAAAAAAAAAAAAAAAAAAAGTTTTTTGCAATAATGGCTGAGGTTTGGAATGAATCCCACATCGTAGCCGTTCCAAACCCCATTTTTTCCACTATATAAAGCCTTACGCGGTACATTTTCAAAACACACAAAATCCTAAGGGAAAGCCTAAGATTCACTAGAAAATAGTGAATCAAAAATGAGTTTTTTCACAAAACACCCTTAAGTCATTTTTATCTAATTGGGGCCTTTTCTAGCCCCAATCCTTTGAGTTTAAAGTTTCTAATCACTATTTTATTGAATTGTGATAGATTTGACTGAGAGAAATGATAAAAAATAAGCTTGAAGAGCTTTTTGTTTAAGGCATCCCTTAAACCCTTTCTTTTTCTCTTTTTCTCTTTTGCCTTTTAATTTTTGTTTTGCCCTTTTTTGCTTAGTTTATGTTTATGCATGCTTGTTTTGGTTAGTTTTACGGTTCTTTCTATGTTTTGAGCATGTGTGGTTGTTAGAATTAGGGTTTTCTTTTTTGCACTATTTTTCTGCTACGTATTTCTGGATTAAGGTTTTTGAACAACCCCGCACATGTATGCCATAAGCATGCATATGCAAGACAAATCCTACGTATGTAGGATTTGGCCTACGTAAGGATTTGGCCTGCATACACAAGCCTTTATTTGCGTACGCAGGCATTTTCCCAGAAACCCTAATTCAGATTTCTGTTTTGTTTGGTTTGTTTGTTTCACGAATCTTGCCTCTGTTCAAACCCTTTTTATATGTATACATGTATCTGAGTCTCTGTTTCACATGCTTTATTTGTTGTTTATCCCTCATATGCTAGATTAGGATTTTCTTTCATCTTGATGCCATAGGTGTTATGTTGCTGAAAGAAAGTAAAGGCAAATCATGCATTGGTATGAACATGCAATTGATGATGTATATTGTTTGAATGTTTGTTTTATGTCTTTTAATCCTAATTGTATGCTTTATATAATTTTATTATTGCCATGATACTTTGCTGCCATGATTAAGTTATTACCTTGTTTTAGATGTGTGATAGGGTTTTCACATGCTAGACAAAAGCTAGGGTTTGTATATGTGCGTATTGGTTTGGCTCTCTTTTGTTCAAGAGTAGATATGTATGTGTTTTGGGATGAAAGAGGCCATGTTTATGCTTCGATGTATGCTAGTGTGTGTGTGAGTATAGATACAAGTGTTGAACATGTTTTTAGTGAGGTTAAGAAGTAAAACACAATGATGGGAGGCCAACCTTAGGGTTGGCTGATTTTGGGTACCTAACACCTTCCCAAGAATGTACCTAAACTTCAAACCCATATCTCTAGTGGTAAGATCAAAAGGTCCTTCCTCAAGAGGAAGTTATATATATAGTTCCTAGACCATTGCAAAAACTAGGTGGCGACTCCGCCTTGTGTCCACAGCCTAAGATAACAAGCATGCTACGGACTTAACATCCAAAATCCTACAAAGTCAAAATAAAATTCCCTAATCTTGGGCCTCTTTGTTGTATGCTTAGGCCCAAAATGATGAAAGCTTCATGGACCTTAAGAGGAAGGCTACAATATATTCTAGCTAAACGTCTAATTTTAAAAATGAATGGTGATAATGAATGTGAGAGACATGTCCCTCAATAAAAGAGATTCAGGTACCTTTTTTGGGCACCTCTCTTTTTGGGTAAGTGGTATGGAGTCGCCACTTATTTTTCTTTATACAAAAAAAATAAGAAAAAATACTAATTACAAAATACATGACTGAATAGTTTCATTCATTGATTGAATAAAATTACATATCTGAAAGAGGATTAAAAAGTTACATAGCTTTGGGTCCTAGTTACAATCTACCAAATATTTACATGGCTTATTGTCCTAGTTACATTCTACCCAAAACAAATGAAGATAAGGCTAGATCTACAAAACCAAAAACCTAAATCCAGAGGCTGGGTTACAGAATGGGAAGGTGTTAGGCACCCATTCCGCCCAGACAAAGTTTGGTCTTCTAGACTCTTGTGACCAATGTACTATGCTATGTATGTCATGCATGATATGTTAAACATACGAATGAAAAATTAAATCACACAAATTTACATATAGATGAAATCTCTTCTTTTTGTTAAAAAAAAAAAAAAAAAAAATCAAATCTGTTTTTATTGTTAAAAAAAAGATTTTGATTTGTCAAAATATCAGATCTATTTTGTAGTATGTAAAAAAAGGATGGTTTTTTATGATAAAAATTCAGATCTATTTTGTTATATATAAAAAATGACTTTTGATGACAAAAATTCAGCTCTGTTTTGTTGTGTATTTTAAAAAAGATTTTCTAAGAAGAAAACTTCACTCATAATCTAAATTTATGCAATCATGAATTAAAATAAACGCAAACACAACAATACACAATCTCGTTCTTTATTTCAACAATTTGCATGTATTAAGAAAATCATATTTGGGAAAAATTTAGATATGCATCTCATAAAGAGGCAGATCTCTTTTTTGTTTGAGAAAAATTCAGATCTACATCTGAAGAAAGATGCAAATCAGTTTTTATATTGAGAAAAGATTCAGATCTACATCTTATAAAGATGTAGATCTGTTTTTTTTTTTTTTAAGAAAAACTCAGATCTACATCTTATAAAGATGCAGATTTGTTTTGTTTTTAGAAAAATAATTGTTCATATGCAAATTTGTTCAACTCTCTTTGAAACCTAAAAACCCTAATTTTGCAGCAACACTCAGAGAGAGGATTAGAAAATATATGTCATTTGAGAGTCCAAAACATATGCCTCTCATAGCGTCAAAAAAAAAAAAAAAAAAAAAAAAAAAAAAAAAAAAAAGGGTGTTGAATTATGAGGTTTAGTATCTATTTATAGAGCTCAGAGGACTCTAAAAAATAGGTAGGGACAATTAGGGTTTGAATCCGAACTCATCCTTTTGTAAAAAGGTTGAAAAGGGTGTGCCTTATCGTCACTCGAAGGTCATTAGGCCAAAGCCCACATGATGACAATTCAGCACTTTTACAGTGCCGTTCGGCACTCCAAATGTACCATTCGGCACTCCAAAAGTGTCGAATTGGCTCTTGGAGGCCAAACACGCTTTTGTGTTTGAGTGCCATTTGGTCTCTCCTTCTTGGGTTTTTTGGCCGGTCCTTGTACCTAGACGTGTTTTCAACCTCCATTTATGATTCTTTGGTCTCTTTTCTGGATAATTCAGGATTTTTTAAGAGTAATTATCTTGAAGATAAATACCTTAAAATAAATCTTAATAATGTTTAGATTATCCCCAATTTTATTGTTATCCAATCATCCATTTTATTCCAATGCATGCATCCCTATTTTAAACACTAATCATCAATCAATCACAAAATTATTTAATTACTTTTAATTATTTAACCAATCAGAATTAATTTAAATTGATCATGTGTGGTTGACTTTACCTAGACACAATCCATGCTAACCGTGCAAACTTGATCATGCGATATCTTTCGATCCAATGGTCCGATTCAGAAACCAGAAACACCGTTGTGACTGTTAGAATCTCAAGATCATTTTTATGATATGCAATGAATGAATTAATGCATGTAATGCAAGAATAAAATGATGCATGTGATGCAAGAATGACTTTTTTTTTGGTACATGGATGGTCACTCCAGTCATCTTCCTTGATTAAATCATGGGTTCAAAATCGAGTGTCTACGATGAAACGAAAGAGAAAAGCCTAAATGTGATGAATACATTGTAAGCCTATGTTTGGGACAAAGGGTTAAAAAACTCTAAGTACAATCTAATGAAATCCCATGAGAGTAAGATGAGGGCATTATTGTAAATGGAATAAATCCCCAGGGAAAGAAGGGGTAAGGTTCATGATAGGAAAATTAGTGATTTTGTAATTGGGCCTTCATTAAAATGGACTTAAAGACTTTCTAAGAACATCTAAAATTCTAAAAGGAACCTGTTAATGGGACATGGACTTAATGAAAATGGGACCTTTTTTCAAGAATTATTACACTACCAAGGTCAAGAAAACACATCCCCACTCCAATTTGGATCTGAGAAAAGCATGGAAGGCGTTTGGTCAAGATTGGGGAAGTAGAGGAGGAAGTATCTCAAGAAACAATGGCTACCTAATTGATGACACAACGGCACAAAAGATCCTAAAGGCTTTGGATGAACATGGTGATACCCCCAAAATGATGGGGATTCACCTCACCAAGCTAGAAGAGGCCAAGTTGAAAAAGGCTAATTATGGAAGGAACAAACAATTTAAGAAACTCACGGCAGAAAATATAGCTAAGAGAGAGAAGATGGAGAAAATGCAACTAGCCTTTCTCAAGGTTCATGGGATGGATGATTGTCTCTATAACATAGGGGGCATACGCTCTAAAACTCCCATTGCACTACCTCCAAAGTTCAAGATTTCTGATGTGGAAAAGTTTGGAACTAGAGATCTAAAGCAACATGTTAGGAGGTACCTAAGCATTGCTAGAATGAAAGGTTTGGATGAGAAACAAACTTTGCATACATTTCCTTTCTCACTCACAAGGGGTGCATCAAGGTGGTACTATAGCTTGGATCTTAGCAAGACTAAGGTATGGGATGAGCTAGTGGAGTTGTTTGTGGATCAATTCATATTTAATACTATGATTGATGTGACTTTAGAGATTTGGAGACCACTAAGCAAGGAGTAGGGAAAACATTCTCCAAATACATGGTAAGGGGGAAGGGAAAACCATCTAAGATGGTTAATAGGCCAAATGAGAAAGATGAAATCAGCATGATTATCAAGAATTTGCTTCCAACATATAATAGTAGGCTTTTGTCATTACCTACTAGTTCTTTTGCTGAGTTGTGTGACTGTGGAACTAGGATAGAGGATGCCATCAATAATGGACAATTAGAGAAGGGTAAGAGCAAACCTCCAATCAAGAAGACATATGGAGGAGGAGTAACTACCTCTAACGCACCCAATTCGATGAATGTAAGTGCCATCATACCTCAACAAACCTTAGCCTACCCAAGCTTCACAAATAAAGCCCAACGAGAAATTTCCAACCTAGGAATGACCCTTGCCCAAGCATATGAAAATTTGACCTCCAAAGGATTCATCAAACCTCTAAATCCCACACCTATGCCTAATCCTGTGCCTCCTACTTGGAACCTTAGTGAATATTGTCACTTTCACCAGAAATTCGGCCATAAGACCAACAATTGCTTCCATCTAAAACACGAAATACAAGATCTCATAAACAACAAAATCCTCCAAAATCCTAATATCATCACCAAGGCTAGCTCCTCCTCCATATCAAAATTGGGTGCAAATAGATGAGATTGAATGGAATTGTTCAAAGTTGATAGAAACCATGGAGGTTAATGCTGTGGAAGTCCAAGGAATATGGGATCAGGAAGATGAAATTTTAAAGAATGCGGTGGCTAAAGAAAAGAGTCATTGAGGACAATATGGCCAACATTACTAGGAGTGGGAAATTAGTGTGCTGTCGCAAGCAACAAAAAATAAAACCTATACTCCTAAAAATATATGTAGTACTCCGAGCAAGGATCGTTCACATGGAGAGTATCTAGCCTAGTTTTCGGCTACGTGAACAAGGAGGGGCAGGGATTAAGTATAATGAAAACAATTTTAAGAAAAACAACTAAGGAAAAATTCAAATTAAAGTATCAAAATCAATCAAAAGACCAAACCTTGGTCTAAGTCAACATCCACCATCAGAATTTTACAACTGATCATTGATGCAAGTATATATCAATTCACACTTTGAATATTCACCATTGGAACTATTTTCCTATTTCTCCTTAGTCGAAGTTAATTAGAAAACAAGCGATCTAATTAACCCTAACTACTAAACAACCCAAGACAAGTGCTAAAGGTTTAATTTAGTAGCAACCTTAAGAATTAGAGAGATCGATGAAGCTAAACAGCACAAGCACAAGCAGTTGCATTTAATTTAGTCAAGCATTCTTCCTAAGATCTAATAATTTCTGACGCAGAAAATAATTAAATCTTGGTTACTTAACAAATTAGAGGGATCAAACAATTACAGATTTAATATCTAACCTACCAGTAGATTGCAACGAATAATAAACTAGTAGGCCTCCCAGTAATTGAACGAGACAATCATGAAAATAGGCACAGAACATCCGATATTCAAATAATAAATTGAACAATAAAAACAAATTAGATTTCACAGTTTTATTGATACATACTTTCTGTGCTTACACACTTTCTGTCCATTCTGATACACACTTTCTATGCTTACACTATTTATACCCACATTACCCACAAAAGTTGAGGAGTGTTTCTGAGAGAAAACCCTAGCCAAACACATTGAGAATTCGAGATTGTCATACCCTTAATTCTCTACACACTTGCTTGTGGTATTTCCTCAACTCCTACCTCTCCATTTCCATACCATTGAGAGGTTGATAGCCCAAGCACGCACCACACCCTTTCTGAGTGTTAAGTAACGTTTTGGTGTTGCTGGGAAGCATTAGAAGAAGCCAAGGATGGCAGATGCAACATGGAGCTTGTTGCGGGATCTAGAGAACTAGACAAGACACGGTTCTGAGAAGCCTTGTTGGAGTAGGACCTTGAAGGGCTTAGGTACATCGGGTAGATTAGGCTTGGAGGGTCTCTTACTAACCCATATATCCCAAATGATTGTCTAATGGATCGATTTCTACTTGGAGGGCGGCGGAAAGGTTTTTCGCCGAGTTCTTCGGTTTCCTCTTCGATAACACATCAGCATGTTATCTTGTATTTGCATCTTTCTTCCCTACTCTTTTATATTCCATTTTACTGTTGTGTTGCTTAAATTATGGATTAGAGTAACTTGTTTATTTATTCGCTAGCATTTACACTATTCTGCACTTAGTATTAAGTTAGTGTAAAATCTATCGAGTCGTAATTTTAATTTGAGGGTCTAAACGGCTCTTGTGTTTTCAACACATTTTCGACCATACAATACTGAAAAATGAATTTTGCTCATTGTTTTGACCATAACTTTTGATCCATAAAGAAATTTTGAGTAAGGTTTATTTTATTGGAAAGTAGACATCCTAAACTTCAATTTCCTAGTTTGGACTTATATTGAGTAAGTTAAGACCATTTGAAGTTAGGCCAACCAGGGAGTCTGATTTTCTAGGTTTTAAAACTTCATGTTAAGAGCCCAAAACATCATGCTTTGTTGTGGGCCGGCCCATAGATCCTTGAGAACATGTAAAGATCATTAAACCCCCCCCCCCCAAAAACCCTAATTTAACTAATAAATACCCATCTTATGTCTCCAAACAAAACCCTAGCTAGAAAGAGTTATTTTTTAGCCTTCATCTTCTCTAAAACCCTAATTCTTTTTTCTACAACTCAAACACAGCCCCTTTGCATGATTTTTAAAAATTAAAAACCTCTCTTTAATTAGTTCTAAGTCAAAAACTATTTTCCAAAATTGATTTCTCAAAACCTTTTTCAAATCTCTTGTTCTTGAGTTGTGATTACTAACTATTTTTGTGTTCTTTTGATTATTCTTGTCCTCAATCTAATATTTGTGTTGTAGGCACTGAAGGGTTGGTTAAACAACTTTAAATATGTGTTTCTAAAGCAAGGTGAGCTTCCTTTCTGTGGTTTACCACTTTGTTTAACACGATTCACATGATTTTCTTGATATAGTTTCTTCATTTGTTATATTTGATTTGTTTGATGTTTTTAATTATGTTTGACATTTTTTAATATGATTTTCGGTGGTTTATAATCTATCCTTTTTGTTCTTTTGTTCTTATTTCAATTCCTAGGTTGGTTTGATATGATTTAATGTAGTTTAGTTTAATTGTTTGTTTTATTTCATGTTTTGTTGTTTATGTTGATGCTTTATGTTTTTGTTTTAAGTTAGTTTAGTTTTTTAGGGTTTCTAACAAGCTTGTTTGATCTCACATGTTATCTATTTGTTTGATTAAATCTCTAAAAATGTAGTTTTTCAAATCTGTATTAAAGGCTGCATACGCATACTTGAGAATGCATATGAATATTTCATGTATGCGCATGCATACGTCATCTATGTGCATGCATACGTCATGCATGCATACACACACTTGTGCCCAGAAACTCAGATTTAGGGTTCTTGCTTTTTTGTGTGTTTTGATTAGTTTTAATCCTCTGTTTAGGTCTTTTTGAGTCTATTTTCACATATTCAGGTCTAAGGTTAGTAGAATAACTTGTTTCACATGCTTGAATTGATAAATTGATGATTAAGGTTTATGCTTTGATGAATCACATGAACGTTTATGAGAATTTGAACCTGCGTTAATGCATAGGTGCCGAGGTGTTATAGGGCAGAGAGGTAAGTAAGGTAAGGCTTGCATTCATATGTACATGTGTTTGATTGGGATACAATATGTGAATTTGGACTATGTTTGTTTTCTTGATGTTCTTTATACTCTCCAATAATTCTTTGATTCTGCCATGTTTGTTTTGCTACCTTGGATAGGTTTGATAAAAGTTGCCATGATAGATATATGTTAGGGTTTTGGGATGATTAATGCCATGTTGATTGCTAGATATATGCAAGTGTGTGTGTGAGTATAGATAACAATATTGAATGAGCCTTTAATGAGATTAAGACATAAGGCCCAATTACTGGAGGCTGACCCATGGGTAGGATGGGGTTGGGTGCCTAACACCTTCCCATCCCCATTACTAAACTCCGAACCCATATTCTAGTAGTAAGATTAGTCCTTCCACATAAGGGCGTTATATATATGGTTCCTAGACCTAATCTAGGTGGCAACTCCATCTTTTCTCCACCCCAATCCACTCGGTCGAGGCATACTTCGCCTTTCCTTTAAGGTGGAAACCGTTGTGCCCACACCAATATCTTTCAACATTTTGGACCCAAATTCATACAACTCTTCTTGTTTACATTAACTTGTGGAGTACATGTATGCCTTATTCATATTCTAAGTCTTGTATCAACTTGTGGACTATATGTAGAGGTTGTATCTTACCCCTCTCTCACTTTTTAAGATGAAGAACTCCCACTGGAGGGAATCACTCATACAAGGTCTTTGCAAATCACTATTGAGTGCATGGGTGCTAAAGTCCCAATGGAACTCATTGACAATGGTTCCACATTGAATGTATGCCTGTTTAGGACTGCTCTCAAAATTGGCCTAGACATAGATACCATTATCCCTTCTCCTTTGACTATTAAAGTATATGATAATACTTCAAGGAAGGTAATGGGGACTTTCAAGGCTGCATGAAAGATTTTCCGTTGGATTTTACTATGTAGTTTCATGTGATGGATATCACTCCAAGCTACTGTTGGATAACATAGTTTTGCATCTCATACTAAACAAGCAGCAGAAAATAGTGAATCTACTTCATTCATGTGAGATAATAGGAAATATCTGAATTTTAAAAACAAAGAATAGAAAAGTGTATCTTGATGTAGTGAAATTCAAAACAAAAGAAGATTGAACTAGGGAAGACCTTCAATCTTCACCTCAATTCCACATATGCCTAAGGTTTGTGGTCTTTCAATCAGTTCTGTATGTACTTTCATGTTTCCAAGAAAATGTTCTTTTTCAAAAGCTGTTTTCTTTTGTTTTACTCATACGGACTGATAACTGCCTAAGCAGTTATTTTATTTAATTAACTCTTATTAAATAATTAACTAATTATCTAATTGGGTTGGCCTTCCAGGACAACTCAATTGGGCAATTGTGTGTGTCTTAGGATAGGACCAATGGGACAAATAAATTTCTAGCTCCAATGGGCTTTGTGTTAGGATTAGTGCCCTTAAATCCTATTGTATGATGCTATGTATGATATTATGTATGACATGATGTATAACTTAATATTGTAATTAATAAAATTGTTTTATTATTATTTGAAATAATGGTAACATGAATATTTGGACATTATCATATAGTCCATGAGATGCATAGTATGTGATTTAAGTGATTTAGTCACCGAAGATATAAGTCACAACTTCTTCGTAAATTCAGAATTTTAGTTCGTAGTTGGTGATGAAATAGGGCATTTCATCTGCGAACACTATAACATATTAACTAAGATGATTTGTCTTGCTTATGGAAGTGGTGATTTCTAGTTAATATGTTGATATGTTTTAAGAGTTAAAGCATATTGAACTAGACCGCTATGAGATTTATTATTCCCCTAATGACTGTCAATTGAATAATAAATCTCATGACTTATATTTACATGAACTCTTAATCCTGAGAGAATCATAGACCTGATCATGAAGTGTAAGTTGCTTTGATATATCAGGAGTGAGATCTAAAGTAACGGTCAAAACCACAGTATGTTGGGCAGCCACATTTAGTGTTGATGGAACATATATTCTCAAGACGGAATTCATAGTCTCTTAACAGAGATACAAAATATTCCCTTGAGATAAGTTTAATGAATTTGTTATTCAGAATGTTAGGCCTAACTACTTTAGTAAATAGTTACTAAAGTATATATTTATGAATAACTTAAAAGATTAAACCGAGTACTCAAGGATTAAGATGTAGTAATTTACAAAGTGGCAGTCTACTTTCATAACTTTGTATTACTACAAATATTTTATGAAGGGATTGCATGTACAATAAAGTCTTGGGATATAATTTATTAATAAGACCTAGAGTGCAATTATATTTATATAGTGGTATTAAATATAATTAATGGTAACTTTGGACTTGTCAAGAGTTGATAGAAAAGCCCAAGGCCCATTAGAGCTAGTGTCTTATTTGTTCCCTTTTGGTCCCACTCCAAGCCACATACTAGAGCCCAATTGGAAAGACCCAAAAGGCTAGCCCAATTTGATAATCAGTTATTAGGAAAGAAACTGTAGGGACTCAAAATGTAATGGACCCATAACAATGAAATTTGTAGAGAATGGGTAGGAAGGACTAGGCAAATAGCGGGCAAGCAACGAGTTTTAGGGCTGATCACTCTAAACAAACTGGACTTGGAAGTTTTTCTCAGAAAGACCCTCCCTTGTCATTTTTGCCCAGTGTCTCTCAGGCTCCTCCTCTTTTGCGGGGAACCCTCTTAGATATATATAGTCCTTTTTCTTTGGCTTCATCCTCACCATCCATTTGTCAATTATCTGGTTTCTGTCTACAGGGATCTGTCCCATCAGCTGTAATTAGCAGGCTTTATGTTAGTTCGTAGCCGCCTTCGCAGACTTTCTATTAGTTGTAGTAATCGAGGCAACTGGGCTTGATGGTCACATCACCATTAAAATGGTCAGAATGTTGGTGGGACATTTTCCCTTAAGTGAAGTCAGTGCGCCGAGGACGGGTCATCCTCGGCGCGGGCCTTCGGATGTCCTGGGTTCTTTCCCATTGTCCTCGGCCTCAGCACCGTCCTCGGCGCGGGCCTTGGGCCGCATGTAATAGGCCAGCGTAATGAGCGCGATAGGGCCCCACAATAGCCCCTCAAAATCCTGCTGCACGTCCCCTTGGGCGGGGAGGAGGATTTTGACCTCCTCGGCGTTTTTTCCTCAGCCTATTGGCTCTACTTTGTCGTCAGTGCTATCGCTTTTGTAGCCGTTTTTCACAGTTTTCTTTTCGCGCAGAGTGTCACCCGAGGATGGTTGGGCTTGGGTTGTTTGCACTATAGTACTCAGTTCCTCACGATTTTTTGTCTCTGACAGGATTTGTTTATTCGGCACCTAAAAAGGGGATTGGCTTTGCCTCAGTTTTTAGCTCCTGACCCGTGCGAGAGCCCTGGCTTTGATCAACGTTTGCGCGGCTTCATAACGACCGATTTCCATAGAGGTTTAGGTCTGAAATTCGTACAAGACCTCGCTTTTCCTCAGTGTTTATTTTTTACGGGGAGATTTCCTTCCCGCTGACCTGAGGTCTTTGACCATGCAATGCGTTTGAGCTTTACTTTGTGCTCGGTTTTCTCATTTTACGCTCGGTTCTCTCTGGGGCTTGGATCCGAGGACCATGCGATGCCTTGGTTTTGCTTATAGTTTAGCTTTCATGATGACGTGTTTTTCTTGCTAGAAGTATCGAGTTTCTTGATCTCATTTAGCTATCCGAAGTATCTGGTTTCCCCATGAGGCCTGGGTCCGAGGACCATACAGTGCCTTGGTTCTGTCCAGGACCTAGTTTTCCATTTTTATCATCTGAAGTATCTGGTTTCCCCATGAGGCCTGGGTCCGAGGACCATACAGTGCCTTGGTTCTGTCCAGGACCTAGTTTTCCATTTTAATCATCTGAAGTATCTGGTTTCCCCATGAGGCCTGGGTCCGAGGACCATGCAGTGCCTTGGTTCTGTCCAGCACCTAGTTTTCCATTTTAATCATCTGAAGTATCTGGTTTCCCCATGAGGCCTGGGTCCGAGGACCATGCAGTGCCTTGGTTCTGTCCAGCACCTAGTTTTCCATTTTAATCATCTGAAGTATCTGGTTTCCCCATGAGGCCTGGGTCCGAGGACCATGCAGTGCCTTGGTTCTGTCCAGTACCTAGTTTTCCATTTTAATCATCTGAAGTATCTGGTTTCCCCATGAGGCCTGGGTCCGAGGACCATGCAGTGCCTTGGTTCTGTCCAGTACCTAGTTTTCCATTTTAATCATCTGAAGTATCTGGTTTTCCCATGAGGCCTGGGTCCGAGGACCATGCAGTGCCTTGGTTCTGTCCAGTACCTAGTTTTCCATTTTAATCATCTGAAGTATCTGGTTTCCCCATGAGGCCTGGGTCTGAGGACCATGCAGTGCCTTGGTTCTGTCCAGTACCTAGTTTTCCATTTTAATCATCTGGAGTATCTGGTTTCCCCATGAGGCCTGGGTCCGAGGACTATGCAGTGCCTTGGTTCTGTCCAGTACCTAGTTTTCCATTTTAATCATCTGAAGTATCTGGTTTCCCCATGAGGCCTGGGTCCGAGGACCATGCAGTGCCTTGGTTCTGTCCAGTACCTAGTTTTCTATTTTAATCATCTGAAGTATCTGGTTTCCCCATGGGGCCTGGGTCCAAGGACCATGCAGTGCCTTGGTTCTGTCCAGTACCTAGTTTTCCATTTTAATCATCTGAAGTATCTGGTTTCCCCATGAGGCCTGGGTCCGAGGACCATGCAGTGCTTTGGTTCTGTCTAGTACCTAGTTTTCCATTTTAATCATCTGAAGTATCTGGTTTCCCCATGGGGCCTGGGTCCGAGGACCATGCAGTGCCTTGGTTCTGTCCAGTACCTAGTTTTCCATTTTAATCATCTGAAGTATCTGGTTTCTTCATGAGGCCTGGGTCCGAGGACCATGCAGTGCCTTGGTTCTGTCCAGTACCTAGTTTTCCATTTTAATCATCTGAAGTATCTGGTTTCCCCATGAGGCCTGGGTCCGAGGACCATGCAGTGCCTTGGTTCTGTCCAGTACCTAGTTTTCCATTTTAATCATCTGAAGTATCTGGTTTCCCCATGAGGCCTGGGTCCGAGGACCATGCAGTGCCTTGGTTCTGTCCAGTACCTAGTTTTCCATTTTTATCATCAATTTTACCTAGGTATCCGTAGCCGTTTTAATTCTTGCCGCGTTTTACACTAAGTATTAAATAATTACAATTTTCAAGCAGAATAATAATAACAATAAATGCTGAAGTTGGTAGAGGATAAGACCTTGCCGTGTTTTGCCTCTTCGTTTGGTGGGATTCTTCAGATAACGAGGCGTCTTTTGGGCTGTCCGGGTGAGGCGTTCTGACGCTTCGGTGCCTTCCTGTTTAATGAGGCGTTCCCTCATTAATACTGACCATGGATTGACGAGGATCTAACGGTTGGCAAGCCCCTTGGAAATTGGGGCGGCATTATTGCCTCCGGAAATCTCTCCCTGGGATTCATGGTGGATTCGGCCCTCATCAATGTTTCTCCCGCTATAAAAGGCGTTCCTAGGGCGAACCTCCCCTTCACATTTGACAAACACTCATTCTGAAACTCCCCAAAAACACATCGCCAAAAATTCTTCAGGGCGCAACCATTCGAGCCCCCTCGCATGAACTGGCCCTGGGAAAGGGCGCTCTAGAGAATGCACAGCCCCCACCAGGAGCCGAGGATGACACTCCAACTCTGGCCGCCACGCTGGTGTGGGGGTAGAGGAGATCCGAAGATTCTCCTTCTTTCCAACCTAACCGGGGACACAGCCCTCCTTACCACCTGGAGGAGGGTCCGGACAGAACGTAACCTCCCTCCCTTGGGTTTGGGTTTTTGACCCCCCAAGCATGCTACAGTGGGGGTCGGAGAGAAACCAGGCGGAACCCAAGAGCGCAACCACCGGGTTCCGCGGCCTCTTCCACCCCTTAATGTAGCTTTCCTATCTTCCCCGCCCTTCTCCCTTCTCACGTCTTCTCTCTTCTCACTTCCGCTTTCTTCCTTGCTCCTCTCGTCCTCCACTTCTTTTTCTGATATTTGTTCTTCATCTCTTCTTTTCTTCATCTCTTCCTCTACTCTCCTTTTCTATCTTCTGTTCTTCTGCCATTGTTGCTCTCCACCCTTTGTTCCTCAGTCAGCTTCGTCATGTGTATGCTTTTGTAGTTAGCTTTAGAACAAGCCCCCTGGGCATTACTTGTAAGAGATGTAATCTTTTTTCATATATCAATAAAAGAAGTATACTTATTTCATGCATTGTATATACACTTTTTTTTTTTTTTTTTTTTTTTTTGCACTTGTTTCTTGTTGTTGTAAATTGCCGAATGGATATTGTTGCTAAGAACTGTATGGATTTGCATCTTTTCCCGATTGATTTGTCGTCTTGTTTTCTTTACGTTGTGCCGCTAACGCACAAGTCCGCCCCACGGTGGGCGCCAATTGTAGGGACTCAAAATGTAATGGACCCATAACAATGAAATTTGTAGAGAATGGGTAGGAAGGACTAGGCAAATAGCGGGCAAGCAACGAGTTTTAGGGCTGATCACTCTAAACAAACTGGACTTGGAAGTTTTTCTCAGAAAGACCCTCCCTTGTCATTTTTGCCCAGTGTCTCTCAGGCTCCTCCTCTTTTGCGGGGAACCCTCTTAGATATATATAGTCCTTTTTCTTTGGCTTCATCCTCACCATCCATTTGTCAATTATCTGGTTTCTGTCTACAGGGATCTGTCCCATCAGCTGTAATTAGCAGGCTTTATGTTAGTTCGTAGCCGCCTTCGCAGACTTTCTATTAGTTGTAGTAATCGAGGCAACTGGGCTTGATGGTCACATCACCATTAAAATGGTCAGAATGTTGGTGGGACATTTTCCCTTAAGTGAAGTCAGTGCGCCGAGGACGGGTCATCCTCGGCGCGGGCCTTCGGATGTCCTGGGTTCTTTCCCATTGTCCTCGGCCTCAGCACCGTCCTCGGCGCGGGCCTTGGGCCGCATGTAATGGGCCAGCGTAATGAGCGCGATAGGGCCCCACAGAAACATACAAAATTTTGTAAAAGACACAACAAGTTTATGAAATGGTATGTATGTGAATGTAAGACACTCTCTCATTCTCTTTCAAGAAATAACTGATTGAGAGACCACACATCTTGGGCGTTAGTGGAATTGGAGTGAAGATTGAAAGTGTTCCTGAGAACTTCTCATCTTTGGTTTTTGAAATTCACTGCACCATGGTACACTCTCTTGTTCTATATTCTGAAACTTACATAATGCATGTTATCAATTCTGAATGAATTAGATCCATTAATTTTCCGATGCGTATTTGCATATTTCCAACACTTTGGGCTTATCTATTTACCATTAATTATATTTAATACCACTATAAAAATATAATTGCACTCTAGGCTTTATTAATAAAATTATATTCCAAGACTTTATTATCTAAATAATTGACAACTTCATGAAAAATATTCATAGTAATACAAATTCATAATATATAACTTTCACTTTGAAAATTACTACATCTTCATCCTTGAGTTCCCCTTTTAATCCTTCAAGTTATTCATATATTTATGAAATCAAATTTAATAAAATATAAACTTTAGTAACTCTTTACTAAAGTAGTTAGGCCTAACATTCTGAAAACCAAACCTATCAAACTTTTCTCAGTGGAATATTTTGTATCTCAATGAAGAGACTATGATTTCCATCTTGAGAATATGTGTTCCTTCAACATTACATGTGGTTGCCCAACATACTAAGGCATTGACTGTTAAATTAGATCTCAGCCCTGATATTTCAAAGAAACCTACATTTCATGATCGGGTTCACAATCCTCTGAGGATTGAGAGTTTACGTAAATGAAACTTGTAAGATTTATTATTTAGTTGATAGTGGTTAATAGAATAGTTATTCTCACAACAGTCTAGTTCAATATGTCTTACACACTCCAGTTCAATATGTCTTACACATTTAAGACATGTCAACATATCAACTAAAAGTCTCCACTTCCATGATCAAGACAAACCATCTTAGTTGACACATTATAGTCTTCACAAATGAAATGCCTAACTTCATAACCAACTACAAACTAAGGTTTTGAGTTTACAAAAAACTTGTAATTTATATTTTTTACAGTGACTAAATCACATAAATCATATGTAATGCATCTCGAGGACTATATGATAATGTCCTAATATTCATATTACCATTATTTTAAATAATAAAATAACTTTATTATTTATAACATAATGTCATACATAGCATCATACAATAGAATTTAGGGCACTAATCCTAATACAATCTTCTTCTAAGGAGGGCGGGCTGATTATGGATTGAAGAATGAAAAGTATACCTCATATTTATGTCTCTTTTGTAAGAATGAGGTGACTTTGATGATTAAGAAGATGGGATACATTTCTGGTATAGGTCTTGGAAAGGAAGGAAAAGGGATAGCTAAATTTCCCAACTTTAAGACTCAACTAACTAGAGAAGGTTTAGGATTCCTTGAAGGTTGCAATGGAATTATGAAAAACTTAGGTACCTTCAGTGGAAACTTTTTGAGGGAAGAAGGATGTTTCCCTTTTTGTGGCTTTGCCATGCCTTGGATTGGTTACGATGGGAAGATGTGCCTTTGTTGGGAGATTTTCATTGGAGAGAAGCTCACTTTCAAGGATAAGCCCATGCAAGTCATTGAGGAGGTTCAAAAGGAGGCTAACTGGATAGACTACATGGAAACTGAAGCAATGGAGACAATGCTGATACCCAAGATTAAGGGGGAAGTGCTAGCCATCATTTGCGAGGAGCCAAGTGATCCATCTACATTCATCATGCCTATTAATAGGCATTCTAGCATTTAGACTTGGGTCAATTTTTCTAAAGTCATTGGGAAAATGTCCTGTAACGAAAGTTCTCATATAGTTTTCAACATTTTTAGTAAGAAGAATTATGATTTGGCTTATTTTAATGTGTCCAACAATATTGAAATTCTGCACTTAAATGATTCCAATGAATTTGAAAATGAAATTAATAAAAAAATTGGACCAAAAAATTGAACCCATCAACCCAACACTTGAAACTCTTAATTTCAGTAATTATGAGAATTCATGCTTAATTAAAATTGGTGTAACTAAATACACAAGTGTGAGAGACCGCGCCCCCGGCCCCCTTTTTTATGGTGTGTTGGGCCAAACCCACGTGAATGGGTGGAATCGTGTTATTACCTCTCAAAATGGAGGTTCGACTAGTTATATTTTCCCCTTTAGATTAAGGTTTTACAATGGAGTCGCCACTTATTTAATTATTGAAAAAATAAGAAAACCATTATTGAAAAATTCCTCATTTTATTAATTTGCAATTGAATTTACATTGATTATAGGAAAATTACATGGCTTTGGTCCTAGATACAATCTAAGATAAAGTACATGGCTTTGTTTCCTAGTTACAATCTAGAAATTGAAAATTACAAGGATAAGCATTGGTCTATCAACCCTTGATCTAAGCTCGGAGGCTATGTTACAAGGTAGGAAGGTGTTAGGCACCCACCTTGCCCGGTGAAACCGGTCTTCTAGACTATGGTGGCCAACATTCATATCATATCATCAAATATGTCAATTAATTTACATGTTGAATTAATGTGTATGCATGTGATAAACCCTAATTCAATTAATTAAGCATTGCATTTGGATTGAAAAATAAACTCTAGTGAATGTGTGTGGATGGTGATATCCTAAATTCAAGGATTTACAAGAATTATTAAATGAACATATTTTTCATGTTTTTGAAGTGGATTTAAGATCGAAACTAGTGTTATGCAAGAACATGTGATGAACAACCAAGAACATGTGAAGAACATATAAGAACAATTAAGAACATTTAAACATATTCAAAGGAATTTAAATGATTATTATCATGTTTTAATCTTAAACTCTCATCATGGTAACATGAAAAACTAGTGAGGGAAAGAGATTCTACCTTCATGCAAGATCCATATGGTGGAGGAAGAGACTCTTGGTAGAGGCCCTAAGGGTGGAGGAAAAGAAGAGTTAGGAGAGGGAGAGTGAGTCTTACTCAATACCTTGAGTCTCAGGAAGACCAAGATATGACAAGACTACTCTACTTCACTATAACTCAAGAGAGGAGAAGAGAGAGGGGTTTTTTGTGTCTTAGAATGAATGAGAGGGAGGGTTTATATAGTAGTAGTGGAGGAAATATGAATGGAAGGCCATTTAATGAGGGTTGACAAGGATTATGAACCTAGACCCCATTTTAGCCTTGGGAAAAATCTAGTGCATTAAATGAAGAGATTGGTGGGAGTGGGGAGCAAGCTAAAATTCGGTTTTCCCGTAACTGCTGTAACTGGAGCCAACTTCAAAAAATCATATCTGACTCAATTTTGATCGGAATTATCTCATTCTTGTGCTCAAATTGAAGCCCCGAATGTCTAGTTTCTGAGAAAATTAACCTCATTCACAGAATCAAAATATTCTGAGAGATATTGATGAAATAGTGAGCAGAGGTCATTTGTTAGAAAATGGTTTCAGCACAATTAACATTAATAGGTCCCAAATTAGTCCCCAATTAACATTAAATGGCTCCAATCACTCCAATTTCAGACTTAATTGGTTCCAAATTTACACTAATTAAAAGATAATTACACAAATTACTCATTGAAGAATTAATGTTTAACTATCTAATTAATTAAGTGTATGCAACCTCACCATAAAATGTAGTCCTAACCAAATAAATTATGACACATCATTGATCTCCAATTGATTACACTTATAACCAATTAAAATCAATTATTCATAACCACATATAGTCGGACTCAATTTGTGATAGTGCATCTTAGCCATTAAAACTTGACTTGATGATAACTTTCAATCTAGTGGTCCGATTAGGGCTTATGACCAGTTGATTTGATCGTTACAACATCAAGATCATTTTGGTGAAATGAGATTAAGGATCTAATGGCCAGAATCAAGATGCATATTTATGAGGTGAAAGAACCCCTTTTACCCTACATGTGTGATTAAATGCGGGTTGCAAAATGGGGTGTCAACAACAAGAAAAACAAGATCTCAAAGAACTTCTAATAGAATATCAAAAGGTGTTCGCATGGTCCTATGAAGATATATTTGGCATAGATCCTAAGATAGCACAACATCGAATTAACACTTACTCTAATATAGTGCTTGTAAAGCAAAAGCTAAGGCGCATGAGAACTGAATGGCTCCTTAAGAATAAAAAAGAGGTAACCAAGCAATTAAAAGAAGGGTTCATCAAACCTTACACCAAGAGGGATAGGAGAGTTAGAATTTATGTGGATAACACTACCGTTAATGCTTTAATGTTCTTTATGGATGGTTTCTCTGGATATAACCAAATCAAGATAGCTCTTGAAGATATGGCCAAAACCACCTGGTAATGCCATTGATGTGCTTTAATGTTCATTGATACACGATAATGCTTTAATGTTCATTTTTACACGGTAATGCCATTTGGATTGAACAAGGTAGGAGATACCTATTTGGCCTCGACCTTATTGCATGACATGATGTATAATGAGGTAGAGGTATACGTGGATGATATGATAGTGAAGACAAGAGATAGAGAAGGCCACATAGGTAACTTGAAAAGTTCTTTGAGAGGATCAAGGTTTACAAGCTTAGATTGAACCCTCAAGAGTGTACCTTTGGAGTGACCGTAGGAAAACTGCTAGGCTTCCTGGTGAGGAATAGAGGTATATAATTTGACTCATCTAAGATCAAAGACATTTTGGATATACCTCCACCCAATAATGAGAAAGAGTTAAGGATAATCCTAGGTAGATTATAGGACATCAGTCAATTCATTGCTAACTCACTTCCACATGTGAACCTATCTTCAAGATCTTTACATAGAATGAACCTCAAACAAGGAATTAGGAGTGTTAGAAAGCCTTTGAGACCATCAAGGATTATCTTCTCAACCTATCGTCCTAGTACCTCCACAACCTAGGAAGCCTTTGCTTCTTCATCTTTCCATCATAGAAGATGTCGTGAAAAGTATGTTGGCCCAAGAAGATAGTGGCAAGGATGAAAGATCTATATACTACTTAAGCAAAAGACTGCATGACAATGAGACCAGGTACATAGCCATAGAGAAATCTTGCTTTGCTCTTGGGTGGTTCGTACAAAAACTAAGAACATCATCCCCCCCTTTCAAATATGGTTTGTTGCTATAATGGATTGTTATTAGCTGAGTTTGATCTTATTAGCTGAGTTTGATTTAAAGTATGTGTCTAGGAAGACTGTCAAAAGAAGTGCCATATCGAATTTCTGTGCCAAGAACCTAGTGGAAAGAAAGGGTAGCAGGGAAGACTTCCCTAATGAGAACATCTTGAACATAGAATTTGGATTGTAAATATGTACTTCGACGGAGTAGTGAAATAGTATGGAAATGGTATAGGAATATTGTTGATTACCCCTGATGGGTAACACATACCAATGGTAGTCAAGTTGGACTTCGAAGCTACCAATAACATCGTAGAATATAAGGCTTGCATCACCAAATGGAAGCTCTTCATGAGGTTGGAGTAAGAAAGGCTGAAGTCTCTAGGGATTCAACATTAGTGACAGCTCAGGCCTGGAAGTTGTGGCAAGTGAAGGAAGAACATCTAAAGCTAGACTAACAGTACTTAGATGGATTGATTGAACTTTTGATAAGACTGAGTACACCATCATTCCTAGGGCTTAGAACCAATTTGCTGATGCTTTGGCGAAGTTATCCTTCATGGTTGAGATACTCGAGGGTGTGTGGACACGTCCCTTAGTGATTTAGCAGAGGGATCGAATGGTACATGAGGAGAAAAAAGATTTAATTATAATGGCTGTGGAAGAGGATGAGACTCCCTACTATTACAACATCCTGAAATTCTTTGAACTAGGGATCTACCCGAAGAGAGTTGGTAAAAAGGAACATCGTTCATTAAGAATGATGGCAATGTAGTATATCCTATGTGGAGATAAACTTTATGAAAGATCCTATGATGGGATAAACCATCAATGCTTGAAGAGAGATGAGGCTAATAAAGTCATGGAAGAAGTTTGCTAAGGAATATTCGGTCCTCACATGAAAATGTTAACCAAGAAGATTTTGAGGATGTGATATTACTAGATTATGATGGAGAATGATTATGTGAGCTTTGTCAAGAATTGCCACGATTTCCAAACACATGCCAATTTAAACCATGTACCACCCAATGAGTTATATAGGATGACCTCTTCATGGCTTTTCTCTATGTGGGGCATAGATGTGATTGGAATGATAGCCCCAAGGGCCTCTAATGATTATGAGTACATCCTAGTCACGATTGATTATTGCACTAAATGGGCAAAAGAAGCCACCTCTTACACCATCTTGAAAACTAAGCATGTCATTCAATTCATAGAGAGCAACATTATCTATCAATTTTGGGTGCCATAAGAGATCATCTCAAATAACAGAAATCATTTTGAAGAAGAGTTTGAAAACTCTTGGAGTTATACAAGATTAAGCATCAAAAGTCTTCACCATACAGACCTCAAACCAATGGATCCATACAAGTAGCCAATAAAAATGTCAAGAATATTCTACAAAATATTGTTGAGACATACAAAGATTGAGCAAAAAAGCTCCCATTTTCCCTTTGGGGATACAAAATATCTATTAGAGCATTAACTTGGGAAACCGGTATATGGATGTAAGGCAATACTTCCCATTGAAATGGAGATATAATAATTGAGAGTGTTAGTGGAAACCAAAAAAGTTAGAAGTGACTAGATGAGAGAGAGATATGTTCAGCTAGCTTTAACAGATGTATAATTTAGAGGCTAACTTCGTGTTTGTTTTGTGTTTCCACATTGTCAAATTTTCAAATGTACCCCAATTATTTCCCATCCCATTCTTTTCCTTTCCAAGATTATAAAGAGAAAAGATGGCTTAAAGGAAATTGTCCAAGTCACCGTTACATCGTGATCCTATCATCACTAGGTCTCGTGCTAAAGAGATGTATACTAGTGGTCCTTCCCCCATTAAGGAAAACACTTATGAGATCGCTCTTTTGAAAGAGTAAATGGCAGAAATGATGCGTATGATGCGACAACTAGTTGTAGGAAGAGGCCAAGATTTGTCTCGTCCTACTCTAGAGGGCCCTGTGCCCCAGTCTGAAAGTGAGGTTCGACCGCTGCCAAAACAAAACCAAGGCCAAACCATACTGCCATTTGTCCCACAATGGGGTGATCAGGAATTGAATCCTTCTAAGGATAAGACCTCAGAGTCTAGCTATGGTCAGGTCAAAAGTTAAGTGAAGACCCTAACTAAGAAGATACGTATCATAGAAGGCTCTAATGCCCAATGGAGAGTCGATTTGGATAACCTAACCAATTTCCCTCAAGTCATTATGCCTCCCAAGTTCAAGTCACTCGAGTTTGTAAAGTATGATGGCATTAGAGATCCCTGCGCCTATTTGTGCATGTTCAGTAGGAAGATGGCACCCTATGGAGACAATCATCCTTTGCTTTGCCAGATTTTCCCTGCTAGCTTGGCTAGCTTTACGGCCACATGGTATGTGAGATTGGAAAAGACCTTTAGCTAGAGAGAGATGGCCAATGCATTTTTGGAGTGTTACCAGTTCAGTACTAAGATAGCTCCCGACCGTACAGTTCTTCAGAGGACAAAAAAGAAGAGTGAGGAATCTTTCCGTGAGTATACCTAGAGGTGGTGTGAGTTAGCCGCACAAGTGCTTCCTCCCATGATGGAAGATGAAATGATCAAGTAGTTTATTGATAACCTTAAGCCTCCCTACTATGGGAAGATGATCAGTGCCCAAGTCACTCACTTCGCAAGCCTAATTCCTATTAGAGAGCATATTAATGAGGGTATTAGGGGCAAGAAAATAGTTAATCTTAAGGCTTTAAGTACTATGATATAACAGCGGGTAAAAAGGCAACCGGCCACAAAGGAAATGAAGCCAATGTTCACATTATCGACAAAATGCCTGAAGGATTAAGGGGTGTTACTTCTACTTATACAACCCTGGCTACCTAGCCCTATCAACAATAGGGTTAGCTAGCCTAGGCACCTTACCGAGCATTCAATTAGAGGCAAAGGCCCGATCATCCTAGTATCCCAAGGGGGAGCCACAAAAATTCTCTCCATTACCAATGCCCGTGGTAGAGCTTTATGCCTATTTGTTGGAGAAGAAGCTAGTGACTCCGCTATTTGCAAAACCTAGAGACGGTCCTCCTCCACCTAGTTTTGATTCATCTAAGAAATGTGAGTACCATTTTGGGGCCAAAGAGCATACCTTGGAAGAGTATGTGCAGTTGAGATACGAATCCAAGATCTCATCAATAACAAGTTAATACAGTTTGACAACACGGCCAGGCCGAATGTCAACACCAATCCCTTGCTATCTCATCCAGAAGGGAATGTGAATGCTATCTCTACGATGAAAGAAAGGATTCCAGATTTCTCATCCCCCTCATTCCCTTGGAAAGCCCCACGCTCCAAGGTCAAGAGCACCCATGATCACAAGAGGGTTGCTCTCCTAACCATGTAAGTCTATCATACAAAGTGCATAACCATCTTTAAACAAGCAAGTATATATATATGTGTGTGTGTGTGTGTGTGTGTGTATCATGCACATTGCAAGCACACAAAGCAGGAAAGTAAACCAGACATTGCCATACCCAAGGAATGTGGCCTAAGTAAGGTACAAGAAAGATAAAACAGACATTGCCCACATCCAAAGGGTATAGCCCAACAAGGTACAAGAAATATAAATCAGACATTGTCATACCTTAAAAATGCGGCCCAAGTAAGATCAAGAAAAGAAAACCATAATCTAGATACATGGTTCTAAAGAAATGCTAAGAGAGAGAAAAAGATAAGCACTCAGAGAGGTTAAGCCTCCTAATCTACAAAACATTGCCCTTTTGGGGCTTGCATCTTCTTTTTTGCATTTTGCTCTTTTTAGCTTGCATTTTGGAAGTTGCACCCTTGCTCCAAGCATGTACATGAAACGAGGAAAACACAAAGCTAGCATACAAGCAAAAGAGATAACAAAGAAACAAAGGAAGCACAAAAAGGGGCATGCAAGCATATTATCAAACAAACAAGCAAGAAAAGGTGTCCTAGAAGGACAAACATAGGTTTGGATTGGTGTCCGTAGTTCCATAATACTGGAGTACGGACGACACGTGTGCCATCAAGTAAAGTTCCTAAAAGGGACTCAGACCTCGTGTACAAAGACGGGTATAAACCCGCACGAGATTATAGGTAGGAACTAAGCTTGATGACATAAACAAGCACACAAAGACACATGCATGAACAAGTAGACAAAGATGCAAAGATGTAAACAAAGCAAAGAAAGCCAAACAAGATGGCACAAAGCAACACAAAGAAACCAAGCATGTTATCACACAAAAGGGAGAGCTAAACATATTATAAAGCACATACAGGGCCAACATGAGAAACGCTAACATGCATAGCTTAAACAAAAAGAAAGAAAGGCAAGCAGCAATAAAACCAACATCACAAAGATGTATTCTCACACATAGTTCCATCCAAGCAAGCCATAAAAGGAGAAAGGATGCAACCAACCAAAGATGCAAGCACACAAACCCACAAAGGGAACCAAACATGTGAAACATGGCAAGGATGCAAGAAATGAGATCTAAGCACACAAGTATGGATCCAAACATAAACACATGGAAAAAGGAGCAAGAAAAAGCACAAACATGCATAACAAGGAGGCAAGAGCATAGATCTAAGCATAGAAGCATGGATCCAAAGGATAAAGCATGGATCTAAGCATGAAACACTCAAACATTGCATCACAAGAACATTGTTGGGATTTGTGCCCAAGAATCCTATTGTATGATGCTATGTATTATATTATGTATGACATTATGTATGACATGATGTATGACTTAATATTGCAATTAATAAAGTTGTTTTATTATTATCTGAAATAATGGTAACGTGAATATTTGGACATTATCATATAGTCCATGAGATGCATAGTATGTGATTTAGTCACAGAAAATATAAGTCACAAGTTCTTTGTAAACTCAGAATTTGGTTCATAGTTGGTGATGAAATTGGGCATTTCATCTGCAAAGACTATAACATATTAACTAAGATGATTTGTCTTAATCATGGAAGTGGTGACTTCTAGTTGATATGTTGATATGTTTTAAGAGTTAAGACATATTGAACTGGACCGCTGTGAGATTTATTATTCTCCTAATGACTGTCAATTGAATAATAAATCTCACGACTTATATTTGCATGAACTCTTAATCCTGAGAGAATAATGGACCTGATCATGAAATGTAGGTTGCTTTAATATATCAAGAGTGAGATCTAAAGTAACGGTCAAAACCTCAGTATGTTGGGCAGCCACATTTAGTGTTGATGGAACATATATTTTCAAGATGAAATTCATAATTTCTTAACGGAGATATAAAATATTCCCTTGAGATAAGGTTAATGGGTTTGGTTATTCAGAGTGTTAGGCCTAACCACTTTAGTAAGGAGTTACTAAAGTATATATTTATGAAATTGGATTTCATAAATATATGATGAATAACTTCAAAGGATAAAACCGGGTACTTAAGGATTAAGATGTAGTAATCTTCAAAGTAGCAGTCTATATTCATGACTTTGAATTACTATGAATATTTTGTGAAGGGATTGCATTATAATTTATTAATAAAGCCTAGAGTGCAATTATATTTATATAGTGGTATTAAATATAATTAATGGTAACTTTGGACTTGTCAAGAGTTGACAGAAAAGTTCAAGGCCCATTGGAGCTAATGTCTTATTGGTCCCTTTTGGTCCCACTCCAAGCCACACACTAAAACCCAATTGGAAAGTCCCAATAGGCCAGCCCAATTAGATAATCAGTTAGTTATAAAGGGAGAAACATACATAATTTTTTCATTAGAAAAAGAGAGACACCATTGTGAAATGGTGTGTATGTATGAGTGAAGCCACTCGTTATTCTCCCTTAGAAACTGATTGAGAGACCACACTTCTGAGGCATAAAGTGGATTTGGAGTGAAGATTAAAAGTGTTCTCAAGTACTTCTAATCTTTTGTTTTGAATTTCACTACACGAAGGTACGCAATCTTGTTCTTAAATTCTAAAATTTACATAATGCAAGTTATCAATCATGAATGAAATAGATCCATGTTTGTTGCTTCCGCTGTGTGTTTTGTATGAGATACAAAACCAGATTTTCCAACAATTGGTATCAGAGCCAGGTTTACATATCATGATTGTATAGCATGTGACTAAGTTTTAGAATCAAAGAAAATCATTTTCTTAGTGTTATGGGATTCTTGAATCTATAGTGATTGTTCTATATAATCATGTTTAGGATTTTTGATTTCATAATTTGTTTTAAGAGAAGGTGATTGACTTTGAGTTGATGTGAAGAGAATTTCTACTAATATGGATTTCCATCTTCAAAAGAAATTCTCTTGGCCACACAATTAAGATACGGATCCATTCAAAGAAAGTAGTTATTGTCTAAGAGAAATTCTTTTTAAAGAATTTCATTGCCAAGGATAACCGTTCATGATGATAACCATTGTATTGCATTGGTTTGTTCGAAATGGACATCTTGGCTTAATATTTACTTATTGGATGGTGGCGTGTCTTAGTAATTTCCTGGATATGGTTATATGAATCTAATTGTAATAACCATCATGTGCATGAAGTAGTTATTGTCAATGGTGGTTATTGAAATGAAGGGTAGTTATTCTAATGCTCTGACCGATATATCCAAACCGTCTTCAAGTTTATGTTTTGGATATAATTATTCAAATAACTATCATTTGCATGTATCAATTCATTGCACAACTTGGATTCTTCATTGCATGGTTTGGATGTTAATGCACCGCTTGGATATAAATATATGTAAGGCTTGCATGGTTTGATTATTATATGCATGTAATATGTGTCTTGTATGTATTGAATGCTTTATATACAATTTACATTGAATCCGTATATTTTTTGATATATATATGGGTTTATATGCAAATTTTTATAAAGGATTCATCATATTGTTGCTCGCCTTGGTTTATATACTTATATATATTAATGCTAGGATTAAAGTATTCATTTAATGAAATTTATTCCTAATGAGATTAGGATTATGTTTTCAAGGGTTTCTAGCATTATTATGGTTCTTCATCTTAAAAACCTTTAATTTAAAATATCTAGTGGGAGAGAGATACAAGGGTTGGATCTCACGGCCTTCATTATTAGTTCATAATAGTGTGGGTAAGCACCTCGTATTGGCGTATATACCTTGCAATCCTAAAGGAGGGTGTTTACTTCATGATACTACAAGATTGAACTAACATATTTAAAGTAGTGTGGACAAACACCTCGTCTTGGCGTATATGCCTCGCGATCCCAAAGGAGGGTGTTTAGTTCCATGGTACTACAAGTTTAAACATTATAAGGGAGATGAAATATGGCTACACATGATTCTAGATAATGGTGTACACTAGACTAAATGTAATGTTAACCTCCCAAAGGAGCTTTGTCATTATTATTTAGAGGCTAAAGCTAATATGGCATATTATTAGTGTATGATAAGAGTTATCATGATAGCACTAATAATGAGAATAGTTCCCCATCAATTAATGTGTTTATAATAAACTTGCTACCAAGGAATTATAGACATGGATTGGTTTGTCGTTGCATATATTATTTTATGGTTTTATAAGGTTCCATATTATATGTTTATATGCTAAATTGATAATGTCTAATTTACTTATTATATTCATGTTTGTTATTTTCAGATTTAAAATCATGGCATCATTTAGCCCACTTGTTGCTATTCTTAATCAAAACAAACTAACTGGATCCAACTATGTTGACTGGAAAAGAAATTTGGACATTGTTCTTACTGCTGAAGAGCACAAATATGTGCTTACTCAACCATGTCCTAGCTTTCCATCATTAGATGCTCTTCTTGAGGAAAAACAGTGATATGATCGTTGGCAGAAATCTAATGAGATGGCTAAGTGCTATATCCTAGCATCTATTTCCAATGTTCTACAGCATCAAATGCAGGCTGTAGAACTAGTTTCGAACATTATGCTAAGTCTGAAGGAGATGTTTGGTGTGCAAGGCCGTTCTGCAAGGAAAGAAACTATGAGGCAGATTTATAATACCAAAATGGCTGAAGGTACTTCAATAAGGGAGCATTGTCTTAGGATGATCTCTAATCTGAATACATTGGAAGTTTTAGGTGCCGATATTGATGGAGAATCCCAAGTGGATATGATATTGCAGTCACTACCAGAATCATTCAAGGAATTCAGACTTAACTATAATATGAACAAAAAGATTTATACATTTTCTGAATTGATGAATGAGTTGGTAGCGGCAAAAGGCATCCTTGGTACTTCTAGTGTTAATGCTATTATGGCTGAAGCTTCTACTTCTCAACCTAAGTCGAAAGGCAAGGGTAAGAAGAAGAAGAAGAAAGACTTCTCCAAGAAAGATGGTAAACAAGTTGCCTTAGGAGTTGCCAACAAAGGAAAGAAAACCAAAGGAAAGTGTTTCCATTGTGGTGAGAAAGGACATTGGAAGAAAAATTGTCCAATATTTAAGGCTGCCAAGAATAAAGGTATGAAAAGTACATTCCTTCTTGAAACATGTTTGGTACAGAATCCCATAGATTCCTAGTGTGTGGATTCAGGTTGTACTAATCATAACTGCAAATCCTTGCAGGGGTTTAGGAGACAAGAAAACTGAATGAAGGGGAAATGTTTCTTACCTTGGTTGATGGGAGCAGGATTCCAGTTGTAGCTATTGGAGTGTTTAATTTAGGTTTTGAATCTAGAGTTTTAATATTGGAAGACTGTTTGTATGTACCTAATGTTCATAGGAATTTAATTTCCGCAACTTATTTAGGTAAACATGGATATTATGTTATCCTAAAAGACAATGTTGTAATAAAGAAGGATAAAGTGTTTATCTGTTCTGGCAATATTGTGGATGGTCTTTATATTTTAACTCCTGATAAGCATGAATTATATAATTCTGAATTAGATCATAACTCTCATGTAAAATCATTAAAGAGAAAGTTTCCTTCTACTAATGAAGCATATCTTTGGCACTTGCGTTTGGGTCATATTAATCCAAACAGAAGTCAAAGACTGATCAAAGATGGACTCTTAGAGCCATTGGACTTTGATGAATTTCCAGTTTGTGAATCTTGTTTGGAAGGCAAAATGACCAAACGACTTTTTAATGCAAAAGGTAGAAGAGCCCAAGAGTTACTTGAATTAGTTCATACAAATGTATGTGGTCCTATGTCAACCTAAGCAAAAGGAGATTATGAGTACTTCATCACTTTTACCGATGATTACTCAAGATATGATTATGTATACCTAATGAGACAGAAGTTCGAAGGCTTTGAAAAGTTCAAAGAGTTTAGGGCTGAAGTTGAGAATCAATTAGGTAAACGTATAAAGGCCATTCGATCTGATCGTGGTGGTGAATACCTTCTTGGGGATTTCAAGGATTACTTAATTGAAAATGGGATTGTATCCCAATTGACTGCACCTGGAACTCCCTAATAGAATGGTGTAGCAAAAAGAAGGAATAAGACACTTTTGGAAATGGTTAGGTCCATGATGAGTTACTCAACTTTACCAGTTTCTTTTTGGGGATATGCACTAAAGACTGCTATGCATATTTTGAATTTAGTTCCATCAAAATATGTTCCCAACCGTAGTATGAAATATCTCCACATTTGGGGATGTCCAGCACATGTGTTGAAAAGGAAGTCTGATAAGTTGGAAGCTAAAACCGTAGTATGCATATTTTTAGGATATTCAAAGGAAACAAAGGGTTATTTATTCTATAATCATAAAGACAACAAAGTGCTTGTTAGCACACATGCCAAATATTTGGAAGATGATTATATGAATAATTTTGATCCAAGAAATAAAGTTGTTTTGGCTGAAATGAATGAACCTGTAAATGAACAACCAATGGATGAAACTAGGGATGATGTGGCTGTATTAGATATACTGCAAGATATTACTCATGAGATGACTAATACACAGGTGCCTCGTCGTAGTGGGAGAATTATTCGGCCCCCTATAAGATTTATAGGTTTAGGAGAAACTTATGAAGCTATTTCAGAAGAGGCTGAATTGGATCCCTACACTTATGAAGAGGCAATGAATGATATAGATGCACATCATTGGGTCAAAGCTATGAAATCTGAATTAGATTCTACGTATTCCAATCAAGTTTGGGATCTTGTAAAGGCGCCTAATGGCATTAAACCTGTTGGTTGCAAATTGGTTTACAAGAGAAAGAGAGGGATAGATGGAAAGGTTGAAACCTTTAAAGTAAGACTAGTGGCGAAAGGGTATACACAAAAAAAAGGTATTGACTATGATGAAACTTTTTCGCCAGTAGCCATGCTTAAATCTATCAAAATTCTCTTATCCATTGTTGCTCATTATGATTATGAGATTTGGCAAATGGATGTCAAGACTGCATTTCTTAATGGCAATCTTGAAGAAGAAATCTATAAGATGCAACCGGAAGGTTTCATAGCAAAGAACCAAGAGCATATGGTATGCAAGTTGAAAAGGTCCATTTATGGACTTAAGCAAGCATCTAGGTCATGGAACATCAGATTTGATCAAGCAATCAAGTCATTTGGTTTTGAAAAAAATCTTGATGAACCATGTGTGTACAAAAGACATCGAGATAAAGTAGTAATGTTCCTAGTGCTTTATGTTGATGACATTCTACTCATTGGAAATGATGTAGGGGTAATGTCATCAGTAAAAGTTTGGTTGTCAAGCCAATTTGATATGAAGGACTTAGGTGAAGCTAACTTTATTCTAGGGATCAAGCTCTAGCAAGATCGCAAGAATAAGATGTTAGGTTTATCACAAACTGGATATATAGATAAGGTTCTAGAACAGTTTAGCATGCAAAACTCCAAGAAAGGATTGTTTCCTTTTAGACATGGAGTTCCTCTGTCTGATGACCAAAGGCCTAAGACTCAAGAGGAAGAAAATATGATGAGACAAGTTTCTTATGCTTCTGTAGTAGGAAGTCTCATGTATGCCATGCTTTGTACTAGACCAGATATTTGTTATTCAGTTGGCATGGTTAGTCGATATCAACCAAATCCAGGACCAAAACATTGGCAAGCTGTAAAGCATATTCTCAAGTATCTACGGAGAACGAGAGATTATATGCTTGTTTACCGAAGTGAGGATTTGATACCCATTGGCTATACAGATTCAGACTTTCAATCGGATCTAGATTTCAGAAAATCCACATCAGGATGTGTTTTCACCTTGGGAGGTGGAGCCATAACTTGGAGGAGTGTCAAACAATCTTGTATCGCGGACTCCACCATGGAAGCAAAATACGTTGCTGCTTGTGAAGCAGCAAAGGAAGCTGTATGGCTCAAGAAATTCCTTTCTGACCTTGGTGTAATGAGAATGGAACAAGTTCCCATCACATTGTTTTGCAACAATAGTGGTGCAGCTGCACAATCAAAAGATCCAAGGAACCACAAGAAAGAAAAGCACATCAAGAGAAAGTATCACATCATTAGAGATATTATTGCTCGTGGAGATGTGGCAGTAGCAAAGATTGAAAGTGCAAATAATCTAGCAAATCCCTTTACCAAAGCCTTGCCTCAAAGGACCTTCAAGTCACATTTAGAAGGAATGGGAGTTAGATTAGTGCACAATAGTCTTTAGGGCAAGTGGGAGATTGTTGGGATTTGTGCCCTAGAATCCTATTGTATGATATTATGTATTATATTATGTATGACATTATGTATGACATGATGTATGACTTAATATTGCAATTAATAAAGTTGTTTTATTATTATCTAAAATAATGGTAACGTAAATATTTCGACATTATCATATAGTCCATGAGATGCATAATACGTGATTTATGTGATTTAGTCACAGAAGATATAAGTCACAAATTCTTTGTAAACTCAGAATTTGGTTCGTAGTTGGTGATAAAATTGGGCATTTCATCTGCGAAGACTATAACATATTAACTAAGATGATTTGTCTTGATCATGGAAGTGGTGACTTCTAGTTGATATGTTGATATGTTTTAAGATTTAAGACATATTGAACTAGACCATTGTGAGATTTATTATTCTCCTAACGACTGTCAATTGAATAATAAATCTCATGACCTATATTTGCATGAACTCTTAATCCTGAAAGAATAATGGACTTGATCATGAAATGTAGGTTGCTTTGATATCTTAGGAGTGAGATCTAAAGTAATGATCAAAACCTCAGTATGTTGGGCAGCCACATTTAGTGTTGATGGAACATATATTTTCAAGATGGAATTCATAATCTCTTAACGGAGATATAAAATATTCTCTTGAGATAAGTTTAATGGGTTTGGTTATTTAGAGTGTTAGGCCTAACTACTTTAGTAAGGAGTTACTAAAGTATATATTTATGAAATTGGATTTCATAATTATATGATGAATAACTTAAAAATGATTAAATCGGGTACTCAAGGATTAAGATGTAGTAATCTTCAAAGTGACAGTCTATATTCATAACTTTGAATTACTACGAATATTTTGTGAAGGGGTTGCATATATAATAAAGACTTGGGATATAATTTATTAATAAGGCCTAGAGTGCAATTATATTTATATAGTGGTATTAAATATAATTAATGGAAACTTTGGGCTTGTTAAGAGTTGACAAAAAAACTCAAGGCCCATTGGAGCTAGTGTCTTATTAGTCCCTTTTGGTCCCACTCCAAGCCACACACTAAAGCCCAATTGGAAAGGCCCAATAGGCCAACCCAATTAGATAATCAGTTAGTTATAAAGGGAGAAACATACAGAATTTTTTCATTAGAAAAAGAGAGACACCATTGTGAAATGGTGTGTATGTATGAGTGAAGCCACTCGTTATTCTCCCTTAAAAACTGATTGAGAGACCACACTTCTGGGGCGTAAAGTAGAATTGGAGTGAAGATTAAAAGTGTTCCCAAGTGCTTCTAATCTTTTGTTTTGGAATTTCACTATACCAAGGGTCGCAATCTTGTTCTTAAGTTTTGAAATTTACATAATGCAAGTTATCAATCATAAATGAAATAGATCCATGTTTGTTGCTTCCGCTGTGTGTTTTGTATGAGATACAAAACCAAATTTTCCAACAAACATATCTGAGGAGAGGAACACACAAAAAGCATGTAAAAGACCAAGTAGAGTATAAATATGCAAATAGGAATGCATCCAAACCCTTTATTGTATACTTGGATGTATGGATATAGGCCTAGACCACAAGATCTAGATCTACACCCTACCTACAAGCCAAAATACAAGAAAGAGACAAAAACAAGAGATATAAAGCTATAAAAATGCACAAGGCATAGCATCTATTGATGCCCAACAATAAAGGAAGTGGAAGGAAAAAGAAATACGAATGGTAAAAGTGAGCTATTAAGCAGAATGCGTCAACATGTCAGGAATGACAACTAGTAAGCCCATGAGAGGAATAAGAAGTAAAGATAAAGTAAATAGGCCGAAAAAGCCCAAGGAAAGAGGTAGCAAGCCCAATGGGCCAACATAGCAAGAATGACAACTAATAGGCCCATGGGAGGAATAAGAGATAGAGATAAAGTAAAAGGGCCAAGGACAAGGAAAGAGGTAGCAAGCCCAATGGGCCAACATGGTAAGAATGACAACTAGAAGGCCCATAGGAGGACTAAGAAGTAAAGATAAAGTAAATAGGCCGAGAAAGCCCAAGGAAAGCGATAGCAAGCCCAATGGGCCAACATGGCAAGAATGGCCGTTAATAGGCCCATGGGAGGAATAAGAGATAAAAATAAAGTAAAAGGGCCAAGGAAGCCCAAGGGAAGAGGTAGCAAGCCCAATGGGCCAACATGGGAGGAAAGACAGCTAGAAGGCCCATGGGAGGAATAAGAAGTAAAGATAAAGTAAAATGGTCAAGAAAGCCCAATGGGCCAACATGGCAAGAATGACAGTTAATAGGCTAGCATGCACAAAGTGCACGCCAAGGCTGACCGGTATACAGTTAGCACATGCTAGGTAGCTTTGACTTAGCTCATAACCCGCATTAACCAAAGGTTTGATCGACCAAAAAAAAAAACCAAGGATGGTCCATTCAATTCAAAAATGCCAGTTTGGGAGGATCAGACTCCGAAAAGACCAAATATCAGAGGCAACCAACTTCAAAGAATTGTCAAATTCCTAGTCCTACCAGGATGCTCGACCTGATCACAAGAGACTTTTTCCAAAGACAGCCAAGTCTTCCTCATCAACCCAATCCTTATTTGTGTAAGATCGGACTTAACCCATGAGCAAGAAAGTTTCCGCACTAAATTTGGAGAAACAAAATGCGAAGTCTTATTCTTTATCCAATACCTCTCATTGCATTCGAGGTAATAGATAAAGAAGTAGCAACTATCAATACTGCATTTGTCTACCCTCGATTTGTGTGCCAGACCCCAAAAATTCCAAAAATATCATTTTCTCACCAGAGGACCACGGGAACATCTAGATAATCATGGTTTAACCCATTTGGACATCAGAGCACTCAAGGTGCCATTTTTGGTCCAAATGACTAAAACGCCCCTAGTCAACCCAAGTTTGACTAAAGGTCAAAAATTGGTCAAAACTACTCAAAAATAACATTTTCCATGTTTTTACATCAAACCCAAGAATATTAGAGATTTTTATCAACTTTAACGAAATTTGACCTAAGGTTAACTCCCGACAACGATCAAAAACCTAATTTTGATCTGACCATTAGAACAGGTTGAAACCAACACCATTAAGAATAATATCAAATCCCCATTCAAATGACTACTTATGGGTCAAAATCGAATTTAAAATAGTCGAGTGTCTTGAAAGTTATGCTAGGCGTATAAACTCGCATCCCGGGGACATATATTTTGATCTGGAAACTAGAAATCCATATATTTCTAGTGCCACCAAGATTAGGTTAATCAGACACTAGAAAGACCTTCAAATGGGCCAACAAAGTCAGAACCGAAACACTTAGAGGAAAAGTTAAGATTGCTGATGCCAGTAACCAATCTAGACTAGCATGCCATTTCAGGACCAAATGACCAAAATGCTCCTGGTCAACCCTAGGTCAAAATTGGTCAAAACCACACCAAAATAACATTTTCCATGTTTTTACATTAAACCCAAGACTATCGAAGATTTATATCAACTTTGACCAAGTTGGACCAAAAGTTAACTCCCGGCTATAACTATAAACAATTTTGATCAAATTGTTGGAACAAGTTGAAATCAATGTCATTATAAAGAATATCAAATTCCCTTTCAAACAACTACTCATGGCTCAAAATTGGATTTAAAACGGTTGAGATATCTCAAAAACTATTTTGGGCACATCAGTATGATCCAACTGTCTAATTTTAAACAAATTAAGTGATCTAGAAACTAGCCATCAATATCTTTCTAGTGCTACTAGGATTAGGTCAATCAGAGTCCAAAAAGACCTTTAAATGAGCCATCAAAGTCAGAACTGAAAATTTTGGAGGAAAAGTTAAGATTGCCAACATCAGCAAGGGAATCTGGCTTGCACTAAGTGCACGCCATTCTAAACTAGCATGCCATTTTAGGTCGAAATGACCAAAATGCCTCTAGTTAACCTAGGGTTAACTAAAGGTCAAAATTGGTATTAAAAAAAAACACCAAAAATTAGATTTTTATCAACTTCGAGACTATTGGATATTTTTATCAACTTTAATAAAGTTTGACCTAAAGTTCACTCCTAGCAGAAACCCAAAACCTAATTTTGATCTGACCATTAGAATTGGTTGAAACCAATGCCATTGCTAAGAATATTAAATTCCCTTTCAAACAACTGCTCATGGGTCGAAAATTGGATTTAAAATGGTTGAGATATCTTGAAACTGTGTTGGGAGTGTCAGCTCGCTTCCCAAGGCCAAAACTTTTGATCTGATCATCTGATTTTTGAAACATCAAGTGATTTGGAAACTAGACATCCGTATCTTTCCTGTTCCACTAGGATCAAGTCAATACAAGTCCATAAAGATCTTCAAATGAGCCATCAAACTCAGAATCAAAAAAGGCTGTAGGAAAAGTTAAGATTACTAACGTCAAAAAGGGAATATGGCATGCACTAAGCGCACACCAGAAGCTAAACAATCATAAAAAATATATAACCCCCCCCCCCCCCCCCAAATCCCAAATTGTAAAAAAAAAAAAAAAGGCAATTTGAAGCATTTTCTGGAGCAATTCTCTCTCTTTTTTCCCCCTAAATTCTTTCCCAAACACATACACATAAATCCTTGATTCTCTCATCCTGCATAAATAAAGAGGTAGTGTTCTTGCTTCCATTTTCTCCTCCTTGGTCTATCTTCCATGGTTTTGAGATTTTGAGGGTGTGGATGTAGCGTTTTAGCTACAATCCAAACCTATTTAATTCCTGACACTTTTATTTCTTTATTTCAATTCTCTAGCATGACTATTGCTTTCCCTATTCTCTAGCATGTCTATTGCTTTCCCTATTTTCTCTAGCATGTTTTTATTTCTTTGATGATGTTGGCTTAGCCTTCTTGGGCTAGGATATGCCTAAATTTCTTGTTTGTATTATTTTTTCCATATCTACATGTTTGGATGCTATGCCGAAATTGCATCACAAGCTTGTTTGGCTTTTCACAAGCTTTTACTTGCTTTATCTCATAGTTTCATCATCTTGTGATGCCATGTTTAGATGATCCTGTTAGGATTAGTGCCCTTAAATCCTATTGTATGATATTATTTATGACATTATGTATGGCTTAATGTTGTGATTAATAAAGTTGCTTTATTATTATCTAAAATGATGGTTACATGAATATTTGGACATTATCATATAGTCCATGAGATGCATAGTATGTGATTTAGTCATAGAAGATATAAGTCACAAGTTCTTTGTAAACTCAAAATTTTAGTTCGTAGTCAGTGATGAAATTGGGCATTTCATCTATGAAGACTATAACATATTAACTAAGATGATTTGTCTTGATCATGAAAGTGGAGACTTCTAGTTGATGTTTTGATATGTTTTAAGAGTTAAGACATATTGAACTGGACCGCTGTGAGATTTATTATTCTCCTAACGACTGTCAAATGAATAATAAATCTCACGACTTCTATTTACATGAACTCTTAATCTTGAAAGAATAATGGACCTGATCATAAAGTGTAGGTTGCTTTGATATATTAGGAGTGAGATCTAAAGTAACAGTCAAAACCTCAGTATGTTGGGCAGCCACATTTAGTGTTGATGAAACATATATTCTTAAGATGGAATTAATAGTCTATTAACGGAGATATAAAATATTCTCTTGAGATATGTTTAATGAGCTTGTTATTCAGAAAGTTAGGCCTAACCACTTTGGTAAGAAATTACTAAAGTAAATATTTATGAAATTGGATTTCATAAATATATGATGAATAACTTAAAATGATTAAACCGGGTACTTAAGGATTAAGATATAGTAATTTACAAAATGGTAGTCTATATTCATGACTTTGTATTACTACGAATATTTTATGAAGGAGTTGCATGTACAATAAAGTCTGGGATATAATTTATTAATAAGGCCTAGAGTGCAATTATATTTATATAGTGGTATTAAATATAATTAATGGTAACTTTGGACTTGTCAAGAGTTGACAGAAAAACCCAAGGCCCATTGGAGCTGGAGTCTTATTTGTTACCTTTTGGTCCCACTCCAAGCCACACACTAAAGCCCAATTGGAAAGGCCCAAAAGGCTAACCCAATTAGATAATCAGTTATATTGAGAGAAATATACAAAAAAAATTTTTTTTTTTAAATGAACATGAAATGGTATGTGTGTGAGTTTTAGACATTCTTTCATTCTCTCTTGAAAAATACACATGAAATGATCCAACTATGTTGACTGGAAAAGAAATTTGGACTTTGTTCTTACAGCTGAAGAGCACAAATATGTGGTTACTCAACCATGTCCTAGCTTTCCTTCATTAGATGCTCCTCCTGAGGAAAAACAACGATATGATCGTTGGCAGGAATCTAATGAAATAGCCAAGTGCTACATCTTAGCATCTATCTCAAATGTTCTATAGCATCAAATGCAGGATGTAGAACTAGCTTCGAACATAATGTTCAGTCTGAAGGAGATGTTTGGTAAGCAAGGCCAATCTGCAATGCAAGAAACCATGAGGCAAATATGTAATACCAAAATGGCTGAAGGCGGTTCAGTGAGGGAGCATTGTCTTACAATGATCTCTAATCTGAATACATTGGAGGTTTTAGGTGTCGATATTGATAGAGAATCCCAAGTGGATATGATATTCCAGTCACTACCGGAATCATTCAAGGAATTCAGACTTAATTATAATATGAACAGAAAAATTTATTCTTTGTCGAAATTAATGAATGAGTTGGTAGTGGCGGAAGGCATTCTTGGTACTTCTAGTGTTGATGCTAATATGGCTGAAGCTTCTACTTCTCAACCTAAATCGAAAGGCAAGGGTAATAAGAAGAAGAAGAAGGACTTCACGAAGTAGGATGGTAAACAAATTGCCTTAGGGGTTGCTGACAAAAGAAAGAAGATCAAAGGAAAGTATTTCTATTGTGGTGAGAAAGGACATTGGAAGAGGAATTGTCCAAAATTCAAGGCGGTCAATAATAAGGGGATGAAAAGTTCATTCCTCCTTGAAATATGTTTAGTATAAAATCCCACGGATTCCTGGTGTGTGGATTCAGGTTGTACTAATCATATCTGCAATTCTTTGTAGAGGTTCCAGGAGACCAGAAAGCTTAATGAAGGGGAATTGTTTCTTACTTTGGCTGATGGGAGCAGGATTCCAGTTGTAGCTGTTGAAGTGTTTAATTTATGCTTTGAGTCTAGGGTTTTAATATTGGAAGACTGTCTATACGTACCTAATGTTCGTAGGAATTTAATTTCTGCAACTTATTTAGGTAAACATGGATATTGTGTTATCCTTAAAGACAATATTGTAATAAAGAAAGGTAAAGTGTTTATCTGTTCTGGCAATACTGTTGATGGTATTTATATTTTAACTCCTGATAAGCTTGAATTATATAATTCTGAATTAGATAAAAACTCTCATGTAAAATCATTAAAGAGAAAGTTTTATTCTACTAATGATGCATATCTTTGGCACTTGCGTTTGGGTCATATTAATCCAAACAGAATTCAAAGACTGATCAAATATGGACTCTTAGAGCCTTTGGACTTTGATGAATTTCCAGTTTATAGCTTTTATAATCTTGGATATTTACATTGCTTTTTGTTCGCGTAAAATAATCTGCAAGCGCACAGAATCGTAACAAGTAGTAAAGTGTTTTTAGAAAACGAATGTCGAACCCACAGGGATTAACTATGTTATTGAATACCGAAATTCACTAAATTAATTACTATTTGGAAAAATCGAAAATAAATGGAATGTTCTACTGTCTGAATTAAATTAAACTATTTAATAAAAATAAATCTACGAATAAAAAGAATTAACAAAGCGTAAAAATCTAACAGTGTAAAAATATGATAAGAATGGATCTAGAGCGATTGATTTCACCTAACAAATCCCACACAATTTATCCTTCTTAATTATTAAATTCTAATAATCTCCCGTTGATGATTAAAAATTCCTTAAGTATTCAACATCTTCTCTCGAATAATATCAATAATATCTTCAACTAACAATTCCATATCTCTATGTGAATTTAATTAATTAGAGACTCATTACGTACTTTGAATTTTTTGAAAAATCACACTAGTCGTGGTAAAGCATCTCTACTTTCGCTCAACTAATGGTGTTTAATTCTAGAACTAAAATAACAAATCACCTCTCGGTCTCATTGTAATTCAAGTGATCAAACTATAATTTGTAAAAAATAGTAAGCATTAAGAATAAGAATAAAACACTCAATCATGGAAATATTAAAAATAAAATAACTCAGAAAATAAATTGTGTGTTCATTGCCAGACTACATCAATGCTCTAGAAAATAAAATTTAGTTCATAATAAAATTGAAAAGAAAACAAATAAAACTTATGTCTTTCATCTGATGGTTGATCAACATGAAGCTCTCGCATTTATCCTCAGATCCTCCTCTTCAAAAAGACTCCCAAAAACAAAATTCTTCAATGTGGCAGCCCCCCTTCACAGAAAAGTTCTCTAGTGCAGCGGCAACAGTCCAGAAATTCCCTAGTGCAGCGGCAACAGTCCAGAAATTCCCTAGTACAGCGGCACCCTTCCTTAGGTTTCTAATCTCTCTATTTATATGAACCATTCTCCTTTCCCCAGCCGAATGAAAGTCCACTTATTGTGCCCTTTTTGTTTCATGTACTTTTGTGGGCCAGGCCTAATCTTGCTAATGGTCCACACGGCTACTGTTGGGCCACACATTAAATAAATGTGCTGCTGTTAAGACCCAAAAAAATATCAGCAACAAGTCATTCACAGAATGACCCACACACAAGGATTGCTTCGGTATTCAATGCCTCCTCTATTTCGGTCTTCACAGCTGCTGGGTTTTCTTTCAGATGGAGAGCTTTGGCTGGACATTGGCGCTCCTCAGATAAAAACTTGCACCACTTCTTTCAATTTGAAAGTTTAAGATGTAGATTAATCTGAAATCTTCTCATTCCTTCAAAGCACAAATGAATAGATAAATATAAATAAAAATCAAATCAAATCAAAAGAAATAAAGGAAAACTAACAATTTTAATAAATAAGAGGATAATAAAATTCATGTAAAAATTACACTTATCACTTTTGTTTAAAGTTTTTAGTACATTGGTTTAAATCTTTCAATTCATATTCAGTACTTTATTTATGTACCCTTGCTTTGTAGCTCAGTACTTTTAGTTAATGTTATGCATTTTCTTTAGTACTTCACTCTTGTGCCCTTGTTGGATTTTATATCCTTGATGCAACTACCTTGTGCTTTTGTATCGATTGAGTGTTGGACATGCAAGTAATACTTTGCATTGAGCTTATTAGCTTGCATGTCCAGATGTTCATTCCTCGTGTGAATGATCATTGTGATCACTATTTATAGTGATTGTTCTTGTTTGGTCAAGCCATGCTTTATTGCTATATTCTTTACTACTTGATAGCATTATGCTTGCTCCATATGCATTTTAAGATTTTTACTTACAATGATCGTCTTGTGTTGTTTTTTTCACGAAAAACTTGTTCCTATAGTTCAAGAGCTTCACAATTTCTAGAGTTTGGTGTGTGTGAGTTTTGGCAACTGTTACCAACTCACATGTTAAGTCTAGAGTCTATTTTAGGGTTCTATCACGGAAAAGCAAAGGGGGAGATTTTAAGGTTGAATTTATTCAATCATGTGTTGGCTTTGTTCCATGCCAAATTTGCTTATAATTTAGCAATTAGAGATCCTGTATTTAGGTGGCATTTATGTAAGGGTAGTTTGCAAGAGAGTTTGAAGAAAACTCAAGATGTGTGCACTTAAGAAAAGCCTCGTGACTAGATCTTGCGACTGGCAAGTCACTAAAGGTGGCATACGTGTGAAGCATGTAGGGGAGCTAAAAGGTCACAACAGCTGAAGCACTATAGGACAAAACTTCCAGTCTGGCCTAGCAATTAGCTCGTGACTCAAACTCGTGAACTAATTGTAAGGTTGAGTCGCTAGAATGCCCTATTTGGTTGAAACATGACTTTTCACATTCTTCATACACCCTATTATAAATACTCTTATACCCATGAAATATAAAGAGCTTCTAAAGAGAAACCCTAGAGAAAAATAAGATTGACTTATCCACAATCTTTATCATTTGATTCTCCAAATTCCTCTACTTTCACCCTCTCCATTGACATATTCTTGAGAAGTACATTTGCTAAATCCTTATCTCACCATACCCATATCAGTGAGGAGGTGTTTTGGTGCTTGGGAAGTAGTTCAGAAATGGACCAATTCATTTGGTTGGTGTAATGGGCTTATTGTGGGATCCGGTAAGCTAGAGAAGACAAGGTTCGGCGTCACCATGTTGGAACAAGAAGCCTAGAGAGCTTAGTTACACCTGGTAGATTAGGCTTGGAGGGTCTTCTGCTATTCATGTATCCTAACTTCATTATCTAGTGGATTATTGACTGCCGGAGGGCAGCGAAGGTTTTTCACTGAGTTCTTCAGTTTCCTCTTTGATAACACATCGCCGTGTTATCTTTGTGTTCGCATCTTTCTTTCCTTTCTCTTTATCTTATAACAGCTGTTGTGTTGGTTATGAATTATGGTTTAGAGTGTGTTACCAATTTAGATATAGTTTATATCTCATATTCCACACATATACTGTTTGATTATAAGCTTGTGTTGATATTTTTGTATTTGGGGGCTAAATGTTAATTGGTGTTTTACACGCTATTTGAACTTTCAACAAAGAACTGAAAAGAACCCACAATAAATTTTTTTTTTTTTTTTTTTAAATCCACAATCAGAACAAGCACCACTGCACTGAGCTAATCCCCACCAAATGATGGAATTAAAGATAAGTGCAGCGGAAAAGTAAGTTTTGAACGGATCTACTTCATTCAATATTGATAACACGTACTAAGTAAATTTCAGAATTTTGAGAACAAGAGATCGTACCTTGAAGCGGTGAATTTCAAAACAAAGATTGAAGCACTCGGGAATACTTTTAATCTTCACTCCAATTCCACTAATCGCCCAAGATGTGTGGTCTCTCAAATTGGTAACAAATGGATGACTAGTGAGTACCAAAAACTCACATCAACACCATTTCAATGATGTTATTCTTACCAATATGTTTCTGTACGTTTTTCCCTTTGTGTCTAACCAATATATCTAATTGGGTTGGCCTTTTGGGCCTTACCAATTGGGCTTAAGTGTGTGGCTTGGAGTGGGACCAAAAGGGACCAATAAGACACTAGCTCCAATGGGCCTTGGGCTTTTTTGTCAACTCTTGACAAGTCCAAAGTTACCATTAACTATATTTAATACCACTATATAAATATAGTTGTACTCTAGGTCTTATCTATATATTATATCCCAAGACTTTATTACACATGCAACCCCTTCATAAAATATTCGTAGTAACACAAAGTCAATAATGTAGACTGTCACTTTGTGAATTACTACATCTTAATCCTTGAGTACCCGGTTTAATCCTTTAAAGTTATTCATCATATATTCATGAAAACCAATTTCATAAATATATACTTTAGTAACTACTTACTAAAGTGGTTAGGCCTAACTCTCTGAATAACAAACCCATTAAACTTATCTCAAGGGAATATTTTATATCTCCATTAAGAGACTATGAATTCTATCTTAAGAATACATGTTCCATCAACACTTAATGTGGCTGCCCAACATACTGAGGTTTTGACCATTACTATAGATCTCACTCCTGATATATCAAAGCAACCTACATCTTATGATCAGATCCATTATTCTCTCAGGATTAAGAGTTCATGCAAATGTAAGTCATGAGATTTATTATTCATTTGACAGTCCTTAGGCAAATAATAAATCTCATGGCGGTCCAGTTCAATATGTCTTAACTCTTAAAACATATTAACACATCAACTAGAAGTCTCCACTTCCATGATCAAGACAAATCATCATAGTTGATATGTTATAGTCTTCGCAAATGAAATGCCTAATTTCATCACCGATTACGAACTATAATTCTGAATTTACAAAGAACCTGTGATTTATATCTTCTGTGACTCTTCACATAAATCACATACTATGCATCTCATGGACTATATGATAATGTCCGAATATTCATGTTACCATTATTTCAGATAATAATAAAACAAATTTATTAAACATAATATTAAGTCATACATAATGTCTAACATAATGTCACACTTAATATCATACATAGCATCATTCAATAGGATTTAAGGGCACCAATCCTAACAATCTCCCAGTTGCCCTAAAGACTATTGTGCACTAATCTAACTCCCATTCCCTCCAAATGTGACTCGAAAGTCTTTTGAGGCAAGGCTTTGGTAAATGGATCTGCTAGATTGTTTGCACTTTCAATCTTTGCCACCACCACATCTCCACGAGCAACAATATCTCAAATGATATGGTACTTCCTCTCAATGTGCTTTCCTTTCTTGTGATTCCTTGGATCTTTAGATTGTGCAACTGCTCCACTGTTATCACAAAACAATGTGATTGGAACTTGCTCCATTCTTATTACACCAAGGTCAGAAAGGAATTTCTTGAGCCATACAGCTTCCTTTGCTGCTTCACAAGCAGCAACATATTCTGCTTCCATGGTGGAGTCTGCAATACAAGATTGCTTAATACTCCGCCAACTAATGGCTCCACCTCCCAAGGTGAAAACACATCCTGAAGTGGATTTTCTGAAATCTAGATCCGATTGAAAATCTGAATCTGTATAGCCAATGGGAATCAAATCCTCACAACGGTAAACAAGCATATAATCTCTCGTTCTCCGTAGATACTTGAGAATATGCTTTACAGCTTGCCAATGTTTTGGTCCTGGATTTGATTGATATCGGCTGATCATGCCAACTGAATAGCAGATATCTGGTCTAGTACAAAGCATGGCATACATGAGACTTCCCACTGCAGAAGCATAAGGAACTTGTCTCATCATATCTACTTCCTCTTGAGTCTTAGGCCTTTGGTCATCAGACAGAGGAACTCCATGTCTGAAAGGAAGCAATCCTTTCTTGGAGTTTTGCATGCTAAACCGTTCTAGAACCTTATCTATATATCTAGCTTGTGATAAGCCTAACATCTTATTCTTGCGATCTCGCCAAAGCTTGATCCCTAGAATAAAGTTAGCCTCACCCAAGTCCTTCATATCAAATTGGCTTGACAACCAAACCTTTACAGATGACATTACCCCTACATCATTTCCAATGAGTAGAATATCATCAATATAAAGCACTAGGAACATTACTACTTTATCTTGATGTCTTTTGTACACACATGGTTCATCAAGATTTTGTTCAAAACCAAATGTCTTGATTGCTTGATCAAATCTGATGTTCCATGACCTAGATGCTTGCTTAAGTCCATAAATGGACCTTTGCAACTTGCATACCAAATGCTCTTAGTTCTTTGCTATGAAACCTTCCAGTTGCATCATATAGATTTCTTCTTCAAAATTGCCATTAAGAAATGCAGTCTTGACATCCATTTGCCAAATCTCATAATCAAAATGAGCAGCAATGGATAAGAGAATTCTGATAGATTTAAGCATTGCTACTGGAGAAAAGGTTGCATCATAATCAATACCTTCTTTTTGAGTATACCCTTTCGCCACTAGCCTTGCCTTAAAGGTTTCAACCTTTCCATCTATCCCTCTCTTTCTCTTGTAAACCCATTTGCAACCAACAGGTATAATGCCGTTAGGCGCCTCTACAAGATCCCAAACTTTATTGGAATACATGGAATCTAATTCAGATTTCATAGCTTGGACCCAATGATGTGCATCTATATCATTCATTGCTTCATCATATGTGTAGGGATCCGATTCAACCTCTTCTGAGATAGCTTCATAGGTTTCTCCCAAACCAAAGAATCTTATAGGAGGCCGAACAATTCTCCCACTATGACGAGGCACCTGAGTACTAGACATGTCATGCGTAGTATCTTGTGGTGTATCTAATACAACCACACCATCCCTAGTTTCATTTATTAGTTGTTCATTTACAGGTTCATTCATTTCAGCCAAAACAACTCTACTTTTAGGAGTATAATCATTCATATAGTCATTTTCCAAGAATTTGGCATTTGTGCTAACAAACACTTTATTATCTTTATGACTATAGAATAAATAACCCCTAGTTTCTTTTGGATAACCTACAAGCAAACACACTTTTGATTTTGGTTCCAACTTATCAGGCTTCCCTTTTAACACATGTGCAGGACAACCCCAAATGTGGAGATATTTCATGTTAGGCTTACGCCCACTCCACGATTCCATGGGTGTTTTGGGAACAGATTTTGACGGAACTAAATTCAAAAGATGTATTGCTGTTTCTAAGGCATAACCCCAAAAAGAAATAGGTAGAGTTGAATAACTCATCATAGACCTAACCATTTCTAAAAGAGTCCTATTTCTTCTTTCTGCTACACCATTCTGTTGTGGAGTTCCAGGTGCAGTCAATTGGGATACAATCCCATTCTTAGTTAAGTAATCCTTGAAATCCCCAAAAAGGTATTCACCACATCGATCAGATCGAATGGCTTTTATGTGTTTACCTAATTGATTCTCAACTTCAGCCCTAAACTCTTTGAACTTTTCAAAGGCTTCAGACTTCCGTCTCATTAGGTACACATAACCATATCTTGAGTAATCATCAGTAAAAGTGATGAAATACTCAAAACCACCTCTTGCTTGGATTGACATAGGACCACAAACATCAGAATGCACTAACTCTAACAAATCTTGGGCTCTTCTACCTTTTGCATTAAAAAGTCGTTTGGTCATTTTACCTTCCAAACAAGATTCACAAACTGGAAATTCATCAAAGTCCATGGGCCCTAAGAGTCCATCTTTGATTAGTCTTTGAATTCTGTTTGAATTAATATGACCCAAACGCAAGTGCCAAAGATATGCATCATTAGTAGAAGGAAACTTTCTCTTTAATGATTTTACATGAGAGTTAGCATCTAATTCAGAATTATATAATTCATGCTTATCAGGAGTTAAAATATAAAGACCATCCACAATATTGCCATAACAGATAAACACTTTATCCTTCTTTATTACAACATTGTCTTTTAGGATAACACAATATCCTTGTTTACCTAAGTAAGTAGCAGAAATTAAATTCCTACGAACATTAGGTACATACAAACAGTCTTCTAATATTAAAACTCTAGATTGAAAACATAAATTATAAACACCAACAGCTACAACTGGAATTCTGCTCCCATCAGCCAAAGTAAGAAACAACTCCCCTTCTTTAAGCTTTTTGGTCTCCTGAAACCCCTGCAAAGAATTGCAGATATGATTAGTACAACCTGAATCCACACACCAGGAATCCGTTGGATTCTGTACCAAACATATTTCAAGAAGGAATGTATCATTCATACCTTTATTCTTGGCAGCCTTGAATACTGGACAATTCCTCTTCCAATGTCCTTTCTCACCACAATGGAAACACTTTCCTTTGATCTTCTTTCCTTTATCAGCAACCCCTAAGGCAATTTGTTTACCCTCTTGTTTGGTGAAGTCCTTCTTCTTCTTCTTCTTACCCTTGCCTTTCGACTTAGGTTGAGAAGTAGAAGCTTCACCAACATTGGCTTCAACATTGGAAGTACCAAGAATGCCTTCTGCCGCTACCAATTCATTCATTAATTCAGACAAGGTATAAATCTTTTTGTTCATATTATAGTTCAGTTTGAATTCCTTGAATGATTCTGGTAGCGACTGGAGTATCATATCCACTTGGGATTCTCCATCTATATCGGCACCTAAAACTTCCAATGTGTTCAGATTAGAGATCATTGTAAGACAATGCTTTCTCACTGAACTTCCTTCAACCATTCTAGTATTATAAATTTGCCTCCTGGTTTCTTGTCTTGCAGAACGGCTTTGCTCACCAAACATCTCCTTCAAACTTAACATGATGTCTGAAGCTAGTTCTACATCCTGCATTTGATGCTGTAGAACATTTGAGATAGATGCTAGGATGTAGCACTTGGCCATTCCATTAGATTTCTGCCAACGATCATATCGTTGTTTTTCCTCAAGAGAAGCATCTAATGAAGGAAAGTTAGGACATAGTTTAGTAAGAACATACTTATGCTCTTCAGCAGTGAGAACTATGTCCAAGTTTCTTTTCCAGTCAACATAGTTGGATCCAGTCAGTTTGTTTTGATTAAGAATAGCTACAAGTGGGCTAAAAGATGCCATGTTCAAATCTGAAAACAATAAACATGAATATAATGAATAAACTGAACATTATCAATTTAGCATATAAACATATAGTATGGAACCTTAATAAAACCATAATATAATATATGCAATGACAACCCAATCCCGCAATTAATATTCCTCGGAAGCGAGGTCATACCAATCACTATGATTAGGTGAGAAACATTCTCATTATTAATGCTATCATGGTAACTCTTACCAAACAAAAATAATTTGTCGTTTTCCATTTAGCCTCTAAGTAATAATGACATAGCTCCGTAGGGAGGTTAACATTACACTTAGTCTAGTGTACACCATTGCCTAGAATCAATGTGAATAACCAAGTAACTCCACGGATGCGTGGTCGTTCTCAGTGTAAAAACACATTTCATCTATCCCTAAGAAGTTTAACCTGTAGTACCATGAATCATACACCCTCCGAAGGGAGCAAGGCATATACGCCAAGGCGAGGTGCTTAATCACACTACTTTAAACCAACAATGGAGGCCGTGAGATACATCCCTTGTATCTCTCTCCCACTAGATGTTTTTAAAAGAAAGGTTTTTAGTTTTAAAACAAGCATAATTTAATTACACATTGTCTTACTTTTTTAACATGTGAAAAGACTTAGAAAAATTTCTGATTTTCTTTCTTTCGATCGATCAAAAGTGCCCCTCGATTGATCGAAAAATTTAAGAAATTCGAACTTGATCATCTGACACTTTCGATTGATACTCGATTGCCTTTCGATCGATCGAAAAACAGATTCGATCGATCGACTAGCAATCGAAAAACTATCGTTCTAAAGCATCTGATCACTGTCTCTTTCGATCGATCGAAAGTGATTTTCGATCGATCGAAAATTGCGAATCTCAAATTTCCAGAAATTTTCTAAGGCAGTTTTCTACGGGTTTTCATGAACAAACATCTTGAAAACGAACATGATAGATAGAGATCAATGTCAAAACTGAATTCTATTGATGTTATAGCCTTAAGATTGAATTTAACATACTTAAATTTAAAATTAAACAACATCATAACACCAATTTCAGTTTTCATCAAATCATAGTTTCAACAACATGCAGAAAATTAAAACTTAATCTTCTAACAATATGAAACTATCTTCTCCAATTCTAAAACTCACAAACATGTTAAACAATATGAAATTGAAGACCACTCTGATACCATTTGATGGAATTAAAGATAAGTGCAGCGGAAAAGTAAGTTTTGAACAAATCTACTTCATTCAATATTGATAACACGTACTAAGTAAATTTCAGAATTTTAAGAACAAGAGATCGTACCTTGAAGCGGTGAATTTCAAAACAAAGATTGAAGCACTGGGGAATACTTTTAATCTTCACTCCAATTCCACTAATCGCCCAAGATGTGTGGTCTCTCAAATTGGTAACAAATGGATTACTAGTGAGTACCAAAAACTCACATCAACACCATTTCAATGATGTTATTCTTACCAATATGTTTCTGTACGTTTTTCCCTTTGTGTCTAACCAATATATCTAATTGGGTTGGCCTTTTGGGCCTTACCAATTGGGCTTAAGTGTGTGGCTTGGAGTGGGACCAAAAGGGACCAATAAGACACTAGCTCCAATGGGCCTTGGGCTTTTCTGTCAACTCTTGACAAGTCCAAAATTACCATTAACTATATTTAATACCACTATATAAATATAGTTGCACTCTAGGTCTTATCTATATATTATATCCCAAGACTTTATTATATATGCAACCCTTTCATAAAATATTCGTAGTAACACAAAGTCAATAATGTAGACTGTCACTTTGTGAATTACTACATCTTAATCCTTGAGTACCCGGTTTAATCCTTTAAAGTTATTCATCATATATTCATGAAAACCAATTTCATAAATATATACTTTAGTAACTACTTACTAAAGTGGTTAGGCCTAACTCTCTGAATATCAAACCCATTAAACTTATCTCAAGGGAATACTTTATATCTCCATTAAGAGACTATGAATTCCATCTTGAGAATACATGTTCCATCTACACTTAATGTAGCTGCCCAACATACTGAGGTTTTGACCATTACTATAGATCTCACTCCTGATATATCAAAGCAACCTACATCTTATGATCAGGTCTATTATTCTCTCAGGATTAAGAGTTCATGCAAATGTAAGTCATGAGATTTATTATTCATTTGACAGTCCTTAGGCAAATAATAAATCTCATGGCGGTCCAGTTCAATATGTCTTAACTCTTAAAACATATTAACACATCAACTAGAAGTCTCCACTTCTATGATCAAGACAAATCATCGTAGTTGATATGTTATAGTCTTCGCAGATGAAATGCTTAATTTCATCACCGACTACAAACTATAATTCTGAATTTACAAAGAACCTGTGATTTATATCTTCTGTGACTCTTCACATAAATCACATACTATGCATCTCATGGACTATATGATAATGTCCGAATATTCATGTTACCATTATTTCAGATAATAATAAAACAAATTTATTAAACATAATATTAAGTCATACATAATGTCTAACACAATGTCACACTTAATATCATACATAGCATCATTCAATAGGATTTAAGGGCACCAATCCTAACACCAAACACCAATCTACACCACCACGCCACACTGATATCCATTGAGCCAAATCAACTTATTCCAAGGCAGGCCGATCTAGACCAAGGCAAGTCGATCTCCACCTCTACATGACAATCTCCACCACTGCACTCTGATCTCCATGCAAGGTTTGAAAGCCAAATTAAGAGAAATAGAAATGGCAGGAAGGAGACGATCAAAGTTTGGGAGAGAGAGAGTGAGAGAGGGGAGAGAATAAATGAGAGGAGAGAGACAATTTAATAGTATATACCAGATTTACCCACACGCTACTATAATCTATATATATATATATATAAAACCGAAGCCTCTGAAACTCTCAGAATTTTCCACATCATCACTATTTTCTTTTTCTTTTTATTTTAGATTCTTTTTATTTTAAGTTTTATATCTTATATAGAATCTACCAGAAAAACAATAGACAAAAGTTTGAAGTTTTATTAATATCAATAATATTGAAAAACGTATACAAACTTGGGGGCCTATTTAAGGGGTTCATAAAACTTGATGGACAATAAAATATATTCTAAAATAAGCCCTAATTAATACCTAATCATAATAGGAACCAAATTTGACCTAAAAAATCATTAAAAGAACCTAAAAACAAGGAAATAAATCACCTAGACCTAAAATAACGTTTTCTGCATAAAAATACCAAAATTAAATTGTAAATTCTATCCTACATCAACTTATCACAAAAATCATCATCTATATTTATTATTATTATTATTATCTATATATATATATATATATATATATAACTGAAACCTTTAAAGTTCTCACAATTTTCCACGTCACCATTATTTTCTTTTTCTTTTTATTCTAGGTTTTATATCTTCTTATATTTATTAGTGTTACAATAGTTTAGTTTAAATAAAACTCTATTAGATATATTTTGTTGGCCTATCACATCATTATTATTATCTATATATAATATAAAATTGAAGATTACAAATTAATTATAATTTTTTAAGATACCTCACGTTAGAATTTTTTTTTTAAAAAATGACTCACTTTAGGTTTGAAATTTTTTTTTTTTTTTTAAAAGGACTCACCAAAAAAAAAAAAAAAAAACTTTAGGATTAAGAAAAAAAGAGAGAGACTCCTGGTAGGACTCTCTCTTCTCTCCTTAAAACCCAAGCAATTACCATCTCAAAACCCTAAACTCAACTTCACTTTAAGATTAAAAAAATAAGAAGGAGAGAGACTCACGTAAAAAAAAAAAAAAACGTAGGTTTTGTCTTTTTTATTTGCTTTCATATATACCTGAAATTTTCATTCTATCTTATTGTTTTATTATGTTTAGAATTGATTTTCTTCTAAGTATTTGGGCTAATCTCTATATTTTGATAGTGTTTTTATGGGTTTTGTTTTTGGGTTGAAATTCTAATAATTATTTTATATTGTATATGGTAGATGAAGCATTTCTATTTTTTGGAAAAAAATCAAAACTGCAACCTATGTCTTCCAGCCCAAGGTGTAGTAAATTTTTATATGTTCTTACTTTATTGAGAATTTTTATTTGGGTTCATGTGATTTTTTGTTTTTTTATTAAAGCTTTGATTTTTGGCTGATTAATTATTTGTTTGGATTAATTTCAATTAATTATTTGTTTGGATTCAACATAAAAGATAATGGAATTAGGTGTTATAAATTTGATAATGTTCCATATTTTGAATTGTTTATATTATTTAGACTCCTGGTAGGACTCTCTCTTCTCTCCTTAAAACCCTAGCAATTACCATCTCAAAACCCTAAACTTAACTTCACTTTAAAATTAAAAAAATAAGAAGGAGAGAGACTCAACTAAAAAAAAAAAAAAGTAAGTTTTGTCTTTTTTATTTGCTTTCATATGTGCCTGAAATTTTCATTCTATCTTATTGTTTTGTTATGTTTATAATTTATTTTCTTCTAAGTATTTGGGTTAATCTCTATATTTGATAGTGTTTTTGTAGGTTTGGTTTTTGGGTTGAAATTTTTAATAATTATTTTATATTGTATACGGCAGATGAAACATCTCTATTTTTTGGAGAAAAATCAAAATTGCAACCTATGTCTTCCAACCCAAGGTGTGATAAATTTTTATTTGGTATATTATATATGAATTTTTTGAATTTGAAGGGTTTTGTTTGGTTTTGAAGTAGAATTTAGGGATTCTATAAAATTTGGAAGGTTTAAGTTTTGGGGTTTTTGATATTTGCGTCTTAGTAGGCTGATCTTAATTCTTTACCTTATATGTTTTTGCTTTATTGAGAATTTTTATTTTGGTTCATGTGATTTTTTGTTTTCTTAATTAAAGTTTTGATTTTTGGTTGATTAATTATTTGTTTGGATTAATTTCAATTAATTATTTGTTTGGATTCAACGTAAAAGATAATAGAATTATGTGTTATAAATTTAATAATGTTCCATGTTTTGAATTGTTTATATTGTTATTAATACGACTAAATAAGATTTGTTTTTATTTTTATAGTTTATATCAGTTTTGAGTGTGTGTATATATATAACTTTTGGAAATTTTGCTTTATTAATTTAAGAATTGTAAATTACTTTGTAAGTTTCAGTAACTATGGACATGCAGTGAAACATTGACAATATAAGCATATATATATATGGTATTAACATTTTATAAAAATCTTTCTTACAATCTAATAACATTCTACGTTAGACAACACTTCTAAACTATAGAAAAGCATAGAAGTTAAATATTTATTCCCATTGTATTTTATTTAATTATGACAGATCCATTTTTTTTTAAACGCTAACTAGCAAAATGTCTATAATATACATATTATTAACCCAATTTTCTATTTCTAAATTTCTTAGATTTTATTATATCAATCTTTTTTTCTTTTAAATTCTTGGTGGACAAATCAGTCTCTCACTAATTCTTTTACCTTAACGTGATGTTTGTTAGTTGTCCTTTTATTTAACTATCCCGTGCATCGCATGGGTTAGCGACTAGTATATATATAAAACCGAAACCTCTGAAACTCTTACAATTTTCACGTCATCACTATTTTCTTTTTCTTTTTATTTTAGATTTTATATCTTATAAATATTTATTATTTATATTTTTTAATTTGATTTAGGACTTTGAAGATGTATTCAAACACAAACACCTCCTCTCATATAGTTTTCTTTTTTGTTTTGGACTCTTCCTTCTCTCCTTCTCTAATTCTCTGGTCACTAGATCACTATTAGGGTTTTTTAATTATAGTTTTACTGTGCCTTCCTACATGTTTCTAATATTTTATTTAAAATAAAAACACCCTGCAAAAAATACTTCTCTAGTCCCATGTAAACAATCCCGTACAAAACAGCAACACAGTAACGATTTCAATATTAAAATTGGCTAAAAAAACTGATTACAAAATTCCGACTAACTATCAGTTACTTCGTTGGGCAGCCATCATGTGAGGCTGTAATGTGACTACAAGCAGCAGAGAATGACGTTCATGGATTTTACTAGGAGTGACAATGGACCTAGATATGAGACGAAGAATCACAAAAGGTCACTATTTCAATTAGAAACTCCCCTTTTTACTGTTCGATTATATTAATTTCTGGGTATTATTGTGTTTTGGCGTGGTTGTTTTGCTATAGGCGTTATTAATGACAGTGATGATACCTGATATTCTCTGACCCAAGAATGAAAACCATCCAAGAGAGTTCAATCCTCTCATTCAATGTAGCCTCAAGATTTCATTGAATTTGACGTTAAGGTATTTTTTATTACGTTGTTTAGATTTTTGTACCTATTATATTGATTGGATTTGATAATTTCAATTTTTGTCAGATGGTTATATTTTAAACTTTTGCACTTTTTAAGGTTAGGAATGAAAGAGTTCTTTACTCTTTCTTTTGGTTTTTTAGAAGTTTTAACATCTAAATTTTGAGTTCATGTTTTGCAATATATGAAATTGTCTTGACAAATTTCAATTGCTATAGTCATGCATTATTCTTTTGAGGTAATCTATTTTTCTCTTATATTTTTTATATTATGCAGTCATATTTTGCTTTACTGTTTGAATTAATGTGATTTAAGAATTATAAATTATTGTTATCTTAAAAAAAAAATTTCATATATATGACCATTTTTGCATTTTTACTCTATTTTTTATATCGTTTTTTACCTTGCTGGGTCTTGAATCTTGATGAACAAGCTTAGGTTATGCGTTAACCTCATAAATTTGTTCTTTAAATTTTGCCTTTCTCTTGCCAAGAATAAAAGTTGGAATCATAAGTGCATTCCAAGTGCTTCCTAGATTGGTTGTCTTTTATCTCGATTAAAACTCTATGGCCTTTCAACTGGTACTTCCTTCTTCTTCTTTTTACATTCATATATTCCGAAATCTATTCTCTCTAGTGCATTTATTTGTCTTCATACTCTAACGAAGTTAATTTATTTATATGATATGCCTTTTTGTTGTTGCTCTTCTACGTGTTAAAATATTTTAAGTATTGCCTATAACACTAAATTAGATTTTCCAATTCTCAAAAAAAAAAAAAAAAAAAAGTCATTTCCAAAACATAGCTCTAGATTAATGACTCTTCTTTTGAGTGTCATTGTCATTTCTGAGTGTAATTAATTACTGCTTTCTATGTAAAAACTTCTATAGTTTTAATTTCTTATTTTTGGGGTTTTTTGGTTGCATTTTATATGGCAAGAAAAAACCCCTAATTTTGCAAACAAATTGAGTAATGGGAGGGATTATATAATATTAAAAAAATGATTGAGACCTTAATTTTCATTAAAGAAGGGATGTCATTGATAATAGGCATGGCATGCCTAACATTATTGGTGTTAGTATTTTATTTCCCTGTTAAATTGTAACTTACTTTTTCAAGTGATCATAACTTTAAACAAAGTTAAAATTTAAAATTTTGTTCAACTAATCCGTGTATCGCACGGGTTAGCGACTAGTATATATATATATATATATATATAAACATTTACTATTCATAGTTGCTAAATTTTTTTAGCAATGCATACCCGAGCAATGGTCAGTTTTCGGCTTATGTATTGCTAAAATAGCAATTTTTATTAATGCTCTAAGAAAGTGGCCATTGAGGGTTATTTAGATTTTATTTTTTAAATGGTTAAAAATACTAACATAATATTTATGCTACGATCCCTCTAATTCGAACTCAAATCCACACCCCATATTAGTATTTGGGGATGTACCAACTCGCCGAACAAGGCAATGGTAAGGCTATTTAGATTGGAAAAATCGTTGGGTATTTCTTTGATGGGACACTTACCTATTCGGTGCTAAATATACTGGCAACTAGCTGTAGGAAAATGATAGGTTTATTGAGTGCTCTTTTTTAATAGTGCCTGCTATTTCTTTAAGTTGGATCATCAAGAAGGTTTACTCTCCACTCTGGACATAGGCCTGTGGCATATGGCCAACAAGTTCCCAGTATTATAAAAATTAGTAGTAGACCCACACATTGTGCATGATAATTTTTTTAGGATGGTCTCATTAAATATATATAATTTATTATTATTATTATTATTATTAACGTTTTAGTTATTGATGATGCACAAAAATTGTCAGTGAGTTGATTGTCCAAACACGTGCCAATGGGTTTACCTGAAGAACAAAGGAGAAGAACCAATCAAAGGGCACAGGTGGGGTACTCGCCAAAGACCCTCCGAAGTTATGTCAGTGATAGAAGAATCTCCAAGAACTCAAGAGTGCCAGAGTTAGGGAGAATTCACATACCTTAAGAAGGGTAAGGTTTGTGGTTTATATAGTGGTAGAGAATCAACTAGAATCCCTTGATATGGGGGAATTCCCTTGCAGAGAGAAGCGTCCCAAGATACTCGGGATCACCTTTCTATGTATAAAAGATTTGATTGCGTGGTAGGGCCTTTGACCGTGATGTGCAAGTAATTTCCATGATAGGATTTATGAGTCGGCCCCACGTAAGTCAACCTTAGGGGGATGGGTCGTCAGGATTAGGGATTGCTTGATCCGTCGGCCTTTAGGTTGGTCATCCCTCTTGGGATTAGTCATCTCCTTTTGGGGTAGTTAGAAAGGTTTGGCACCCCCATGTTGTTCAATTGAAAATTATCCTCATCAGTTGCTTCCTACTTCGTGAGTCATTGAGATGGCCAAAACGGCTCGCGAAGTCGTCATAAATGCTTTGCATCATAAATCGGGGCAATTATGCCCTTCTGAAAGGGCTAGTGACACGTGTCATTTTCTAATTAGGGGAGCCAAAGATTGCAACACTTCATCTTTCATGCCAGACTGCCCTACAAATAGTCCAATGCCATTATTGTCCTACCATTTGAACATTTTCCATTGGGGGAGCCAAACATCATGACACTTCATCAGTTTCCTCAAGTTCGCCTATTCTAGGTATGATTCGTTGATTTACATATATTTTCTTTTTGCCTTTCTGGTCTTTCTCCATTGTTAGCTACACACTTAGGAGGTAGAGTAGAATCTTAGTTTGCATTTGTCGCTTGTAGGTAAGAGATATCTGGAGATAGAGAAGAAATGAGTGACCGTACATTGTCAGTCCGTGTGGGTTCAGATGATGATTTGTCCATTCCTAAGCTTGAGTCCACGTCAGAGGGCTCGTTGGCTTCTGATAGGGAGTTAACATTTGATCACCCCTCTGAGGAAGCTAGTCCCTTTGGGCGACATCCTAGGGAGATCGTCCTTCATAATGGCTAGTCTATACATGACTTCCCAGTAGACATGAGTGACGAGGTTTTTAGCAGGCTGAGGCCTCGCTTCCAAATACCAAACGATGCACCCATTAGGAAGGGTGACGTAGGGGAGAAGTGTTATGATGGGAGGTTGTCTGATGTGGGTTTTTACAAGACCGCTCTCATAGAGGGGCTTCATTTACCCCTTTCCACCATGCCTTGTCGGTCGGCTCTTACTTGGGCGTTTCTATCAGTCAGATAGCCCCAAATGCTTGGAGGATCTTTATTGAGGCTGAGGTATTATAGGGTCAGCATAGTGGAGGCCATCGCTCCCTAACCTTAACGGAATTTTTCTATCGTTACAAACTCTAAGAGATTCCCAATTCCAAGGGATTTTATAACTTTGTGTCATCGGGCTGCTTTAAGGCTAATATCTGACATGCCTGACTCCAATCGTTAGTGGAAAGCCAGTTTCTTCTTTGTGCAAGAGGTCAATTGGGTGTGTCGTCGGGTTGAGTGGGATAGCATAAGGTCTTTTATGACCATTCTTGGGGGCTTTTGAACAAGTCTGGTGAGTCGTTGACTATCTAGGTCGTTGGTTGGTACTTTTTATTTGACTAACATACTCTTCTTGTTTAGTTTCAGCCAAAGTTTTCTCGACAATCCTCACTGAGCAAGAGGCATTCTTGGATAGAGTCCTTGAGATACCCCTTGAGGAAAGGTCTTGGAAGAAGCTCGTTAATCAAGACACACTTCATGCCTACTGTGGTGAACCCGTCTCTTCTGAGGAAGCTCAATGTTAGGACATATGTGTTCACATGTTAAAAACATATGTCATACTTTATGTAAATTGGCTAATCCTTTGACAAAACGCACTCTACTTGTAATTGGGTAGTTCTAGGTGTTTTTAATACTTCAAGAAACAAGGTTTCAAGATCAAGTGTTGAAGTCATCAAGTCTATCCAAGAAAAAGCAAGCTGAAGTGCAGAATTTTTAATGCTCGACACCTTCTCGATAGCTACCTCGACACCTGCTATCTGTCGAGAATTAAAAAGTCAGAATTCCAATATGATTTTCTTGGGATCCGTGAATGTGTTTTTGGGCCTTCTTTTCTTCTAACCCTAAACATATAAATGGAGTGTTTTAAGAGCCGTCAACATAGACACAAGTTGCATAAGCATTGAGCAATCCTTGTTCAAGCAAATTGTGATCTAAGACGAAGTTCTTGACCTAGTTCATCTTTCTTCAAGAAGTTGATGTGTATTTTGCACCATAGGGTTTTATGACCAAGCATCTTCCTGATCTTCATCGTGTAGGATGATCTGAAGAACTTTGCAGCCAACCTCTCTTCCTAAAGTTGGTGTTTGAAGTCGCGTACTGAGATCCGCGCATCTGGTTAGTTACGTACTTGAGAGCCGTGCATCAAAAGGGGGAACTGTCACTATAGATCAAGTCCAATTGGGTATTGGGGTAAGGGTTCAACTGTAGGTTGATAAGGTACTTGGGATTCCTTTACTTGTAACCGCTTGATTTGATAATAGTGGAATTTCGGGAGTGGTGACTTGAAAATCACCCGGTGGGGTTTTTGCCGTTAGGGTTTTCCCCATTCATGAACAAATCATTGTGTTATTTATTTTCCGCTGCATATTTAGTTTTGGTGATTTGTTTGTGCTGCCACGCGTTTGCATGATAAATTGATTAATTAATAACTTAGCTAATTAATTAATTAGTTTAAATCACAAGGGGTCATTCAGTTTGTGGCCTAACACTCAACGATTGGACAGCTTCTCGAGAGTTCATAAATGCTTTTGCTTGTCGCTTTTACTTTGTTTTAGTTTGAACTTGTGCATCTTCTAACTCATTTGTCGGTTTTAAAGATGGAGTCAATGAAGAATAAGTAAGAAGCAAAGAATAGGCAGGAAGAGATCAAGAAGGCCACCGCCTTGAGAGCTCAAGGTGGAGGATCGTTGGCCCAGCCTTCTCATGCCTCTAAGAAAAGGAAGCACACATCTAATGTTTAGTTGTTGGGTAAAGGTGCCAGTGGCTCATCCATTTGTCCGGAGATATGTGAGGTTGTTGCTGATGCTCCTTATCATGAAATGGGGAAAGGTCTTAAGACTTCCCAAAGCCCCGTCACCCCTCCTCCTCTTCCTTTGTTGGTGAAGGATAAGGACTACATGGTGGACACTGCTCGTTCCATCATCTGGGATGCTGACCTGGATGAGTGCTAGAAACATAAGACCAACCCCTTGAGTGACTTTGGTCTTCATGACATGATAAGGGTATGTGTTTTCATTCCATTCATCCCTCTGTGTAGATTTGTCTCCTTATATGGACTCATCCCTTTACTTTGTTCATCTTTTTCTGATATTGATTCGTCCCTTCTTAATCAGGGCTTGGTGAGGATGATGCAGGCCTAAAGGATTGTTTAAAGTTCGAAGTAGATAACTTGAAGAAATTTAAGGATTCTTCTTAGGCTCTTAGCCAGGAGGTGATTGATCTGAATGCCAAGTTAAGCGGGATGGCCCACCAAACCGAAAATCTAGTGAAAGAGAATGCGAACTTAAAGTCTGAGGTGGCTACACTCCATGAGCATATGGAAAAAGTGAAGGAGGAGGACATTTAGGAGTACCAGGGATCCCTACCATATTTCGATGAAATTGGGGGTTACTATGAGGACTAGTTTGAGGACTATCACATACAAGCTATCCTTATGTTCCTAGACCTGGACTTCTCCCAAATCCAGATTGAGCTAACTGCCCCAACGACTCTTGTTGCCAAGCTAATTCCCTACAACGTGAAGACTGATGAAGAGGAGTTGGTGACCGACAGGCCTAGTGGCGTGGCCGACGATCTTGTGGACCCTCAAAAGCAAATTGACAACCCCCTTGCTAATCCTTAAAAAATTTTACTTGTACCCTTTTTTTTTATAGTCTTTGGTTTGTAATTCGAAAACAATGATGTTACCCTATTTTGGGCTTAAGTTATCTTTGCCCTTTGTTTTGGGCTGACACTCATATTTCCAGCAATTTTATAAAGATTTCTCTTTAATTCTCTTGCATTTTGTACAAGTGTTCAGGCTCATCGATTTACCTTATTCCTTATCAATGTTTAGTCAATCGTCAGTTTGGAGGGTTTATCTCAGTATTGGGTTCTAAGGGACATGACTCGTTGGTTATTGCACCCCAACTCTCCTTTCTTTGAGTCGTCGGTTTACCCTTCAGGTAGGGTTTTAAGTTTTGATAAGGATCAGGTGCACAAGGGCATCCTTGATCATTTGTCTATCCCTTAGGTAGGACTTAAGATTAGATCAGGTGCATGAGGGCCTCCTTGATTTTCTATCCACCCGTTAAGTAGGACTTAGGATTTGATCAGGTGCACGAAGGCATCCTTGATCGTCTGTCCACCCCTTAGGTAGGACTTAGGATTTAATCAAGTGCACGAGGGCATCCTTGGTTATTTGTCTACCCCTTAGGTAGGACTTGGGATTTGATCAAGTGCATGAGGGCATCCTTGATCATCTATCCACCCTTTAGGTAGGACTTAGGATTTGATCAGGTGCACGAGGGCATCCTTGATCGTCTGTCTACCCCTTAGGTAGGACTTCACTTTTATAAACCTTTCTTCATTGTAGATAATAAAAATTCAAAAAATAAACTAAATAAAATGTTGATAACTTGCTATTTGATTAGTTGAAAAACTAGTCTGTCAACTTCTTAAAATCTTTAAAGAAAAGCGATAACATAAGCGATATCACAAGCTACTACTGGTAGTATCTTTTGTGGTACTCAGCATTCCAAGGATGGTGCAACCTTTACCCGTCGAGCATCTCCAAGTAATATGTGCCCTTCCTATTATAATCAACGATTCTGTATGGACCTTCCCAGTTGGGTCCTAACTTCCTTTGTGTGGGATCTTTGGTGGCCATGATCACTTTCCTCAAGACAAGGTCCCCGATGCTGAAGTGGTGAGGCTTCACCATGGCGTTATAGTGTTTGGCTATAAGCTCTTGGTATTGAGTCATTCGTTGCTCAACAGCCACCCTTACCTCGTCCAGCAAGTCAGGTGCAGATGGATCGCCTTTTCATTCTTCCCTTCGTCATGGTGGGCTATTCTGTAGCTTGTTATTCCCACTTCTACAAGGATGATAGCCTTACCCTTAAATGCTAGACAAAACGGTGTTTCTCCTGTGGGTGTCCGAGCGGCTGTCCTATATGCCCATAAGATGCTTGGTAGCTCGTCAGGCCATATCCCCTTTGCCCCCTCCTCAAGTTGAGTCTTGATCAGTTTGACCAAGGATCGGTTTGTAACCTCAACTTGCCTAATGGCTTGAGGGTGGGCGGGTGAAGAGTAATGGTTTTTGATTCCCAACTGATTGCAAAAGTTTCTGAACGCATCGTTGTCGAACTATTTGCCATTGTCAAAGACAAGGACCCTAGGGATCCTAAATCGGCAGATGATGCTCTTCTAGACGAAGCTACGGACATTCTTCTCCGTGATGGCTGCCAGTGGTTCTACTTCTACCCATTTGGTGAAGTAGTCGATCCTCACCACTAGGAACTTAAGTTGTCATATTACCAACGGAAAAGGTCCCATAATGTCCAATCCCTATTTAGCGAAAGGCCATGGGGCGTTCATCAAGGTGAGTGGTCCAGATGGTTGCCTTACAACATTACTGAAGCGTTGGCATTCGTCACATGCCTTCACGTAGGATTGGGCATCCTTCTGCATTGTAGGCCAATAATGCCCTGCTCGAATGAGCTTATGGACCGATGATCGCGCCCCTGAATGGTTTCTGCATACCCTTTCGTGGACTTCCCTTGTGACGTAGTTTGCTACACCTAGGATCAAACAACTTAGGTATAGTCGGGAGAAACCTCTCTTCTATAGCACATCCGCTATTAGCACGAAGTGTGTTGCCCGAACTTTCAATTGTCGAGATTCATCGTGGTCTTTGGAAAGTGTCCAGCCCTTAAGGTAAGAGATGATCGGGGTTGTCCACTTAGCGCCCTTTGGAATCATCTGTATCTTCAATTCCTCAACGGCGGGAGATTGCTGAACGAAGGATAGGACCTGTCGATCGACTGATAAGTGTTCCGCTGATGCTGATTTGGTCAATCAGTCAATGTGTTCATTTTCTTCTCTTGGAACTTGTAAGAATTTTACCGCAAAGGTTTGATTCGTTCGTCTTTTAATAAGGTCGAGATGTTTTTTCATTCGTTCACCCTTGGCTTCGTAGTCCCCATTGATGTGCCCAATGACAACTTGGGAGTCACTATGAAGGATGACTGATGAGGCCCTAGTTACTTTGGCCAAATCAAGTCCTGTAAGAATGGCTTCGTATTCGGCCTTATTATTAGTCATCTGGAATTGGAGTCGAACGGCACATTTGATGATGTCCCCTCGGGGATTGAAGAACCACTCCAATCACTTCAGCATGTTTATTGGACGATCCGTCCATTTGAACCCTCCATGGGGTTGCCCCCTAGTTGTCGGTTTCACCTGTCATGAATTCAACGACAACATCAGCTAAGGCCTGGGCCTTGATTGCGGTCCTCGGGCAGTACCATATGTAGAACTCACTCAACTCTATTGCCCATAAAACCAATCATCCGACGGCCTCCGGATTATCCATTGTTTTTCGAGGGGCTTGTTAGTTTGAACTACTATGGTATGTGCTTGGAAGTATGGCCTGAGCTTGTGGGCTGCTGTGATTAAAGAAAAGGCTAACTTCTCTATGGGGGGATATCTCTATTCTACCCCCTTAGTGCTCGGCTAATGTAGTAGACAAGTAATGTACGCGGTTTTCTTCTCGGATTAGGGTTGAACTGACGACCGTAAGGGATATGGCCAGGTATAGGAAGAGCTCTTCATCGGGTTTGGATTGACTTAGGAGCAGTGGGGATGCCAGGTATGCTTTTAACTCCTTAAATGCATCCTGACATTCGTCAGTCCATTCAAAAGCTTTCTTCAAAATTCTGAAGAATGGCAAGCATTTGTCCATGGCCCACAAGACAAATCTGTTGAGTGCTGCAACTCTTCCATTTAGGATTTGTACCTCTTTGACGTTCTTCAGTGGCTCATCTCTAGGATTGCTTGGATCTTATCGGCATTGACTTTGACACCCTGTTGGGATACTGTGAAGCCAAGGAACTTTCCCGAAGATACCCTGAACACACATATGCTAGAATTGAACTTAATTCCTTAGAGGTGAAGAGTTTCAAATGTTTCTCTAAGATCATTCAGGTGATGGTCCTCTTCTTTGCTCTTCACTAATACGTCATCTACGTATACCTCGATGTTCCGTCCAATCTGTCAAACGAACATCTTGTTTACTAGCCTTTGGTACGTTGACCCCGCATTCTTCAATTTGAATGGCATGACCTTGTAACAAAATAGGCCTTGACTTGTGACAAACAATGTCTTCTCTTAATCAGACTCCTCAAGTATAAAAAGAAAAACCCTAGCCACGTTTTAGAGGTTGTTGATATGCTCTGTGTGTGAATCTCTTGTGAGATCTAGAAGTGTTTACCTTCATACATACTTAGGGTTATCAAGATTAAGATTGATGTCGAGAGCTTGGTGATCACTTTAGTTGTTGTTTCAAGAGCTTAAAGAAAAACACAAGTGGGAGTAGTTATGGTTACTATGGATCAAGGAAAGAAGTAGTCCATAGACTCAGAGCTGTCACGTGGTCGGCGTAGTAAGTTTTCTACTCAAGTTAGCAATAGGATGTTAGTGGTCTAAGTTGCTATTGTAAAAACTTTAATTCTTTCATAATGGATCTGCTTTACCTTGAGTATAGCTAGGTTAAATCCTCCCCAGGTTTTTTACCAGTTTGGTTTTCCTAGGTTATCATATCATTTTCCGCAATGTTTGCATGATATGATTTACTTGTGTTAACCTAGATTTGAATAATTTACCTAAGTAATCATTTGGCTAAATAACTAGGTTAAACAGCTTATGTTCGAAAAGGTCTAAAAACGTACATGTGGTATCCGAGCGGGTTAGCTCTAGTTTTTTAGATCCTTTGATCTAATAGTTGATCCTTGACCCCTGCTATCATGGAATATGATCACTCTCTTGTGATCCCACCTCATTTTGATGGGAACAATTATGCCTACTAGAAAGTAAGGATGAAAGCATTCCTGAAATCTATTGATGAGAGAGTTTGAAATTCTGTTGAATACGGATGGGAGAAGCCAACTACTCCTATAAGTGAGTGACAAACTTCTCAGAAAGAAGCAGTCGCTTTTAATGGCAAAGCCATGAATGCTATTTTTAATGCTATTTCTATAGAGGAATTCAAGAGGATCTCTAATGTTGAGGTTGCTCATACTGCATGAAATATTCTCTAAACTGTGCATGAAGGAACGAAGGCAATTAAGATCAATAAGCTGCAGCAATTAACAATTAGATTTGAAAGTATTAGAATGTCTGATAATGAAAGTTTTGATGAATTCTATGCTAAGCTTAATGATATTGTTAATTCTTCTTATAATTTGGGTGAAATTTATGGTACGCCTAAGATTGTTAGGAAGAAACTTAGATCCTTGATTGAGGACTTTAGACCCAAAGTGACTGCCAACATTGAAAGCAAGGATGTGGACTCCATCCCTGTTGATGAACTTGTAGGATCTCTCTAGTCCTATGAGTTAAACCTACCCAAGACAAACAAATCCAAATCAATGGTCTTTAAAAAAGTTGATGATGTTGATGAGAATGGATTTGATAATGAACTCTCTCCTACAAAGATTGCATATCTTGCCAAGAACTTTAGAAATTTTCTTTGGAACAATAACAGAAGGGTAAGAGGTAAAAACAATGTTGAACCTAGGAATTTTAGGAGGAATGAACCCACTAAAGTGAACAATACTGATAAACCTAAAGGGAAAGTAGGTCAAACCTCTAATAATTCTATGGGTCAACAATGTTTTGGTTGTCAAGGGTATGGTCATATGAAATCAGAATGTCCTACATTCTTGAGATCAAAGGATAAAGCTATGGTTGTAACCCTTAGTGATGATGAAGTTTCTGATCATGAGTCTGGTAGTGATAAGGACGGAAACTTCATTGCTTTTACAGCTACTGCTGTAGTTAATGAAAGTGTAGTGGTTGATGAGAACCCTTCTAATGGAGAACTCTCTGAGAATGCTGATTTGCAAAAAGCCTAAAATAAGCTTTACAAGGTTGCTGCAAAGGATGCTATGAACGTTGATTTAGGTTTACAGAATATTGCGTCTCTTGAACTTGATAAGAAAAATTTGCTCTCGAAATTGTTTGATGCTAATGAATTGCTTGATAAGGTGAAGACTAAGAACATGTTGTTCCTTGATAAAGTTAAGAATTTGGAACTTGAATTATTTGTTGCTAGAGAATAAACAAATAGGTTTGCTTGTTCTAAACTTGAAAACATGTTGAGTATTCAGAAGTCTCCTTTAGACAAAACTGGTCTAGGTTTTGAAGATAGCATCTCTGTGCCTTAGACTCATTCCACAAACTTTATCTCTTCTTCTAAGCCTCCCGTGAGTGAGATTGTCAAACCAGTAAAAGTTACACCTCCTAGGAAGACTAGGGTTGATCTTAAAGAGTCTAAGCCCAAGAATCCTATCATTCCTAAGGATAAGGAGCATGACAAACCTTTGTGGGTTTGTCATTTTTGTGGAAAGACTGAACACATTTGTCCAAACTGTTTCAAGTTACAAGCTACTAAGCAAGCAAATAAGCCAAAAGTACCTGTGCCTCAAGCACAAGATCCCGTGGTACTTATTGGTGAGTTGGTAAGGCTTTAAACTTTTATCCCAATCCTGGAGTTGCTCATCATTCTAATATGAATAATAACTCCAACGCAAGAGTTGCATCTAAAAAGTTTTGGATGTAAAAGGCTCAATCTAATAACTCTAACGCAAGAGTTGCTTCATCTCTCTATTCTTTGTGACCATTCTTCTTTGTTGCTTTTGTTTATTTTTTTAGGATTTGCATTGCATAACATTCATGCATTTCATGCTAGGTTGGTTTTGTTATTCTTTAAAATAAAATAAAAAATGAGGAAAAGGAAGGAAAAATGTGTTTTGCATTAATTCTCTTGGATTTGAAATCAAGGTTGGCCATATTATCTTCACATAACATGTTTATGTACCTTATTTAGCTTAGATAAGCTTATTATATTGCACTTTACTAGTTTTAGCTTTGTAGTGCATGTTGTGTGGGAGTTGTTTATAGTTTTTGATCACAGGATCTTGATCTTGAAGTCACATGCTTTTGATTGTAAGGACAAAAAAATCCTAAGAGAAAGGCATAAATAAGCATCTCACCACTGTTTATTAGCCAATCATGAACACCTTAGTGCATATCATATGATTTTGTGCTCAAGAAAGTGTAGCATATGCATAAAAAGAACATAAGGTGTAGCCTCGGTTTAAATAATAAAATTGGTGTGTACATTATTGGACTATAATAAATTCAAATTCAAATAAAATTGGTGTGTACATTATGAGGCAAATCAAGAAACTTACATGACTGCAAGCTTGTTTTCTAGGAGATGTGGGAGTTATATGATGTAACTCTTTAGATGATAGTTACTTCCATACTTATGTGATGAATTTTGTAGAAATTGTGATTGATTACTATCTACCTATCACCTCACATGTATCTCATGTTTTTACTAGTTGCACAAACTACACAAGTTATTCTTTGCTAAACTTAGTACATGATATTGTGTGTGAACTTGTTGTGGCCATCCAGGATTAAAAGTTTCTTGATTTTAATGCAAAATATGTTTAATGTTTGAGCTTTGAGGACAAATTGATTGAAAATCTTACTTTTGGAAGATCTGGGTTGAATTCAAGTGTTTTTGAAAAAAATTTCATCTCATACTCATGTATTCTATTCATAAAACATTGTGCTTTGAGGAGTTTCTACATTAAAAGGCTCTGTTTTTCAAAAAAACTATTTTTTCCAAATTTTCGATCGATCAAACCTGTTGCTCGACCAATCGAAAATGCGATAAAAAATTAGGTTTGAATTTGCCTGGCTCGATCAATGCTCAATTGGTGCTGGATCGATCCGATTTGATTTTCGACCGATTGAATTTATTTTTTCAACCGATCAAAAATCAGTCATAGAATTTTTTAAAAGGCTTTTCTCAGGTGTTCATCACACTGTTCATACTTTTTCAAAAAGCTTTTTCTCTCTCCTTCTTCGACCAATCCACTTCAAGTCAATTTTTGTTGTTTTCTTCCTAATTCTTCTCAAGGTTTTTGTCTTCAAGTGCCGGTAAGACCTTATTACCCCTTCTTTTTCATTTTATTTACATTTTTCATGCATTTTAGATGAAATTTTTGGACCTATAGATTTTTGGGGTTTTTGCTTTTTGAGTTGGTTTCTTTCAAAATTGATCACTGGGTTTTTGTTCTTAGATGTTGTAAACATGTTTCCCATGCACTAATTTGATCAATTTGGTGATTTGTGAACAGTTTGAAATTCTAGGGCTTGAAACTACATGAAATTGGGGATTTTGTTCAATTGGGCTGTAATTGGTAAAATTGACTCGTGTAATTGATTGATTAATTCATTATATGATGTTTCCTAAATAATATGATGGTTAATTGCTCAATTTAGGAATTTTTTTTGAAATTGGGTTTTTCAAAATTTAGGGTTTTTGTACTAAAACTCTATGTTCAAGTCAATTGTTGGTTTCTAAAGTATAATTGAACTGTTTTCAATGTATTAGAACATGCATCATTTGTTCATTCAGTTCATGCATCATATAGAATGATATTTTCTATTGTTGTTTTCTCTTTAACCCTGCCTAATGCAGTCTGCCCTTCGTTTTCTTTGTTTTCTTTCTTTCATTTATGTTTTGGTCATTCCTTTCCTACCCTTAGCATCATGGTTAGGAAGTCTAGAGCCCATAAGAAAACCTCCACCTCCTCTACCCTTGTTTTCCAGAGTAATAGGTTTCATAGCCCAAAAAATCAGGAAACCTTTAAGAAACTGAATGTCTATAGAAAGGTGTGGGTCAAGCGGAAAGTGTTTTTAGATGAGGTTGATAGATTCGTAGGAGTTTTGATCGTAGGGGCTGGTTGCCTCTTTTAGATGTAGATCATCCTCCTCCGGTTGTTTTGATCAGAGAGTTCTATTGGAACCTCTCTATTCACTCCATTTCATCCAACATTCAGTTTGTGAAGAGTTGGATAAGGGAAGAAGAGTATGTCATTACTCCTCAGGTAATGGCCTCTGCTCTTGGTATACCTTTGGTACAACAACTTGTTTATCCTTATGATGAAACCCTTCCTCTTGACGACATCACGTCACTCATCACTGGAACTACCATTCAGTGGGGTACTGATCCTCGTATCACCTCTCATAAGCTTACTGAGCTCAATTATCTATTTTTCCATAATTTATGTCATTCCATTTGGCCTATCTCTTATTTACACACTATTCCCATTGAGAAATGTGCTTTTTTGTATGCTCTTGTCACCTGTGCTTATATTTGTTTTCCATATCTGTTTATTAGCACTTTAGTAGAGGTTTACAGGAGTAGCTCAAAACGGCATGGTCTTTTATTTCCAGTTTTTGTTCATAGGATTTTGTTATATTTGGGTTTAGATAATTTTCCTACATCCGAGCCTGTTCATACCATCGCCCCCATAGGTGCCACAGCTGAGGAGTTTGTCGATCCCACCACCGCAGTTGATCCTCCACCTTCTGCTTCGGATTATTCCAACCTTCGGGGTATGTTGGACACTGTCATGACCGTTCAGGCGACACATGGATAGATTTTGGTAGATGTGCTTGCCGAGCTTCAGGCTTTACATGTAGATTTGGCGAGTGTTCAACATTCTTCCCTGCCTCCACCTTTTGATGATGAGTCTTGATTGCCCTTTGGCAGTTTGTCACAAAAATGGAGAGAATTTTTACATGTTTGATAGGGGGAGATTTTGTGTTTTTGTGTAGGGGGAGATTTAGATTGTATTTAGGAGATTCATGATGTATTTTGTTTATTGGCTCATGATGTATTTTGTTTTTGTGGGATGTATATGTTAGGGGGAGACATTATGTTTTTTATCTCTTTTATTGTTTCTTGTTTCACTTGTGCTACATTGATTATTAATTTATATTATGAGGTTGTTCATGATATATGTCTTTTATTTTCTGTTTTGTGAAATCAAGAATTTATTTTGTTTTTACTTGTATTTTCCACACACGCGTTTATGTGTTTGTTGAGTGTTACAAGAATATACAGGTTTGATTCAGTCGTGCTACTGTCTACACTGGCAACTGATAGATAGTAGTTTGGTTGAATTGTTTTTGGGCATTTTGTTGTAATGGGTTGTTTTGTAACTTTGAGCATTTTTGTTTTGGTAAGTGTTTTGTCACAAATTGCCAAAGGGGGAGTTTGTTAGGTTCTAAAAAATTAGGAACTAATGTATTAGAACTTCAATATATATATGTTGGCAAACCATGATTAAAACGTTTAGTCTAGATTTAGGCTACTCAAAGTGTGTGTATGTGTAAAGTTGGAATCGAGTAACTGCAGGAAATTACTATTCAATTTTTGTAAGGCTCGATCGATCGAAAATTAGACTCGATTGATCAAAGCTCGCATTGATTGTTTTTCGGCAGAATTTTCCAACTCAGCCCAAGCCTATACGACGTGTAGGGTTTTATGTTTTGCTTCAAGTATAAAAAGAAAAACCCTAGCCACATTTTAGAGGTTGTTGATATGCTGTGTGTGTGTGAATCTCTTGTGAGATCTAGAGATGTTTGCCTTCATACATACTTAGAGTTATCAATATCAAGATTGATGTCGAGAGCTTAGTGATCGCTTCAGTTGCTGTTTCAAGAGTTTAAAGAAAAACACAATTGGGTGTACTTGTGGTTGCTGTGGATCAAGGAAAGAAGTAGTTCGTAGACTTGGAGCTGTTACGTGGCCGTGGTAGTAAGTTTTCTACTCGAGGTAGCAATAAAATGTTAGTGGTCTAAGTCGCTATTATAAAAATTTCAATTCTTTCATAGTGGATCTGTTTTACCTTGAGGATAGCTAGGTTAAATCCTCTCCAGGTTTTTTTCCGGTTTGGTTTTCCTGAGTTATCATATCATTGTGTTCTTTATTTTCTACATGGTTTACATGATATGATTTACTTGTGTTAACCTAGATTTAAATAATTTACCTAAGTAATCACTTGGCTAAATAACTAGGTTAAACAACTTGTGTTTAAAGGGGTCTAAAGACGTACAACTTGCATCATGGGATTTCAAACCACGGGTAGACAATTTAAATTTTAGTTAAACCTTAGGTGAGTAAAGTGTTAAATTTTAAACCACAAGTAGGCAACTTAACTTTTAACCAAAACCACAGATGGGTAAGTTGTAATTTGCCTTCCTTCTTTTTAAAGCCATAAAAAAAAAAATCAATAGATCTAAATCTAAAACAAAATATACAAGCCCAAAAAAATAAGCCCAATAACAAAAAATACCAATAGTAAAGCTAAAAATTATTAAGCCCAATCAACCTTTTTTACTCAAAACAAACAACCTTTCCCTTTAAAAAATCTTTTAAAAAAATTAAAATTTTCCTTATCTAGAACACATCCAATAAAGAAAAAAAATTATAAATTATAAAAAAAAATTAAATAAATAAATAAAAAACTCAGTGGTTAAGCAGCAAAGTCGAAGGCTGAAGCCACCACAGGCAGTCAGCAACAGAGCGGCTCCTTCAAAATCCAAGTCTTGACTCCATCCCAGTGTGTGTGTGTGTGTGTGTGTGTGTGTGTGTGTGTGTGTGTGTGTGTGTGTGTTATAAATAAGGTTAAATGAAATTTCAAAAACAAAAAAGAAGATTTTAATATTTTCTAACTTTATTTTTTATGTAATTTCTATTATTACTGGAGAACATCTTCTTTTTCGTTATGATTCGAAATATGGTTTCCATGGTTAGAGTTTGATTAGTTTTTAGTTTTAATGTAGTACTATGATTGTATTTAATTGTTGATTATTGATTTAATTTTTAAAGTGAATGTAACGGTTGATCTTATTACATTGTAATGTTTTAATGTTCTTCACATGGTCATTGTTATTTATTTTTTACTTTTCCTTACAGCCTTTTTGTTTTCCAATTAAAGGTTACTAATTAACGTTTGATTTTTTTAAAATAAAAGATATAACAATAAACACCAAAATGTAATAGAATAATAATATATTTTTATATACTATCTTTAATCCTTTATAATGTAATAGGATAACATTTAACGATCAAAGAGAACAAAAAACAAAAAACAAAAAACAAAAAAATTGAGAGAGAAAGAGATGCAAGAAAAATATAATTCACCAAAAAATTGAGAGAGAAAGAGAAATAACATTTTTTTGTGAGGGGATATTATGCATAGAATGGAAGAGATAATTACAAATATATTTATTTATTTATTTATGTAAAGCCTAACTAAGAGAAAATTCAATTAGATTTCAATTTGAATCTTAATTGAAGTCTAATTTTATGCCATGTGTCATTGCAATTTTCTTAATTTTGGTGCATGTATTTACTACTCATTGCAAAAATTGAAGAGTCCATTTTTTTTTTTAAATGAATGCAAAGGATTTCATTAAGCAAAAGAAATACATAAAGTGATATAAAACTCTACATCATCAATATCTCTACGTTTCTCACATAAACAAATCTCAATTTCATCCTCCATAGGACCATTCAATTGAGAAAAGAGAAGGTAGGTAATAACTTAAGGACTAACAAAGCACACTACTACTTAGCTAGGGTTTAGGGTTCGAGATCCATATGTGTATACTATGTTATCGTACACTAAAGTAATAAATTTAGAGAGTCAGAAGACCCTTTTTTTTTTTGAGAGAGTTTCAACCTATGGCATCCGCTCCTGATAATTGCTCTTTATTATCAGATCAAGACACCAATCAGTTTTTGGTGTAGGTGGGGATTGAACCCCAGATCTCCTATACAACCATCAGAGACTTTACCAGTTGAGCTAACTGAAACCCACAGAAGACCCATTTTGTGTAGGAGTTTTAACTGATTATTATTAAGGTTTCATTGTCTTATGAAGTCCCACTCTCACCTCAAGAATTATTACTTTTGGAAGCACAAAAAATGTTTTTGATGTTATTGTTAAACTTATTTTACAATCTCTAAATTGGGAAACTTGAGGCTGCCATCCGACTTCTCATTATATCAATCATAATTAGAACCAACAGGTCAAACCCATTTTCCACTTTTTTTCGTTTTTTATAATTTTTGTCAATACTTATCTGATGGTAAAATTTAGTTTTCAAAATGCTGCTGTATATGAGTATACTGTTCCTAATAAGTGTCGCTCACAATAATAATATCTGGATGATGTGTCGTGGCATGCAATTTGTGTCATTGTGACCATTTTTTTCACATAATTTGGACTTCTGACCATTTAATTTTTTTTATAGTATAGTTTGTACTTTTAAATTTTAGATGGCATATGAAGGTTTTGTGTGATTAGAATTGTGGAAACCTAGATTAATTCTCCAACCATATAAATGTACCCAAAAGAGACCTCAATTGGCTTCCTATTTAGGTAAGTGTAAAAGTTGGAACAATATATGCCGCTTAATCTTTATATTGTAATTGCAGTCTAATTTTGTGCCACGAGCCACATCTAAATTTTTAAATTTTTGTATTAAATGATTAAATTCAATTCAAAATCAGAGATGTCCAATATAAATGAACCATTTGGTACCCAACTATATAGCTAATTCTTTGAATAAAATAAAATTAGAAGAAGAGAGATTTTGAATGATTTTACTTTCTTATACTACTTGTTTGTCTAACTATGTGTGTGTGTGTGTGTTTAATTGTATCCGTGCATTTGCATGGGTTCTAAGCTAGTTTATACTTTATACTAAGAGGATGAGAATAAGAAGAAACAAAATAAATAAAGATAAAGGAAAAGAGGAAGACTAATTTTAAGGTAGAGAGTAGTGTGGAGATAAAAAGGTAAAGGGAATGAGAAAGGTTGGAGAAAATGTAAATGTTTTAAAAAAAAAATTGTGTACAATTTTATGGGGTCAATTTTATTTAATTGAATTTAAGTAAAATATTTTATGTTTAATTTTTTTTTAAAGGAGAGAAAATATAAAAAATTTAAAGATATGGAGCATATGGCTAAATTTATATTTTAAACAAAATAAGATGAGAATAAAAATAATAAAAATAAAAAATATAACAATAAACACCAAAATTTTCAAATTAGGATATGTAATAGAATAATATTTGTAGGGTTGAAATTTGATGGGCTGGACACCAACTTTGCTTATCGTGAGCCCAACGAATCCCCAACAACAGATTTGTAGAGAATAGGTTAAACAGCTGGGCTGGTTATGGATTTAGCAACGGTTCGAGCGAGCGAATAAGGGTAAAAAGGCTTTCAGACTAATATTTTGTAAAAGTTCTCTTCGGTTCGAAGAGGTTTAGTCTTTATTAACTTAGTGAATACAATTTTTTCTCTCCCCTTTACTTCAGAGGCCTCTGCCCTTTATATATCCCCCTCCTTCTTCATCTTCACCGTACATTTGTTCTTCATCCAAGCGTCTACTTCAGTATACGTCACATCAGACATTTGCTTTAGTATGCCTTGGGTGGTGATAGCTGAGGCTGAACTGTTCAGGTGTCTTCTCCACATAAATGCGGCCAGGAAAGCAGCTGCAGTGCATTAAATACGGTGGGAGCAGCTTTTCCTTTAAGATATTTTTATGTCCTCATCCCCAGGCACGCCCAGGATTTGCTCTCCTTCGTGAAACCAGTAGGGAAGGTCGCTTTTGCCCCCAGCATATTTGATTGATTAAGCACTATGATGATCCAACGTGGGGGTTTCTTCGGACAAGAAGGACGGTCTTCAGATGTGTCCCAGTGTTCCTCTCTGAGCGTATTTCCACCAAACGGGCCCAGTACTGACCCCTTTCATCTCTTCGGACAAACTATGGTATACAAATTGGGCCCTGGGCCCATTTCACAGCGTTGGGCTCGCCCCCACGATAGCCCCTCAAAATTCTAATTTTTTCCACGCATCTGAGGAGAAAAAATAGGATTTTGATCTGTTATAAAAATAGAAGTCTTGAAAACATTGAACCGCTGAATTCACTCGTGTGCGTGCATAAATTTGGGCGCCTCATTATTGCCGCTGTCGTTACGTCATTTCCCGAGCGTCATTAATTGCTCCAGGCGACATCTTGTCTATGAGATCCAACTGTGGGTTAATGATCAACGGTCGTGATTCTCCTCAAAATTTGGGCGGGATAAATCCCACCAGTTTGCTGGCCCCTATATAAAGCCCCAGAAAGGGGTAATTTCCCCCTTACTTTGCAAATTTCAGACTATCAGCGTACTCAGGCATCTGCGCTCACAACGCCTTTCCTGTCATCAACTCCAACACACCCCAGAACACACTACGATCTCCCTGCGAGCATCAAGGTCATTTCTCCGTTTAGTTCCGCGTAAGTTCCTTGTTCGAGATACTCAAATTCTTTTCGGCTTGCCTCTTCGGCCTTTGGCAGTCGTTCCCAAGTCACTGTTTCACATCATTCCCTCTAACCTAACTGAAAATGGGTAGATTTGAATATTTAGTGGATAGTCCCTCCCAGATGGAGAAGTTTAGGGCAACGTATCGCATTCCTCAAGACGTGGGCTTGAGGTATTGCTCTACGGAGGGGTTATTAATGGACTGAGAAGTGGGTGAAGTGATAATCCCCATCATCGCTTTCCTGGAGGGAGGAATGACCATCCCCATGGGTCCTGTTACCAGAAGCTACCTTACAGGCCATAGACTTAGCCCTAAACAGTGCGCGCCTAACGTATTTAGGATTTTAGGAGCAGTTGACGACCTAAACCGTCATTTAGGGTTGGGACTCACCTAGCTCGATGTGGTGCACATGTACGAATGTCGTACCAAAGAAGGAGCGGGATACTATCTAAGGTCCCGATCCGATGTTGTCAGGCTCATCTCCTGTCTCCCCAAGTCCAATAAAGGGATGAAAGATGATTATCTGATCGTCTTGGGCACATGGCATGACGGAATTCATTGCCCAACCCAACCAGGAGAGCCAGGTGGGATATCCCCCATTGAGATTTTCTAACAATAGGCTTAGGGTTTTCGTTTTTAGCTATTGCAATGTTTACAGATAGGAATCACGTCGCTCCTCGGCTCAGCCTTACAAACACCGCGGCGCTCAATTACCTCCTTCGGTCAGAGATCTTTACAAGCGAAGACGGACAGCTTAGGGCTGCTCACCTCATCATTGGCTACACTCCACTTTCAAAGGATTTTCAACCGATCGGCAACGCAATAACACTCGGAGACCGCCGCATCAACCTATTGACGTTGCTCAGAAGCATTTTTTAGCTCCCTTCGACCTTGCTCCGATGCCACATCCTAACCCACAGGGTGTACCACTGCTTGTTCAGCCTGTTCAATAGGTTCCTCTTGAGCCAGTAGCAGCGGAAGAAAAAGTTGCTTCTTCTACCCCTTCCCTTGACGAGCAGATCGACCAGTTCAGATTTGAAGGGGAAGTTTCAGAAGAGATTCAAATTATAGACGTTGACGCGGAGACAGATAGGCAATCAGTTGTCCCCCCAAAGAGTCTAATCGTGTCGGCTTACTCTTCGGACGAAGACATGCAGAGTCTAACAGAATTGATGAAGAATAGAAAGCTGAAGGCCGCGTCCAAAGGCACTGGCCTATCTCAGCCAGCGGCGACTCTTCCTCCTCTTCCCCCTCAAGCTTCCTCGGATCCCAGCTTAAAACCGCTGCCGCATCTAAAAAAGAAGAGGATCGCGATTGAGGCTGAAGGTACTGGGGCTGCGCCCCAAAAGGGGCCCAAGCAACATAAGGTGGCCCATGATACCAGGGGCAAAAGGGCTTCATCTGCTGAAAGTAGGGAAGACCCTTCAGCCGCCGATGTACGCTGGGGCGCTCGGACATGGCCTCCAAAGTTGACACTAGATGTTGCAGACATCCCATATGATGCCTCCATCAGAAATTATGGTGGAGGAAAAGCCGGTTACATTGTGGAGGCTTTGGAGTAGCCTTTGCTTCTTCCAAGGGACATGGAGTCCTACAGGCGCTTCAGCCAGCAAGAGCTTTTCTTATCCCTAAAAAGGGATCTAGCCATGGTAAGGGAATTGACCCTCTTATCCTCTTTTTGTTTTGTTTAACAACCAATAAGAAAGAAAACATTCTCCTGTTGTGCAGATCGCCCAGCAGATATTCGTGGCCGAAGAGTGGAACCAGAAGGCCCATGTCCAGGTCCAAACGGAGATCAGCGCCCGCTCGGAGACCGAGAAGGCCTTGGGCAGCCTTAAAGATGAGTGCTCCCAAATGTCCGAGCAACTGAAACAGGAAGCTAAGGAGAGAAAAAGCCTGGAGGAGGGTATTAAGAACGCCGAGGAGCAGGCCGAAGATCAACGCAAGAAGCTGTACACCACTGAGCTTAATCTAGAAACAGAGAGAGCATTGGTGAAGGAACTTCGTGCCGAACTCAACAAAGCCAAGGATTCTGCTAAGGTGTCCAAGCAGGACGCTCAACTGGCCAAGGAAGCACTTGAGACTGAGAAAAAGGCTGCTTATCTGCTGGGGGTGCAAGAGACCTAAACGAGGTTGACCGAGGAGTTCGCCAAGGTCTGCAGGGAGTACTGCGAGATAACGTGGGGCAAATGCCTTGATGCGGCTGGAGTTTTCCCAGAGTCTGCCCTAAGGCAGCCTGGGAGTGTTTACTACGACCCCGATATCTGCGACCTGCCAGATGCCTTCGAAGCTCCTTCTGTCGGCCCAAGCATCCCAGGCCCCGTTGAGGCAAGCCACGCTCCTGCTCGGACTGGGGATATGGGCGATCCATCAAAGGCTGACCCAGTGCCTCCGGAGAAGGCTTAGGTGTCTAGGGGACTCTTTTTGTACTTGTAATTGTTTAGATGCCATTTAACTTTGCTTTGTAACACTGTCATTTTCCTTTCATCAATGAAATGGCTTACTTTTTATCTTTATTATTATCATGTTATATGTCATGATGTGTCATTACAACGAATAACAATAGATTGACAACTGAGAAACAACTAATGCCATGATTTCAATTTAAACGATGCTAAGTAGGCCCTAAAGTGATAACAACTTCACTGGAATGTTTATTTGCGATGGTAACCTGGTCAAAGAACTGTTGATGCCATTAAGTTCGGATTAGTATGCTTGGGAAAATTATAAACTCAGACCTTGCAGCGTGTTGACGATGTAGACAGTAATGCTTAAGAACTGTTCGTAAGGGAGTTAGTGAATGATTGGATTTAAGTTTAAACGCTTGTGAGAATCGTAAAGGAGCGTTAACTAAAGCAAATCATTTGGTCCAAAGACTACAGGCATGATTGGATTTAAGTTTAAACACTGGTGAGAATCGTAAAGAAGCGTTAACTAACCCAAACCATTTGGTCCGAGGACTACAGGCATGATTGGATTTAAGTTTAAACACTTGTGAGAATCGTAAAGGAGCGTTAACTAAACCAAATCATCTGGTCCGAGGACTACAGGCATGATTGGATTTAATTTTAAACATTTGTGAGAATCGTAAAGGAGCGTTAACTAACCCAAATCATCTGGTCCGAGGACTACAGGCATGATTGGATTTAAGTTTAAACACTTGTGAGAATCGTAAAGGAGCGTTAACTAACCCAAATCATCTAGTCCGAGGACTACAGGCATGATTGGATTTAAGTTTAAACACTTGTGAGAATCGTAAAGGAGCGTTAACTAAACCAAATCATCTGGTCCGAGGACTACAGGCATGATTGGATTTAAGTTTAAACACTTGTGAGAACCGTAAATGAGCGTTAACTAACCCAAATCATCTGATCCGAGGTCTACAGGCATGATTGGATTTAAGTTTAAACACTTGTGAGAATCGTAAAGGAGCGTTAACTAACCCAAATCATCTAGTCCGAGGACTACAGGCATGATTGGATTTAAGTTTAAACACTTGTGAGAACCGTAAAGGAGCGTTAACTAACCTAAATCATCTGGTCCGAGGACTACAGGCATGATTGGATTTAGGTTTAAACACTTGTGAGAACCGTAAAGGAGCGTTAACTAACCCAAATCATCTGGTCTGAGGACTACAGGCATGATTGGATTTAAGTTTAAACACTTGTGAGAATCGTAAAGGAGCGTTAACTAACCCAAATCATCTGGTCCGAGGACTACAGGCATGATTGAATTTAAGTTTAAACACTTGTGAGAATCGTAAAGGAGCGTTAAGTAACCCAAATCATCTAGTCCGAGGACTACAGGCATGATTGGATTTAAGTTTAAACACTTGTGAGAACCGTAAAGGAGCGTTAACTAACCCAAATCATCTGGTCCGAAAACTACAGGCATGATTGGATTTAAGTTTAAACACTTGTGAGAACCGTAAAGGAGCGTTAACTAACCCAAATCATCTGGTCCGAGGACTACAGGCATGATTGGATTTAAGTTTAAACACTTGTGAGAACCGTAAAGGAGCGTTAACTAACCCAAATCATCTTGTCCGAGGACTACAGGCATGATTGGATTTAGGTTTAAACACTTGAGTTCTTAGCCTAACAAAATGGCATCATGACTGAAGGAAGAATTCTTTCAATAGTAGTACCTTTTGAGGTTATTTACATTCCATGGCTGGGGCACTACATGATTATCCAGGTCTTCTAAGAAGTATGCTCCAACGCCAACCCTTGAAGTAATGCGATACGGTCCTTCCCATTTTGGTCCCAGTTCTCCCCAAGCTGGATTCTTTGCATTACCTACCACCTTCCTTAGGACCAGATCACCAGGCTCTAGGGGTCTCAGCCTCACATTGGCGTCATAGCCCTGCTTGAGTTTCTGCTAGTAATGCGCCAGTCGGGCCATTGCATTTTCCCTTCGTTCTTCAATCAGATCCAAAATCTTTTCTAGCTACCCATCGTTGTCGATTGGATTAAAAGAGCTAGTCCTGTATGTCGGGAATCCAGTTTCCAGAGGTATAATAACTTCAGCCCCATAGGTCATTGAAAATGGGGTCTCTCCGGTAGACCTACGAGGCGTAGTTCTGTATGCCCACAATACGTGGGGTAATTCTTCTACCCACCTACCCTTCGCATCATCCAACCTCTTCTTTAACCCGTTAACTATGACTTTATTAACGGCTTCGGCCTGCCCATTTCCCTGGGGATAGGCAGGGGTGGAGTATCTGTTTGTGATTCCCAGCTCGCTACAATAACCCCTGTAGGCTTTGCTGTCAAACTGAAGCCTATTATCCGGGATGAGGGTATGAAGGACTCCAAACCGGGTGACAATACTTTTCCAGATGAACTTCTTTACGTCTACGTCCCAGATATTTGCTAGTGGTTCAGCTTCTACCCACTTGGTGAAGTAGTCTGTTCCAACCAGCACGTACTTCTTGTTTCCTGCTGCCTTAGGGAATGGGCCTACGATATCCAATCCCCATTGAGCAAAAGGCCATGGGCTGGATAGCGGATTGAGGGTACCGCCCGGCTGATGTATGTTCGGCGCAAACCGCTGGCACTGGTCACACTTTTTAACATATTCGTGGGCCTCTTTTTGCATGTTTGGCCACCAATAACCCTGAGTGATAGCTCGGTGAGCTAAAGATCTACCCCCAGTATGGCTCCCACAGATCCTTTCATGCAGTTCTTCTAGTAGTGACTCGGCCGCTTCAGGATGCATGCACAGTAAGTATGGACCTAAATAGGAACGTTTATACAGTTTGCAGTCCTCGGACAACTAGAACCTTGTAGCTCTCCTGCATACTTTGTCCGCTTCCCCTTTTTCTTCGGGCAAAACATCGTCCCTCAAGAACTTGATGATAGGATCCATCCAGCACTGGTCGGCCCTGATGTGATGGACCTGGATTGCCTTTTTTCTCAACTCCGTAGGTCTCTGCATGTCCTCAATGAGGATGACCCTTGGTAATTCCTGTGCCGAAGAGGTGGCGAGGGTGGCTAAAGAATCGGCATGTGTATTGCCACTTCTGGGGATGTGCCGCAGGTTAAAAGATTCAAACTCGGACTGCAGGGACTTAGTCAGGCTTAAATACCCCTGCATCCTTTCGTCTTTCGCCTCGAATTCTCCCAGCACTTGACCGACGATTAATCTTGAGTCCGAGAACATCTCAACTGACTTTCCTCCCATCCTTTGTACCATCTTCATACCCATCAATAGGGCCTCATATTCTGCTTCATTATTCGTTGCTGAGAAGTCCAACCTTAATGCTTTTTCAATGATAATTCTCTCTGGGGATATCAGTACTAGCCCCGCTCCTGAGCCCCTCTGATTCGATGTGCCATCCACGTACACTTCCTAGGGCAAAGGGTTCCGTGAAGAAACCATACCAACGTGCCTTCCTTCCATGCCCAGCATCGGTGTTACTTCCTCTAGATAAGGTTCTGTGAACTCGGCGACCAAATCCGCAAGGACCTGGCCCTTCACTGATGTGCGAGGCATGTACTTGATGTCAAAAGCCCCTAGGATCGTCCCCTATTTGGCAATCCTTCCTGTGTAGTCTGCGCATCGGAGTATTGCTCTGAGCGGAAGCTGGGGGAGGACTATGATGGTGTGGGCTTGAAAATAGTGGGGCAACTTCTTCGTGCCGAGCACCACAGCTAGAATGGCCTTTTCTAGCGGCAAATAACGAATTTCAGCTTCATGCAGTGACTTACTTACGTAGTAGATTGGTTTTTACACCCCACAGTCCGTCCGTATCAACACCAAGCTCACAGCATTAGGAGCGACGGCGATGTAAGCGAACAAGACCTCATCTAGTTTAGGACTGGACATGATTGGTGGCCGAGCCAGGTAGTCCTTAAGTTGCTGAAAAGCAACAGCACATTCTTCTGTCCATTCGAAACCCTTCCATTTATTGATCAATGAGAAGAAAGGCCTACACCTATCTGCTGATCTGGAAATGAACCTGTTAAGGGCAGCGGTCATCCCAGTCAGCTTCTGAATTGCCTTGGGGTTCTGAGGAGCTCGCAAGTTGTTGATGGCCTTTATCTGATCGGGATTAACTTCGATTCCCCTGTGAGTGACCATATACCCTAGGAACTTGCCTGACCCAACACTAAATGAACACTTGGATTCATTCAAGCGCAACCTATGTCCCCTCAGGATCTCAAAAACATCCCTAAGATCCCCGATGTGCTCAGCTATGACCTTGCTTTTCACCACCATCTCATCAATATAAACTTCCATGCTTTTGCCCAGTTGCGGCTCAAACATTCTGGTCATCATCCTCTGATAGGTAGCCCCTGCATTTTTCAAGCCGAACGGCATTACCTTGTAGTGGTAATTCCCTACAAGGGTTACGAAAGCTGTTTTCTCCTGATCGGCGAGAGCCAGTGGTATCTGATGATAACCTTGAAATGCGTCTAAGAAACTCATCCGTGGGTGTCCAACAGTAGCATCAACTAGTTGATCTATCTTTGGCATGGGAAACGGATCCTTCGGGCAAGCTCTATTAAGATCAGTGAAGTCCACGCACACCCGCCACTTTCCGCTTTTCTTTTTTACCACCACGGTGTTAGCCAGCCATTCGGGGTAAAAAATTTCCTTAATAGCCCCTGCCTGCTTGAGTTTCATCACTTCCTCCCTGACCGCATCTGCGTGTTCCCTCGATGGGCGCCGGAGCGGTTGTTTCTTGGGGACGATGGTGGGATTAACGTTTAGATGGTGGCAAATAAAATTTGGGCTTACCCCCGGGGCTTCTGCAGAGTCCCATGCAAATACATCAACGTTAGCCCTGAGGAACTCTATCAGCTCTTCCTTCTCTTAAGGAGGCAGCATGGATCCGACTTGAAAAAACTTCTCTAGGTCGTTATCAACAACTATTCTTGCCAAGCTTTCGCACTCTGCTTCTCCGGCCGAGGTTTCGGTGTCCAGCACCAAAGGTTTTAATTGCTATAAACTCTCTTCGTTACAGTCCGAGGACTCAGCCTGAGGTTTGTGCTGGATAGCTGCCACTAGACATTGCCTGGACGCAGACTGATCTCCTCGGATCTCCTCGACTCTCCCTTCAGACGGATACTTAATCTTCTGATGAAGTGTGGAGGATACGGCCCCGAGGGTATGAAGCCAAGGTCTGCCCACAATAGCAGTGAAGGGTGAGTAGGCATCCACCACTATGAAATCTACCTCCACCATCTCAGGTCTGGTTTGCACAGATAGTCTGATTTGTCCCTTCGGAATTACCACTTTGCCGTCAAAACTGACTAAAGGGGAGCTGTACGGAGTCAGGTCCTCGGGAGATAAGTTCAGCCCCTTATAAAGGTCTAGGTACATTATCTCGGCGGCGCTGCCCTGATCTACCATCACCCTCTTCACGTCGTATCCACCTATTCTCAGAGTAACTACGAGAGCGTCATCATGTGGCTGTATAGTCCCGATTTTGTCCTCGTCCGGAAAGCCCAACACTGGTTGAACCTCCATCCTAGGCCTTTTCGGCTCTCTGTTAACACTCTCCGAGGGCATCCGAGCAACCGATAGTATTCTGGATGGGCAAGACCCCGTCCTCCCTGGTGCGGCAAAAATGACATTTATCGTACCCAAGGGAGGTTTTACAGAATCGCCTCTCCTAGGCCCCGCGTTTGCCTGATTTCCCTGACCGTATGAGTGGTATAAGAGTTGATTTAACCTGCCTTTGCTGACTAGCTGATCCAGATGGTCCCACAGGCTCCTGCAATCCTCAGTAGTATGCCCACGGTCAAGGTGATATTGACAGTAAAGATTGTGATTGCGTCTTTCAGGGTTTCCGACCATCTTGTTTGGCCTTTTGAAGAACGGTTCATTTTTTATTTTATCCAGGACTTGGTGTACTGGTTCGCGAAAAACGGCATTGACCGTCTAGAAATTTGTTGTACCTTGTCCGATCCAATCCTTTCTCGACCTGTTGTGGTTCTGCCTGTCCGACCTGAAATCCCTCCTCTCCTGAGGGATAACCTTATCCTTTCCCTTGCTCTGCTGTTGGTCTTCTTCAACTCTTTTGTACTTATCAATCCCAACCATCAATTGGCGTATACTGGTAGTAGGTTTGCGCGTTAGGGACGCTCTCAAAGGGTGCTCAGTGGGGAGGCCCAGCTTAAAAGAGCTGATGGCCACCAAGTCGCAGTCCTCTCCATCTCATTATACGTTTCCCAGAACCTATCCGAATATGACTTCAAAGTCTCACCCCCTTTCATACTGACGGACAATAGGGAAGCCATGGATTGCGGAATCCTTCAGCATGTGACAAAACGCGAACCGAATGCTTGAGTTAGCTCTTGGAAAGAGCTTATAGAGTTTGCTTTCAGGCTATTAAACCATCTCATGGCTATCGGTCCCAGGCTGGATGGAAAGACCTTGCACATTAGGGCTTCGTCCCTGGAGTGGACGGTCATCCTCTGGCTGAAATGGCTCACATGTTCCACTGGGTCTGTCCGGCCGTTGTAGATGGTGAATGTAGGCTGGTGGAAACGTCGAGGGAGTCTAGCATTCTCGATGTTACATGTGAAGGGAGATCTGGAAATCTAATCCAGGGCTTTACTCATAGCGTCGTTCCCTACGCCCCTAGGTAAGGGGTTCCGAGGGTTTCTCTTAGGATGGCGCATTTCCTCATAGGTAAAGGACTCGCTGACTGGCGTTCGAAGTTTCTGCTTGTAGACAATGTCCTGCTCGTCCTTAGAATCTTCATTAGAGCACGAGGGGCTGCGCTTCCTCTTCGCATGGCGCAACTCCCTCTTTAGCCTATCAATTTCTTTCTGCATGCTTTGGTTTTTCTCTGCACGGGACATGTGGCTCTCTCCATACGACTGGTTTCGATCGTCACGTGCAGTGTGTACGCTACCTTCACGATCCTGCCTCCGTTCCAGATTAAGAAAGGGATCGGTGTATTGCGATGGCCTGGACTCCGCTGGTCGTTGCCTTGGTTCAGCCATCTTTGAGGTGTTGCTTCCACCTTTGCTCAAGCTGTTCCCCACAGATGGCACCAATTGTAGGGTTGAAATTTGATGGGCTGGACACCAACTTTGCTTATCGTGAGCCCAACGGATTCCCAACAATAGATTTGTAGATAATGAGTTAAACAGTTGGGCTGGTTATGGATTTAGCAATGGTTCGGGCGAGCGAATAAGGGTAAAAAGGCTTTCAGACTAATATTTTGTAAAAGTTCTCTTCGGTCCGAAGAGGTTTAGTCTTTATTAACTTAGTGAATACAATTTTTTCTCTCCCCCTTACTTCAGAGGCCTCTGCCCTTTATATATCCCCCTCCTTCTTCATCTTCACCGTACATTTGTTCTTCATCCAAACGTCTACTTCAGTATACGTCACATCAGACATCTGCTTTAGTATGCTTTGGGTGGTGGTAGCTGAGGCTGAACTGTTCAGGTGTCTTCTCCACATAAATGCGGCCAGGAAAGCAGCTGCAGTGCATTAAATACGGTGGTAGCAGCTTTTCCTTTAAGATATTTTTACGTCCTCATCCCTAGGCACGCCCAGGATTTGCTCTCTTTCGTGAAACCAGTAGGGAAGGTCGCTTTTGCCCCCAGCATATTTGATTGATTAAGTACTATGATGATCCAACGTGGGGGTTTCTTCGGACAAGAAGGATGGTCTTCAGACGTGTCCCAGTGTTCCTCTCCGAGCGTATTCCCACCAAACGGGCCCAGTACTGACCCCTTTCACCTCTTTGGACAAACTATGGTATACAAATTGGGCCCTGGGCCCATTTCACAGCGTTGGGCTTGCCCCCACAATATTATATTCTCATATACTATCTTTAATTCTTTATAATGTAGTAGGATAATATTTAACAATCAGAGAGAAAGAGAGAGAGAGAGAAGGAAAAAAAAAACCTTAAAATACAAAACTAAATTGCACCAACCCAAGTAGAGTTCTAAAGAACACAAAAATTTATCAACCTAAAGAAAATATGCAAGAAAAATAAAAATAAAAAATTTAAAAATCCACCAACAATAACTACCTCACCCATGTGTGTACGTGTGTTTACTTCTTGAGGAAAAAAAAAAGTTCTAACAAATATGGTCCTAGACTTACTGAATAATTAAATTACTAATTCATTTTAAAGAGAGAAATGGGGGACGTACAATTCAATAGGTAAAACTTAAGTGCACTACATCAGGTTTCATAATTAAATTCAAAAACTAATTGTTTTGAATTCAATAGTTGTTAGAGCATTTTTAATATTAATTAATTAAAATGAATAAATATTACAACATAAATATAAAGATGTGGGAGTGAATATAGAAGATCAGAAGTTAGTGAAAATGTTTAATCCCATATTGAAAATGAGAGAGATTATTTTATTCTTTTTAATTGTAGTGATTAATGGGCAAATATGAATTGACTCAGATATTGGGCTAGATATGTGCGCAAGGGGGAGGTGAACGGTGGAGATACATACACTAAAAATTAGAGAGGTTCTTGGCAAGGAAGTGTGTTCTTTCTAATGAAATTTTGGGGTTGAACACTTTGTGTAGAGGTTGCTCTAGCCATACCACACTTGTTGGGTTGTTGTATCATGGGGGAGACAAGTCAGAGAAGGTCTACAGTAGTTACAAAGTTTAGCCAACCAAGGGCTTGAATCTCCTTAAATAGAGAGAGTGTCGCACCTCAGTCCAAATAGTGTTGTGTAATTTTTCTTTTTAAATTAATAATATTCAAAAGTATTATTCAGTTTACTTTGTGTTATTTTCATTATTATTGTGTTTGCACCAACAATTTTAAGGAGATTCAACACATGGAGCCTACACAAGAGAAACCAAATGAACCTGTTGGAGATCTCAACAAGCCCTTTCACTTCAAGGGAGCCAACTTCAAGAGGTGGAAAGGAAAGGTCCTCTTCTACTTGAGTCTTCTCAAAGTCGCCTACATCCTCACTGACAAGGATCCATCAAAGGTTTCTACCGATGAAATGAGTGAGGAAGAATATAGTCTTTATCAAGAAAAAATAGATAAGTATACAAAAGATGAATACAATTGTCACTCTTATCTTTTGAATTGTCTTGCCGATCATTTCTATGATTATTATGATACAACTTATAATTCTACCAAGAAAATTTAGAAAGCTATACAAAGCAAGTATGATACTGAGGAAGTTGGTGCAAAGAAGTATGCTGCTAGCAGATTTTTCCATTACCTAATGGTGGATGGAAAATTGGTGGTGGATCAAGCACAAGACTTCCAAATGATTGTGGCAGAATTGAGATCCGAAGGCATAAAGATTGGAGATAATTTAGTGGTAGCTGGCATAGTTGATAAACTGCCATAATCTTGGAGAGAGTTCCAAAAGACTTTGCGGAACAAAAAAAAGGAGACATCCTTGGAGACTTTGATTACACACATCCGTGTGGAGGAGGAGGCTAAAGGACAAGATGCACTAATGACACAAGAAAGCAATAGTAATTCCACTATAAAGGTAAACCTTATTTCAACCAATAATAATATGCCCAAAAATCATTTTCCTAGAAATGGACAATTGAAGCCTAAAAGGAGAGCCTTTAAAAATAATAATAAACCTCAAGGAAGGGGGAACCCGAATAAAAATCATATTCTATATATAATAGCAGAAGCTGAGAGAAAGAGAATTCCTACAATTAAAAAGGTGCTAACACGTATAACTTAAAAAAGCGAAACATTACATTGTTTGGTAACGCTACAACATCATTTAAAAGCAAAAAATTATAATTTATCCTTACGTTAAACACTATTTGGAGCCCTAGCGATCTCTTCTCATCAGACTCTGCTTAACATTCAACCATTCCCTCTCCAGACTTAAAGCACCGCTACAAGCACATAGAGAAAGAAAAATCTATGGGCATCAACACTGTTATATCTACCACCATCAGATCGTCGAAACCAGCACCGGTATGTCTTTCTCCATTTTTTTAGATTTGGGTACGAAATATTACTTTTCTTGAGTTTTTTTGTTGGATATGTTTAGATTTGATCTTGGTTTTGATTCCTTTTTGTTTCGGGTTTTTGGGTTCTCCATGAAAATGTTTGTTTTTGGATTCCTTTCCCTGTTTTCTAATATCTGTGTTCATAGTGTTTTTTTTTTCTCTTTTCTGGGGTTTTGATTTGGAAAACCGGTTTTGCTGTTGATTCACCACCAATCTCCTTTTTCACAGGTAACTATTTTTCTCCTTTTTCTCTCTTTGGAGCACTGGCCATTCAGGTTTTTCTCTCTCACTCTTTAGGTTTTCAGTTTTGGTAGATATTTGGATTCTAATTGGTTCTTAATTTTTCCAATCCTACTTTGAATTTTGATTTTAGGTTTTTGAATGTTTTGGTAAATATTTGGATTCCAATTGGTTCTTAATTTTTCCACTCCTCCTTAGAATTTTGATATTGGGTTTTTGAACTTCTTGATTTTAGCAAATCAGAGAATGTTTCATGACAACATAGCTAATAAGAATGCTTTTAAATTTTCTCAATCTTTGCAAGTACCTCAATGCTGGGAAACCATATTTATTACCTACAAACTTCTGATTATTCATGCTTACAGGTAAATGCATAAAATAGAAATATTCCTTTCATGTTATGCTTTTTGACAAGCGTTTAGGTCCTATGCACCTTAGAATATTAAAATTTTGGAAATTTTGGTAGGGTGCTCATGATGCAGGATCCTCTCATTGAGCTTTACCATATCAAGTAAAAAGGAGGGCTGATTCTGAAGAAGCCACAAATAGCCAGTTGTTCCTTGTATCAGGGGGCCGCAATTGAATGATCCATCTTTATGATGTCAATAGGTTTGCTACTTTCCTCTATTTTTTTTTTTTTTATTTTGTTAATCTCTGCCCACTCACTGGGGTTTCTACGTTGCTGTTTATCTCTGTGAGTTGTGGACTACTTTCATTGTAATTTTGGATGGTTATTGCTTCATTTTGAACGAAATTTCCTGAATTTGCTACAAACCTTGATGGATATTGCTTAATGAAAACTTATCTATCTCATATATGTGACTTCAACTTTTTTTTATTAATCTAAGTTTTATATCAAGGTTAGCAATCTGAAACTGACTCAAAAAAAAAAAAAAAAAAAAAAAATGAAATAAACATGACTCTAGGCTTACTTTGTCTTGAAGATTTTCTGTTTTTTTTTTTTTTTAAGTGTATATGATATAACATTAATGATTTTTTCTTTTTTCATATAGCGGGTAATTTGTTTGTCTTTTTAAGACATTTCAATGGGTAATATAATTTTTTATCTTGGTTTGTGTCAAATTGTAATTTATAGGTCTTAATTTTATGTTTTCAGTTAGGCTGTAGCTGTTGCTTTGCAGATAGCTTTTGTTTGCAGCATATATTTTTTGAAATTCATACATATATTTTTTGTTTTGGTTGGAATCACTTATTAGGTTTTTCAAGTTAGAATGAATTTTGAGAATGACAAGGCTGTGCAAACTCAACAGGCAATGTGGGAAGGACAACATGAACTTTCAACTAAGAAGACATATGCTAGGTACATGGAACTTTTCTTCCTTCTAATTTTAATTGAGTATTTGTTTTTGTGCTCCTTAATTTGAATTATGGCAGGGCAATTGATGTTTGTCATGTTTCATTTGTTGTTTTTTTGTAGTGTTTGGATTTTTGCTGCCTAGAATTTTACTTTTATGTTGATGAAATATCTTAAAGTGCATATTGGGTTTTCATTATTGGATATTTTGTTGCACTTATTACTGCAAGGCTAAATAGAGTCTTCCTTGATTGCATATACAAATAGATGATTTTGAAAGAATTGGAAGCATCATTTTTTTTTTTTTGGCCTTGGAACTGTAACTATTGTGTTGTCTGTTTCGACTATGCTCTTGATTAGAGTCAGTTATTGTTGAAATTTTTATTTGACTATGTTTTGGAGGTATTGTGGTATTTTATTATTGTTGAAATTATAGGTAGTTCTTTGATCATATTATATGCAAGGAATGGTTGCAACAATAATGTATGATGTGTGTTTGATAAAATGTCTCAAAAATCTACACTGCACACTGTTTCATAAAAATCTACACTACAGTACACTAATTTATAAAATCTGCACTGTTTTGAATAACTTTCTGCATTTTTTTTTTAAATAACTTTCTATAAATTAATTTTCTTTTTTGTATGCTGGTATTTGTTGTTTCATATTTTGCAGCAGAGTGAAAAGAAATTGAGTTAATGCTTCTATGTCATGTAAGGTTTTGAACATTGGAAGTTGAAATTTTATTGTTTGTTACCTTTTCATAATTTATTATACGTTAGTATTGCTTAAATTGTACTGGCATAAATTGTTTTTTTTTTTTTTTTTTTTTTTGTTTGTAATCTTTACATCTATGAATTCATACTACAATTACAATTAAGGCTTAGTTGATTTGTTGCCTTTTCCTGCAATTAAGGTTGTGCTGCCTTGTAGGAAAAAAGCCTATCTAAAATTCTGTCACGTTTAAGTAAAAAAGCGATAAATTATACTATTTTACAACTTTAAAACACCATTTAATATTTTTCAATATAAAAAAAGAAAAAAAAAACCCTTGAAATTAAGGGGTAGAGAGAGAAAGAGAGACAGAGATCGCAAGAGGGAGAACCGTTTTGGTACAACCCAAAAAAAAAAAGGCTGGGATAGAGAGAGAGGGAGTTCACTAGGCCGTATGCCCACCAAAGTCCGATCTCCCACCACCATTAGACTCCTGTGACCCCCACAGTAAAGGGATTTTTTTTTTTTTAATAGTTAAAATTTATGGATTTCATTACATACTTATATTTGGTTGGATTGATATCAATTTAGGTGTTTGGATTCAATTTAATTTTGATTAAGGAATCTGGGTAAGAATGCTTTATATTTGGGGTATATCGAGTTAAATTAGGGATTGGGTTTTTAATTTTTTTCTCTTCTTTCTTAAATCTAAACGTGGGATGTGGAGTTTTTTTTTTTGGTTAGGGTGGGAGTGTTTCTTTTTAATCTAGACATGGGAGTGTATTTCCATGGCATTGGAGTGTTTTTTTTTTAATCTAAATATGGGAGTGTAGAATTGTGGCAGTGTGGAAGTGCTTTAAAAAAAAAAATCTAAACGTGGTAGTGTTTTTAGTTTTTGGTTGGCATTTACATTGTTTGAAGATTCTGCTTCTCAAGCTGTTTATTAGCATCTGATAGATGATACAGTGTGTTGACTTTTGTTTTCAATTTTTCTATCACTCTTCCTCTGCCTCAACGTGTCATTTGGTTTCATTGGGGTTGCTTTGCATTTTTTTTTTTTTTTGTTTAATTGTGTTGCTCTGTGTTGCTTTTGCTTTTTTGCCATTTAGTCTCCATAATTCTCACGTTAACCCATGTGTGGGTTTGCTCCCTTTTGTTTTGTATTCTCCCCTCATCATAACATAAGAATATGCATTATTTAAAATTGATGGAGGACTCGAGTTCTAGCATATTTGGTAGTTTGATTGGTGGTGCATTATACAGTTAGGATAATAATTTTAATTACTTTGAATATCCATTACTTGAGAAAATACATTGATAGTTAGAGTGGTCATGGTGAGAGAGATACTATTTATTTATAATTATTATATTAATATTAGTTTGTCACTGTACAATGGTTTTTGATTTGTGGCTTAGCTAATTTTATAGAAATTATTGTATTAGTGGCTTAGCCAATTTTATATAATTAAATTGTTGAAAACCCTAGCCAAAAACCTTGAGAGTTAGAGATTGTTATACCTACATTTCTCTACACTATTGCTTGTGGATTTTCCTCAACTCCTACCTCTCCATTTCCATACCATTGAGAGGTTGATAGCCCAAACACTTACCACACCCTTTCAGAGTGTCAAGTGAGGTTTTGGCACTGCTGGGAAGCATTGGAAGAAGCCAAGGATGGCAGATGCAACATAGAGCTTGTTGCGGGATTCGGAGAGTTAGACAAGATACAGTTCCGAGAAGCCTTGTTGAAGCAGGAGCTTGGAGGGCTTAGGTACATCGAGTAGATTAGGCTTGGAGGGTCTCTTGCTAACCCATGTTTCCCAAATGATTGTCTAGTGGAACGATTATCGCTTGGAGGGCGGCGAAGAGGTTTTTCGCCGAGTTCTTCGGTATCCTCTTCAATAACACATTGGCGTGTTATCTTGTATTTGCAACTTTCTTCCCTACTCTTTTACGTTCTATTTTACTACTGTGTTGTCATTATTATGGATTAGAGTAGCTTGTTTGTTTATCTGCTTGCATTTACACTATTCCGCACTTAGTATTAAGTTAGTGTAAAATCTATCGAGCCGTAACTTTAATTTTGGGGTCTAAACAGCTCTTGTGTTTTAAACACATTTTCGAGCATTCAATTGGTATCAGAGTGGGTGCACTAGCTGTGGTTTAATTACCTTAGTGCGATCCTTGACCCTGTTTGAGATGGACCAGTCTCAATCTTTAAATGTTCCACCATATTTTGATGGTAGCAACTATGATTTTTGGAAAGTCTGAATGAGGGCATTCTTATGCTCAATTGATGATACTGTTTGGGATGTCGTAGAAGTAGGATGGACTAGGTCGAAGGTCGCTAAATCCACTTGAGATAAGGCAGCCCTTGCTGTAGATAATGCTAACAGTAAAGCTTTGAATGCAATTTTCTTTGGTGTTTCTCCAAATGGGTTTCACAAGATTTCTTACATAACAGTTGCCAATGAGGCATAAGAGATGTTGGAGACCACGTATGAAGGCACGAAGAAGGTGAAAGGTACTAAGTTGTAGATGCTAACCACTTGGTTTGAAGAGCTAAAAATAAGTGAAGAAGAGTCATTTGACTCATTCTATAGCAAGCTAAACGAGGTGGTTATTAGCAAGTTCAACTTGGGTGAGAAAAAGGAGGATTCTAAGATAGTGAGGAAAATCCTTTGATCACTGTCGGAGAGCTTCCGAGCAAAAGTCACAGCTATAGAGGAAAGTAAAGATTTGGATGAGATCAAAATCTAAGAGCTCATTGGATCTCTCCAAACATATGAGATGGAATTGCCTTCTCATAAGTCAAGTAAATCTCTTGCTCTTAAAACCATCACTGAAAGAATGGATTATTCCTCTGAAGAAGATGGTGTGGAGAAGGAAGTAGCATTTCTTGCAAAGAACTTCTGAAAATTTATGAAGATGAAGAACAGTGGGAAACCGTTCAACAGAAGGAAGTTTTCATCCTCCATTGGTGATAGGAAGGAATTTAAGAAGAAAGATAGGAAGGATTCTCAATCCTCTCAAGGCATTGTGTGTTATGAATGCAATGGCCATGGATATCTCAAGAAGGAGTGTCCCAACTATCTAAGAGGGAAGGGCAAGGCGTATTCCACAACACTTAGTGATTTGGAATCTTCCAATTCAGATTCAGAAGAGAACTGTGATGGAGAAGGGAATTATTTCACTTTTACGACTATTGCTCATGTTGAGTCCTCGGAGGACTTGAGTTTGCTAATGGAAGGGCTTGGGGAACATAGTGAAGTAAAGTCAATGGGAGTAGTAGAAGAATCTGATGCTGAAGAAGATGAAAGTGTAGTAGGACTTCAAGAAAACTACAATTACCTCCTTGAGAAGTCAGGAGAATATACAAGGGTAGCCAAGGCAGCCGTTAAAAAGATTAAGAAGGCGGAGGAGGACTATAGAAGTCTTCTCGTGTGATACAAGAAGGCCAAATGTGAAATAGAGATGTTGAATGGAGAGTTGACCGAAGCCCTCAAAGATAAAATTCTTTGAGCTTGAGGCGGTTCAAGCCAATGCTAAAGTAAAGCGAGTCTCCTCCAAGAAGTTTGATGAAGTCCTTTCTCATAAAAAACCTTTCTTCGACAAAATCGGATTAGGATATATTAGAGAAAGTATTGTGGCTATCAATGTCTCCAAGGAAGTGAAGTTTGTAAAAGCCAAAGAACCGATGGTAACTACCATAAGGGCTAAGAAAGTGAATGAGGAGAAGAATAAGAAGGTGGCTGACCGACGGGTGTTGAATAAGCCTTCTAACCAATCAATGGTCAAGCCTAAGGCTCAAGGGAAATCACCTCCAAAGTCACAAAGAGGTCCGAGAATTCAACATTTCTGTCATCATTGTGGAATTCAAGGACACACCAAACCAAATTGTCATAAGTTGAGGGCATTGAAGAATGCATGTGATCTGAGGTCAAGAGGACCAAGAAATGACAAAAGGAACTGGGCTGTTGAGCAATCAAGAGGTCAAGATGGTGATTTCGGAGTAATGGATGTGATGAAAATGATTGATGCTTTCACCACCTGTTTAGCAAGCTTCTCTAGAAGGTTTGAAGGCCACAACACTCGTACCCAATCCTATAGGGATATCATCCCAAACGCACGTGACGTGTGGGTGAAGAAGGGTACTCATTCATGATCACCTCCTATGTCCATGCATTAAGACTTTCAATGTTTAGGGACATATGTTCATGCATCTTGTCATGCATAATTAAATTTGTGTAAATTGCATAAGGTTTAAAGCACGTTTCTTTTACTTGTTTTGGTTTATACCTGTTTTTGTTGACCTTACTTTATTTGGTTTGTTTTTTAGTGTGTTCAAAAATTCAAAAACCCATAAAAATTGAAAAATCTTCAAAAAGTTTAATCGCTTGTGTTGTGTATATCACATGAGAGTTTGGCCTAGTACCTTCGTACTAATGGCGTAGTGCATTTACGAGCCTAGCTTGTTATATATGCACAGATATCTGTGTGAGAAAAATCTTGAAAACTATGTGTGATTGTTGTAAATAGATCTTCAAGCTTGTCATGAATGATTGATCAATAGTCTTGTTGGTCTTAATACTTGCATAGACTTGTGCCTATATATCTTCCCACATTTTCTTTTATGTTTTTGCAATTAAGCTCACCAAATGTAAATCTCCAAATGAAAAGAGATATTGAGCTACAAAAGCCTGTCGCACATACTAGTATTTGACTAAGAAAAAGGTAAAGTGACTTTTCTAATGAAATGTATGGTGCTCATAAAGCTAAAGGCTAACTCTCAATGTTGAAATATCAAAAATTTCAAGCACCAATCTCAGAAAGAGATGTATTATCCAAAAATGATCAAATGTTATGATTTATGCAAAAGCCAAATGAAAAGCTTTTAGGTCTTGTAATCAATCTCTTGTGGGAGGTCATATATGCTTATTTCTATAATTGAGATAGTCCACTTGATTTTGTTCTAGTTATGTATGACTTGATTGAATTGATCATTGAAGCTTTACTCTGGTCTAACGACTATTCCACGTTTGATACTCACACACAACACACAAGACTTTGTTCAAGTAATGCTTATCTCATTTGTGTGACTGTACATGTTCAAATGTGATGTGTATGCTCAAGTACTTGCTGATCAAACCCAAAAAGATTTTTGAGTGTTTTATATGTTTTTGAAAGTGATTTTATACTTTCATGCTTTTAGTATTTGTTCAAAATTCATTTTTGTGTTTTTCATCAAAAACTTGTTCAGAGGTTGTTTCACGAGAAACTCGTGACATAGAGCTTCCCGCAAAATGTGCTAAAGGGAAATTACAAAGTCACATTTTCATATAGAGAGTCTCGCTACTGCCTCACGAGTATTTCGCAACTAAAAACTTCTCACAAAATGTTTTTAGGCAAAAACTGAGAATTTTTCAATTCATACAGAGGCTATCGTGACTGTCTCGCGACTAATAGCTTCTCGCGAAAGCTTTTGAGCTTCAGTGGCCATTCTCACAACTTTCTTGCGACTATCACGCTACTGTCTAATCCGTGAAAAACGCGTGTTTTCAGTTTTTATGTAGCAGATGTGACATGTTTTCAAATACTCTTAACTTCCTTCGCACTGCCTCTCTCGAACCCCCTTCAACCCAAATCTTATTTTCACTCAAACCCCATCATTTTCAAGCAAAAATCTCTACAAAATCACTTCAAGGTTTGTTTTCCTAAACATTGTTTTCACTTTTGTCTTAAATTTTGCAAATTTTAGTTTAGGGTTTTAAAAATTGGGGATTTTCAAAAACTAGGTTGAGGTTCTTATTTTTGTGAAAATTTTCTCAAAACTTTGATTAGTCTGAGTCCCATTTGCTATGTTTGTATCTGTGTTGGCCCTTTGTGGCAATTAAAGCATGTATTGAGGCAGTTTTCACCATATTCATGCATTGTTCATAATTGTAGTGAATTGTTGCATGTTAGATGTTTGACAAAATGTCTTAGTGACATTTTTGTGTTGAATTGGACTAAAATGAGTTCCAATACTTAGGTTTCCTTTTGATTGAACATGCTAGACATGTTTTGGTCATTGGATGTGTGTTTTACACATTGTGTCCATTGTGTGCCTCACATTGCCATGCCATGCATCATGAGGCACACCCAATGCACCTCATGCTGCACCCATATGCATCGACTCATGCACCCACATGGTCAACACCTGCACACACATGCACAGTCACTTAAATTCATACATTGTGTTTATGCTTACATGTTTTATCTGTTATAGCATGTTGTTTTTAGTTGGTTATGCTCCGTTTTAGGTTGTGTTACCTTTGTTTTGAATTAAAATGTATCTAATCATGCCTTTTGTGTTCTGTTTTGTGTCTGTACACTTGTTTTTGTTCTTTGTTCTCTGTGGAATTATGCAGATGTCTCCTACCAAACATTCTACAACCAAGAAATCCACGAAACGTTATCACACAGATTCTGACAATTTCAAGTCTGCTAAGGCAGATATGAAGTACAATGATTGCTACAAAAGAGCAACAATTATCATGGAAATGGTTGTTAAGTTGGATACCCTTGAGGACAACTTCATACCTGAGGTGTTCAAGGAAAGGACGTGGACAAAACTGCTGAATCCAGTTGGAGTTGTATACTCGGAGATCATAAGAGAATTTTTCTCAAATGCTAGTGTGGAAGAGGATCATATAGATTGTTGGGTGAGACACAAGGAGTTCATGATTACTAGGGAAAACATTCAAGAATTTTTGGAAATTCGTCCTCCATCACAACCAATCATAGTCCATTATGAGGATAGATTGGGTTCTGTTGAGGAGATGATAAGGATACTTGGTGGTACACCGAAGAAATCATCCATGAATACAATACCATTCTCTCCGGAGATGAGGACACTTGCCTATGTGATGATCCATAATCTATATCCGATCACCAACTTGAATACGATGTCTACTCCAAGGACAAAATTTATGTACGATCTCTTTACTCACAAGGAGATTGATATATGTGGTCACATCTTCCATCCGTTGAAGAAGAGCATTCAGAAGTAGAATTCCAAAACAGTCACGCCATTCCCTTCACTCATAACGGGCCTCATTGCAAAATCACGGCTCAAACTTCCGAGTGGTCTCACTGTAGTTTAGAGGGACTATCCTATTGGTGCACACACAATGACTAGGAGCATAGCTCACATCAAAGGCTCCAAAGCAGGTGTGCATACGATACCACAAGATTGTGTTGAGGACGAGGCTGGTGATACAGAGGAAGAGATTGATAGATTTACTTCTACCCCAGAGACTTCAGCTCAGCCATCATCTTCAACACCAGCACGAGGATCAAACAGACTTAATCGCCTCCTCGCTAAAATGGACTAGATGTCTACTGTGCTTAACTGACATGTGTAGCACGCCGCGGACCATTTTGCATATATTCAGGGCCCGATCACTGCCTTATCCTCACAGATTGATGATTTGTCCGTGCCATAGGGATCAGATTCAGAGTCCGATCAGTTCTATCCTCTTTGGCCATTCCGGTCAAAAAGGAGGAGAATTTTTTTAGGGTGAGCTTGCACAGTTGAAGGGGAGCATAGCTAGCATAGCTTAGATCTTAGATACATTGGCTCATTACAGGTGGTTTAGCTTTATTTATGTTTTGATTTAAACTGTTTCACCATTTATAACTCTTGGATAGTTGTCTTTACTGCTTTTGTTTAAAGCTTTAGTACATCATTATTAATTTAGTTTAATATTCAGTATTTGTGATTATTTCAATGCTTTGTGGCATTTTTCTAGTACTTTTAAGATATTGCTAATATGTCTTAAGTACCTCACTCTTGTACCCTAGTAGGATCTTGTATCCTAGATTCATATACTTCATGTATTTTGCATTGGTTGAGTGTTGGACATGCAATTGATCCTTGGGATTGTTCTTAAGTGCATTGTGTGTCCGGATGAGCATTTACCAGCTAAATGTTCATTGTAGTTATGGGTGAGAAAGCCTAACGCCATATATTGGGCCTGAAGCCCAGTCCGAATACAACTCCCTGTCCGAAGAAGTTAAAAGTATCAACGCTGTCATCCTGGTGGGGGTGCAGCCGATACGGGATAAATGCTGTGTCCGAAGAGAATCTGGCCTGTCCGAAGGGATCATATCCAACGGATCTACCCGCAGCTTGATCAGGAAGGTACGCTGAAGATTCCCCTGCGAATTGCTAAGCTATGGGCACGCCTAACCGCGTAGATATTAAGAAGTATATCCCAAATAAAGCTGCCATCACCGCATTTAATGCACTGCAGCAACTTTCCTGGCCGCATTTATGTGGAGAAGACACCTGAATAGTGCATCCTCACCCACCACCACTCACTGCAGGCTAAATCAGACTTCTGATGTGACTAGTACTCAAGTGAACGCTTAGATGGAGGACAAGTGTGCGGTGAAGATGGGGAGAGAGTGTATATATAAGGGAAACAGGCCTCAAGGAAAAAGGGGGAGAAAAAATTGTATTCATTAAGTCATTAAATACAAAAGCTCTTCGGACAGAAGAGAATCCTATTAAATGCTAGTCTAATTTCTTTTTTACTCTGGTCCGCCTGTATGAACCGTTGCTAAATCCAAACCCAGCCCAGTTGTTTAACCCATTCTCTACAAATTTATTGTTGGGGAATTTGTTGGGCTGACAATACAAAAAGTTGTTACCTGGCCCAACAAATTTGGACCCTTCCAGTAGTCATTCTTTAATAATTGTTCATGTTTGATCAAGATATGCCTACTTGTTTTATAGTGTTTACAAACTTGATCGCATTTTACTTGCTCATGTAAAATACCTTGTATTCAACTTGTCATAAGCTTAATGAAAGTTTTGTTTGTGTGCAAGTGTTTTAGGTTATAGGTTTATACATGCAAGTGCTTCACAGCTTCTAGATTAGGTGTGAGTGAGTTTTGCCACTGTTCCCAAACTCACATTTAAGTCTAGAGTCTGTTTTAGGGGTTTTGTCACGAAATAGCCAAATGGGGAGATTGTAAAGTTATAATTTACAACTATGTGTTTTGCTGGCTTTAATTCCATGCCAAATTTGATTGTAATTTTATTCAATCTTTTGTACCCTGTATTTATTGTGGGATTTAATTGTAAGGGTTGTGTGTTAGAGAGAGTGTGTGTGAAGACTCAAGCAATTGAAGACATAAGATTTCTTGCGGGTAGCTTGCAACTAAGCATCCCGCAAAGTGATGCATGTGCCCTACACATGACTGGAATGAGAAAAGTCTATACAGATGGAGACAATTGTGTTTTGCGATTATCTCGCGGGTAAGGCCTTCCTGCGAGACACTAGCGAAACATTCTGTTTTGCCAGGCTGTGCTATCTAATACACACTTTCTGTACCCACACTATATATACCCACATTAAACACACATGTTGAAGAGTGCTTCTGAGAGAAACCCTAGCCATAAACCTTGAGAGTTAGAGATTGTTACACCCACATTTCTCTACACAATTGCTTGTGGATTTTCTTCAATTCCTACCTCTCAATTTCTATACCATTAAGAGGTTGATAGTCCAAACACATACCACACCCTTTCAGAGTGTCAAATGAGGTTTTGGTGCTGCTAGGAAGCATTGGAAGAAGCCAAGGATGGTAGATGCAACATGGAGTTTGTTGCGGGATCTGAAGAGCTAGACAAGACACAGTTCCGAGAAGCCTTATTGGAGCAGGAGCTTGGAGGGCTTAGGTACATTGGGTAGATTAGGCTTGGAGAGTCTCTTGCTAACCCATGTATCTCAACTGATTGTCTAGTGGATCGATTACCGCTTGGAGGGCGGCGGAGATGTTTTTCGCCGAGTTCTTCTGTTTCCTCTTCGATAACACATCGGCGTGTTATATTGTATTTGCATCTTTCTTCCCTACTCTTTTACATTCCATTTTACTACTGTGTTGTCATGATTATGGATTAGAGTAGCTTGTTTGTTTATCCGATCGCATTTACACTATTCCGCACTTAGTATTAAGTTAGTGTAAAATCTATCGAGCCATAACTTTAATTTGGGGATCTAAACAGCTCTTGTGTTTTCAACACATTTTCGAGCATTCATCTAAGAATAACAAAATTTGACTACAAATTTGATTGTAGCATAAGGCTACAACTCTCGCTTAAAAAAGTTATCATTGTTATATATTTTGAAAATTTAACCGTTAAATTGTATATTATTTTTTTATGCATAATTTTAGATTATAGAAATTTAAAATTTAAACATTTGATTAATGATAGAGTTATTAATATTTGATTTTTTGGAAATTTAGCAAAATAAAACATATAAGAAGTAATCACATATAATAAAAAGTTATAGAGTCGCCACCAAATTTGTTGCCAAATTTTATCTCCCTTTTTAATAATTTTTTTTGGAATATGTAGCATTGCTCATTGGCATTGCTAACAAGTAGACACAATTTTTTGCACAACATTTTTCACAATTTATTGAAGTAAGTGACTATGAGTTGTGAAAAATAAGAAATAAAATATTACAAGTCTTTGTAATAAATCGACCATTTTAACAAATTGTACACAAATTATGGCAAAAGTTGCCGCTAGACCTATTACATTGCAAATTAAAGATCTTACTTTGAACAGCCATGAAGTAATGCTTAATATCCATTAAATTGGCAAGATATTTACAATTTGAGGCCACAAAAGTTAAAAACATCCTACAAAAGGAACATAAACTGTTTATTGGTCGCGTCACACATATAAGATAAGGTCTCCTACTCCTAAAGAAGTATAGATGGGGCCTTGTTGCAATTAGTATAATAAGTCAATTAGCTTAAAAAGTAGAGGTACCATTTAGATTTCTTGAAGGTGGGTACACTGACTCCCTCTCATAGACCCTACAAGTACAAGTGGATGGTAAGTTACCACTGCATACAACTCTGCAGAACAGAGACACTTGATCTTGATGGTTTTCAATTTCTGCCACAAAACTAGCTAGATTTTTCGGTGTTAATGCGAACAGTTCACCTATCAATTCCATACTTGGACAGGGAACACTTCACGCTTGCAGCCCACTTTGCCGTACGTATTAGTGATTTGGTTGGTCATATTCCTATTCATTTTTGCGGGTCCCCTTTTTTAGATAGTTCACAGGACCAATGCTGATGTGAGGTCTTGGGTTATTAAGAGAATCTCCAACAGCTTTTTTTTTTTTATATTTTTACATTATTTGGACATTAAACACTGACGTTTATCTTTTACCTACTTACTTTTTTAAATACATTATTTATTCATTTTTTAACACATATATTCTCATACCCCCATCCCCACTCATTTCTTTGCTAATTTTTTATTTAGTTTTATTCTTTTGCTAATGTACAGTAGCCAATCAGATTTGATGAGCTACTATTCATGAGCCAAAAAAAAAAAAAAAATCATGATTTAGAGAATCTATTGGATATCATTTTTTGGGTCTCATTCTCTGTTATAGAGATTATTTTGTTTTTACCTAAACTATTGGAGATGCTCTAAGAAGGGGCTAGAGTAGAGGTTGGGTGAACTGGGTCTGGTTCTCCACGTCCTATTGGGATCGTTATATGAGCTGGTCTGTGTGCAAATCACATAGAGCTTCACAAGGCAAAAATGTGATTTTCTCCTAAGTAATAGAATATTAATGTAAGTGTTTTAATGTCATAAAATGACCTTTTACGCTTACAAAATGAGTAAAATAATTATTCTTAATATTCACAATGAGAAGAAGATTAAAATATAATATTTAAGGCTTATCTTTTATTGTGTGAACATTTAAAAAGAGTTCCTTCACTTGGTTCCTCTATGGTGGTTCCTTAGAAAAGATGTTGCAGTGGTTTCTCCACTAGTGGTTCCCAAGACGTGGGTTTGTGGTTCCTAAAACCATGGGCCTTTAATCTGGGGACCCAAAATGCTAGTTCCCTGAGCCACAGGATCTTTCTCCATGCTTTTTATGCAATGTATTTGTCATTTCCCTTTATCTCTATAAATTCTGCATAAGAGCAACTATACAATATAAATATTCTCAAATAATTATTAGTTACATAGATTAGATATACAATCTAAAGCATATACATATATGTAAATGAACTTCATATAAATGAGTCAACCACGAGGTCCTTGGCCCCAATTCTCACAGACTTAGTACTTTTGCACAAGACTTGTGGGATTTGGAACTAAAGTCCAAGTAACTTTGCTTGGACATTTTCTTTCAAGGCAATCAAGTGAGGAGGATTTTGTGGAAGAGAGTGATATTTGATGTGTACATATTTTTGTATATGTTTCTTTGGAGGCTAAGTGATATTTTGAAGGATCTCAAGGACATGGGATGAAGTCCTCTTCCTTGGATCTCTTGTTTTGTTCCTTTTTTCTCCTCTTTCTCCCCTACTAAACCTTTAGAATTCTCATAACATCCCTCTGAACCCTTGGAACCCCTTTTATATTATGCTTTGGTGTTCTTTTTATAGTGGACATGGTTTGGTCCCTCCAAGTGAGGATGTCCCTAGTCTGCTTGGTAAAACCATGTCCTCTGACAGGAATCTGAAGGACTTCATTGGGCAATTATAACTCAAAAAGAGTATTTGGCTTTAGCTACAAATAGAAGATGCCTTTCTAGAAAGTCAAAGGAGTAAGTGGGATATTCAATGCAATTGGTGATAGCTTTGATTGAAAAGGACAATTGAGAAGAAGTTGTGGGGAGATGTCATGCACACGGAGGAACTAAGTTTTCCATTGGTTCATACATTCCAAGCAAATACATAAACCAGGACAAAACTACAAGTTCCTCCATTCACCAGAAATCACTCTCCTTCCAACCAAACCACTTATCCTTTACTACCAATTCGAGATCCCCTGGGCTTGGACCATGGGTTACAAAGATGATACCTGATTTACTAGATACTTAATGACCTTTTGCTGGGAATCTGAATATACATCTTGGCTTTCCCATATGTCAGCCAAGGTCCTCTTCTCAAGGCTTTAAAATGACACATCAAGGTCCTAAGGCCTTGATGTTTACACTTTTTTTTTTCCAGAAATGGTATAAATTCCTCCTTGCAATGGGTGAGCTTAGAAAGCCTCTAACCATCCTCCCTTTTGCTACATGTCCTCTGTCCGAGATCCCTCGATTTCTTTGTAAAGTATTGAACCCAAGGACATCACTTGTCCCTTTCACTTCTCATTGCCTCTTGATTTCGATAGGACATCTAACGAATCTTTCCTTCTTTTCCTTCTTTCAAGGATACATGTGAATGTACTTGTTCCCAAACTATCTTCCAGGTCGCCTACGTCCTTCTCAAGATCTTCTAAGCTTTCTACATCCATCTTAGGATCTTCATGCTTTCTCTTAAAAGACCTGCTTCCTAGAGGATGGAGGACATGCTCATGGCCTAAGTCTAGGTCCTCTTCTTTTTTACTTTTTTCTCTCTTTCTTTTTCATTCTTTTTGGGCCTTTGTGCCTCAATGGTTCTTCTTAACTTCATGAGCTAGGCTTTCTTTTGTTAAAGCCCATGGTCTTTCCTTGCTTTTCATGGAATGTGCTTCCTTATCACATTTTTGTTCTCAACAAAGTTTTCGCTCAAGAAGAAGGAATCTCTATTTTGAATAACTGATATATATATATATATATATATATATATATAACCAAAAAAAGGTTAGCAAAGATAGCGTAAATTAAAAATTTTCATCCTAAATTATCATCTCGATTACACTTTACCTTCTTGAATTATAGAAGCACATGATAGAGCCCTTGTAGACACCTCATTTTGTACCCCTTACGACTCAAGCTTCCGTTCTTTAATGACGATATCACTATAAGGGCTTAGTACTTATCTAGGGCCTAGCCAAATGAACTCTTTAGTTGAATGATGTTTTATGAAAGGAAAAAGACCTTGCATGAACCTTAAGCATGCATACGCATACTTAATTCATGTATACACATGCTGAAGCATGCGTACACATTAGGATTTAAGAAAGCCATGTAAGGAAAAATTTTAATGAAAAATGCGGTAGAGCTAATCTTACATCACCTGGGAAGAGCACTACCCCTCCTCTCTGAACAATACAAAAAAGACTCATGGCCCTTTTCCCAAAAGAGAACGAATCAACTCTAAAAAGTGATTCAAGAGAGGCTTTTACTTCAAAAAGCATTCTAAACTAAATTTTCTTGTCTAGGACCTATTTTTGATCTAAGCCCCCTAGTTAAACTTAATAACCCTCTGGGTATTTTGTTTTGTAGATTGACTGACGAGAATGGTCAAAATCAAGCTCCAAGAGCTCTTATGTTTGAGGTAAGGGTCTAACCTAATCTCTTTCATTTCTATGGTTTTATTCCTAATTTTTTTACTAATTTAATTATCTCTTATGTAATTTAGTTTTATTGCTCTTTAGTCTAGAAGCATACTAGGTTAGCTTAGCCGTAGATGTTTTTGTGTATTGCCTACTGTGTTTCTAGGTAGGGATTCGTATGCATGCTCATGCATGTGTACACATCTCTATGAACATGCATATGCATGCTTCGGCATGTGCACATATGTTCAACCCAAAAACCTAGAAATGCATGTTCTTTGATTTCCTTTCTGTTTTTCTTAGTTTTAATACATATTTATGTTTTGTTTAGTTGAGTTTATGTATGTTTAGGTCCAGGGTTAGTAACACAACATGTTCTATTGCCTTTTAGTTTGAATTACATGAATAGGGTTTATGCATGAATGAAATATATGAACATGCATTATATATGATTATGCATTGATGCATAGGTAAGCGAAGGTAAGTCATGCATAATCACATGAACATACATATGAATGAAACATGATTTGCATAGTGAACATGATGAATGTGGTGATCATCATGTATGAGTACCAATGTTTGTGATGATATGATGATACTGCCTTTGTGATGATATGATGTCGCTTCCTTTGTGTTGATATGATGACATGTTTGTGATCTTATGACCTAAGGTTAATATGATGTGATGCATATAACGATAATAAGAGATGTCATGTATGTTATGCCATGATAGATGAATGATATGTTGTATGCTAGATGCATGTTAGGATAGATCTAGAGAGTGCGTGTTCTTAAGTGTGTGTGTGTGTGTGTGTGTGTGTGTGTGTGTGTGTGTGTGTGTGTGTGTGTGTATAGACAACATATTAAAGGCCCTTTTAGTGGAATTAGGATGTGGTACATAATGAGTAGAGGCCAACCCACGAGTTAGGTGGGTTGGGTGCCTAAAACCTTCTCGTCCTCATACCTGAACTCCAAACATGTGCTCTGGTAAGATCACTCATTCCACGAAGGGTGTTAGACATATGGTTCCTAGAATTAATCTAGGTGGCAACTCCATTTTTTACCCTTCGTACCGATCCACTCAGCGAAGGCGTACTCCCACCATGGTGATGCACAAATTGTCAAGGGTGTTTGTGCCCATAACCCCTACCCCACCCCCCCCCCCCCCCCCCCCAAAAAAAGTTATAAATCTTTTTTATGTCCCTCCTAGCATCTGTTTTTGTGTTAAGTCTAATAGAATTTAGTATTAAAAGACTAATCTACCCATCTCTACAAAACAGACAACTGGGGGATAAATTGGTCTTTTAGTGCTAAATTCTATTAGAATTAACAGCAAAACAAATGGCATGAGATTAAGTATGAAGTATTTTTGGAATTAAGGGGGCATCGATCATACGTTTCAAAAATGCGAGAATACCTTTTTGGTCCCTAAATTTTGGACCAATTTCCACTTCGATCCCCACATTTTTTGAGCTCTTATTTTGGTTCCTAAATTTTGAAAATCGTTTTCAATTCAATTCCTACCGTGATCTCACTAACAGAAACAACCTACATAGTAGACAGAATGCACTACTGGCTGGCATGAAATTAGCATGACCATTAAAAATAATATTTAAAAAAAATTATTTGGCATTTAAAAATGACACATCAGCATCCACATTACCTTCAAAATTATTAAAATAATATATTCAAATTAAAATAAATAAATAATAATAAAAACAAATTTCATTTTCCATTTTTTTTTCTTCTTACAAAACAAACACACAATTAAACACACACACACACACAAAATAAAATAAAACTCACACACCACACCAAAACTACACAACTGAGTTCAGACTTTTTCATTTTTTTAATCCCACACGGCCACACGCCTTTTCATTTTTTATTTTCCTATTTCTCTTAGCTTTCTTACATTTCTTTTTCTATCTAAGCTTGGGCTGTGATTGGGGATTTAGGTGATCGGTTTGATACGGGTTAAAGATAGAGGCTGAGATTGGTATTTGGTAGTGGTGGTAATTGTAAAACACAAATCGGTGATGATGGTCGGTGGTTGTGAACCAGAAGTAGAGATTTATGGGGGTGAAAATAGTTGGTAGTTGTGATACTGAAACAGATATAAGTGGTGATAGAGGTAGTAGTTGCAAATCATAAATTGGCAGTAGTAGTGGTAGTTGGTGGTTGTAAAAGGAGGTAGAGATTGTGGTAAGTCATAAACACATGAAAAACTTGTTCCAATAATTTTTAGTCAGGCAGTAAGGGGAAGAAAAAACAAATGAGTCGTACAATATATTAAAATAAGATACCTTCCAATAATGAAGTGCAACTTTCACCGCAGAATATGCTGAGCAAATTAAATTGACAGAGCATTTGGGACGCTACATAAAAGGGCGTCCACGATTTGCATTTTGTTTGATGAAAAGGAAGGTTAGTTCTTCGTTCTTACATTTATTCATTTTTCCCTTTGCTTTAGTATTGTCATAATGCCATTTTCATATATATTAACAGAATTAGTCACTAACCCGTGCGATGCACGGAATAGTTAAATAAATATTTAATTAATCAGCCTCACATTAAAAGAAAAAGCTAGTTAAATAAATATTTAGTTAATCAACCTCACATTAAAAGAAAAAGCTAAAAGAATCAAGGAAAGGCTAATTTTCCCACCAAGAAAAAGCTAAAAAGGAAAGAAGAAAAAAAAATAGAAGAAAGAAAAAACTTTTTTTTTTCTTAGAAAATAGTGTTAAAAACTAAAGCAACATTAAGATAATGGAAAATCTATTTGCAAAGGATTGCAACCTTTGTATGTTTACTTGGCTCAAGGTCAAAATCCAAATTCAATTTTGAAACAATGAAAACACACTTCATATTAATTGTAAATTAGTCTCACTACATAAATTCACTTTTGGCTCTAATGTATTTTGTAGATCAAATATTGTCAAAAGAATTCCAATAAACACTATTGCCACATCTATGTTTGCTGTAGGCATTTAATTAACATAGAAGCCAATAGCTATCACGGTTGCTCAATGCTATGACAATCTAGATCCAAACATTCTCCTTCTAGAATCTATCTCTTTTCTTTAAATCTGTACATCAAGCTTTGTGAACATGCATTCCCCTCATCTTAATAGAAGAACAAAAGAAAATGAAGTTGATAGCTTTATATTTATTAGCTGCTTTGCAAAGGAACAAAACTCCTTCAACGGATGACATAAGTGTAGCCTATACATATACCATATAAGAGGTTAATGCTCACTGATAATTGTCCACAAAAGGGCATGAAAAAAAAAAAGAAAAAAGAAAAAAAAGAAACAACAACAACAACAACAAAAATACGCTTTACAAATTAATGCCAAGTGCATGTTCTTTCCAAATGATCTCTTAGGCAACCCCTTTTATGTTGACCATAGACTAACCCAATTTCCTAAATCAAAACCAATCCACCACAACATCAAAACCTAAGTCATATTTAAAATCCAATTTTTCAAAAGGGAAAACAAAAACCTTACCAATGGATGTATATAGAGGGTTGTATATAGAAATGGACCCAAATGAAGGTTTCAACCACTATAAAACCAATCCTAATTCAAAACAAAATCTACCACAATTACATACAATGCATTTAGTGAGTCATTGTGGTGTAATGCATGGACTTGTTTGATAAAATATGTCAAAGTATCTATGTCAAATTGGGGGAAGGAGAAATAAATTGAAAGCAATGCGATAATGTTACTATATTATTTTCTTGGATACCTGCCATGCTTGGTTAGTTAACAGTCAATGACATTTTTTGTTTTAATATAGGATGAGAGCACGGGCGGTGTTTTAGTGTGTTAGCAATTCCTATGACAACTAAAATCAAGAGACACAAACCATGAAGTTGACTTAAAATAATGCGAGTATAACTATCAAATTCTAAATAAATAAAAGCAAAAGGGAGTGAGATTTTTTTCAAACAGGCGGTGTACATGTTTTAAATGGGAGTAAAAATAGTCATTTCATTCCCATTTAACACATTTTATTTCTGATATTGTTAGGTGTACTAGAGGCATGTTAGAACATGTTTCAATTCCCATTAGTCAACAGCAACATAAATCTATAATACAAAGAGCTAGAATTTCCCAATTCAATATAATTGAAGAAAGAAAACCTTGGATTTGAAGTGCAACCGTTGGTCATGGAGGACTCATACTCAGGCTCGCATGAATTAGTGTGACCGAATCATGCTCTGATCAAGTTTTCAGAGAACTATTTGAAGGCTTCTTAGAAGGGCCAGCAGATACAAATTTGAGTAAAGCAACAGTCCCTAATTGGCACAAGATTACCTGCAAAAAACAGTGAAACCATTCAAACGAAACCCAAATAACTCAACATATCAAAGTATCTAGCCTTTAGAGAGAGAGAGAGTATGTATGTGGAGCTTACATAGGTAAATCCCACATACATATAAAAGATGTGTTCAATACATCTATTCCATAACAAAATTTTAGACAAAACCTAACATTATAAGGTGATACCCAAAGCATAGCATTAGAGTGCTCTTACATAGCTTTGCCATTTACACTACATATGTTCAAATAAAAATAAGTTTATGCAGTGAAGTCATAGGTTACAGCATCATTTTCAGCCTTTTAAAATGATTTCTTAAATAAAAGTACAACATTTAAAAAGAAAACCAAAATTCCAAAGAATTTATCAGTAAAAATCATTACTCTTAACCAAAATTCTAAATGCTTACAGTTCTCTATTAACAAAATTATAACTCACAGTCTAGTTAGGAGTTGCAATACAAATTCTCACCAACAGTACCTGCTGTAATTCAAAGATAACCCAAAACAATCAACTTATAGCAACAAATAACCTGAAATACTAAACTTAACAGCATGATAACATATAAAGATAGCAATAAAAAATTCCAGACTTTTTCAACCAATCTAAACATATTCTAATTTTTACCAATCCTGTAAAGTTGTGATTTACAACTATTTTATGTTGGTTTTAATTCCGTGCCAAATTTGATTATAATTATTTTCAATCTTTTGTACCTTGTATTTTATGTGAGATTTTATTGTAAGAGTTGTGTGTGAGAGAGAGTGTGAAGACTCAAGGTAATTAAAGACTAAAGAAGTTTTCCTAGGTAGCTTGCGAGAATCCTTCCCGCAAAGTGAAGCATGTGCCCAGCAAATGATTGGAATGTGAAGAGTCATGACAAGATGGTGATAGCTGGTTTTCGTGACTGTCTCGCGGGTAAAGCCTTCCTGCAAGATACCTGCAAAACATTTTGTTTTGCTATTTTCTCATATCCGATGCACCCTGTCTCTACCCACAATATATATACCCACATTACCCACATATGTTGAGGAGTTTTTTCAAAGAGAAAACCCTAGCCACAACCCTTGAGAGTGAGAGATTGTTATACCCATAATTCTCTACACAATCCATTGTGGTTTCCTCAACTCCTACCTCTCCATTTCCATATCCTTGAGAAGTTGATAGTCCAAACACTTAACACACTCATTCTGAGTGTCAAGTGAGGTTTCGGTGTTGCTGGGAAGCATTGGAAGAAGCCAAGCTTTGGCAATTGCAATCGGGCGCATTGCGGGATCTAAAAAGCTAGACAAGACACGGTTCTGAGAAGCCTTGTTGGAGTAGGAGCTTGGAGGGCTTAGGTGCATTGGGTAGATTAGGTTTGGAGGGTCTCTTACTATTCATGTATCCTAACTTATTTTCTAGTGGATCGATTTATCGCTTGGAGGGCGGCAGAGAGGTTTTATGCCGAGTACTTCGGTTTCCTCTTCGATAACACATCGGCGTATTATCTTGTGTTTGCATTCTTCTTCCCTACTCTTTTAGCTTTCATTTTACTGCTGTGTATTAATGATTATGGCTTAGAGTAGTTTTATTGTTTATCCACTCGTATTTACTCTATTCCGTACTAAGTTTAAGTTAAAGTAAAATCAACTAAGCTATAATATTTTAATTTGGGAGTCTAAACAGCTCTTGTGTTTTAACACATTTTTTAGCTTTCAAATGGTATTAAAGTGGATACACTTGTTGTGGTTTCATTACCTAAGTTTGATCCTAGACCCTCTTTGAGATGGATCAATCTTAATCACTCAATGCTCCACCATTCTTTGATGGGAGCACCTATGCGTTTTGGAAAGTCTGTATGAGGGCATTCCTCTATGCTATAGATGACTCGGTATGGGATTTTGTCGAGAATGGGTATGTTCGACACATGATACCCAAGTCAGAATGGGATAAGGCAACACTTGCTTTGGCAAATGCAAATAGTAAAGCAATTAACGCTATTTTTTGTGGTGTGTCTCCTGATGAACTTCACAGGATATCGCATGTGGATACTGCCAAGGAAGCTTGGACGATTCTTGAGACTACCTATGAGGGTACCAAGAAAGTCAAGGACACAAAGCTCCAAATGCTTACCACCCGATTTGAAGAGCTCAAGATGAGTAATGATGAGTCATTTGATTCATTGGAAGCTCAATGAAATCGTGATTGCCAAGCTCAATCTTGGAGAAAAGATTGAGGATGCTAAGGTGGTGAGAACAATTTTGAGGTCCTTACCGGAAAGCTTCCGTGCAAAGGTCACAGCTATAGAAGAGAGTAAAGATTTGGATGAGATCAAGATCCAAGAACTCATTGGATCACTCTAAACATATGAGCTTGGACTACCTTGCCACAAGCCAAGTAAATCATTGGCTTTCAAAACCATCATTGAAAGAATGGATGACTCCTCTGAAGAAGATGATGTGGAGAAGGAGGTAGCATTCCTTGCAAAGAACTTTCAGGAATTTCTGAAGAAGAAAAACAATGGGAAGTCATTCAACAAAGGAAAGTTTTCATCTCCCAAAAGCAATAGGAAGGAGTTCAAGAAGAAAGATGGGAAGGACACTAAATCCCCTCAAGGAATTGTGTGCTAAGAATGCAACGGTCATGGATATCTCAAGAAGGAGTGTCCCAACTTTCTGAGAGGGAAGGGAAAAGTGTTTGCCACTACACTTAGTGATTCTGAAAGCTTAAATTCAGACACAGGCGGAGAGTATAATAGTGAAGGAAACTATAGGGCTTTCATGGCAATTACCTGCGCTGACTCTAAGGATGAGTTAAGCAATTTAATTGATGAACTTGGCAATCATTCTGAGTGTGAGGAGGTTGAAGAATTTGAAGATGAAGAAGTATGCCAAAATGAAGGGGAGAACATCCTTAAAGAAGCATATGATTCACTACTAGAAGATTATGGAAAATACACCAAGGTTGCAAACCTCGCTGTGAAAAAGATGAAAAAGGTTGAAGAAGAGCATAGGTGTATACTAGTGCAACTCAAGGAAGCAAAGTGCGAAGTAGAAGGACTCAAGGGAGAGTTGGTTGAAGCTTGCTCTAAGATCAAGTTTCTTGAATTTGAAATTATCCAAGCCAATGTCAAGGTTGAGTGAATCTACACCAAGAAACTTGTCAACGTGCTATCCTTACAAAAGTCTTCACATGATAAGACCGATTTGGGATATACCGGAGAAGGAAGCTCTAGCAGCGAACCCAAGGAGGAAGTAAGGTTCATATTAGCCAAGAATGAAGACAAACTCAAAGAAGTAAAGCCTAAGATTGAGACCCCTGTTGCAGTAAAAAGAACCATTGGTGCAAAACCAAAGGAAAAAGAGAAGTTATTACCCAAAAATCAAAGGGGGCCTCAAGTGAAACACATGTGTCATCACTGTGGCGTACAAGGGCACACAAGAAATTGTTTCAAGCTTCATGTACTCAAGAAGGCTGACTCAATGTGTGGCCAAGAAGGTTCAAATAGAAGACCAAAGGGAGCATAAGCTAAGGGAAATAGTGAGGGACATCTCATTGTAGACGTTATGGAAATGTTAAAGAACATATCATTATGCCTTGCTAGCTTCACTCCGAGGTTTGAAAGTTATGTTGGTCTCACCCAAAACACTCGTAAAGTGTGGGTGAAGAAGGGTACTTATGCATGATCACTCTTTATGCCCATGCATTAATACTTCCGATGTTTAGGGTCATAAGTTCATGCATCATGTCATACATAATCCTTCTGTGTCATTGTTTCTGGCTTATAGCATGTTTCTTTTACAAGTTTGTTTTGTACTTGTTGTTGTTATTGTTATTGTTGTTGTTGTTGTTGGTTTTTTTTTTTTTTATCTTACTTTACATGTTCTGTTTTTGAGTGTGTTAAAAAATTCAAAAACCCATAAAAATTGAAAAATCTCCAAAAAGTTTGATCGCTTATGTTGTGTATATCACATGTGAGTTTGGCCTAGTACCTTCGTACTAATGGCGTAGTGCATTTACAAGTTTAACTTGTTATGTATGCACATCTATCTTTGTGGGAAAAATCTTGAAATCTATGTGTGACTATTGTAAATGAATCTTCAAGCTTGACATGAATGATTGGTCAATAGTCTTGATGGTTTTGATACATGCATAGACTTGTGCCTATATATCTTCCCACACTTTTTATGTTTTTGCTTAAAGAGCTCAACAAATGTAAATCTCAAAATGAAAAGAGATAATGAGCTATAAAAGCCATCGCACATAATAGTATTTAACTAGGAAAAAGGGACAGCGACTTGTATTGAAATGTATGGTGCTCAAAAAGCCAAAGACTTATTCTCAATATTGAAATATCAAAAATTTCAAGCACCGATCTCAAAATGAGATGTACTGTTCAAAAATGATCAAATTTTATGATTTGTAAAGAAGCCAAATGAAAAGCTTCAAAGATTTGTAGTCATTCTCATGTGGGATGTCATATATGTTCATTTCTATAATTGAGATAGACCACTTGACCTAGTACCAGTTGTGTATGACTTGATTGAATTGATCATTGAAGCTTCACTCTGGACTAAGGACTATTTCAAATTTGACACTCACATACAACACACAAGACTCTTGTTCAATCAATGCTTATTTCTTTTGTGTGATTGTACATGATCAAATGTGATGTGTATACTCAATTAATTATCGATCAAACCCAAAAAGATTTTTGAGTATTTTATATGTTTTTGAAATTGTTTTTATGCTTTCATGTTTTAAGTTTTTGTTTAATTTCATTTTTCACATTTTTCATCAAAAACTTCTTCAGAGGCATTTTCGCAAGAAGCTCGCGACTAAGCTCTTCCCGTGAAAATGGGTTAAGGCAAAATAGTGAAAACACAAAATTCAGACAAAAACTTTCACAACTATCTCGCAAGTAAAGTCTTCCTGTGAAAAGTTTTGTGCTTCAGAGGTGTTTTTCGCAAGTAACTTCGTGAGATGGTAACTGCGAAAAACGCGTGTTTTCAGTTTTATAAGGCTGATGTGACAGATTTTCAAACACATCCTATTTTCCCTGACTTTGCCTCCTTCGTGCCTCTCTCAACCCAAACCTTATTTCACTCAAAAATCCAATCAAAACTTAAGATAAAACTTCTTCAAATATTTTCTAAGGTATGTTTGTACTTTTTTTTTTTCTCTTTATTTCCTTAGATTAAGCCAAAAATTTCTAGGTTTTTCTTGAATTGGGTATTTTCGAAAGAGGGTTGGGAAACTATGATTTTGTGAAAATTCTTTCAATTTCTTCATTGGGTTCAGTCCCATTTAGTTTGTTTATGTTTGTGTTGGCCCCGTGTGGCCATTTTAACACGTATTTAGGCAATTTTTGTTAATGTTCATGCATTGCCCACATGTTAGCTATATTAGTGCATATCAAGTATTTGTCAAAATGCTCAAATGGCATTTGTTTGTTGTTTTGGACTCCATTGAGTACCAAATTTTGGGGATTACCATGATTGAACTTGTTTATCTTGTTTTGATCTATGGTTGTGTGTTTTACACATTTTGACCCAATTGTGCTTAGGCATGCCTTGCACATGCATCACATAGGAACACCTCATGCACTTGATGCACACACTTGCACATTTATCATGTTTTTGCATATCACTCATGCTAAATATATGTTGCTTACATGTTTAGCTCTATTTACATGGTTGTGTGACTCTGTTTTTGTTCTTTTAGGACTTTATGCTTATTTTTATGGACTAACTTGTACTAATCAAGTTTATGTTCATGTTTTATGTTTTTGCACTTGTTTCTTTGTTGTGTGTCTATTTTTGTAGATGTATCACCGTTCCTCTCGCGGTAAAGAACCCATGATTGACCTTGCGTCATCACCAGTTTCAAAAAGGACCCGACATTCATCTAAAGTCTCCAACAACGAGAGATTCAAGACTCCCCAGGACTCTCAGACTTTCTCCAGCATTTTTCAGGATGTCCCCACTGTGGTGGAACATATTGTCCAGTTTGACACCTTGGGGTCCACCTTTATCCCTAGGATTTTTGCAGACAAAGATTGCGTTGATCTATTCAGAAACTCCGAGGATTCGATTGATGAATTAGTTAAGGAGTTCTACTCAATGCTAGATTCACTGGAGTTGAACTAAAGTATTGGGTTTGAGGAAAGGAATTTATCATCACTCCGGACTACCTTACAAAGATCCTTCGCATCACTCGATCCACAAATGTGGACAACTCTCCATATGATGACAAACTTCCTCCAGTGACAGATATTCTTCAAATTCTTAGAGCCAAACATGAGGTCTCAGCCAAAGGCACATCCATTGGATCAGCGAAGTTCAAACCTGAACTAAAAACTCTTACATTTATCATGTTCTCTAACCTATATCCACTGTCCAACACGTGATTCATTAATCTTGGAAGAGCACAGTTCTTGTGTGATCTCATCACAGGAGCTCCGATTGATATTTGTGCTTATATCTTCCAGACTATAAGGAAACTGGTAGCACGAACAACATCACGAATGTGTCTTCCTTTCTGCAGTATTCTCACGAAAATCATGGTACATAAAGGTGTTCATCCACCAAGAGATGGAAAGATCCTAGTTCATCATCACCCAATATCCATAACATCTCTTCAAAAGAGCAAAAGACACTCTTCTGCTGAGCGGGAAATTCAAAATATATCCAAAACACCAAAGAGTGAATTTGTTCAACATATCACTCACTCAGGTCATGCCTCAGACTATTAGCACTCAACCAAGACAATCTAGCTCTCATGCCACTCGGTTCACTATTCTAGTTGAGGGTTTGCATGAGCGTGTTTCAAGACTTGCAAATGTCGTCTACTCCACCAACAACTAGGTTTAAATGCGTCTTATTGCCATTGAGACACAGTTAGATGAGATTCAATACAAGTTAGAGGGGAGCCTTTAGCTATTCTTGCCAAAAAGAGGGAGAGCAACTCACAGTATAGATTGGACGATAGCATATAGTAAAGGGGAGAGCATCACAAGAAGGGAAGTGTGCATAGTGAAAATGGGGAGTTTTGTGAGCTCAAAAGGAGAAAGTTGACGCATACACATATACTTTTGGATAGTCTAAAACTTGTTTGCCTGGTCTAGTTTATAGCTTATTTTACATTGCTTTCTTTTAAAGCTTTAAGTACTTTATGTACGTTTTTAGACCCCTTAAAACACAACCATATTAACTTAGTTAATTAGCCAAGTGATTACTTAGTCAAATTATTAGATCTAGGTTAACATAAATATATCATATCAACGTAGAGTGCGGAAAATAAAGAACACAAAGATATGATGACCTAGGAAAACCAAACTGGTAAACAACCTGAGAAGGATTTAAGCTAGCTATCCTCAAGGTAAACCGAATCCACTATGAAAGAATTGAAGTTTACACAATAGCGACTTAGACCACTAACATCCTATTGCTACCTCAAGTAGGAAACTTACTACCACGACCACGTGACAGCTCCGAGTCCACGAACTACTTCTTTCTTGGATTCCCAGCAAGTACAAGCACTCCCGCTTGTGTATATTTAAGCTCTTGAATCTGTAATTGAAACGATCACCAAGTTCTTGACATAGTCTTGATCCTTGATAACCCTAAGTATGTGTGAAGGCAAACACCTTTAAATTTCACAAAAGATTCACATACATAGCATAAAGAGCAACCTCAAAACGTGGCTAGGGTTTTCCCTTTTATACTTAAGACAAAACATAAAACCTTACACGTCAAATGGGCTTGGGCTGGGTTGGAAAATTCTACAGAAAAACAATCTGCACGACTTTCGATCGATCGAGCCTAATTTTCAATCGAACGAACCAAGCAGATTTACACAGTAAATCCTATAGAACACTCGATTCCAACTTTACATATAACTACACTTTGAGCAAGTCTAAACAAGACTAAAACATTTTGATCATGATTTGCCAACATTACAAAATGAAGTTATAATACATTAGTTCCTAATTCCCTAGAACCTAACAAACTCCCCCTTTGGCAGTTCATGACAAAACACAAACTTAACAAAGTGCTCAAAGTTTACAAAAAAACAGACCATTACAAAAACAAAGCCCAACATAATAAATTCAACCTAACTACTATCTATCAGCTATAAGTGTAGATAGCAGCACGACTGAATCAACCTGTATATTTCCTGAAACACTCAACAAACGCATAAACGCATGTGTGGAAAATACAAGTAAAACAAAATAACTTCTTGATTTCACATAACACAAAATAAAGACATATACCATGAATAATCTCATAAATATAAATCAATAAGTAATGTGAAACAAGAAACATATACAATCAATGTATCTCCCCCTATCATGGACAACCCAAACAAAATACATCATGAGCCAAAAATAATAAATACAAAATGAAGCACCTAGATACAATCTATAGCTCCACAGCTCCAACACAAAAAAAGTCTCCCCCTAACAAAAAAAAAAAAACCCTCTACAAATGTACTCCCCCTTTTTGTGACAAATTGCCAAAGGGCAATCAAAACACATCATCAAAAGTACGAGGCGGAGGTGACCGTCTAATATGCTCCAAGTCCACTCAGAAAGAATGACGCTCATAAAGCATGTCTACCAAAATCTGACCATGAGCCGCCTGAATGGTCATGACAGTCTCCAACATATGACGAATGTCTGAATAATCCGAAGTAGATGGTGGAGGAACAGCAGCGGCAACAACAACAATCAGATCTCTAGACGCCTCAGCTGAAGTATCACCTGTAGAAGGGGCAAGAAAAGGTGCGACGCTGGAAGGCTCAACTCTAGAACGTTTAGAGCTTGCTCTTATCTGAGCAGCCCTCTGCCTAAGAAAGGTGGCACCTATGGAAGCAATAATATGAACATGCTCAAATGCAGGAAAGTCCTCTAACCCTAAATGCAAAAGAATCCGATGGATAAAAACTGGAAAGAAAAGAGCATGAGCAATAGAACTATTCCTATGAACCTCAATCAAAGAACGAATGAAAAGATAAGGAAAGCTTATAGGAGCATCAAAAACAAGGGCATACAAAAATGCACATCTCTCTAAAGGAATGGTGTACAAATGAGAGATGGGCCAATTGGAATAACAAGAAATTCGGAAAAAGAGAAAATGAGACTTGATCAACTCGTGAGAGGTGATCCGAGGATCAAAACCCCACTGGATAGTAGTACCAGTAATAAATGACATAATGTCATCTAGGGGTGGAGACTCATTGTACGGATAAACAGGATGCCGAACTAGTGGCACCCCAAGAGCATCAGCCACAACCGAAGGAGTAATGGTATACTCATCACCCCGTATCCAACTCCTCACAAGAGTGTTGGAATCATAGGCGTGGACCGAGAGGTTCGAGTAGAACTCTCTGATCAAGGTAGCCAGAGGAGGATGATCAACATCCAACAAAGGTAACCAACCCCTACGATCGAAGTTTCTCCTAATCTCACCATTTAGCTCATCTGACAAAACCTTTCTCTCAGCCCAGATATTCCTACAAAGGTTAAGCTTCTCATACGCTTCTTGGTTTTTCTCACTCAGAAATATCTCACTATCGAATGGAAGGGCAAAAGAAGAGGAAGAGGATTTCCTATTAGCTCTCGTCTTCCTAGACATAATGCTAAAGAGCAGAAGGACAGACACAGAAGAGAGAAAAAAATAGAAAAACCAAGGACAGACTACATGTTAGCATAGAAAAAATATAGAAATAACAATTCTATATGATGCATGAACAATATCAACACATGATGCATGCTCTAATGCAGTGAGAATAAGTTCAATTTTACTCCAAGATCACAAAATTGGCTTGAACATAGAGTTTACATCATAAACCCAAAATTTGAAAAACCCATTTTCACAAAACCCAACAAATTGATCAATTGACCATTACACAAGAGAGATAACACATTATAATGATCAACTGAATCCCCAAATTAGGTAGTTTCAAGCCCTAGAAATTTCAATTTTCCACAAAACAACATATTGATCAAATTAATTCACATAGAACAATTGTATATCATCCCATAACAAAAAACCATCAACCAATTTCCAAAGAAAAGGCTTAAATCAACAAAAATCCCAATTTCCCTTAGGTTCGAAATTTCCCTTCAATGCATCGTAAAAATGCATGAAAGCAAGAAAATATATGAAAAAGGAGGGGTATAAAGGTCTTACCGGCCTTAAATGACAAAAACCTTGCAAAAGAATCGAAGGAAAACGAAAAAAATTGGCTTGGACACCTTGACCGATCGAAGAGAGAGAGAATAGAGTGTGATTTAGTTAGACCGATGAATCTGCCATCATGAGGATACATATGGATACTAGTAGCTACGGAATACTTCACTAAGTGGGCAGAGGCAGTGCCGCTTCGTAAAGCCACAGGAGGGGCAGTGGCAAACTTTATCAAAGAAAACATAATCGTAAGGTTTGGAGTTCCTCACAGGATCATCAGTGACAACAGCACACCTTTTGTGAATAGTAAGGTGAGGAGAATGCTAGAGTTTTATCAAATCAAATATTACCGGTAATCACCATATTACCCTCAAGGAAATGGGCAAGTGGAGGCAACCAACAAAACTCTCATAAGAATCATCAGTAAAATGAGCCAAGAATATATGGGAGGATGGGCAACGCATCTGCCAGACGCTTTTTGGGCTTACAGGAGTTCACCTAAGTCAACCACAGGTTTTTTCACCTTTTTCCTTGGTCTACGAAACTGAAGTAGTGAGCCCAGCAGAAAAGATGACCCAATCCCTGAGAGTCATGCAAATGCAAGAAAAGGAGAATGATGGAGAGGTCTTTGTAGCAGAAAGGTGCGAAGACTTGAAAGGACTTGATGAAAGAAGAGAAAAGGCTCAAGAACACAGCCGCAAATAAGGTAAAAAATGACTGAGGCTTACGGCAGGATGACTAAAGAAAGAATATTTGCGGAAGGAAACTAGTCCTAAAAGTGGCAGACTACGTTAGGAGAGGCCTGACAGGACCATCGAAGTTTGCACCGAAGTGGGAAGGACCCTTTGTGATAAGAGAAGCGCATCCAAGTGGATACTACCGCTTAACTCAGATGGATGGAAAGGACTTAATGGATCCCATCAATGGGAAATGGTTGAAACGCTACTACGCCTAAGGAGAAAAGCAATGTGATTATCCCTTACCTTTTTGTTTTGTCAAAAGATGTCAAGTTTTTCTTTTGCTCTGTTCTTTATCTTTCAAAAATGACTATGTCACAAGTCAAATTCTGTAACTTGCTTTCTTGCGATGAAAAGCACGAAGTATTTTGTTATCATATATCATAGCAAAAGTAGCAAGGTGTAGCATCATAAATATAGCACCATAAGTGTAGCATCATAAAGTTAGATTACAAAACCCAAACTGTGGCAAGCAAGCCCAAATAGGTGCTATAGGAAGCATAATGTACTGAACAAAGTAATAAAGCAAAAGAAAACAACAAAACAGGGGAGAAACTACATCATCATCAATAAAGTCCGGAAATAAGTGACTGATCCCCAAAATGACCAAGTCCTCCTACACCGGAAAGAAAACGCTCTCGGCGACCCTCCAAATCTGCCACTTCCTTTCTCAAAACCGCAAGGCGAGAGTCAATAGCATCAACGGTAGGCTGGACTCTCCTCATGAAAACTGCTCGAGCAATCTCTCGAAGGTGATCCAAGACGAACTCCACTGCAAAGCCAACGCTGATAAGCTCTTGTACTGCAGCCCTCCATTGCAGGATCCTCTCGGTGGAGACAGTATCCACAAAGTTGTGCTCGATGTCGTTTAGCACGCTGCCTAACATCCTCAAGAAATGCTCTCTAACTGATCAGCCAAGTCAGAATCCCTGCATGAAGTCCCCACGACTGTCATAAATCATCACCAAATGAGGAGCGCAGTCCGCAAGAACACTGAAGTCATGAAAATCTATGTAATGGGGTCCGAAGCTCCAGAAAGAGGCAGGATCAAGGTCGTTCACTTCGAACTGATCAAAACGCACAAAGAAGGCTGCAGCCTCGCTCGTAGGATCTAGAAGGGTGGCAGAGCTACTGCCCACCTCAAATTGAGGAAGCACTGTAGGAGGTGGACCTGTCGAAGAATGCAAAGGTTGAAATAAGGAACCTTGGTGAGAATAAAAGGAAGAGAAGCCCGCGAAGAAGAAGTAAAGAAATGAGATATAAAACTTACTAGAGCTAGCAGTAATTGAGGCGGTGGGGAAAGCAGAGGCAGGAATAGAAGTATCTGCAGAAACAGACGCTATAAATATGGCGGAAACTAGTATAAGGGATGTGGCAGGAATAGGTGTTGTGAGCATGGCAGGATAAGCTGCTGCAGACACCCCCACATCTGCTGAAATGCCTAACTCCCCAAAAGTCTCTGCAAATAGAGAAATAGACATGCAAATAAAAAAGGAGAAGAATAAAACTTAACGGAGAAAGAAGAAAAGAAAAGGGGTAAGGAAGAAAGCACATACCCATTGTCTCGGGTGGAACACTACCCTCTTCTTCAGATTCAGAAATCCTCCTCCCCAGGCCAGGCTCATCCTCAGGATCCTCAAAGATCTCCTCAGACTCCTCTGAGAACAATTCAGCACGAGACCCACGTGTGGCAGAAACAGGGATAGAAGATGGGGTGACTACCAAAGAGGAAACACCCTGCACTGCCTGAGAAAGAGCGGCAAAAGGGTCACCAGTGGAGATGACGAGAGGTGCAGCAGGAGTGACCTCAATCTCGGTAACAGCAAGAGGGGTGGTTCCCCTTTGAACAGGAGGTGTCATGGCAGGAGTGAGGGTGGCCTCACTAACCTCCCCAATGTGAGTACCCTCATCCATGGGTACTGGTCCAGTAGGAGAGGTAGTGGTTGCAGAAGGAGCAGATGTTACAAATTCGACCCCATCAAAAGAACCCTCCGTAGGAGTGCCCATGGGAACAAAAAGCTCCTCGGCCGTAGAGCGGTATATGGAAAGAGGCTCAGGCTCATCCTAAAAGACAAAACAAAGAAGAGGTATGAGGACCGAACAAATTCTTTAGGCGAATGAAGTAACCAAAAACAAAAAAAATGTAGCAGATTAGACAAGTGCAGGAGCAAGAAGAAACATACCTCTGATTCGGGTTCCTCAAGCATGATAGGACGAGCGGCTGACATATCCTCCTTTTGTTTAGACTACAAAAGCAAAAGGGATAAGAAAATGAGTCAAAGAAAAAGTCAGAGAAAAAGGGGAAGAAGTATATATATATACGTGTACTTGGAAGACAAAACAAGAAAAAAGTTCTAGAAACTTACTCTTCGCTGAGCGGCAGACACAGGATGGGGGGTTGTCTTCCTTTTACTGCCTCGTGTTCTGCTGGCAGGAGTAGCACTTGCAGGAGGCTGAGGAGCGGCAGACTTGGGCTTGTTGGCAGATTTAAGCTTGGCAGAAACTTTCTTGGCTGACGCGGGAATGTTTACTACTTTAACTTTCTTTTCCCAACCTGAGGGGTAATCACCTGTGTGCCAATACCACCCCCTTTTCTCCTTATTCCACTCGAAGATGGTAGACCGGTTCTATTTCCTGGCATAGGCCAGCACGGACTTAGAAGGAATGAGCAACCGAGGATTGGGAGAGATAACCATACTAAGTCCTTCAGGAGGTATAAGAGAGAAACCACGACTACCGGCCAACTCTGCATCAAACGAGTTCATGACAAGCTGCCAATAGAGGTGCATAGCAGCGGTGTAAAGGCCCTCCCTCGAAGAACCAGCAACTATGACCGCACTAAAGCACTCCCTCTAAAAGTCAAAAGCGGTATGCCGTAGGAAGGGTCTGTCCGAAGTAGGAGACTCTGCAAGGAAGGAGAGGTCATCAGGGATATTCTGATCCAGGCCAAACTGTCTCCTCACTCGGTTGGCAGGGTAATGAACAAACCTGACACCCTCATCTGCCAAATAGGGCAGCCATCCAGGATTGTGGCAGCCAAATATGTGATACCTGTCTCATCAAAGCCAGTCAGCGGGGTAGTAGTACCAACGGTATCAACAAACGGACCCATTACCAAATCAGCACAAGTGTAACTAGGACGTAACTGTCTATAAGCTCTCCAGGAAAAACCAACACCTTCATCAAAGGACTCAACAATAGAATAATCGATGGGCTTCAAGCCGGACCAACGAAAAGCCAAAGGAAAATCAAGCTCAAAACTGCCACAAAAATCAGTAATGGCTCGCGGACAAGAATGGTACTTCTTTTTAGCAAATCTGACAGGCCTACACTTCGCCAAATATTGAGCACAACGCTCAAACAACAATTGCTGCAGAATAGTGATATGTACAGAAGAAGCAACTATGTGGCAGGACCCAGCCTGACTCTCATCACTCTGCAGGATGTCCAGTTGCACATATAAATACCCCAAAAACATGGGGGCTAACGGCAGACTCACCCCAGCAGATATTTTGATGGCCAAATGAAAATGCAAAGGCTTTATGGCATAATGGGGAGGGGACCCAAAGACAAACTTACAAAGCCAAAAAGCAATAAAGGCAGCACGACGAGCAACAGCAAAAAAATTGGAAGAAGAACTAACCTAATAAGACAGCTTAGCATTTCCGGTCATCCTCTTCTTCAACTTCGATTCAATATCTTTTTCTTTTGGGGAAAGCTCAATAGCAGCAGGATCAGCATCCCCGAGAATAGGCAAAAGAAGCTGATTAGCCACGTCCTCGAGAGTAACCGTGAGTTCGCCGCAAGAAAAGAAGAATGTGTGAGTGGTGGAACACCATCAGCGAACTAAATGGCGAAGATTGTAGAGGTCTCGAAAGTTGGAAAGGCTTCAGGAAAGAATGACGGCCTTTAGAACACCGGCCCTCTGAAGCAAACCCATGAAATGTGTATCTGATAACTCGCTGCCAACCCCACTCATTCCAACCCAAGGAGGTGCTAGACCCAAACTCAAAATGATTGGGTACTGGAAGGGCGACGCCTTGACGAATGACCAAATCGGAGATGGAGGAAGACACCGGAGCCCAAGAAACATCAGGTTTTCGCCGGCAAAGAGCGAGCCACACACGACTCACCGGCAATGGCACATAATCTCCAGGAGCCTTAGGAAAATGAGGACTCAGACTGTACCGAGGATCAATCAGAGGGGCACACTCGCTGTCTGGGTCGCGCCGCGCTTCCCCCTCCTCGGAATGGTCCGAATCGGAGCGCGCCTCTTCTTCTTCTACTTCTTGTTCCACCGGAGGGTCCATGGCGACACTTTTCCTTTTACGGCGAGAAGAAGTTGGAGTTTTCACCGGCGCCATGGTGTGAGGATTTGATCGGAGCAAGAGAGGGATGGGTGTTCGAGAAGAAGATAATAATGAGGAAAGGAAAATATTTTGAAATAAAAGGAGTTTGTGTCTGCTTTGGGAAGGGATTCTTCTCTTAAATACCTGAGTTATTAAGGCCGGCATGAAGGGAGGCGACTGGTCAGCCATTGAGAAAAGAATGAAATTAATGAGGCGGTAGTTATGTTTTAAAGCAACTGCCATTTTGGGAAATTCGAAGAGTCACCACTGTTCACGGCAAGAAAAATATATATATATATATATATATATATATGCAAGAAGGAGTTCGTGGTTTCAAAAAGCCCGCGTAGGGAAAGAAAAAGTGAAAAAGACAAAAAAATCCTTCGTTCACATATGAACCACAAGAACGCTCCATATGTTCAGGGGGCTAAATGTTGAGGGTCATTTTTGTAAAGCCAGCCCAACCCAGCAAAATAGGCAATAAGAGTGGCAGGCAAAGAATAAAACTATTAGGCCCAAGCGGTAGGAATGATAGAACACAGGCTCATAACATGAATAAATGGGTCTTGAGGAAGCAAATGGGCCCAAAGGGCCCGAAAAGAGAGAAATGACACCCATTGGCAATGTATAGTATGAAAAAGTGAGAATGGGCCGCGGCAGGCCCAAGGCAATGTAAACAAAGAAAGTAGGGGTTGATGGCAAGCTTATGAACCCCAAGGATGAGAATGAGGAGATTGGGCCGGGGAAGCCCAATCAAGTTACTAAAAGCCACATGGGAACGCAAAGTCAGTAAATGGGCCAAGAAAGCCCAAGGAAAGTAAAGGGCCGTAGACCAAAGGGGAAAAAGGAAAGGGACAATGGAGCCCATGGGTAAGAACACCAGCAGGCTCTCTTGAGTCACTGGGGGAAGGAATGAAACGGCAGGCTTAAAAGAGGCCTAGCAGGAACGTGTTATCATGACAGGAAAAGCCAAGTAATGAAACAAGACATAAGCATAAACCGAGAAATGGGCCAAGAGAGATGTATTAAGAAAAGCCCAATCCCAAAGGGAAGCAGTGAAAGTACAGAACGGCTCACATGAAAGAACGAAGAAGTATGGCAGATGAATGCAAACAAAGCTCCAGATCACAGCAAACACATGAGCCGCAGGCAGGCTTTGAACATACATAACAAGGAAGCATACGCAAGGCCTAGGTGCCACCAGCCTGTACCCAGCCAATATAGGTCATGGTGGGGCCATGGGTCAGTGGTAAGAGGTAAGGGGGGTGTGGTTTGGTGGTGGGGAGGGGGGAAAAGATTTATTTTACGTTCCCTGTCCAAACCCTTTTGGGAGGTACGTCCTACTAGGATGACAGATCGCCCAAAAGAGGTAAGATTAGGGAGGGAATGTTGTGTGCATGCCATACGAAAAGAGAGGAGCATTTAAGCCACGATAGAAGACAGTGCCACGGCGGACAGAAACAAGGCCATCCTGTTTTTGTCTAGTGAGGGTAAGCAGTGTACAGACGGTGGTCGGCAAGCATGCCCAGACCAGACAAAGGCCGTTAGGGGGTGAAATGGTAAAAAACAAACACGGCAGGCCCTATAAAAGGATCCCTGCTGTGCCCTGTAAAAGGGACCGAAAAACAAAGGAAGAAAAAACATAGAAAGAAAACTAAAAGGAAAAAGAAAAGAAAGGAAGGAAAGATAAGAAAACAAATAGTGAGGATAATGGGCATGCACCAATAGATCTTTTCTCTTCTCTCCCCCTCAAAATCCCACTCTCTAAGGAACAATCAAGTAGTAAGAACTTTCTTCAGGCATTTATAACTTAGGTCCGATTCCCTCAAAGTCATTAATCCCCACGGCAGGATATTCTCCTAGGAGGTTAGTTTCATTGAAAGGAAGCGTTCTTCCTCTTTGATTTTTGCCATTACAGACTCGGTTTTGGCTTGACGTTTATTTTTTATTAACTCATCATTCAATCAATTGTTCTTTCTTATAAAAGCCATTATTATCATTGCCATTATTACTACTGTGTTTTTCGGACCTTGTTATTAACAAAAGCTATTGCACTCTGTTTTCTTTTATTGTCATTATATCTGCCTGCCGTAATCTTGTTGTAATAGCTCTGCTTGCCATAAGAGTATTCCTGGCAGACAATGTTAAGTTTGTGCACAAGCTGGCCTAAAGTAAGTTGCAGTTGGGCCGGTCTCAACTTTCCTACTCAGAAACACATTCGGGCCCATCACCGTAGGAGGCAGCCCAGCCCAAACACAAAAAAGGCCCCTACATTAAATTGGTGACTCTACTGGGAGTTGAGAAACAGACAGGGACGAAAGCCCACAAAAACAAATGCCTCCAAAGTCCAGGATAACTTGGAATATGAGTGTTGTACCCTCACAAGTAGAGTCCAGGCCTATAACGCCTCACCAACCGCAACCTAACCAGGCAAAAGGTGCCAACGGAATGAGGGCTGACCCCCAACCGCCACCAAGAATCCTTACTGACAATGCCAACATTTTCATCGAAGTCTTACAGTCACTACAACACTCACAGCAGCAAATGATGGAAGAAATCCGTCAGTTGAAAGCTGACAAGATGAAAGAAAAAGGAAGCCAGTATGACCCAGGGCATTCAACAAACAAATAAGAAACACCGGTAAGAGGTGTCCTACACAATGCAGAGTAACGTTTCATCACTATGGCTGAGGTGTCTGCCCTCTTGGAGGAGGAAAGGGCCAGGGCACCTAAGGAGAGGTTCTATGCACGAAGGCCTCCTTACCCACTGAAGGTACTCAGCAAACCATACCCTGAAAGGTATGAACCAAAGGCTTTTGCACAGTACGATAGCAGAAGGGGAAGTGCTGTCGAGCACGTGAGCAAGTTCATTGATACACTTGGCCCTTATGCCACAAATGAGGACTTATGTCTTCGAGAATTTTCTTAATCATTGTGTGACCAGGCTTACACCTGGTACATTGGATTAAAACCAGGAACGATCCCAACATGGGATGATATGGTGGATGTATTCTGTACCAAGTACTTCCATGGAGAAGAAACAGTAACGCTTGCAACCCTGCAAGCAACCAAACAAAGAAACGGTGAAGACTTGATGGAATATATCAAAAGATTTAGGGACATAGCACTCGACTGCTATAACCATTGCGAAGAAAGGACGCTGGTTGAGATGCGCATGACGAATATGATTAGGGAGTACAGGGCAGTCCTCGAAAATTTGGAAATCTCCCAATTCGCCCAGCTATTGCAGAAAGCAAGAAAGACGGCCCAGTCTGTGAAGCCAAGCTCAGACAAGAGAAACGCCCCACAGGCAATGGCAGTGTCCACTTGAGAACGGAGAAGGAAGACTGAGGGGAGGGAATATGACACTCCCCTACCAATACCATGCACCTCAAAAGAATTAGACGTACTGCTAGACAAATAGATAGCAGATGGAATTTTCAAACCTAACCAGGTTGCTAGGGAGCCCACGCAGGAAGAAAGGAGGGACCCATGTTTTTGTCGTTTACACAACTATGTCCACTATCCTACCGCAGAATGTTGGGCGCTCCGCAGAGTAGTGCACCGCAAGATAAAGGAAGGGACTTTAGAACTGTCCCATCAGGAAGTCCAAAGAAACCCACTCCCAAACCATAAAGGGAAGGGTGTAGCAGCAGTGGTAATTTGTGCTGACCTAGGAGAGGACGAAGAAGAAAACATGGCTTTGCCTGCGGCGGCCATTACCACTCTACAACAGAGTGCCAAGTTCAGAAATTTGTTTGATCAGCTGGGACTCTCAGCAAAGGAAAGAAAGGTAGCCACAGAGGCCTTGGTAAGCATTGCCTTTGGTGCAGGAGTAGAATGTCTATCGGCAGAAATATCAGATGAAAGGGCTCTCTTATAGGAATCAACTGAAATCACTTTTAGTGAGGAAGATATGAAAGTGGGACATCCGGACCACAGGAGACCCTTGTACTTGGCGGCATCCATAAATTAAATCCCCATAAAGAGAGCTTTAGTAGACACAGGTGCTTCTATGAATCTCATTCCATTGAGCACTATGCAGGCAGCAGGAATTTCAGAAAGGAAGATTCAGGGATGCCTAATGGAAGTAACAAGGTTCGGTGGAAGGGGCGAGTACACAGTAGGCCACATTCAGCTGTGGTTGAAAGTGGGCCCCATAGCCTCTTTAGCACGGTTCCATGTGGTAAAAACTGAAGTATCCTACCACGTGCTTCTAGGGAGGCCATGGTTGCATAAACACCGGCTAGTCCCATCCACCTATCACTAATGTGTGAAAGGAAGATTGAACGGCAGGATGGTACGCATAGCCGCGAATCCCTCACCATTCGAACAAGCAGAAGCTCACTTAGTAGAAACTATGTTCTACGATCAATGGGCTCCCTCTGGGAGAGTTCAGTATCAAGGCCGCTAGGTACTTTCGTACCTAGATGGGAAGATGTCCAGAATAACCCAGAACCCGATCTAAGGAAATTATTGGCAAGAAAGAGACGAAGGAAAGAGACGCCCGCTGCAGGATTTGAAGACGAGCCCAATGCATTAGAGTCCGAGGCTCTGATGGCAGAATTATTTACAAATTATGAAGGCACGTGGGGCCCGCAATTGAAACCCAGACAGGCCCCATCCAGGAAAAACAGCACGAGGGTTTGGTGCTGCAGAGTCCAAAAAAGCCCAGAGGAAGGAAGTAACGAAGAGGAATACGAAAGAGTTGCAACCGAAAAGGAAGTGCAGGTCATGGCAGAAGAGGAAATGGAAGAAGTTGACCTAGGATCTGTTTCACAAGGGCCGAGGCCCATCTTAATTAGTGCGAGCTTGACAAAATATGAGAAAAAGGAATTGGTACTGTTGCTAAAAGAATTCAAAGACGTGTTTGCATGGGACTACAGTGAAATGCCAGGGCTAAACCCTGGGTTAGTAGCACATATGTTAAATGTGGACCCGCAGGCCAGGCCAATAGCTCAGCCTGCCAGAATATTTCACACAGAAATAGAAGGATAGATAGTCAAAGAAGTACAAAAATTGCTAGTCATAGGATTCGTTAAGCCTATTCAACATCCTCGCTGGCTATCCAACATAGTGCCAGTAAAAAAGAAGAATGGCCAGATCAGGTGTTGCATAGATTTCAAAAATCTCAACAAAGCATGCCCGAAAGACGAATTCCCATTACCCAATATGGACTTATTGATAGATTCCGCAGTAGGAAGCGCCATGTTCTCATTCACGGATGGTTTCAGCAGATACAACCAGATCCGGATGGCATCAAAAGATGCGGAGAAAACCGCTTTCAGAACACCCATGGGAAACTTCCACTACACCGTGATGCCCTTTGGGTTGAAAAATGCAGGTGCAACTTATCAACAGGTAATGACGGCTATATTTCACGATATGATGCATCAGGAGTTAGAAAACTATGTGGATGACATAGTAGTTAAGTCAAGGAAGAGAGAAGAACATTTCCATGTGCTGAAGAAAGTATTCAAAAGGTGCAGGGCTTTTAAGTTGAGAATGAATACCCTCAAATGTGCGTTTGGTGTATCCTCAGGGAAATTCCTGGGCTTCCTAGTGCACAGCAGGGGGATAGATGTTGACCCAGTGAAGGCTACACCCATTGCAACTATGAGACCTCCAACCACGGTAAAAGAACTAAAAAGTTTCTTGGGGAAAGTCTCGTATATCCGGAGATTCATCCCTACGCTGGCATCAATCACTTCGGCCTTTACCAAGTTACTGAGGAAAGGGCAAAGTTTTGTATGGGGAGAAACGCAGCAGGCAGCCTTCAAGAGGCTGCAGCAGATCATGATGAACCTCCCTACAGTGCAAGCCCCAATACACAAAAAGCCATTACTGCTTTATATGGCTACTAATTCATATGCCATCGGTGCCTTAATTGCCTAAAAAGATGGAGGAGGCATCGAGCAACTAGTATATTACATCAGTCGCGCCCTGAAAGACGCAGAAACTCTTTATCCGAGGGTAGAAAGGGCATGTTTGGCTATTGTTTATGCCTCACAAAGATTACGCCATTACTTCTTGGCCTATGAAGTATGGCTGATGACTAAGTCTTATGCCATCAAAGCTTTATTACAACAGCCAATCCTCTCTGGCAGGCTATCACAATGGTTATTACAACTATCGCAGTATGACTTGAGAATGGGGGCGCCCAGAGCAGTGAAAAGCCAGGCTATAGCAGATTTGTTAGCACAGTTTCCAAGGGAGGAAGAATTTCCGCTGGACGACGAAGTTCCAGGAGAAGTAGCCATGGCAGAGGAACTTAGAGAACAGTGGGTAATGAAATTTGACGGATCTTCTACCGCCCAGTCTGGAGGGGTTGGGGTAGTTTTGTATCATGAAAAAGATAAAGCAGTAGCACTATCATTCAAGCTGGAGTTCCCCTGTTCAAACAATACGGCAGAATATGAAGCTTACTTAACTGGGCTGGCCACAGCTCTTGAGATGGGAATTAAGCATTTGAAGGTATTAGGTGATTCCAACTTGGTAGTCTGCCAGACCAAAGGGAGTTTTTCCCTAAAAGAACCTAGTCTTGCCCCATATAGAGCAATGGCCCAGAAGATGGAAGAAAAGTTCTTAACTTTCGAAATAGAACATACCCCGAGAAACGAGAATTGATTTGCCAATGCATTGGCTGCACTAGGTTCGCAAGTAATGTTTGAAGGGGAAAACACCAGAGTGGAGGTCAGCAAGAGAGAAGAATCCATAATTGAAGTGTTAAAAGAAAGGTTCCAGGAGGAACACTACAAAGGAGATTGGTGGATACCCATGAAGGAAGTTTTGACGGGAGGAGAAGAAGCCATGGAACTAAAAGCGCTCAAAGACTACGCCCTAATAAAGGGAGAGCTATACCACAAGATGCCGAGCGGAATCATGTCCAGATGTGTGCGGCAAGAGGAGGCCCAGAGAAAGTTGAAAGAAGTACATGAAAAGACTTGCAGATCCTGCGGAGAAGTCAGCCTTTACCGCAGACTTCAAAGAGTGGGCTTTTATTGGCCAACCATGAGCAAAGATACAGAACAAGTCCAAACCCAGTGTGAGAGCTGCTAACTTGCGGCAGATAGAGAAGAAAGTTACGCTGCATTTGTCAGCGAGGACTGGAGAGACCCATTTATACAGTACCTGACAAAAGGCATCTTGCCGCAGAAGCACAGCAAAAAATATAAGCTCAGGAGGCTAGTAGCGCGCTATTTTTTGCATAATATAACCCTTTTCAAAAAAGGTTATGAAGGAGACCCCTTAAGGTGCCTAGGCCCTGAGGAGGAAAGAGAAATGATAAGAGAAATACATTCAGGGGACTGTGGAGAATACCAAGGTGTTGAGGGCATTTTCGTAAAGTCAGCCAGACCCAGTATAAGAGACAATAATAGCGGCAGGAACAGAATAAAAACTATTAGGCCCAAGTGGCAGGAATAGCAAAACACAGGCCCATAACACGAGCGAATGGGTCTTGAGGAAGCAAATGGGCTTAAAGGGCCCGGAAAGAGAGAAATGGCACCCATGGGCAACGTATGGTATGAAAAAGTGAGAATGGGCCGCGGCAGGCCCAAGGCTATGTAAAGAAAGTAGGGGTTAATGGCAATCCCATGAACCCCAAGGATGAGAATGAGGATATTGGGCCGAGGAAGCCCAATCAAGTTAGTAAATAAAAGCCCATGGGAATACAAAGTCAGTAAATGGGCCGAGGAAGCCCAAGGGCCGCAGGCCCAAAGAGGAAAGAAAGGGACAATGGAGCCCATAAAGCAAGAACACCAGCAGACTTCCATAAGTCACTGGGGGAAGAAGTGAAACGGCAAGTCTGAAATGGGCTTAGCAGGAACATGTTGCTATGGCAGGAAAGACCAAGCAATGGAACAAGACATAAAATGTAAAACGAGAAATGGGCCGAGGGGGACGTACTAAGAAAAGCCCAAACCCAAAGGGAGATAGTGGCAGTACAAAAAGTCCGCATAAAAATCAAGAAGAGCGGCAGACGAGTACGAACAAAGCATCATGAGCCGCAGGCCGGCTTCGCAACACACATGACAGGGAGCATGCGCAAAGCCCAGGTCCCACCAGCCTGTACCCAGCCAATATGGGTCGTGGTGGGGCCATGGGTCCGTGGTAAGAGGTAAAGGGGGGTGTGGTTTGGTGGTGGGGAGGGGGGAAAGGATTTATTTTGCGTTCCCTGTCCAAGCCCTTTTTGGAGGTATGTCCTGCTGGGATGACAGACCATCCAAAAGGGGTAAGATTGGAGAAGGAACGCTGAGTGCATGCCATAGGAAGAGAGAGAGAGCATTTAAGGCCACGGCGGACAGAAACAAACGAACATGTCCTTGTCTGGCGAGGGCGAGCTATGCGCAGAGGGTGGTCGGCAAGCATGCCCAGACCAGACAAAGGCCGTTAGAGGGTAAAATGGTAAAAGAATGCTTGCGGCAGGCCCTATAAAAGGAGCCTCGCCGTGCCCTGTAGGGAGGACCGAAAAACAGAGGAAGAAAATACATAGAAAGAAAAACTAAAGGAAAAAAGAAAAGAAAGGAAAAAGTGGAGAAAATCACTTGTGAGGATAGTAGGCATGCACCAGTAGATCTTTTCTTTCCTCTCCCCCTCAAAATCACGCTCTCTAAGGGATAACAAGGCGGTGAAAAAAGATAACAATAATTTTCTTCATACCTCAACCATTTAGGTCCGATTCCCTCAAAGCTATCAATCCCCACGGCAGGATATTCACCTGGGAGGTTGATTTCATTGAGAGGAAGCGTTCTTCCTCTTTGGATGGTCACCATTACAGATTAGATTTTGGCTTGACGTTTACCTCTAATTAAACCTTCATTGTTTAATCCATTGCTTTCTTCTCTTTCAAAAGCCATTATTATTATTATTATTATTATCATTACTACTACTGTGACATTCGGCCATCATTATCATTGAAAGATATAACATTCTGTTTGCTTACTTTGTTATCATTGTATCTGCCTGCTGTAATTTCGTTATAATAGCTCTGCTTGCCATAAAGGGTGTTCCTGGTAGACCAGGTTAAGTTTGTGCCAAGCCAGCCCAAAGTGAGTTGCAGTTGGGCTGGTCTCAACTTCCCTACTCAGAAACACATCAGGGCCCATTACTCGCAGAGGGCAGCCCAGCCCAAACAACAAAAAAGGCCCCTACACATGGAAAGAAAAGGTTTTACAGGTGCCTGTTGCAAATGGGCTATTACTGGCCTACCATGAAAAGGGACACGGCAGAATTTGTGAAAATGTGCCACAGTTGCCAAGTACAAGCCAATTTGATTCACACTCATCCACAGAACTTGCATAGCATGGTCACACCATGGCCGTTCCATACTTGGAGGCTTGATTTAGTTGGACCGGTGAATCCGCCGTCGCGAGGATACATATGGATACTAGTAGCTACAGAATACTTCACTAAGTGGGCAGAGGCAGTGCCGCTTCGTAAAGCCACAGGAGGGGCAGTGGCAAACTTTATCAAGGAAAACATAATCGTAAGGTTTGGAGTTCCTCACAGGATCATCAGTGACAACGGCACACCTTTTGTAAATAGCAAGGTGAGGAGAATGCTAGAGTTTTATCAAATCAAACATCACCGGTCATCAACATATTACCCTCAAGGAAATGGGCAAGCGAAGGCAACCGGTCATCAACATAAGAATCATCAGTAAAATGAGCCAATAATATACGGGAGGATGGGCAACGCATCTGCCAGACACTCTTTGGGCTTATAGGAGTTCACCTAAGTCAATCAAGGGTTTTTTCATCTTTTTCCTTGGTCTACAGAACTAAAGTAGTAAGCCCAGCAGAAAAGATGACTCCGTCCCTGAGAGTCAAGCAAATGCAAGAAAAGGAGAATGATGGAGAGGTCTTTGCGGCAGAAAGGTGCAAAGACTTGGAAGGACTTGATGAAAGAAGAGAAAAGGCTAAAGAATACAGCCACAGATATAGGCAAAAAATGACTGAAGCAAACGGCAGGATGACTAAGAAAGAATATTTGCGGAAGGACAACTAGTCCTAAAAGTGGCAGACTACGTTAGGAGAGGCCTGGCAAGACCATCGAAGTTTGCACCGAAGTGGGAAGGACCCTTTGTGATAAGAGAAGCGCATCCAAGTGGATACCACCGCTTGACTTAGATGGATGGAAATGACTTAATGGATCCCATCAATGGGAAATGGTTGAAACGCTAATACGCCTAAGGAGAAAAGCAATGTGATTATCCCTTACCCTTTTGTTTTGCCAAAAGCTGTCATGTTTTTCTTTTGCTCTGTTCTTTATCTTTCAAAAATGACTATGTCACAAATCAAATTCTGTAACTTGCTTTCTTGCGATGAAAAGCACGAAGTATTTTGTTATCATATATCATAGCAAAAGTAGCAAGGTGTAGCATCATAAGTATAGCATCATAAGTGTAGCATCATAAAGTTAGATTACAAAACCCAAACTGTGGCAAGCAAGCCCAAATGGGTGCTATAGGAAGCATAATGTATTGAACAGAGTAATAAAGGAAAAAGAAAACAACAAAACAGGGGAGAAACTGCATCAACATCAATAAAGTTCGGAAATAAGTGACTGATCCCCAAAACGACCAAGTCCTCCTACACCGGAAAGAAGACGCTCTCGGCGACCCTCCAAATCTGCCACTTCCTTTACGGCGACACTTTTCCCTTTACGGCGGGAAGAAGCTGCAGTTTTCACCGGCACCATGGTGTGAGGATTTGAACGGAGCAAGAGAGGGATGGGTGTTCGAGAAGAAGATAATGATGAGGAAAGGAAAATATTTTGAAATAAAAGGAGTTTGTGTCTGCGTTGGGAAGGGATTCTTCTCTTAAATACCTGAGTTATTAAGGCCGGCGTGAAGGGAGGCGACTAGTCATCCATTGAGAAAAGAATGAAATTAATGAGGCGGTAGTTATGTTTTAAAGCAACTGTCAATTTGGGAAATTCGAAGAGTCATCACTGTTCACGGCAAGAAAAATATATATATGCAGGAAGGAGTTCGTGGTTTCAAAAAGCCCGCAAAGGGAAAGAAAAAGTGAAAAAGACAAAAAAATCCTTCGTTCGCATATGAACCGCAAGAACGCTCCATATGTTCAGGGGGCTAAATGTTGAGGGTCATTTTTGTAAAGCCAGCCCAACCCAGCAAAACAGGCAATAAGAGTGGCAGGAATAGAATAAAACTATTAGGCCCAAGCGGCAGGAATGATAGAACACAGGCTCATAACATGAATAAATGAGTCTTGAGGAAGCAAATGGGCCCAAAGGGCCCGAAAAGAGAGAAATGACACTCATGGGCAATGTATGGTATGAAAAAGTGAGAATGGGCCGCGGCAGGCCTAAGGCAAGGTAAACAAAGAAAGTAGGGGTTGATGGCAAGCCCATGAACCCCAAGGATGAGAATGAGGAGATTGGGCCAGGGAAGCCCAATCAAGTTAGTAAAAGCCCATGGGAACGCAAAGTCAGTAAATAGGCCGAGGAAGCCCAAGGAAAGTAAAAGGGTCGTAGGCCCAAGGGGAAAAAGGAAAGGGACAATGGAGCCCATGAGTAAAAACACTAGTGTGCTCTCTTGAGTCACTGGGAGAAGGAATGAAACGGCAGGCTTAAAAGAGGCCTAGCAGGAACATGTTATCATGGCAGGAAAAGCCAAGTAATGAAACAAGACTTAAGCATAAACTGAGAAATGGGCCAAAAGAGATGTATTAAGAAAAGCCCAATCCCAAAGGGAAGCAGTGAAAGTACAGAACGGCCCACATGAAAGAACAAAGAAGTATGGCAGATGAATGCAAACAAAGCTCCAGATCACAGCAAACACATGAGCCGCAGGCAAGCTTTGAACGTACATAGCAGGGAAGCATGCGCAAGGCCCAGGTGCCACCAGCTTGTACCCAGCCAATATGGGTCGTGGTGGGACCATGGGTCAGTGGTAAGAGGTAAGGGGGGGTGTGGTTTGGTGGTGGGGAGGGGGGAAAAGATTTATTTTACGTTCCCTGTCCAAACCCTTTTGGGAGGTAAGTCCTGCTGGGATGACAGACCTCCCAAAAGTGGTAAAATTGGGGAGGGAACGTTGGGTGCATGCCATAGGAAGAGAGAGAGAGCATTTAAGCCACGGCAGAAGACAGTGCCACAGCAGACAGAAACAAGGCCATCCTGTTTTTGTCTGGAGAGGGTAAACAGTGTACAGACGGTGGTCGGCAAGCATGCCTAGACCAGACAAAGACCATTAGGAGGTGAAATGGTAAAAAACAATCACGGTAGGCCCTATAAAAGGATCCCTGCCGTACCCTGTAAAAGGGACCAAAAAACAGAAGAAGAAAAAACATAAAAAGAAAACTAAAAGGAAAAAGAAAAGAAATGAAGGAAAGATAAGAAAACAAATAGTGAGGATAATGGGCATGCACCAATAGATCTTTTCTCTTCTCTGCCCCTCAAAATCCCGCTCTCTAAGGAACAATCAAGTAGTAAGAACTTTCTTCAGGCATTTATCACTTAGGTTCGATTCCCTCAAAGTCATTAATCCCCACGGCAGGATATTCTCCTAGGAGGTTAGTTTCATTGAGAGGAAGCGTTCTTCCTCTTTGATTTTTGCCATTACGGACTCGGTTTTGGCTTAACGTTTATTTTTGATTAACTCATCGTTCAATCAATTGTTCTTTCTCATAAAAGCCATTATTATCATTGCCATTATTACTACTGTGTTATTCAGTCCTTATTATTAACAAAAGCTATTGCACTCTGTTTTTTTTTATTGTCATTATATCTGCCTGCCGTAATCTTGTTGTAATAGCTCTGCTTGCCGTAAGGGTATTCCTAGCAGACAAGGTTAAGTTTGTGCACAAGCCGACCCAAAGTGAGTTGCAGTTGGGCCGGTCTCAACTTTCCTATTCAGAAACACATTCAGGCCCATCACCACAGGAGGCAGCCCAGCCCAAACACAAAAAAGGCCCCTACAATTCTCAAACAGCAAACATGTTTTACATAAAACTCAAGGAATTTTCAAACTTGGTTGGCCAAACCAAAATCACACACAATAACATGTACACAGTTTAGCAAAGAGTAACTTGTGTAGCGTGTACAACTACCAAAAGCTTGAGATACATGTAAAGTGATATGTGAATAGCAATCAAGCATAGTTTCTACAATATTCATCACATAAATTTGGAAGAGACTATCACCTAAAGAGTTACATCATATAACTCCCACATCTCCTAGAATAAAAGCTTGCAATCATGTAAGTTTCTTGATTTACCTCATTTTGTACACACCAATTTCAGTTTATCAGAAACTTATTAAAGATAGCCGGGATAATGTACACACCAAGTTTATTTGATTTAAAGTTATTATAGCCCAATAATGTATGCACCAGTTTTAGCATTTAAACCAAGGCTACACCTTATGTTCTTTTTATGCATGTGCTACACTTTCTCGAGCACAAAATCTTATGATATGCACTAAGGTATTCATAATTGGCTAGTAAACAGTGGTGAGATGGTTATTTATGCCTTTCTCAAAAAGATCAAGTCTGACAATCAAAAGCATGTGACTTCAAGATCAAGACAAAGTGATCAAAAACTATAAACATCTTCCCACACAATATGCACTACAAAGCTCAAACTAGTAAAGTGCAATAAATAAGCTCATCAAAGCTAAACAAGGTACATAGACATATTATGTAAAAATAAATTGGCAAACCTTGATTTCACAACCAAGAAAAATAATGCAAAACACATTTAGCTTCCTTTTTTATCCTTTTTTTTTTTTTTTTTTTGAAAAGAAATAGCAAAAAAAACCTAGAATGAAATTCATGAATGTTATGCAATGCAAATCCTAGAAAAGCAAAGAAACAAAAATAAAAAAAATGGTCACAAAGAGTAGAGTGAAGAAGCACAAGTGTAACACCCGCCTCACTTAAATTGAATTTAATTACTTCTAGAGTGAAATTTATGAATTATTTAATTACTTTTGAAGGCGATATTATTTTATATTATGGTTACTACAAAGAAAATAAATAAAAGAAGATGTAATGTGAGAGTTATTTTTGTGGATTATTCATATTTAACTTTTAGTCTCCTTATCAGTTCAGAAAATATAAGAGATTAAAACCTTTTGGATTAGGAGGTTAAGTGTTATTGGACTTCTTAAAGTCCAAGCCCATCTAAACAACCTTAATAAGTTTTAGTGGGTTTTAAATTTCAGCCCAAATGGAATCTGTTTTAACGTGTAAGTGGGTTAGGGTTTCCTGTTGAAAAAGACAGAGAGAGAAAGACGGCAAAATTACAAGAAACAAATCCTTCATCCGTGTGGTTGTGTGGTCAGGTATACCTCTCTCTCAAACCCTCATGGAACTCTTGAATTAGGCAATAAGCTCTTGAGGGATAGTTGCTAGAGTTTACACTTGTAGTAGGGCTGGACTTTTGAATCTCGTAATCTATATCGTGGTCAATTTCCAAACTTTTATCAATACATGCTTCAAGTCACTAACTTCTACGGTAGGAATTTATTTGGTAAATCTATTATGTTCTTTCTATGGCTTACGGGTAGGAAAGTCCTTGAATATTATATATGTTAGATAAAATTTCTAACACTCAGTACATATATCCTATAGGTTGCTTTGTCCTACGGTTAGAGATTTTATGGATGCTATATATTTATTTTGGGTTAATATGATCTACAAGCATGTGATTTATTTGGAAGCCAACTTGTATTGGGAGAATTAAATAATATAAAGATCTACATATTCGGCTCATTAGAATTGTTTACTAGGTATTGATTTTTGGAGTTCTTGATAAAGCGATTGAGTACTAAGTTAGCTGTAGTTTCAGAATAAGTGGTGAGATACGAATTTTAAGAGTGAAATTTGTATTTTCATTGCTGCCTTAGTGTATTCATTCTTATTGAGTTGTCTTATCCTTATTTAGGTTTTAATTGACATTGATTCAAACAGTTGAAGTGAAGATTGCTTTAGCAATGAGAGGTAAGTGGACTTCAGAACATGACGTCTCTCAGGACGTGTATATCTATATATATTTTTGGTAAAAATATATTTATGTATACATAATTACAAAAGTGAAGTTTCAAAAACTTATATCATTATCAATGCTTTGTACACATACTTGAATTTTATTATTTCTTAAGTGTTACTTTGAAACTGTATATGTTAAGAATGACTAAAAACTATATTTTTGAGAAAGTATTTGTTATATGATATATGTTTGGTATTGACAATATTGTAATAAAGTAAGAATGTATTCAAATAGTCAGCTAGACAGTCTGCAACCTTTGCCAACACAGGGTTAAGTGTTGACCTTCGGCCAATGTAGTGTTATTGTGGTGTGGTGCAATGTTATTGTTTGCTCTTTGGAGCCGGTGTTGCCTCTTTGAGGTTAGTGTTATTGTTCCCTATGGGAATCACCTACCGAGTGTTTAGCAGTTTATGTCTTTGTTTGGCTAATGTTTAATGTTTTCCATATCGAATTACTGTTTTCTTGTTATCGACCTTTATAAGTGGAAAAATTGTTTATTACTAATATATATTGGTTCTACCTATTTAGTGTATTTTGGCTAACTAAAGTGATTATTATTTTATTTAATGATTATAGTGTTATAGCTAAATGTTTTATTCTTGACAGTTTTATAGAATATATTATATTACTATTAAAGCTATTTGTAAATGTTTTGTAAAAACTATATTTTATCAATGATACTAATGTTTTGTTTTGAAAGACATCCTCATGCTATGTAGTCTCTTATTGAGCTTCTAGCTCACCCCCATTCATCCACCCTTTCATATTAGAGTAATGGAATATCTTTTGGTGGTAGATCATTGGAGCAATAGATTAAAGACTTCTTTTGGAGCTATGTTAGTTGATGAACTGTTTTAGTATATTTTCTTAGGATAGTGAGTTTGGCATTTGTGGAACTCTTTGAGATTGTATTTGGAGACTTTATTGTTAAACCAGTTATTTTTAAGGATTTCATAGAAAAGATTTTGATTATTTGAAGTTTATTTGTGGATATTTAATTACGCTTTGTTCCATTATATTAGTGTTGATTATTATTAAGACAGGTTATGCATCTAAATCATTGGTATAGGTTTGGGGCGTTACAACAAGGACCATGTTAGAAAGACTCAATTAGATTGATCCTTTTGCAACCAAAGCTTTTTAGATGCAACTATAGCATTGGAGTTCTTATTCATATTAGAATGATAACCAACTCTAGGATTGGAATAAAGGTTTAGAGCCTTTACCAATTCACCAATAAGTACTATAGGATCTTGTGCTTGAGACACAAGCACTTTTGGCTTATTTACTCGCTTAACAGCTTGCAACTTGAAACAGTTTGGACAAATGTGCCTAGGCTTTGTTGGAATAAGTAAGTGTGTGCAGTGGAAAAAATTAATGAATCTACTTCATTCACAATTGATAACATGCACTATGTAAGTTTCAGAATATAGAACAAGAGAGTGTACCTTGGTGCGGTGAATTTCAAAACAAAGATCAGAAGTTCTCGGGAATACTTTCAATCTTCACTCCAATTCCACTAACGTCCAAGATGTGTGGTCTTTCAATCAATTATATGTGTTTGTTCTAGAGAGAATGAGAGTGTCCAACACTCACATACAAAACGTTTCATGCACTTATAATTGATTACAAAATTTGTATGTTTCTCTGCTATAACTGAGTATCTAATTAGGCCAGCCTTTTAGGCATTTCCAATTGGGATCTAATATGTGGCTTGGAGTGGGACCAAAAGGAAATAAATAAGACACTAGCTCCAATGGGCCTTGGGCTTTTCTGTTAACTCTTGACAAATCCAAAGTTACCATTAATTATATTTAATACTACGATATAAATATAATTACACTCTAGGCCTTATTAATAAATTATATCCCATGACTTTATTGTACATGCAACCCCTTCATAAAATATTCGTAGTAATACAAAGTCATGAATGTAGACTGCTACTCTGTAGATTACTACATACCTTGAATACCCAGTTTAATCCTCTTAAGTTATTCATTATATATTTATGAAATCCAATTTCATAAATATATTTTTTAGTAATTTCTTACCAAAGTGGTTAGGCCTAACTCTCTGAATAACAAACCCATTAAACTTATCTCAAGGGAATATTTTATATCTCGGTTAAGAGATTATGAATCCCATCTTGAGAATATATGTTCCATCAACACTAAATGTGGCTACCCAACATACTGAGGTTTTGACCGTTACTTTAGATCTCACTCCTGATACACTTGATGATCAAGTCCATTATTCTCTCAGGATTAAGAGTTCATGTAAATATGAGTCGTGAGATTTATTATTCAATTGACAGTCTTTAGGAGAATAATAAATCTCACAGCGGTCTAGTTTAATATGTCTTAACTCTTAAAACATATCAACATATCAACTAGAAGTCACAACTTCCATGATCAAGACAAATCATCTTAGTTAATATGTTATGGTATTCGTAGATAAAACACCCAATTTCATCACTGACTCCGAACCAAATTCTGAGTTTACAAAGAACTTGTGACTTATATCTTCTGTGACTAAACCACATAAATCACATACTATGCATCTCATGGACTATATGATAATGTCCAAATATTCATGTTACCATTATTTCAGATAATAATAAAACAACTTTATTAATTACAATATTAAGTCATACATCATGTCATACATAATATAATACATAGCATCATACCTTAGGATTCAAGGGCACTAATCCCAACAGGCTTATCATGTAACTTGGCTTTAAGAGGATTAGGAGCCTTAGGTTTAGACTTTTGGAAATCAACCCTAATTTTCCTAGGAGGTGTAACTTCAACAGGTTTGACAACCTCACTCATAGGGGGCTCAGAAGAAGGAACAAATTTGTGGAATGGGGTTCAGGCACAGAGATGCTTTCTACATGTTAGAAATTGGGCTGATTTTGGTCCAACCCATAAACCATGGCCCATGGATCGTCCACATGGGTTATCTGATAAATAAGTTTAAATTTAAACTAATAGATATTGATATGAGTTATCAATATCAGTAATAGAGTAATTTAAAATTTAAGAGATGAGATCTTTTAAGGATCATAAATATCTGATAGTAAGTGAATTTCTACTAGTATTTAAAATACTCCTACATTAGTTAGATTGAGGTTAGACACAGTGAGTGAACATACGTATAGTTTTTAGTGCTCTCTCAAAATAAGTCATCTCTCTAGACACCATCTACTGTTCCCTAGAATTTAGAGCGTGGAAATTAGGAGAGACTCTAGTAGCCTCTCCTACGACTTGGAGGTGTTCTACAAAGGAGATCGTGAGGAGTTAATAAAGCAAGCAAAGAACAAGATCTGACAATTTTGGTGATCTGTTCCACCAAAGGTATGTGTCTATATGACCTCTAGTAATGTATATAATTATTCAACATTGGTATCAGAGCCGTTTTATGCTTGTTTTCACTCCTGAATGATGTCATGTTCTCTGAAATATATAATCCTATATGCATGCTAAAATTAAAAGTTTAAGTAATTTTTAATTTTCAGATCTATAATTTTTTAGGCATGTTGTGCCATGTAGAGAGAGTAATAAAATCTGTAATTTTGAATGTTTACATAAAATCTGAAAAAATTGATGTCTAAGGTTGAAGATGATGAACAGTAAACGAAATATAGTTTTTTTTTCACGCATGTATGAATTATTTGTACGAAACGTGTTTTAGCCAGAAATGTAGTTACTATGCGTATACCATTCTGCTTAGTGCTTGAGTGGTTATCTATAAATTAAAACAATGAGCCCCAAGTTGGTGACTTGGTGTATTAATTACACATTAACACAAATAGTTGTTGTTTCCTTCATCAACAAGGAAACTGTGCAAGTAATAAGCCGTACACGCAAGTAACTGTGTGGGTTTGTAATATTGTTTACAAATACTGTGTGAGTTTGTAACACAGTTACAAAGGAATTGAGTTATATGAAAACTTAATATATTACTTGCACAGTTAATCATAACTCGTACAGTGGGTTTTTTAATTTTTAATTTATAGTAAAACTATATATATTCTTAACTTTGTTTAGACCTCATTTTTTCTAGTGTGACATATATTTAATATATGTAATTGTAGTGGCATTTTTTTTAAACTGTGATGTTAAAATAGAATTGTGATAATATGAGAAAATTGTGAAATTAGTTTCTAATTTTCTGTATAATCATGCATGGTTTTAATCTTTGAATTAATTTATGATGTCTTTTTAACATATTGTGATATAATTGAATTGATATTATCTGAATGCATTATGTATAATTGTATTGGTAATTTATGCAACATGTATATTTTTATTTATTGTTATTATGGATGGATAAGACAATTTTTGAAATTATTTGGTAACATGGCATCCCCAATTTTTTTTATTACAAATAGAATCTTTGTAGTAGGGTACTTGAATATGTAATTTTTTTTTTTTTTTTTTTGGGCCAATGTTTTTGGCAATTTTGTTTTTTGGGCCATTGTTTTTGGCAATGTAATTTAAGGCTATGTAATTTAATTTTGGAAGCCATGTAAGGGGATGTGTTTCACGGCTACCTATAATTTTCAAATTTTGTCTTAGCATGTTGTATGAAATTACCAATAGGGCTTATAGTGGAGCCCATGCACAATGTGTTGTGCACAAAGATGTATGGACACATATTTTATGTATGATTTAATATGTGGTTGGTGTGATGTTTTATTCTTCACAAAAATTTATTTAAAATCAATTAGATGTGTTATTCCAATTTACATAGTGAGAGATGATTATAAGCTTAGCAAAATTTTCGATCTCACTATGTAGAAAGGAATATCATGGTCTAGTTGAATTTTTGGAAATAAAATCTAAAAATGTATGTGCTAATGTCAACTTGTGCAATGAATATAGTGAACATGGCCGCTAAGAATGTAGTTGCTGATCTAACTAAGGGAGAGAAACTAGATGGAACCAACTATGATATGTGGCATAGAAAAATTCAATATCTACTTAATGAACAAGAGATCCTTGAAACCCTAACCAATGTGATGATGCGATCTGAAAATGGGAATACTACCCAACATCGCCATGACTTAGAGGCCTATGAGTCTTGGGTTAAGAAAGATCGGTGTGCATGCTTCACTATACTGAGTAGCATGCACAATGATCTTATTGAGGAGTTTGAGGACTACCCAAATGCCCAAGAGATGTGGAACCAACTTAAGATTGCCTATAAAGGGACTTCAGCAACTAGGTTACGAGCTCTTACTTTGAAGTTTGAGCAATATGTTACGGATTCAAACCATAGCATAACTGAACATCTAACGACAATGTCTGCATTGATTTGTGACCTAAAGGTTGCTGGCAATAATCTCTCTGATGAATAACAGGTCACAGCGGTGGTACATTCACTGCCTGAACCTACTTGGGGGCAAATGAAGCTTGTTTTGACACATAGTGAGAATATCAAGACTTTTGCTGATATTTCTCATCATCTCAAGCTTGAGGCAGAGCACATGGGGCGCACCAAAACACCCTCATTGTCGCCCAATTTGGGCAGCGGAAGGCATTTAGGCCTAAACATAAAGGACAAGGGACGAATGCCAAAGGAGCTGGTAACCTTGGGCCTAAAGAAGGAAAGATAGCAAAGCGCCAAAAGGGCAAGCGTGCTAAGATGGACAAGGCAAAGATCAAGTGCTACAACTGTGGTAAGAAAGGTCACTTCGCTCGTGAGTGCACTGAGCCGAAGAAGGTATCCATTCTTAACAACTCTGCTGTTACTTATATTTGTACACATGTTTTTGTTGCTCATACTATTCCTGGGTGGATTATAGATTCAGGAGCAACCAAACATGTAGCCAGAGATAGAGTTGGGTGTGTGGATTACAAAAAGATACCAATAGGCACACAGTACGTTATTTTGGGTAACAGAGCTCAAGAAGAAGTCATAGGAGTTGGAACCTGCCAGCTCAAATTGCATCTAAGGCATACGTTACTTCTTCGTAATGTGCTTCATGCACCTAGTGTCCAATGTAATCTATTTTCAGTACTTACTATGCTTAGACTTGGATTTAGTTTCCGTTTTGATGGTCCTCAATTGGATTTTTATTTAAATAAAACCTTGTATGGACATGGTTATTTATCTAATAATTTCTTTATGTTGGATTTAGATCATTCCTCTATTTCTTTTATTGCTCATAATGATGATATTTCTAATACTGTAATGTGGTATGCTAGACTTGGACACATAGGAAAAGATAGATTGGCTAGACTAGCCAGAGAAGGCCTATTGGGGTCTATCACTAATGTAAGCCTGCCTATGTGTGAACCTTGTCTAGCTAGAAAGGCCTATAGGAAGCCTTTTGGTAAGGCTCCAAGGGCAACTCATCCTTTGGAATTAGTCCATTCGGACATACGTGGACTATAAATGTTAAGGCACGCCATGGCGCCTCTTATTTTCTCACATTTATAGATGACTATTCACGTTTCAGTTATATCTATCTGATCTCCCATCACTTTGAAGAATTAGATTGCTTTAAGCACTTTATGGCAGAGGTTGAGAATAAGAAAGAAAGGAACCTAAAGGTTTTTCAAATTGATAGGGGTCGTGAATATCTATCTAAACAGTTTCAGGAACTGTGTGAGGAAAAAGGAATATGCAGGCAATTGACGATTCCTGGTACTCCACAACAAAATGGTGTCGCAGAGAAAGGGAATTGTACTCTATTAGAGATGGTTAGATCGATGATAGCGCAAGCCAATCTACCAATTTCATTTTGGGGAGATGCATTGTTGACTGCTGCCTACATCCTTAACTGTGTGCCTTCTAAGTCAATTCCCACAACACCATATGAGTTATGGATTGGTGCAAAACCCAATCTAGAGAACTTGCGGCCTTGGGGCTGTGCAGGTTTTGTGCACAATACTTCCCATAAGTATGGGAAATTAGGCCCTAGAGCAAGTAAGAAAATCTTTATAAGATATTCAGAAAGCTCAAAGGGGTATGTAATGTATGGTGAACATTCTGATGGTGGAATGACTGAGATAGAGTCTCGTGATGTCAACTTCATTGAAGATGATTTTCCCAGCATCAATGAAGCAAAACAAGATCTTCATCTTTATGAGCTGCAAGAACTTGAAGGTGTCATACCATCTTTATGCGAGGGTGGAGAATCACAACTTCATCCTAAAATCGCCAAAGATAGTGGGAGTGATTTTGCTCCTAGTGGGAGTAAACCGCTAGATAATGACACACAAGGATCCAAGGTACGTAGAAATGAACGTGGAACTATTCCCCATCATTATTTTGAGATTGAGGGGGAATCTTTTATATGTGATTCACTAGACCTTGATAAGCGCTCTTCCTATGAGGAAGCATTAGCTTCACTTGCTTCACCTGAATGGATTAGTTGCTATGAGGGATGAGATGGATTCTATGGCAAAGAATCAAGTTTGGGAGCTGGTTGACCTTCCGCCTGGCCGCAAGACCATCGGAAACAAGTGGGTTTTAAAAATAAAGTGCAAGGCAAATGGATCAATTGACAAATATAAGGCTCGTCTCATGGCAAAAGGCTATATCTAAAGAGAAGGGATAGACTATGAAGAGACTTTCTCTCCAGTAGTGAGATTTATCTCTATTCACCTTATTCTAGCTATTGTTGCACATTTGGATTTGGAACTCTTCCAAATGGATGTAAAGACTGCATTTCTCAATAGAGAACTAGACGAGGAGATCTATATGGATCAACCTATTGGCTTTAAGGTCAAGGAACAAGGGCGCAAAGTGTGCCGCCTTAAGCGTTCCATTTATGGCCTAAAGCAAGTGTCTAGACAATGGTATTTCAAATTTCGTAAGGCTATTATTTCGATTGGTTTCGAAATGATGGAAGAAGACCATTGTGTGTATGTCAAACGATCAGGAAAGAGTTTACTTATCCTGTCTTTGTATGTGGACGACATTTTGTTGGCTAGAAATGATATGGAGATGATTGTCACCACCAAAAGGTGGTTGTCCTCTATTTTTGAAATGAAGGACATGGGAGAGGCTAATTATGTGCTTGGAGTTAAGATCTTCACGGATTGCTCAAAGAAGCTTCTTGGTTTGTCTTAAGAAACTTACATAAAAATGATCTTAGAGTGATTCCGTATGCATAATTCCAAACCCATAGACACTCCAATTCAGAAGGGACATACATTAAGCCTCGAAGATTGCCCTAAATCAGAAAAGGAAAAGAGAGAAATGGCAAGGGTTCCCTATGCAAGTGCAGTTGGAAGTCTGATGTATGCTATGTTGTGTACTCGACCAGACATCTTTTTTTCAGTTGGTATGGTCAGTTGTTATCAAAGTAATCCAGGACCTATTCATTGGCAAGCAGTTAAGAGGATTTTTTGATACCTTCGTGGGACATCGGATCTCATTCTTTGCTATCAGGGTGGAGATTTGAGATTGAGAGGTTATTCTGATGCTGACTAGGCCAATGATAGAGATAAGCGCAAGTCCACTACAGGTTATGCATTTCTACTTCGTGGTGCAGCTATCTCTTGGTTTAGTAAGAAATAGTCTTGCATTGCTTTATCCACAATGGTGTCTGAGTATGTTGCTTGTTCAGCAACAACACAAGAAGTTGTTTGGTTAAAGAGATTTTTCCAAAGCCTAAAGGTGACATCTCTTGCAGATGAAGCTGTAAAGATGTATTGTGATGTATGGCAGCCTTGGCTCATGCTAAAGATCCTAAGTATCATAGCAAAAGCAAACACATATAGACTCGTTATAACTACATTCGTCTTGCTATTACATAAGGAGAGGTGATCCTCCAACATCTCTCCACTAGCATTATGGTGGCTGATCCATTTACTAAAGGCATTGCTAGAGATGCCTTTCAGGCTCATGTAAGGAGTTTAGGACTTTGTAGGATTTGATATGTTTTTTGATACCTTATGGACATTTATGTTTATTCATACTTTATGCAATAATGATGTTATTCATTTTGATTCATCTTGTGATGTAATTGATATTACATACTGAGCACACATTATTTGAGAATATGTCACCAGGCTGAGATCAGTCTACTCACATAGACGATCACCCTAGCGCTTAAGTAACGAGCAGGATTAGACATAGTGATCACTTTGTTTTTATGTAAATCAAGTAAGTGATCATCTTGATGCTTAGGGAGGCGTACAAGATAATATAATGAATGTTGCCTTAGCTAGGCTAAGATGAGACTTATAAGAGTAGCACTTGAAGTGTATCCACAACTTCATAAAGCCTGAATAAAGCCAAATGTGAGATCTTGGACAGGAACTTGATGTGTAACTGTGCTGAGAAACTCAGGCTGGTAGCTTTCGTGGCAATTGGACTAAGATTTGTACGGTGTTTGAGTGTGACAATCCCAGTTGATCGAGTGTGATCAAATAATCTAGGGCATACACAAGATACTATGAGTGATGTACTATGTTAGTTTAGATGGTGACTTAATATAGTACTCCTACCCTATACCTTCTCGTCAAGTCTCACACTCCATTTTTCTGTATAAAGAGAGGATTGGACAAGAGACTGAGAGGAGCCAGTTCTGACTGTAGTACCAAGTGTGGACGAGTGGGAGATGTTAGAAATTGGGATGATTTTGATCCAACCCATAAACCATGGCCCATGGATCGTCCACATGGGTTATCTGAGAAGTAAGTTTAAATTTAAACTAATAGATATTGATATGAGTTATCAATATTAGTAGTAGAGTAATTTAAAACTTAAGAGATAAGATCTTTTAGGGATCATACATATCTGATAGTAAGCGAATCTCTGCTAGTATTTAAAATACTCAACATCATGAACAGAGTTAAGAGCCATTGATTTGGATTTGCTAGTCTTAGGTAGGTCCAACTCATAGGACTGAAGAGATCCTACAAGTTCATCAACAAGGATGGAGTCCACATCCTTGCTTTCAGTGATGGCAGTCACTTTGGGTCTAAAATCCTCTGTCAAAGATCTAAGAATCTTCTTAACAATTTTAGGTTGATCATATATTTCACCCAAATTATATGCAGAATTAACAATATCATTAAGCTTAGCACAGAATTCATCAAAAGATTCATCATCAAACATCCTAATGCTTTCAAATCTAGTAGTTAATTGTGCAACTTATTGATTTTAACTGCCTTTGTGCCTTCATGCACAGTCTAGAGGATATTCCAAGTAGTATGAACAACCTCAACATTAGTGATTCTCTTAAATTCCTCCATAAAAACAGCATTAAAGATAGCATTCATAGCTTTGCTATTAAAAGCGACTGCTTCTTTCTGAGAAGTTTGCCACTCATTCAACGGAGTTCCAGATTCTCTCATCAATAGATTTCAGGAATGCTTTCATCCTTACTTTCCAATAAGCATAATTATTCCCATCAAAATAAGGTGGAATAACAAAAAAATGTCCATGTTCCATGACAATCGGAGACAAGGATCAGCTCTTAGATCAAAAGATCTACAACAAGAGAGCTACCTGCTCTGATACCACTTGTACGTTTCTAGACCCCTTAAAATACAACCAGATTAACCTAATTGATTAGCCAAGTGATTACCTAGTCAAATTATCTGATCTAGATTAACACAAATATATCATATCAATGTAAAGTGCGGAAAATAAAGAACATAAAGATATGATGACCTAGGAAAACTAAACTGGTAAAAAACCTGGGGAGCATTTAACCTAGCTATCCTCAAGGTAAACCGAATCCACTATGAAAGAATTGAATTTTACATAATAGCAACTTAGACCACTAACATCATATTGCTACCTCGAGTAGGAAACTTACTACCAAGACCACGTGACAGCTCCGAGTCCACTGACTACTTCTTTCTTGGATTCCCAGCAAGTACAAGCACTCCCGCTTGTGCATATTTAAGCTCTTGAATCTGCAATTGAAATGATCACCAAGTTCTTGACATAGTCTTGATCCTTGATAACCCTAAGTATGTGTGAAGGAAAACACCTTTAAATCTCACAAAAGATTCACACACACAGCATAAAGAGCAACCTCAAAACGTGGCTAAGGTTTTCCTTTTTATACTTAAGACAAAACATAAAACCCTACATATCAAACGGGCTTGGGCTGAGTTGGAAAATTCCGCAGAAAAACAATTTGCACGACCTCCGAACGATCAAGCCTAATTTTCAAACGGTCGAGCCCAGTAGATTTACACAGTAAATCATGCGGAACACTCGATTCCAACTTTACATATAATTACACTTTGAGCAAGTCTAAACAAGACTAAAACATTTTGATCATGGTTTGCCAACATTACAAAATGAAGTTCTAATACATTAGTTCCTAATTTCTTAGAACCTAACACTTTGGTTTAAAACTTTCAGTTTATATTCAGTACTTTCTTGTGTATTCTTGCTTTGTAGCATTTTTTTTAAGTACTTTTAGTACTACACGCTTGTACCCTTGTTGGATTTTATATCCTTGATGCAAATACTTCTTGTTTATTGCATTGGCTGTATGTTGGACATGCAATTGATTTCTGCACTACTCTTAATTGCTTTGCATGTCCGGATGATCATTTACTAGTTAAATGTTCATTGTAGTCATTCTTCAATGACTATTCTTGTATGATCAAGATATGCTTAACAGTTTATAAAGTGTTTATTACCTTCATCGCATTTTACTTGCTTATATATGTACCGTGTATTCAACTTGTCATAAGCTTAATGAAAGTTTTGTTTGTGTGTGAGTGTTTCAGGTTATAGGTATATATATGCAAGTGCTTCACAGCTTCTAAATTAGGTGTGAGTGAGTTTTGCCACTGTTCCCAAACTCACGTTTAAGTCTAGAGTCTATTTAAGGGGTTTTGTCACGGAATAGTCAAAGGGGGAGATTGTAAAGTTGTGATTTACAACTATTTTGTGTTGGCTTTAATTCCCTGCCAAATTTGATTGTAATTATTTTCAATCTTTTGTACCTAGTATTTTATGTGGGATTTTATTGTAAGGATTGTGTGTGAGAGAGAGTGTGAAGACTCAAGACAATTAAAAACTAAATAAGTTTTCTCAGGTAGCTAGTGAGAAGCCTTACCGCGAAGTAAAGCATGTGCCCAGCACATGACTAGAATGCGAAGAGTCATGACAGGATGGTGACAGCTGGTTTTCACGAGTGTCTCGAAGGTAAGGCCTTCCCACGAGATACCCGTGAAACATTCTGTTTTGCTATTTTGTTATATCTGATACACCCTGTCTCTACCTACATTATATATACCCACACTACCCTAACCACAACCCTTGAGAGTGAAAGACTGTTATACCCACAATTCTCTACACGATCCATTATGGTTTTCCTCAACTCCTACCTCTCCATTTCTATATCCTTGAGAGGTTGATAGTCCAAACACTTACCACACCTATTCTGAGTGTCAAGTGAGGTTTTGGTGCTACTAGGTAGCATTGGAAGAAGCCAAGCATTGGCAGATGCAATCGGTTGTGGGATCTAAAAAGCTAGACAAGACACGGTTCCGAGAAGCTTTGTTGGAGTAGGAGCTTAGAGGGCTTTGGTGCATTGGGTAGATTAGGCTTGAAGGGTCTCCTGCTATTCATGTATCCCAACTTATTGTCTAATGGATCAATTTACTGCTTTGAGGGTGGCGAAGAGGTTTTACGCTGAGTACTTCGGTTTCCTCTTTGATAACACATTGGCGTGTTATCTTGTGTTTGCATTCTTCTTCCTTACTCTCTTAGCTTTCATTTTACTACTGTGTGTTAATGATTATGGCTTAAAGTAGTTTTATTGTTTATCCGCACTCATTTACTTTATTCCGCACTTAGTTTAAATTAGAGTAAAATCAACTGAGTTGTAATATTTTAATTTGGGGGTCTAAACAGCTCTTGTGTTTTAACACATTTTCGAGCTTTCAAATCCAAAATAGAGGACTTTCACAAAACAGATGTAAATTTTTTACCAAGCCTTTAATCTACACTGATTCTAATTTCATTGAGACATTTTGTCAAATACTTAGGGTTGGCCGATTTTCACAAAGGATACCAATTCTTATATAATTCTTTCAACCATTATACCAATAAAAACATGTGGGAGAGAGAGAGAGAGAGAGAGAGAGAGAGAGAGAGAGAGAGAGAGAGAGAGAGAGAGAGAGAGAGAGAGAGAGAAAGAGTATTATAAAGAGACAAAGCAGGATATCTGGTGAATTTGTCAAACAAAATTGGATTTTGAATAACATAGCTCTTCAAATTGATCATCCTACTATAGTTCCATCTTCATCATTCAATCTTAATAAAACCAATAACCCAAATACCTAATCAAAGACAATCAACCCAAAATAAAAAATAAAAAACATAAATACCCTTGGTGGTAGACGAGAATAAAATTTCAACTTTCAAAGATTTACAAACGATGTGAACTTTACATTAGAAACTTTGTTTTCCCCAAAAGAAAATACATCTTTTCTAAGCACAACTCATTTTGGCATAAAAGTAAACCCCAATCAAGTGAGAATATCAGAAGTTCTTAAAGCTTTAAATCAAGGCAGTTGAAAACTAAAAACAGAGTTCAAAAAATTTCATGTCCCAAATCATTTCATTAAGCAAAACATTGAAGCCAACCACACAAACACAGAAACCTAGTCACATAATACAAAACCGATAGAACAATATGAAACAGATAGCATTAATTTCAGCGAAGCTTAAATACATACATAGTTTGTACACATATACACACAAACAAAACACAAATACATATACAAATCAAACAGACTCAAAAGCAAAATAAACTCAATAGATCAAATGAATAGTGAACACCAAACGGTTCTTTGAAAAAATTCAACAACAAAAAAATGATCAAATCAGAATCAAGCAGATCAGTAGTCGAACAAAATTTACAAAACCCTAGTTAAATTTCTAATCCACTGAAAATCCATACATATTTTACTCAAATCAACAAATAGTTTTATAGATCCGAACACACACACACACACAAAGGTCGAAGTAATCGAACCCTAGGTTTGATAATGAAAAAACAAAAATCAACTTTACGCAATTTTGATCGAAAATCTCAAAAAATAAGAAATAGAAGAAGAAGAAGAAAAAGAAAACGAACCCTAATTTTCTGAAACAAAGTCCTAATTCAACCATCTAATGCAATCTGCCCAGTTTTGATGGCTGTCGTCAGCGCTCAAAGGTGGAGATCAGTGATGCCTTCTTTCTATTTCGGACCTGACAGTATGGGGATGGCTTCTTGGTGAGATTGATTTTCAGTGTTGGGTTTTGGGGAAGGAGAGGGTAGAGAAATAGAGAAGAGAGAGGAATGGCAGGGGTCTGCGTTTTAGAGGAAGAAAAAGGCTGGTTTTGTATTTATCGAGTTTTGGAAAAGATTTTTTTTTTTTTTTTTAGTTTATTTTTTTTTTTTTTTTGGGTTCAGAATGAATGTTCAATGTGGGTATAAACCACCATTGAATGTTTAGACCTCAAATTACAAAATATCAATTCAAGCTTAATATCAAACGATTAACGTGCAGAACATGAACATAAGCCAAACACAGAATTGATAAACAATCTAAGCCAAATATAAACACATCCACAACAGAAAATAAATGGCAAAGATAAGGAGAAGGAAGATGCAAACACATGGACAACACACGATATGTTATCGAAGAGGAAACTGAAGCCCTCGGCGTAAAACCTCTCCACCGCCCTCCAAGCGGTAAATAATCCACTAAAGAATGTAGTTGGGATACATGAACAGCAGAAGACCTTCCAAGCCTAATCTACCCAATGTACCTAAGCCCTCCAAACTTCTTGCTCCAACGAGGTTGCGTCGAACCTATTTCTTCTTTAGCTTACCAAATTCCGCTATCAACCATAGCATCAACCAATAGACATTGGTTCCTTCCTAACTGCTTCCCAAAGCACCAAATTAACCTTCTCACGGATATGGGTATGGTGAGGAAATGATTTGGTAAAGAACCACTCAAGGATGTATCAATAGAGAGGAAGAGAGTATAGGAATTTGAAGAGTCACTAAGGTAAAAATTGTGGATGAATCAATCTTGTTTTTCTCTGGGGTTTCTCTCACAAAATTCTCTCTGGAAGCTCTCTACATTTCGTGGGTATAAGGGTCTATATATAGTGGTGAATGTTTGGAATGCGAAGAGTCAGTTCTTCCCAAATAAGGTGTTCTGGCGACTTAGCCTCGTGACTGGTCTGAGTCATGAGTTCCAGTCACGAGTTAACAGCCTGGCCAACCTGGGATTTTTGTCCTACAGTTCGACAGCTAGCGTGACCCTTCACCTCCCCGCATGCTTCTCATGTGTGCTGCAGTTGGCGGCTTCCAGTCGCGAGTCACCCGCGTGTCCTAGCCGCGAGACTCTGCCTCCTTGCACAAACTTGAGCTTCTCTTCACATCTTCTCACACACTACCCTTACAAGAATCCTACCTAAATATAGGGTTACTAATTGCTAAAATACAAGAAAATTTGGCACGAAATAAAGCCAACAAGATGGTTGATTAAATTCAACCTTACAATCTCCTCATTTGGCTATTCCATGACAAAACCCTGCAACAGACTCTAGACTTAACGCATGAGTTGGGAACAGTTGAGCAAAACTCACTCACACCTAACTCTAGATTCCGATAAGCTCTTGAAACATATGAACAAGTATCTCCTGAAACATAACAACACAACAATATCATTGTATGCAGAAAAACTTGAAATGCATATGGAGCAAGCATAATATGATCAAGCAAAAATTGACTTAAGCAATAAAGCAATAAATCATGGCTTGACCAAAACAGGCAATCACTGTACAAAAGTGATCACAATGCTCATTCTCACATGGAATGAACATCCAGACATGCAAGCTAATAAGCTTATTTGCAAAGCATCATTTGCCTGTCCACCACTCAACCAATGTGTAAAACATATATACATCTAGGAACAATCCTACAAAGGCACAAGAGTGAAGTACTAAAGAAAAATGCATGACATTTATCATTAAGTACTTAAGCCACAAAGCATAAAGGCTGCATAAGCATGGTACAAACCATAAAAGCATACAAAATGCATGGAAACAAACCCTAAAAGCTTACAAAAGCAACATGGCTACAAATGTAACATGCAAACTACATAACTGAAAAACATCATATATAAATATAAACCAATACCAAAGTTTCAAAACCACCCAAGAGTTATGAGTTTAAGCCAAACATTAACTAAAACCACAGTGTATCAAACCTATAGTAACAACAGTAATCCAAAACATAGTGACAAAGCTATAGACATAACAACACATGATTATGAAAGCTCCCCCTCAAACAGGCACTCCCCCTCAAGTGTTGTCCCAAAAATTCTCTCCTTTTTGACCGGAATGGCCAAAGGGTCACTGCTCCTGGTTGGTGTAGATGCTATCAAATTTAGCGAAAAGTACATCAAGCTAATCCTGCATTACTGTCATCCTTTCAGTATGCTGATTTTGAACCTCTCTAAGTCCATCAATCCTCTCCAGGATGATCAAAAATGCATCAGGAGGTGAAGCTAATGAGTTAGAAGCCCTGCTCCTCTTGGCTCTTCTTCTGGATGTGGAAGTCTATCCTGCAGCCTCCGTTTCAGCTTTTATTGGATCACCTTCTTCTTGGTCAGCCCCTTCCTCATCTACATCACCCAGAAGACGTACTTGTATCCTTATGATGGTTTGCTTGTTAATAGCTGAGGGTGTAGGCATTAGGCTGAGATCTTGAGGAATTGGAACCCCTTTTGCTCTAAAAATCCGCATGAGAAGGCTAGGAAAAACCAGCTTTGCTTGTGAAGTTATTCTGGTCTCATCCGTTATTGTATCAAATATATGAAAGCTGATATCAATGAATGTTTTCTCCTTGAGTTCCATAAGAAAAATGGCTCTGGCATTATTGATTGTAGTTAACTTCTTCACTAGATACAGGTTATTGATCATGATGATAGTGAGGCACCTCATGTCAACTAGAAATGCTGTAGTATTGAGACATTTCCCTTCTCTTTGTCCACCAATGCGATTTTGGACAGTTTCTAATGATAACATCCTGTCTTTGTAATTAATGAACTCATACTCCTCTAAACCCTCAAGACCAAGTACCTCATCAATATCACAAGCATCTAGAGTGAACTCATGTCCTCTTACCCAACAATCTAGCTCATCCTCTCTAATCTTAACATTAGAGTAAAACTCTCTTATCAGTGGCTCACACACTCCAGGTAAATCACTTAATAGCTTTTCCCAACCTCTGCCCTCAAAGCAACCCGGAATGAAGGTGTCCTTCAAATCCCTTAAATCCACAAACCTTTCTTGAATAATAGTTCCCTTCATAAAATAATCTTAATATCTCTCAAAGTGTTGAACAGACCTAAACAGGTTATTTGCATGTTGTGGAAATACACATAGATTAGTAACAAGTTAGTTGCAAAGAGCAGAGTGTCAAGCCAACACATAGATCAAGCATAGTTGAGCATAAAGAGAGGATAACTCAACTTATAGCACAGTAACTCAAACAAGTTCAGTCTGTATTAATGCAGACTGGGACAAGCATAAGACAGATATAAAAGGACAGTGAAAACCACATTTAGACAAAAGAGAGCCTATGTCAATGAGACATGTCTTAATGAGTATGAAATGTACAAGATATATCCCCAAAGCAGAAGCATACTCATGATATGGTAACTTAAAAACAAAGCACTGTTTGCCACACAATCCAAAAACTCATACATACTGAAATACCCAAACCACATACAGATTAAAACATAGAAAACCCCAAACCCATATACTCAGTGGGTATGAAATCTAATGAATATCAAAGCACAGAGCAAGACTAGCATAAAGAAATCAAATCATGCTATTAGAAACATTCAGAACAAAAGAAAACAACCCCAATCAACCAAACCCAACATTTTAAGTAAAATCCCATCTACGAACACATTATTTTGCAGATCACAATTGCATCTCACAAATCAAGAAATAAAGATTAAATCAGTAAGTATGAAGTGAGACAGAGAAAACCCATACATTTTTCTTGAAGATTTGAGAAGAAATAATGCAAAAATGGAGGTTTTTCAAAAATGAACACAGCGAGTTTCAAAGAGAAAAATGGGGAAGACAATGAACAGTCACAAAAATTCGAGGGAAAAACTGAAAAATTAAAAAAAAAAAAAAAAAAAAACTGACTTGAAAACACAAAACACGTGTTTTTCACAACAGGAACAAGTCGCGTCCAAGCCGCCAGAGTCAGCAACCAAACACTCAAAAGAGAAAAGTTTGAAAATTTTTCTAAGTGTTTTTCACGACTGGAAGGTCTACCCGCGAGAGAGTCACGAGATGAGCCGCGAAAATCACTGTATGCCCTTGTAACTGGACCTTCCATCCACGAACAAGTCGCCAAAAATAACCCGCGAGCATGTGACTGCGGCATGTGACTGGGTCCACCCACGATTGAGTCGCCAAAACAGGGCAAAAGAGTTTTTGGAATTTTTGACATTTTTGTAAGAACAAAACACTTTCCAAAAATAACTAAAAACACTCAAAAAAATCTTTTTGTGTTTGATCAACAAAGATTGAGTATGTGAAAACACATTTAATCAAGTACAATCACACAAATGAATATGGCATTCATTGAACATATACTTGTGTGATGTGTGTGGGTATCAAAAATGAGATAGTCTTTAATCCAATGTGAAGCTTCAATGATCAATTCAAACAAGTCATACAAAACTAGCACTAGAACCTAAATAAGGACAGGACGACTCAATAAGAATGGATACACTAAGCCAGCAATGAAAATATAAATTTCACTCTTAAAATTCATATCTCAACACTTATTCTGAAACTACAGCTAACTTAGTGCACAATTTTTTTATCAAGTACTCCGAAAATCAATACCTAATAACAATTCTAATGAGCCGAATATGTAGTTCATCATGAAGCTAGCCCCACCAACAATTTGTGTAAACTCTAGCAAATAATCACTTAAAAGCTTATCACCTATTTAAGAGTTCATATGTGATATTCAAGCAAACCTATTAAAACACACTACCATCATAGGTTATTCTCATAGATCTTTAAGAGAGAGATATTCCTGGCCACACGACCACACAGATGCAGAACTTTGTCTCTTGTAATCTCACAGTCTCTCTCTCTCTCTCTCTCTCTCTACCTTTCATTCAAGAAACCTTCAAACTACTCTTCAGCTTTACACATTATTCTATTCTTTTCAAGGTAGAGAAACCTTAATTCTCTACTCTTAAGCTTTAATATGCTAAGCACCAGCTTCTTCTTTTCTTTTCTTCTTTTTTTTTTTTTCTTTTTTTCTTTTTTTTTTTTTTTTATTCTTCCTTATAAAGGAGAGACCCAACAGCTTAAATATGCTTCCAAGACTTTAATTCCCAATTAAACTCAAATTATGGTTGTTTAGATAGGCTAGAACTCTAAAGGATTCCAATAACACCTAAAATCCAAATCCAAATAGTTTTTAATCTCTTATCATTTTCCCTTAAATGATAAGGAGACTAAAAGTTTAATATGAACAATCCACAAAATAACTCTCCACGTTACATCTTCTTTTATTTATTTACTTTGTAGATATCATGATATAAAATTGTGGGAGGGCTAAGGACCCAGGATCCCAATCCAACAATAAATCTGTCAGCCCAAGCAAATAAAGGCAAACAAACTCCTAGGACTATGCCCACCCGAGGAGAATTTAAGATCCAAATGACAACCGACACCCCCGAAAAACCCAACGATAAGGGAGTAGATGCCAAAGGAAAGGTACAAGACATGCAAAGGTGGAGGAAGGAAGTTTCCTAAAGAAGACACCTCCCACCTCCACATTCAATGCTCTGTACTAACTTAACTAGTTGCATTAATGAGGAAATGACCCTTGAACAGTGACTTCACAACTCATAGCTCTTTCTACCATAATCAAAAGGATCCTACTGGGATAAGCGTTCAAAGAGTTCCCTTGAAACGTACAAATGGAGGGTTGAGTTGCAAGGGAAAGGGTTATAAAAGGAAAGGAACCCCCAAAAAGTGGGGGTGAATAATTTCCAAGAAAAAGGATCAAGTGTGAAAACTAAAGAAGACCCTATAAAAGAAATATCATCTTTTTCTATCAATAAGAAACCTATCCTCGAACCTGCCTAAGGATGAAGTTTTACTGAATTGTTGTTATTTCCATGCTTAGTAATTACTCTGGTTCCATTAGACTTAAGCTTGTAATCTTCTTTGTATTGCAGTTGACTATTAAGCCCAGTCTCTTAACAAATTCATTGTTTTGGGCTTAGCTTGAAAGACTGGGCATCACTATTCTAAGTGGGTTTGGGCTTTTCTTTTTGAGTCCTTACAATTAGCGCTGACAAAATAGAGAGGAGTCTGTTGGCTCGCAGCATGTAGACCATTTTTTCAGCCTAGGGTAGAGGAGAAATCAAGAGCATAATCAAACTCCCAACGTTAGGGTGGAAACGGAATATACAAATCACATCAATAGAAGCTTCACTGCAGGAGCTTCCCATGAGCAAGAGACCCAAAATCTCAGGTTGGAGATTGATCACCTGCATAAGAAGCTCCACCGCAGGGTGCATGTTAGTGGAGATAGAATGGCCTCATAAAGCTCGAGATCTGATCCAGAAGAAGACTACAACTACAGACCGAGGTCAAGGACTCCTCCTAGTGAATCCTTCACTGCATCTTCACACTTGGATAAGGTGGAGAGGCGTAGTAGAAGGAGAAGCAAGAGCTCATCTCCCAAGAACATGGGAAATTATGCGATGAGTAGAGCTCTACGTCAAATTTCCAAATCACCCTTTACGCGCAAAATTGATAGGGCTAAGATTCCCAATCGCTTCGCTCAACCTACCTTCACCATTTATAATGGAAGGACTGATCCTGTAGAGCACGTAAGTCACTTCAATCAAAGAATGGCCATACACTCGAGGAACGAAGCCCTTATGTGCAAAGTGTTCCCTTACAGCCCCGGGCCTGTTGCCATGAAATGGTTTAACGGGCTGGAAGAGGGCTCAATAAGCTTTTATGAGGAGTTGACTAGAGCCTTTGGAGCAAGGTTTGTGACATGCAACAGAGTTCCCAAGCCTTTGGATTCCTTATTATCCATGCTGATGAAAGAGGGAGAGACCTTGAAAACTTACTTTGATAGGTATTGGGAAACTTTTAATGAAATAGATGGAGATTTCGAGGACGTGGCCATAAGGACCTTCAAGGTGGGACTTCCCATGAACCATGACCTACGAAAATCGTTGACCATGAAACCCGCTTGAAGTATGCATCAGCTCATGGATCGTACTGACGAGCACAAATGTGTCAAGGAAGATCAAGTCCAAGGAAAGGGAAAGGCCAAAATCTTCCCCCTAGAAATGAGAGATCCTCGGCCAGACGGATATGGCCATAATCGACCCAGAAGAGATTTTGTTAACCAACCCTTAAGAGCTAATGCCCAAGTAGTTAGCTCGGTGTTCAAGGAGCCGATGTATCAGATCCTTGAGAAGATAAAGACTGAGCCTTATTTCAAATGGCCTAATAAGATGGAAGTGGACCCATCCAAGCGCAATCCGAGCCTTTATTGCCAATACCATCAAGATAGCGGACACACCACTAAGGACTGTAGAACCTTGCGTGACCATCTTTAGCGGTTGGTCAAAGTAGGGAAGCTGAAGCAATTCATGCACCAGCCCTCTAGGCAAGGAAGTCAAACTAGTGGAGGATATCAAAGAGAAGCTATTTCTCGACCATCCTTGGGAACTATTAATGTGATCTTTGCCACCCCACGCCGAGATGTAAGTTCTTCATCAAGCATCATGTCTATAGCCTTAAAACTGGGCCTTAAGGAGCAAGTTCGAGAACCTAAGAAGGTCAAGGTAGCAATACCGCCAACCTTGGGCTTCTTGGATGAAGATAAAATTAGGACTTTCTAGCCCCATGATGATGCCCTAGTGGTGACCTTCCGCATTAAAGGATATGACGTGAAGAGGGTATTGGTGGACCAAGGAAGCGAGGCTAAAATCATGTACCCGAATCTGTTTAAGAGGCTGAATATGAAGTCGAAGGACCTAAGTAATTATGACTCCTCTCTAGTGGGATTTGATGGAAGAACGGTGGTTCCCCGAGGAATGATCAAGCTGCCCGTGCAAGCATGGAACGAAGCGGTCGAGGTGGAATTCATCGTGGTGAAGGCCTATTCTCTGTAAACGGCCATTTTGGCAAGACCTTGGCTCCATGCCTAGGGAGCAATATCTTCCACCCTACATATGAAGGTTAAATACCCCACCATAAGGCAAGTTGGAAAGATTGTAGAAAGCCAGACAATGGCCAGACAATGCTTGATAGTCGCTATCAGGCACCAATCGCTAAATAAGGTCTCTCCTACCTTAGAAGAGACCCATAGCAATTAATTGAGTCCGAGAGTATGCGCGAGACTGAATAGAGGGGTCTGCTCTGTGAGGAATTGGAGAAAGTAATCATTGGAACAGACGAGGATAAATATTTTTAAGTAGGGACTCAACTACCCCCTGCTAAAAATAGGAGCTTTTAGGTTTCTTAAGCAAAAATGTAGACATCTTTGCATGGAGTGCATACGAAGCACCCAGAGTAGATCCAAATTTTATATGTTATCATCTAAATGTGAATCCAACAGTTGTTCCCAAGAGGCAACCACCTCGGCGTTCTTTTAAGGAGCACACTAAGGCAGTAAAAGAAGAGGTAGATAAGCTCAAACGGGTTAGAGCAATTAAAGAAGCATTCTATCCCAAGTGGTTGGCCAATACGGTCATGGTGAAAAAAGAAGTCAGGAAAGTGGAGGGTTTGTGTGGATTTTACTGACTTGAACAAGGCCTGCCCTAAAGATCCATTCCCAATTCCTCGAATTGATCAATTAGTAGATGCGACAGTCGGCCATCCTCGGATGAGCTTTCTAGATGCCTTTTAGGCCTACCACCAAATACCATTGACACTATCCAACCAAGAAAAGATAGCTTTCCTAAAGAATTCAGGGTCAACATATCAAAGAATGGTAACGCGGATGTTTGAGTCTCAGCTAGGGCAGAATGTTGAGGTGTATATTGATGACATGGTTGTAAAAAGTAAGCATGTTTTAGAGCATTCAAATGACTTAGGAAGCGTATTCTCGGTGCTTAGAAAACACAAGTTGCGCCTCAACGCCTTAAAATGTTCTTTTGGTGTCAGTTCGGGCAAATTCTTAGGATACATGATTACTCATCGGGGAATAGAAATTAACCTCGATTAGATCAAAACCATAAATGACTTCCACACCCCTTAGAACCCCAAAGAGGTACAGAGAGTTTATGGGAATGACAACCACCCTAAATAGATTCATATCCCGATTGGCTGATCGATGTCAGCCTTTTTTCTAGCTCCTTCACAAGTGGAGAAATTTTGAATGGACCCAGGAATGTAGCGTTCCTTTTCAAGTGCTAAAGTAGTATTTCTCACATCCTCCTATTCTCTCTCGGCCCAAGAAGGAAGAAGTCTTATGTACTTATATACCAATTACTAGCCATGTAGTAAGCCTAGTTCTCAGAATGAACAATGGGGTGCAAAAGCCCGTCTACTATGTTAGTAAGTCTCTTCAAGAATCAAAAACTCACTATTTACCCCTCGAAAAGGCATTCCTGGCTATCATAAATGCTACAAGGAAGCTTCCCCATTACTTCCAAGCACATTCTGTCGTGGTCCTCACCTAACTCCCTCTGCAGGCACTGCTACGAAGGTCGAACTATACGGGGAGGATAGCCAAATGGGGAACGATGTTATGAGCGTTTGATATCAAACACATGCCCCATACAGCTATAAAAGGAAAAGTATTGGCGGATCTAGTTACGGACTTTATTGGGGGCGCCGAGGAGGAGAAGATGTCGGGCCCCAAAGTCCTAGTAATCTCCATTCCCTGCCCTCCACTGTGGGAAATTTATGCCAATAGGGCAACTAATTAGAAAGGATTTGGTGTGGTAATTTTTCTAGTATCTCTCGAGAAGATAACCGTGGAAAAGTCTTTAAGATTAGGCTTTCTAGCCATAAATAACGAAGCGGAGTATGAAGCCTTCCTGGCAAGAATGATGATGGTTAGCAGACTGGGAGGTAAGGCTATACAAGTCAGTCCGAGCTGGATGGACCCACTGGTTTCATTCTTAAGAAATGGAACATTGCTCGAAGAGTGAGGCCAAGAAGATCTGAAGAAAAGCTCCACGATATTGGCTCTCCAAGGAGTAAAAACTGCATAAACGCTTCTTCTCGGGACCATATTTACTACGTGTTCACCCCGAGGCAGTGGAGCCACAACTAGAAGAGTTGCATGAGAGAATCTATGGTAGTCATACAGGAGGAAGGTCCCTTTCACATAGAGCTCTCACTCAAGGGTATTGGTGGCCTAGCATGCAAATGACCACTCAGGATTATGTTAGAAAATATGAACAATGTCAGAGATATGCTCCGAATATCCATCAACTAGAAGGAACCTTGAACCTTTTCTTTAGCCCTTGGCCATTTGCTTAATGGTGTCTAGATATAGTTGGGCCTTTCCCAAGGGCAACTGAAAATCAAAGATGGCTCCTCATTAGAACTGATTACTTCATGAAATTGGTTGAAGTTGAGCCCCTTTCTAACATCAAAGATTTAGATGCGAAGAGGTTTATTTAGAGGAACATCGTCACTAGGTTCGGAATCCCTCATACGTTGATATCGGACAACGGACTTCAATTTGACAGTAAGGCATTTCGGAGATACTATGGAGAGCTGGGCATTAGAAATAAATACTTAACCCCAACCTACCCGCAGGGGAACGGGCAAGCTAAGGCTATCAATATGGTCATAGTTAATGGACTAAAGAAGAGGCTAGATGAAGTAAAGGAAAAATGGGTGGACAAGCTGCCACACGTATTGTGGACATACCATACAATGCCCCGAAGATCAACGGGGGAGACTTTGTTCTCAATGACATATGGGTCTAAGGCAGTCATCCCTCTTGAGACTAGGTTCCCAACGTTAAGGACAAGCTAGTTCAATGCTGACAAAAATGACTGGCTACTTTCAGCAAGCCTGGACTTGGTCGAGGAAAGAAGGGAAGTGGCCATGGTTCAGCAAGCCCATTATCAGCAAAAACTCAAACAAGGTTATAACAAGGGAATTAGAGCAAGACCACTCGTGCCTAGTGACTTGGTCTTAAGGAAGGTGGTGGGCACTGCCAAGAACCCATCATGGGAAAATTATGGCCCAATTGGGAAGAACCCTATCGTCTCACTTCAGTAGCTAAAATAGGGGCTCACTACTTGGAGGATTTAGATGAAAATGTTGTGCCTCATCCATGGAATGTAAATAATTTACATAGGTATTATTATTAATGATATTTTGGATTCCTTTCAACTTTATGTTGTTAAATTGTGACCGTTCGCTAAGTTTGAACACCTTATATCATGTTAAGTTGAAATTAGTTAAATGTTAAACAGAACCTCGGCCATGTTCGACTCCTTAGGTCATATGCCTTAGGTAAATTAACTATTATTGGAAATTAGTCAAGTGTTAAACAAAACCTTGGCTATGTTCGACTTCTCGAGTCACGTGCCTTGGGTAAATTTACTTTTATGAAAATTTGCTAAGTGTTACTCAAGACCTCGGTTACTTATTAGTCTTCAGATCACATGTTTTAATCAAAGTGGCCATTAACAAAAATGGGAGCTAATGCAAACAAAATATACTAGGGACTTCGAAGCAAAAAAATAAGTACATGATTAAAGTTAGACAATCATAGAACAGGAAATTCAGATCTATTCATTTAAGTTCAAAAATATCTTTACAAAGGAAGTAGAAAGTAGGGCACAGGAAGAAGGAAGGCTAACTACTAGAACCAACCTATTACAAAATTTGCCAAAGTCCAAAATTGGTAGAGTTTCTCGGTGGTCTTCTTCTCTTTTCCTTTGCGTTTTCCCTTAGGCTACTCATCTACTTTAACCTCCTCTAATTCCACCTCCACTACTTAAATTATGTCTTTCTTCCCCTTCACAGAGGAGGGTTCAAAAGATGGAGGTACCGAAGACCAAGGTGCTGAGGAAGGAGGTGTTGAGCTGGGCATTGGAGGAGCAGGGCTAGGAGTGATATGCAAGGCAGGGGGTAGTAAACGCTGGAAGGCCCCCTTAGCTCCGAATTGGCATCTATCCCTGTAGCGTTCAAAGCCTTCCCCCACCCTTCAAGGCAGAAGACTCGAGCAACATCCCGTAATTAGGCGGTCAGGCTCTGGGCAGTCTTAGTCATGCCAACATCATATGCGGCTTAGTTGGCCATCGCCACCTTTTCCGCGTATTTGCCCTCTAGCTTCTTCAGCTAGAGCTTGATTTGTTCTTTAGCTGAAGTTAGCTACTCATCAGTTTTCTTCAATAAAACCCACAGCTCCTCAACCTACTTCTCTGCCCCACCTAGGGAAGCTTATGCGCTCTTGCTCCCCTTCTCGGCCTCGGCTAGACGAAGGGGGAATCTTTGTAATTCTTTTCCACCTCAGCCAAGGCCCAATCTAAAGCTGCCAATTTGTTCTCTGCCTATCGTGACTTCGAGAGGGCATGATTAACCCACTCCTCAGCCACAAAAGATGTTTACACAGCCTGCAACAAAAGGAAAGAAAACACATTAAGATCTTCACACTAAGGTTTACATATGAATTAAATGATAAACTCGGGTGTAAGAACTTAACCTTGGCAAGGTCCCTTTTCAACGAGAGGAATACTTCACGCTTCCTTAATCCTTCAACTCCTGCATGTCCCAAGGAAGGAGTAGAACTTGCTTGAGGCATTCGGAGATTAACTCGGATCTGCCCTTTTGGGCATCTCTCAAGGTAGCCTTAAATGTGAGGGCATCCTCCGTGCTCAGCACAAAGGCAGGATTCCAAATGGCAGCTTTAAAGCGCCACTCCCCTTCAACGCTCTTGCCTGCCCCCTCAGAAGGGCCTTTCTTCTGCTGAGTTGTTGGGAGGTTGGTGGTATTTCTCCCTCCTCAGAACTTTCCTTCTCGGATTGCCTCCCTCGCTTTCTTTTCTTCTCGGTAGCCTTAGAGGGAGAAGGTAGAGGTAAAGCAGGCATAGGTGGTATAGCAACGACCGGCACTACGGGTGAATTCCCCCCAACATGAGCCATTAGCATCGCCAATAGATCAAGAGTCTTCTCTTTGAGCACCATCCCTTTAGGAATATCAATGGCCTTTTGATTAGTACTAACTTGGGCAGTGACTCGAGGCTGAAAAATGGACTCAAAGGATTCGACGATGTCAGCTCAGTAGAACACTTCAAAATCCTTCTCTATATTAGTGTAAGAAGGCACAGAGGCTGGTTCTTCTTGCTCTTCGTCAGATGGGATCATCTCCTCTAGGGAATAAAGGAGCTTGGCCATGAGCTAAGTAGATAGCTCGACGTCCTGAGGACCTAGAGGTGGAGGCTTAGTCAGAAACCCGAGAACAGCCACATCAATTAATGCAAGCCTCGGATCTTTAGTATTGATCACTTTCTTCAAGGAATGAAAGCGCCTGGAAATATGTTTGAACCCGAGGATCACGTGAACTGCTCAAAGTTGTCCATCTCGATAGAGAAAGATTGCAGACTTCAAAATTCGGTTGAGGTCCTCAAAATTCACAAAGTTGCGATTTAGAGCGGTATGGAACTCATCTGTAAATAAAAATAAAATAAAATAAATTAGATGAAAGTAGAAAGTAAAAGAAACTAAAGGAAGGGGAAGGCGTACTCTACTTATTCTAAGTCCTTGAGCACCCTACCTGGTTCCCCATCTTAGGTAGGGCAGTGCAAACCATCGCGCCATTCACCTTAGAGAATGAGGAAGTCTTCGTCCATACCCTTATTGGACTTAGGAATACAAGATATTTATCTAATGGACGGGACCCTAGACTAAAAATAGTAACCCGTCTCCTTCCCCTTTTGGCAGTTGTAAACCTAGTTTACATCGTGATAGGTTAGGTTGGTCCCCATTTTTTGATTTAGCATGTCTACACTACCGAGGACTCTAAACATATTGGGAGAACATTGGATGGGGGAAAGCATAAAATTAATAAGAAAGTACCTCGTTACTCTACCCATGAGAATCTCCATTCTGCCCTTGATGAAGGCAATCATGGGGATGACTACTGCACTGATAGGCCTACTCACATGCCACTCTCCTAACTCTTAATATTGTATTTCTACGTTTTCGGGGATCCTATATTCGGCCCTAAAGGCAGCCATACTCTCGAAGTATTAACTAGTTTAGCAAACCGATGTGGGAAATTTTTTTTACAAATGTGGGTAAAAGGCCAAAGGCACATACAAGCTTTGAAAGGAGATCTCCTTGGACTACTACTTCGAAATAAAATCATAAAAGCATGTAAATTGGGAGAAAATTACCCCTATCCTCCCTTTTATAGGGGTGGGAAGTGAGCGGTAAAATTCTCGATCATTAATCCCAAGGAATCTAGGCCATTGGATCATCATCGCACCGTAGAATGTGGGGAAACAAGCAGCCGCCTAATGTAACAACTACAACAGTCATCAATTCCAAAGCGTTAGGAACGCTCACAAGATAGGTGAAATGACATCCCCATGTAGGAACGCATTTTGTATGCGACACCACTCCCACCTTCTACTAAAACCTTGATCTCATAATGTTTCCAGAGAATAAGGTTTTAGGGGCCTATTGTGGGAAGGCCGAGGACCGAGGAACCTAATCCGAGGATAAATCTGCCAACCCAAGCAAATAAAGGCAAACAAACTCCAAGGACTACGCCTACCCAAGGAGAATAAGGTAGAGGAATGAATTTTTCTAAAGAAGACACCTCCCACCTCTGCATTCAATGCTCTGCACCAACTTAACTAGCTACATTAATGAAGAAATTGATGGAAATATGCATGTACGCAGCAGAAAATTAACGGATCTACTTCATTCACAATTGATAACATGTGTCATGTAAGTTTCAGAATATAAGAACAAGAGTGTACCTTGAGGCGGTCAAATTCAAAACTAAAGATGAAAAGCACTTGGGAACACTTTTAATATTCACTCCAATTCCACTTGATGCCCAAGAAGTATGGTCTCTCAATCAGTTATGTGTATATGTTCTAGAGAGAATCAAAAAGTGTCCAACACTCACATACATACCATTTGATTAACTTACGAAATTCTGTATGTTTCTCTCCTAATAACTAATTATCTAATTGGGCTAGCCTTTTCGGCCTTTCCAATTGGGTTTTAGTATGTGGCTTGGAGTGGGACCAAAAGAGAACAAATAAGACACTAGCTTCAATGAGCTTTGGGCTTTTCTGTCAACTCTTGACAAGTCCAAAGTTATCATTAATTGTATTTAATACCACTATATAAATATAATTGCACTCTAGGCCTTATTAATAAATTATATCCCAAGACTTTATTGTACATGCAACCCTTTCATAAAATATTCGTAATAATACAAAGTCATGAATGTAGACTACCACTTTGTAAATTACTACATCTTAATCCTTGAGTACCTTGTTTAATCCTTTAAGTTATTCATTATATATTTATGAAATCCAATTTCATAAATATATACTTTAGTAACTATTTACTAAAGTAGTTAGGCCTAACATTCTGAATAACGAACCCATTAAACTTATCTCAATGGAATATTTTATATCTCCGTTAAGAGACTATGAATTCCATCTTGAGAATATATGTTCCATCAATACTAAATGTGGCTGCTCAACATACAGAGGTTTTGACCGTGACTTTATATCTCACTCTTGATATATCAAAGCAACTTACACCTCATGATCAGGTCCATTATTCTCTCAAGATTAAGAGTTCATGCAAGTATAAGTCGTGAGATTTATTATTCATTTGATAGTCGTTAAGAGAATAATAAATCTCACAGCGGTCCAGTTCAATATGTCTTAACTCTTAAAACATATCAACTAGAAGTCTCCACTTCCATGATCAAAACAAATCATCTTAGTTGATATGTTATAGTTTTCGCAGATGAAATGCCAAATTTCATCACCAACTACGAACTTAAATTCTGAATTTACAAAGAACTTGTGATTTATATCTTCTGTAACTTTTCACATAAATCACATACTATGCATCTCATGGACTATATGATAATGTTTGAATATTCATGTTACCATCATTTCAGATAGTAATAAAACAAATATATTAATCACAACATTAAGTCAAATATAATGTCATACATAGCATCACACAATAGAATTTAAGGGCACTAATCCTAACAAAAATGACTCCTGAACATTGACTTCATTGCTTACAGCTCATTTTACCACCTCCAAAAAGATTCTAATGAGACAATCATCCAAAGAGTTCTCTTGAAACGTACAGATAGAGGGCTGAGATGCAAGGGAAAGGGCTATAAAAGGAAAGGAACCCCCCCCCCCCCCCCCCCCCCACAAGAAAAAGATGATGAACAATTTCCAAGAAAAATGATCAAGTGAGAAAACTAAAGAGGTCCCTGTAAAAGAAATATCATCTTTTTCTATCAATAAGAAACCTGTCCTCGGACCTACCCGAGGATGAATTTTTACTGAATTGTTGTTCTTTCCACGCTTAGTTATTACTCTGGTTCCATTAGACTTTGGCTTGTGATCTTTGTATTGCAGTTGACTCTGAAGCCCACTTGCTTAACAAATTCATTGTTTTGGGCTTAGCTTGAAAGATTGGGCATCTCTATTCTAAATGGGCTTGGGCTTTTCTTTTTGAGTCCTTACAAAAATAATATCACCTTCAAAATAAATTAAATAATTCATCAACTCCACTTTAGAAACAATTAAATTAAATTTTAGTGAGGCGGGTGTTATAGTCTCCTAGTCCATACGGACGAAATTTTTCACTTTCTAAATCATGCATTCTGTCATCATAATCGATCCTTTGACTCAAGTTTTCATTCATCCTTTTCTGTTTCAAACAAGGATTTGACTTCTTGAACAAACCAAGGTAAGTCATTAATCAACGGTCTTCAAGACATCAACTGATCAACAACGCATCTTCCTCATCCATTCTACGAAGGAGGTTCTCTGATCTCCAGAACTATGTATAGATTGGAATGTGGATAAAGATTGTGAATTAATGGATTTATTGTTTAGTTATCAAAAGTGATATAAGTTGCTTGCCAAATTGCATCTTTGAGTTGGCGTCTTTCACCTGAGTGTAACTCAATCCATTTTTCTCTCTAAAAAAAAAAAAAAAAAATTGTATCCCTGATTATCATGAATTAGGTTTGATTAGTCTAGAGAATTTCACATGATAAATGATTCCATTTGTGACATGATAGATGTGTGGATCAAGTAATATGGATCATTCTTCCTCACATAGTAGCCATAATTGTTCTTTGGCGAAAATACTATTTTGGTCTCTACATATTGCGGTTACAATTAATTTGATCCTTACATTTTGGTAGCAATTAATTTGGTTCCTCACATTCTCAACTTGTAACCAATTTGGTCCTTACCATTAACTTAGTAACAAAAAATACTTACATGGCAAATGGTTTGAATAATTGACATGTCTAAAATTAAAATATAAAATGATATGCTAGTATGTCTAAATTTTATTGGCCACATCAGCTTTTCTTTGCCAAATTTTTTTTTCTTTTAATTTTCTTATAATCTTTTTAACTAAACTGATTTTTTTTTCACAACTCTCTCTCTCTCTCTCTCTCTCTCTCTCTCTCCGCAACTTTATTCTTTAGTTTATCTCTTTCTCTTATCTTCTGCCTTCATTCTTTCAGTTCTCATTTCTCAACAATGGGCAAAGTCAATACATGCACCATCGACTCCGTCCCCAAGCCTTCTTGGCAACCACTCTTCGATTCACCAAAAATCGTCATCCATCTGGTGCCTCCTGTGCAGCCTTTACCGCAACAACTCCATACGTCTCTTCAGTCCACAACTTTCAAGTTTCAACCCCTACATCATGGGCTTCCTTAAGAACGAGATCTAGAATAGACAATTTTGGAGAAGAATGAGAAGAGGTTAGGAATCATTGAGCTGGAAGTGACATTAGTGAGTCAGGATTTGGTGGATCTAGTTAGAGAATAAGATTTGAGATTGGAGAGGATTCGTAAGCTTGGGCTAGCTCTAGTTACTGAGTCGTGGCTTCGGCTTGGAATAAGCTGGATCTGGGATTGTGGTGGTTCTGGTGCTGCACCGTTGGGGTTGTGGTGAATCAGAGTTTGTTGGATCGTTGTATGGAGGTGCTGAGTTTGTTGTATCTGAGTTTGGGGATTTGTTTGAATTTGAGGATTTTAGTTTAAACTTAATGGCATAAGATTCACTACGATTGAAAACCAAATTGAAAGTTAGAATCAATGTAATCTTTGTTGATATGCCATTGTTGGACTAAAATACTGTCTGGATATGAAGAAATTACAAGAAAAGACAATGAAATTTTGTTTGTTTACCAAGAAATTATAAGAACGGATAAAAAAAATGATAAGATAAAAATAAATTCTGTTTGGTTAAAAATTGTAACAAAAATAAAAGCAAAAAAATGGTAGAGAAAAGACAAGTATTTTTAAAAGCTGATGTGGCCTTTTTTGTTATGTAAGAACTGATGTGGCCAATAAAATTTAGTCACATCAACATATCATTTTATATTTTAATATTAAACATGTCAAATGTGTAAACCATTGTCACATAAGTATATTCCGTTAGTGAGTTAACGGTGAAAACCAAATTGGTTGCAAGTTAAAAATGTTATGAACTAAATTAACTGCTACCAAAATATAAAAACCAAATTAATTGACCTCAAAATATAAGGACCAAAATAATGTTTTTGCCTAATTCTTTTTAGTACTAAAAGAATTAGTACCAATCCTCTCTCATCCCATAAATCCCTATATTTATTAAGTCAAACATTTTATTGCATTCTCTATGAAAATTATTTTCGTCCCTATAACTCGATGAATCTAGTCCTGTGCATAAGTATGGCACCGTGAGACTCTTCTGAGGTTCTACCTGCCCGATTCCCAATTGAACCTTTCTATGTAGATAGAAAGCTTTTGATATTCCTCCAGGTTTAACATACAAGAATTTCAACTGCAACAATGTCCTCAAAAAAGGCACTCGTTGCTAATTACCACTTCTGCACATTGTCATAACTGTATTACGTAACTAATACTTTCTGGTTAAGACAATTGACTTTTTATCAACATTCTTGTTGATCTTGTCCTAGGGCCGTATGGCTGCCCTTGGTTCTACTTATTCTCTTATCTAGTATAAACCACCCAAGCAAGAAAACCATTATGACAGTTCAGGCCCAACTGTTACTGCAGTTTCTGTACTCAAATAATTCACCTTAGTCATCTCCCTGCTTCAATTAAAGAATACTTGCTTGATTGATTGCTTCTATCTTTGGTGTGGTTGAATAAGAATCAGTAGTGTTTACTAACAGAGTCATATGTAGAACCGACACTGTCATAGTTTGATACCAAGCATAACTAGTGCGAAAATTATTATATTTGTAACAGCATTGGGAAAAGTATGCCTCTAGCTTATGAACAATAGCAATAGTCATCAGATCAGGTTGATCAACATTTCAAATTCAACTACATAAATCTAATCATGCACAGGTGGATACACGAACCAGAATTTTGATATTTTTATTAATAAATGAATACAAGAAACAATGCACCTATACTACATTTCACAACATTATACATTTTGTTGAGCACATGCTTCATTTGAGTTTATAGTGACATGTGCATCATTCTGCTTATTAACTGCCAGCCAATATCATATAGATATAAATAAGAGAAAGCAAGTACCTTAAGTATGCACAAAACATTGACTTCCAATACCAAAAAAAAAAAATGTCCAATATCCTGTCCAGATCTTATCCTTCTCCACCAATCAGAGCCACCCAAATTACTGCCATCTGTCTGCGCTACCAACAGCCCAACACCTATACAAATAGACTAATAATCAACAATTAGGCACACTACCTCATTTCCTCATCAATCCGATCCTTAGCTACAGTTGCTTTTCGTGCAGATCTTCTTTTGGTCTGAATTTGGCGAACATATTCAGCAACCACAACATGGAACTTTGGAGCAAGCCTTTTGGTTGAAGAGATATTAAGACCTGCCCTTTTCAGGGCTCGGATAAGATGTTTTTCAGCAACTTGCATATGAGTAGGACAGAGAAGAGGAACTGTAGATCTCAGTACGGGCTTACAACAGAGAATAGGCCCTGTCTGTGTGCTGCTTACAGGCAAACATATAATTATCAAAAAACTATTATTAGCAGTGGTATGTCGAGGAACAATAAGATAGCCCATTCAGTGTTGGTAAAAGCAAGGGATGCACTCAAGCACAAAAGTCTCTTGGAACCTAGGCACAAAGCGTAAGGCGCAAAACGCAAGCGCACGCTTGAATGAAGTGGAGCGCACATTTTTAAAAAATAATTTAATAAATTTAAATTTATTAATGAGAAATGCAACAATCAAATTATCTTATAAATTGAAATAAAATTTTTTATATAATTCATATAATATTTAGATAAGCCCTACGTTTGCAATTTTAACACAAATAAACCCAACTTACTCCAAATAAACCCAAAACCATATATCACAAATCCATAGCAACCTGACAATTGGTCAACCGATTCTCGCCATTACACTTGCACATATAACACCAATCCAATATCCACACTTTCCTTTTTTGTAAATTGTCAATCGTCAAACATTTCACCAAAACAACAATCCAAACAAAGAAAGCCACTCAATAAGGGATCTTCTACTTCCAAATGCCTTTCCAAGGGAAAAAACAATCCCTTATTTCTATATGGCTTCCAGCTCATATTATCCTCCCCAAACCCTTTTACTGTACAGCCATATATAGTATCCATGAAGCTCGACACGGCCTCCAATTCCCAAACATGAAAACCCCTAAAGAAACTCACCTCTTAAAGAAGGACCTGATTAGAGAACTTCATAAGCTCAACCACACTTAACTCCTTATCTCAGCAAAATCTAAATAATTCAGGAAAGTGGACAGCAAGAGGTGCCTCCCCACACCAATAGTCTTGCCAAAACTTCACCCTCAACCCATCACCAATATCAAACAGAATATAACGAAAAAAAAAAAAAAAAAAAAAGAAGCCAGCCTCAACTAATTTTTTCCACAAACCAACGCCATATGGACCAGAAACTAGACCGTTACACCAACCACCCCATATACATCCATATTTCACCTCTATCACATGCCTCCAAAGGGCATCCCGTTCAAGCCACTTCCCAAACAAAGCTTCATTAAAAAGTCTTACTTTCCTTATCCCCAAGCCACCTGGAGAAAGAGGTATACAAACAGTAACCCATTTAACCAGGTGAAATTTAGGTTCATCCCCTAGACCACCCCATAAGAAATTCTGCTGAAATTTTGCAATTCGGTTAGCCACAAAAGCAGAGATAGGAAATAAAGATAGGAAATAAGTAGGTATATTTGATAGAGTGCTTTTAATTAAAGTGACTCTTATCTCCCTTGGATAAGTACAAACATTTTCATCCCGCTAATCTCCTTTTCATCTTCTCCAATATCGGGTTTCATATTGTCTTATCCTTGAATTTAGCACCCAAAGAAGACCCAAATATTTCATTAGAAGAGTACCTTGCTAACAGCCAAGAACATTTAGCAATAACCCAATATTATGAACCACTCCCACAGGAACCAATTCAGACTTACCCAAATTTATTTTTAGCCCAAAAACCGCCTTAAACCAAATAAGAATCATATGGAAAATCAGAATATGATCAAGGTCAACATTATAGAAAATTAGAATGTCATCAACAAAGAGCAGATGAGACAACACCAAAGATCTTCCATCTAAATTACCCACACGAAAACCTGACATGCGACTTTCATGGACAGCTTTATCCAACATTCTTCCAAGAGCTTCCATGACCAAGACAAAAAGCGAAGGAGACAAATGATCACCTTGTCTCAACCCTCTGAAATTCTCAAAAAATCCATAGGAGATACCATTAATCAAAATAGAGAAACGAACAATAGATAGACAAAAGCAAATCCACTGCCTCCACTTATTAGAGAACCCAATACACTAGCAACTTCACAAGAAAACCCCAATTTACATGATTAAAAGCCTTCTCAACATCTAGTTTACAAAGTAACCCTGGGAGACCGGTCTTCAACTTACTGTCAAGGCATTCGTTAGCAATAAGTAAAGGGTCGAGGATTCGCCTATTCAAAACAAAAAGCATTCTGCGAAGCAAAAATTATATCCCCCATGACCCTTTTTTTTTATAGGTAATAAAGATTTATTGATATCAAAAAAGAGACATCCAAGTACACAGGGAGTATACAGGGGTGTACAAATCAAATACAAAAATTACATAAATTAAGTAAATCCAAATTTGAAGAAAAAGGTTGGCTTCTCCACACTGAGAACCAGTCCAATAAGGTTCTAAAAAATAATAGCTTGAGATCAGGCATAGAACGTTCACTGTCTTTAAAGCACCTACTATTCCTTTCCTTTCAAACACACCACACACCACACACCACATCAAACAATGAAGAACAACGATCCATATATATCCATTACGATGGCGACCAAATCGACCTTGCCAGCAAGCAAAAAGCTCAACAACAGACTTTGGCATAACCCAACAAACTCCAAATAAACCAAAAACCATATCCCACAGCTCCATAGCAACCAGACAATGAAGGAATAGATGGTCAACAATTTCACTATAACACTTGCACATATAACACCAATCCAAAATGCATACCTTTCTTTTCCTTAAATTGTTAATTGTCAAACATTTCCCCAAGGCAACAGTCCATACAAAGAAAGCCACTCTAAAAGAAATCTTCTGCTTACAAGCGAAAAATTGCTCACTTTGGCCAGCTAGAAGATGGTAATACACACTAACCATAAACCTCTTATTCTTATTAGGTAACCAACATCTCTTATCCTCCCCAATCCCCCTTATAGGAGTTCCATAAATAGTATCCATGAAGCTCCAGAAAGCTTACAATTCCTAATTATGCACATCCCTACAAAAATGTATATCCCAATGAAGGACTCCATTGGTGTACCTCATTAGATCAGCCACACTTGCCTCTTTGTTTCAACAAATCCTATATAATTCATGATAGCAATTCACAAGAGACGTTCCACACCACCGATCTAGCTAGAACTGCACTTTTGATCCATCTCCAATTTCATACAAGATAAGCCGAGATAAAGAAGGCCACCCCCGTCTAATATTTTTCCACAAACTAACTCCATATGGACCAAAGATTAAGCTAGAACACCAACCACTCCATGAACAACCATACTTCATCTCTATCACTTGTTGCCAAAAAGCATCCCTTTCTTGCCCAAATCTCCACAACCACTTCTCTAATAAAGCTACATTAAAAATTCTTAGGTTCCTAATCCCCAAACCACCTGAAGAAAGTGGAGCACAAACAGTAGCCCAATTAACAAGATGAAATTTAATCTCATCCGCTAGGCCACCCCATAAAAAGTTCCATTGAAGTTTTGCAATTCATTTAGCCACTACAACAGGAATAGAAAATAAAGGAAGAAAATAAGTAGGTAGATTTAACAGAGTACTTTTAATTAAAGTGACTCTACCTCCCTTGGATAAATATCATTTTTTCCAACCTGCTAA